>JASDDO010000308.1:0-600000 GCA_030015575.1 Agapanthus africanus
AATAAACAATCAACTAAGCATTTCAAAAGGAAAAAAATTAGCACAAAGACTGTTTGCATCTAAACGCCACATAAAGATACATAGCCTGTCAGCTATAACGTAAAAAGCCTAAAGTTACTATGATTAAGAAAAATGAGATCTTCATATTATTATTTAGCAAAGCAAATGAAACGAGTTTTACCTCGGCTTGTTCCAGCAATTCTGCACTAGCCGACTGGTCCTTGAACCTGCAAATTTGCGAAGAACCTTCATATATACAACGTGCTTCTGCATGAGATCCCAAGGTTCTGGATGAGCATTTCTCCTCTGGTTCTAAATTCAAATCTGCAAATTTCCCAGTTCCATCCTGTTTGCTTTTTACTCTTCGCCTAAACGTAATTAATGGAGTCCTGTGATTTCCCTTTGAGCACGCAACTACTTTACCTGAGTTGAGTGTCATCAAAGAATCCTCAGGGCAACCTGAAGTACTGAAACATGTAGGATTTGGTTTTAAAATATCCAGATCCGTGAAGTTAGAACTTGGACCAGATTTGTCATATGTGCAACCTATCTGAATGGAATCTGCTGCTTTCTTACGAGAGGAATCAGCAGCAAAAGAGTTTGGTTCTGCTAGAACATCCCCGACAAGTTTAATGCTTTCCATAAGTCCCGTCTCAGTTCCCTCAACTCTTATAATTTTTCTTCCTCTTTTGAACTCCCGAACATAGTACTGCAGAGACTCTCCGACGCCATTCTTTTTATGGCAAGTTGGGCATTTCCATTTTCTCTGAGTAGACTTCATATACAAAAAAAGGACAACGGCATAATCATTTTATACTTGCTCTTAAAAAATTGATACTTGAAAGCATACGCCTAATAAATGTAAGAGAGTATGACCTTTTGAGAATTGTCCATGCAATGAAAATGATACGTTTTATCGCAACATTCACAGCGCAGCAGGCTCGCCTCAACATCGAAATTGCTATATTGAAAGCATTGCTGCAATAAGTTACAGAGGGTGATGAGAAGCAATCACTTGAGACATTTATGCATATCAATACTGCAATATATGTGGCCAAAAGTTACATGGAAGCAACTATTTTTACATTTATCACAATTAAGATAAGTTCTCTATACATATATTTAAGGCTTAGTAAGTTGCTACTGTTTTAATGGTACTAGATGATAATAAGGCTTAAGTCCAAAAAACTATAAATTACTTTGACCTAATTACAAGAAACTACCACAAAACTTTTAAAAACTGCATGAAACTACCACAACTTTCAAAGAGTACGAAAAACTACCATAAATAGCATGCCACGTCAGCAATAATTGCAAGAAACTACTACAAAACTTTCAAAGTATGGTAGTTTCTCATAATTTTGGGAGAATTTGGTAGTTTCTCATAATTTTGAGAGAATTTGGTAGTTTCTCATAACCGAGGCAAAGAATTTGGAAGTTTTTTGAATTAAGCCTGATAATAACAATGATGTATGTAATTATGTATGTTTATTAATTCAAAAGATGCAACTAAAGGTGTGTTGGTTACTAATTTAATAAAGAAGATGGCTGATGGCCCTTGCATATCTGAATGGAAGAACCACATATTTTTGGAATAAAGGGTTGTAGTTGTTGTGGTGTGTATGCGTGTGTTGATTAGAAACTAAGAACATAATATTTAGAAATCTCTTTTGTATAGAAGATTATATTCCATTAGTTCAAATAGGAGTCGAACCTCTTTCTCAGACTCTCAATAGCCTACTTGCAGGTCAAGCCTAAGAATAACCAAATGCATATTAAACATCAAATCCTTTTCTCCAATAGTTTGTATAAACACTTTGTTGTTGCCGTCACATCAATAGCTAACCTGATCACATGTATTCGGTGTAGGTGACTTTGCAGGGACCATTGGAGAAGCCTTTCCACTGGAAGTGTGCATACCACCGTGGTCTATGAATGAGCATGTGTCTCTATTCATATTTTTGTCTTGCAAAACTCTATCAAGGTCCTCCAACCATTCTAATTCTCTGTCCCTTCCATCAGTATCCGCATCTGCCTGTACTATAGGGAAACCAGGAGAAGATGAAGTATGTGTTTCTTCAAGATTCTCTGCCACATCAATTGAAGGTTTACTTGATTCACATGGCAAGTTTGTTTTCTCGGAATTCATAACGACCAACTTATTTTTGTATTTCTCTCCGACAGAACTGCTATTTTTCGCTGCAGAAGAAGTTTTGATGGAATCGGTTGCATTTGCTACCATAGGTTTGCTTGGTTGATCTTCAGAGGGTACATCTGCTTCAGGTCCAGAAGGCATCAAATCCTTGGGCCCATCACAAGTACTGGTAACAGTTCATAAGCTATGTTATGTAGCTCAAACATGTTATAACATAGAGCATAAGAACAATAAGTGGATATATATTTACATGTTAGTTTCCCCAAAACCTCCATCAGCCATGGAGTTAAGCCCAGCATCCTTTTCAGCATTGACCGTCTGTCCAGCATATTCACATGAAACAAATTATTAACTCAGCTCAAAGCATGGATGAAAGAAACCTTTACTATGAACCTAAAAATGAGGTGCCTCTAGACTCATCGCTTAGAACTTATTCTAACCCTCGCACAACTGATATATCCAACACTGATTTGTACAGTTGACAGGCGAATAATCGGCAGATGCAGTTGGAAACGTAGAAAGTTTCAGGAGATTAAAATCCAGCTCTTTCAACATTTAACAGAAACGATGACACCCATTGATGATTGAATATGCATTATGTAAAGATCCTTCTAGCATTAGCCTATCTTTTGCTGCCACTAGTGTTGTATGGGGCATGAGGACTCATTTGAAATTGTTAAAACGGCACTAATAAAGCATATGCCACATACTGATTGCATTTCGAATTTCTTCATATATACGTACTCATGTGCTTCTTGGTTGCACGAGGTTAAATGTTTAACCAATATGATAGGTTTCCTACAGCCAGCTAGAAAATTCCCCTCTATTCTGTAATTTAAGCTAATAAATTTTGGTGCCAACATTAAGGGATAATGTCAGATACACACCCGGTTGTGAATTTTGTTATATCATGTAGAATCTTTCACAGGGCCTGCTGCTTCATAGCCAATCCCATTTGGATGGGAAAAGAATTAGATGATGATGAGGATTTACATAGGGTATAGGTTGAAAGTTAAAAATAAATAGGCAAATATCAAATTCATAATATATTTCAATAGAATGCCTTGTCTCCAGATTTTTATTTCCCACAGTTACATATACCATTCAGTATTTCACACATTTCCGGTCAACAAAAAAAATTGTTCTAATAAATTGCTAATTTTTTTTGTAAAATGTTCCCAACATGGTTAAACTTGACTGATTTTTTTTATGAAAAAATGTTCCCAACATGTTAAAACATGATACTGATCATATTCAGTTACCAGAATCTGTTTACAACCTAACTAGGTAAAAACCAACGACAAGTGATGTACAGCATATAGGACCATAAGAACACGGTTAATCCAGCCTTTCGAAATGAAGAAAACTGGCATAACGACCATCAGTATCAAGATGCCACATGTAGCTGAATAGCATAATGTAGAAGACCTCAAATTAGTAAGGTGAAAGAAAACCGCATATTCAAGAAACACATACAGATGCATTGGTTTTACCTCAGCTTGAGCTGGATTGGCTGACTGATGCTCCAAGCTGCAAATTTGGGATGAATCTCTCCTGGTGGTCGATGAACACTGGTTCTCCACTAACTTTGAATTTTCTGCAGATTTCCCAGTTCCATCCAGTTTCTGTTTTACTCTTCTGCTAAACATGATTAATGGGGTTCTTCGGATTTCCATTGAACGTTCATCAGCTTTATCTGCATTTTGTGTCACTAAAGAATCCTCAGGGCACTTTGGAGTATATTTTACTTCACTCGATGGATTCAAACATACAGGATTTGTTTTTGAAACATCCAGATCCGTGAATTTAGAACTAGGACTGGATTTATCATGCGTACAATCAATTTGAATGGAGTCTGTTGAATTCTCGAGAGACGAGCTTTCATTCATTGAGTGACCTCCAACATCTTCGATGGTTAATAATTTGGGCGAACAAAGTTCCATATGCCCCATCTCAGATTCCTCGACTCTTCTACTTTTTCTTCCTCTTCTGGACTCTGAAACATGATACTGTAGAGACTTTTTAAGAACATTTGTTCTATGACATGTTGGACATTGCCATTTCTGTGCGAACTTGAAATAAAAGGACAAGGACAAATCATCGATTTGCATGTTTTATGATTGCATTATTAAAAAAATGATGTTCCATTTTAAGCTTTTAACAATGTGGTAGAATGTAACCTTTTGAGGGGTGTCCATGCAATGAAAATTATATGTCTGAGAGCAGCTTTCACAGCGAAGCAGGTTCTCATCGGCATCAAAATTACCGCATTTAAAGCATTGCTGCAATAAGCCATCAAGGGTGAGGTGAAGCAGTCACTTATGCATTAATTAGTGGAGTTCTGTATTAAGGCGAGCACTTAGTAAAATGTTACTCTTTAATGATACTTCATCTACATATTAACACCTATTTTACTCAACTATTATAGCAAATGTGCTTTTTCAATATCTCATGCCAGCATTTTAAATGGAGAGATTAAGATGACAGCATTGATGAGAGGGGGAAAAAATAAATATCATGACTATACATGCAAAGTAGAACCATATCTAAGAACGATTTCGATCTGAGAAAAAATTTAGTTTAACCCTATTTAAATCTAGTCTTCCATGCACATTTGCCTATAGCAGCATCTCCTGAGAAGTGGCTTTCCCTATTCATGGCACGGAACTATATAATAAAGAACACTGGTGCAGACATTTAAAAAAGGTAAACAAGGCAATAACAGAGTATAACGACAACTAATTCAACTAGTAAACAACATGATTTCCTGCTGACATTTCATTTTCATCAGAGCGATGCATAATTCATTAGCATCCAAATCCTTCATTTTCATCAGAGTGATTCATACTTCATTAGCAGCAGAACCTCCTTTCAGGATGATGAAAAGGTGTATGGATAAAATAGAATAGTTATAGTTTTTTAATTAAAACATATTATATTAAGAGGGAAGATTAATAGATATTAGATGATAATGAAGAGCTGCCCAATGGGTTTTCCAACAAAGAATGAAGCCACCAAAAGGAAATTTAAAATAGCATCTGTAACAATATTGCATGCATTAGGTTGGTAACCGGTTATAAAACTTTGTCAAGTCCTTCACTAACCTGATTCACAGAACACCCCCCCCCCCTCCTTTTTTTAACTGGCCCATAAGCCTAACCCACGCACACAAAACACAAGCACACAACCACGCACACAACAAACACAAGAACATCCTTACCCAGAGGACCCACAAATTTGCCCCGAAAGCGTTAAATTGTGGCCGCTTTCCTCCTGGGATCAAACCCCGAACTCTCGCGAAGGAAAATGCCATACCAACTAATCTATTGCTCGTTGATAGAAAAAACCCTTTTAATGTGAAAAGTCTTGTATGATGAGTCGATGACAAGGGTTATGACCAAGACCATGGTATTTCTATAAATTTCCTTGATTTAGTTCCATATGATGCAACTATGATTTGTAATAAAAGAATAAATTTATCAGAGCGTCTCAATTTGATACGTAATAATTTTTCCGAGAATACAACTTCAGCTGCTGGACGATGCATTCATAAGGTATATTCCAATGGTCTAGCTACTATCATCCATAACATGCATGGCATTTCATTCAAAGGGAATCTACCTACAAGATAATATTTTTAAAATTTATATGGCACGTTTGGGTGTGCCTATTTCTTCCCATGCCCCTGATAACAGTTTTATCAGTAAAACCATGGCAATTTTCGTGTTTGTTGGTGTGTCTGTTTTGCCTACACATTTTTGTGAATTAAAAACTGAATGCGCTGCTTTTTCTGTTTACATCCTAGCATTACTTGCCAGATATCCTCTATTGCAATATATGATATAAATGGATGAATATGAATACGCAGCACAGTTTTAGACTGAATGGAATGCCGATTTAAAGAGCCCCTACAAAAAGGTGGGGAATGCATCTACTTTTAGCTTCTCTATTTAAATAAGGCCTCAAAGATCAACACATTCACATAAAGAAATTTAACTTTATATCTTTTCTTCTCAGCACTTTCCTACTTAAGAAGGAATTTGGAGCATTGCCCTTAGTTGGATGAGCTTAAACTACATACTCCATGGGTAACATTTCGTTCTTGTCAGCTTGACTTCCATATTTTATGACAAGCCATTCCCTTGCCCTATAATTTCGTCAGCTAGGAATCACACCAAATTAAAGGGTTCACAGCTAGATCAACAACAGGTCATAAAATATTGCAATGTACTCTATAGAGCCATCTCGACATGGAGCCGTACTTCATGGCTGACCCAGTTTAATAGGAAAAGGATGATGTCCACATAAAGACGGCCCCGTTAAGACCAATCAAGACTACATCCCTTATAAGGACTATGCCTTGAAGGGATGTCCAATGAGGACACGCTTTGAAATAAGATATAGTAGTGAGGATGCCACTAATTTATATGCCTCATATAGTGGATATGAGGTTGAGAAGGCATCAATAGACTGGTATTATGCCAATAGACAGAATCTCGCAAAATCATATGAGTTGATAGAAAGGAATTCTTCAAAAAATATAATATAACTAGAACTTAGTTAGGGGAATTCTTCAGTGCTTCCCAACTCCCACTTCGAAAAATGTGCATACAGGTAAAATGGGGTTGATTCCGGATCCACCAATAGCATCATGACAGGTGTCAGTTTCTTTCAATTTTTTTGCCCTCATTCTGATTGATAATGACAGGTGCTTTTATATATTATTTTTTTGACACCATCCCCAAGTTCTCGGTCCTTTCCTGTTTTGTTTGTTTCTTTTTTTTGTTAACATCACCCATGCTTTCCTCCTACTATCTCACAAACCCTCGCCGGAGGAGATAACTTGTCGCGATATCATGAATTAAGCGCTCTTTCTCCCTCTCCTTGTGTGTGAGAGAGAAGGCTTGGTATTGGTGGCCGGAGAGGATGGAGGCGGAGATGATAGGGACAAAGTGGGGGTAACAGCGACGATACTAATATCCAGAACAAAAGATGCAAATTTCCCAAAAAATTTGGCAAACCCAACATCAATTACTAATCAAATACTGTTTGATGGAGGGAAAGGACGAAGAAGGAGGACGGGGAGGAAGTGCAAAGAGGAGAGGAAGGAGAGCTTCTTGTTGAGGGTGATGGAGACCGTGAGGGGGTCGGAGGAGCGGAGCTTGTGGAGGGCTTTGATGAGGTCGGTGGGGGAGGTGTTAGTTATATGTATGCCTTAGAGGCCATTATTGTCCATGAGATATATATTATAGTGGATGCTGGGACATATATAGGGAGGACTTTCTTGCTCGACATGATAGTACGCTATCTGGTTGTTCTTTATCTTAACAAATACACTTATTGTCTCTCCGTTACATATTGATAAAGCCCTTAGGATGTGTACTCGACTTCCAGGATTATGATGCAGATCATCTAGTGGGGCATGGGAGTCCATGAGTACATCCTTCAATGTTCCTAGTCGTGGGAATATCGAGACGGGTATCAATATTCCATAGTAG
This sequence comes from Agapanthus africanus, assembly GCA_030015575.1. NCBI lineage: Eukaryota > Viridiplantae > Streptophyta > Magnoliopsida > Asparagales > Amaryllidaceae > Agapanthus > Agapanthus africanus. The sequence continues at coordinate 7,654 of JASDDO010000308.1, forward strand.
ACTAGCGTATATCTTCTCGACCCATATTATGGACGATAGATGATCCCATATCCATTGGTGTTTGACAACGGAGATGGTATGCGGATGCTCAGTAGAGACTGGATACACTGAACGGACTCGCCGAGAACTCCTAAATGGTATTATATCTCAAGTCAGATGGCAGTTCTCTGGTGACACTGATACAGCTTAGTCTGTTGACCCGAGATCGTCATAGAGTCTTGTGTGTCTCCCATTGTGTTTTGATTTCCACCCTACCACGGCTCTACTGAGTCGTGCAAACAGGTGGTTTTTGGGTACAGTCCCGAGTCACATGGAGGGCAATGAGCGATAGGAGGGGATTCGTCTCTCCCGATATTGGGGTTGATGTTGCGCTATGCTCGATTGGCCATAATATGAAATCCCTGACCATGGTTGATGTGATTTACTGGTAAGTGTTATCAGTAGTTTCATGCTCGTTATGGACCTTACATCGGCATGACTTATCAAGTTACTGGGGTCTGACGTTCACCGCCCCTAGACGAGATATGCGACATATTAGACGAACAGACCGGACTGTGCGGTAAGTGTTACTGATTGGATTCACAGAAATGTGAGCGGGCTTGCTCGTTGATCTTCTGATCGCTCAATACCCGGGTGGCCGTTACGTTTAGCAGACCGCTTGCGGCTTGTGGGTGACTGATATGATCACCACTTACTGCCGGCGTATTGACGAGTCTTTAAAGTCAAATTTCTAACCCCTGCCTTTGGCACTATAATAGTACAGAAAATACAGATATAGGACAGCGATCAATTGCAAACCGGTTCTCCTTTTTTAAAAACGGGAGCTCTCGATCTATGACATACTTTAACGATCTGATCCGTTCAAGTTGATCACCCTACATTCAAATCTATATGTATGAAAAATCAAAGTATTTGAAGACCTATAACTGATGTACCTGATAAAATTTATGTTGCATTAGCGAAAGATGTTCATTTTTGCACTCATTCGATGCATCGGATGAAAGTTATGTTGCGTTATCGAATGATATTCATTTTTGCACCAATTTAAAATAGATCACTCCCCTATATCTCAACTTTAGAGTTTAGATGACCAGAGTTATCTAAACTCCAAAATGAAAACCAAACATGACTGGGTTAGAATTTTGGAATTAGGTTTAGATAACTTTTTGATTCTCCTGTTATTTAAACTCAATTGCATTACCGAACAGTGCCTAAAATGCTACAAGCTTAGAAACCATGTTTTAAAATAAGATAATCTGACTATTATGTATAGATAGTCACTGTGCATGAAGTATGAAAGGCGTGTTATTTCTCAAAATTCATTGATATATTGTGAGCCTATGTAATCGCATCAATATGTTTAGTCTAAGTAGGATACACCAAGCCATGTCTTGAATACACCTAATATTGCCTTTATACCTGTTTACATTTTACTGTTGAAAGGAGAACTATCAAAATGGTGCATTACTACATGGTGTATGTTGGGAAAACTCCTGGAATTTACAAAACTTGGGTAGAATGTAATGCACAAGTCATCGGATGGTCCGGCTCTATTTATAAGAAGTTTTCATCATACAAAGATGCTTTTAAAAGTTATAAAGACTACTTATCAATGACGAGACATAGTGAAAGTTCTCGATCCCATGAATGTTATGTTGGTCGAAAACCCAAAATCATACTTGTTCAATTACTTGAATTTTGTACCCCGTCACCATACCAACTGCAGGAGTTGTTACAACTACCAGAGTTGGGGTTGACCGGACATTCAATGTTGTGATACTTCCAATCGAAGTTGTCTCGTCGAACGTCGAGATGTTCCTTTTCCTCGTCGTTGGGTCAGCATACAAACATGATTTAATTTCAAATCGAATCAAGCTTGTTTTAAAGTTCGTCATACGGGTTTAAGGATCCACCTGTATTGATTATGATTTTAAGGATATATTGGTTATAAGATTTGTTGGGGCTATCTTTTATCATTTTAATGTTAACTTTTGTTCGTTTTCTTATCTCTAAGGATTATATTATATATGGATATAGTCTACTAATAATTATATGGTAATTAATAATTTAATAGATGAGTCCCCTTAACATAACATAATGGAAAATAATGATTAATGCTATTTGAAGTTTTAAACTTCAGCATTTCGAAATAAGGCTTCCCACTGTTATATATGTAAAGGAAGTTGGTATAGGATTTTTCGGTCGGGATGGAGCTAATTTTTTACCTATTTTGGGAATTATCCACTATAGTCTTTAATAAAGACCTATTACCTTTTGATGGGATCAAATCATTGGCCTGCAAAGTGGCCACAATTTACATGTAGATGGCTTAAAAACCACAAAGCTTTTATTATAGGGAAATGTAATTGTTACAGAGAAATGAAAACAGGACCAATCTATGCCTATTAACGTTAAAATACATCATCCGACTGAACCAGTTGGTATAACTATAAGTTCACATAATATTCTATTGAAATCAATAGCTTTCATTACTTGTCTTTAGCTCATACCAAGCCTTTTTATTCTCCGATAATATCTGCATTTTTATAGAATTTTATACTTTCAAGTAACGTTCAATAAAGAATCATTATATTTTTTGTTTGTGTAACTGTAATCGGTTGAAAATTAATTTTATAGTTATGTTATTGGAAGTTCATGTTTTATGTCACGAAACATTACATCTTGCAGAATTTTATAAGTTTTGCCATCGTCATTTTTTTTAAACATGATTAAATTTGTGCTTTTGATATATAATTAGACTTCAAGAGGTCTACAGTGTCCCTGCATGCTCCTACCTAAAATGCCCTCACCCAGAGGTAGGTAGGGCCAGAGAGGATTTTGCAATAAAGCCCCTGGACACAACCAGCCTCTCGGTGAGAACACTGCAAGCCCCGTTTCCTCGTATAATTATGTACATTTTCATGAAAGGGATCCATTGATAACCAATGTAGTTTATCTTATTTCACCATTTGCTATTTGATCATATAATAACCATCATAGTATCTATTTATTATCCTTCTTCTGTCTGTACATATTTCATGTATCAGTTGTATGGCAAGTATAAGTGAATCATATCTCCTCGATAGTTGTCACAAAACTAAGTTTTTTATCATTCTTTTTTGTTTTTTTGGGCAAAGTTTAAGTGTGATCTAAAACTAGTAAGCTTATACCTTCATAAATTTAAGGTTAACTTGAATAAATAGTAAAACACTAATAACAAATGGTTGCATATTCGAATCCTTGAGTGTGTAATTTTTTTAAAAAAATTAAAATCCTTCTAAAAGATAATATAGATACCTTGCATTTGCAACCATCTTTTTCCAAAAATCCCTTGCTTTATTATGTAATGTTGAAATTAATCTAAGTATGAAAAAATAGTATTAGCGTAAGGCAAATTGATTTTAGAGTTTTGCGATTACCACATACCTTTTACCTAACCCCGGGTATATGGGTTTTACCTGGCCCGTATTGAAAAAAATCGATTCAATGCATTATTTTTCTTAGTCATGCTGATAAATATTTTATATTAAAAATATATTATGAATACTAGCATGAGCTTTTTCTTAGAATATATATTGGCATGTAGTTATTGTCTTTAATTAATATTGTTAATGTATTCAAACTCCATAAAATTTAGACTATAAGGGACGTGCAGTGTCCCTATAGTCCCCTGCCTAAAATGCCCTTACCAAGAGTCGGATGGGTTCCAGGGGTGATTTTGCAATAAAACCCCTAGACCCTATCCATCTCTGGGTCAGGCCACTGCAGACCCCGTTTTCTCTAAAATTTATACACCCGATTGTCAGCCTTTTAAATTATATTAAAAAATTCAATAACATTTTAAGTTATCCATTAACCCGTACATGGATAATCCGTTTATCTATCCACGGGTTACCCGCCTGCCCGTAATGGGTCATGTGATTGGCACGGAATTTAACACCCATTTAAATCCGGATATTTTTACATATACTCGTTTTACCCGCTACCTGCAATAATCCGTCCGTGAGTAACACGGCCCGTCTGTTCAACACCTAAATAGAAGGCATATAGAAAATAGTTGAGATGGTTTGTTGAAGAAAAAAATTCATGGTAGTTTAGTGCAAAGAATTTTAATGTTGAGATTGCATGAAATAATTGATCCCGACTAGCTTGTCACGTGACTATATATAGCTGGCCTTAATCTCCAAAATCTTCATTGCAACTCATGAGATCCAACCATATGTACAGCTCCAAGCGGTTATTTAATGCTAGCGGTGTTATGGAGTTGTAACAGTCACGTTTTAATTTACAATTCTGTTTCATTTATTGTTGTAATTATGCTACTATTTGACACATTTAATAAATAAAATATTCTACTACTTAAGTCATTTATACCACCCTTCATTGTCTTAAAGGTGAGGTCTCCTCAAATTTCCCAGTATTAAGTTTAGTTCATTATTTATAAGATAAATTTACGTTTTACTGTATTAAATTCCATTCTAAATAGTTAAACATGCTTAGATAATGTTTTCCTCTTAAATTTCTATATAGAAAATTTAGGTAATTGATGATCGAATGAAACCGAGATGTATCGATTAGAATGATTCGGCTAAGTTGGTCCCCAAAATCCAAATTCCATACATGTGCATTCCGCTACTTTTTATTTTGTATTGATGATACATATTTTATACTTAGAAACCCTTGTAAATATAGCACTATACATTATTTTTTGCATAAATTTTGTTTTTTACATCACGTATGAAATTTTTTTATCGGTTTTTTTGTTTTTTTCCTAATGTGAATATATGGATGATGCATGTGCTCATTGCTCCTCTAAACGTTTGAGGACCATTGATTTATTTAGTAATGAAAATCACGAGGCAATGGTTGAAATAGGCTTTGGGGTGTTTTCACAAATGATATTGACGTTGACAAAACCTTATTTACTTGGTGAGGTCAGAGCATTTCCAAACTTATTTATTTGGTTAGGTCGAGGCAGTGGTTGAAATACATTATTGTTTTCACATCCGGGAATTTCCAAAATCTCCATGCAAATCCGTATTCGTAGCCGGGCGGTACCGGAAAACAATTCTGTATTCGGAAAATATCCAGATACAGATCCGTATGTCCGAAGGTTATCCATATCTGGATGCAAAACCCCCCCAGCATCCACGATGCAATAGATCAAGGGAGAGCTGAGCGTGCCACTCAAGCTTCGATGTGAACCAAACACCTCGGTCCTCTTTCGATTTGCAAAACCCTAATTTCTTCAACCACGCCTCGATGAACAGCATGCTGTGAAAGTAGATGAGCTTCTTCTTCTCAGGGGGCTTCTTCAGCCACTCCCGTCTACAGCCGAGAGTTCGCGTTTTCTAAGCTGCTTCTCGTTGCTGATTTCGGTGGGGTGGTGGTTATGGGGAAAGGGAAGAATGACGAGGAGAGAGGAAGGATTATGGAGTAAGGAATAAGGATGGGTTAGGTCCAGTAACAGATGAGGAAGTTGATGCAGAGGTTGTTGAGATCAGTGCAGATGTCGCCGTAACCAATTGCAGGAATGGGAGGGAAGATTTGGGAGTGATTGCAGGAGAGGTGGTGGGGGGATTGGAGGGCTGTCTTGTTTTTAAAAGGCGTACCTTGGCTCAAGTTATTGGGTTAGGGGCTTTAATGTTCGGGCAGCGACGGCTAGAAGGTGGGGTGGATGCAGCGGTCAAGGCGACCGAGGCTGATGCTCATCATTATCTCTCCCTGTGTTTTGTTTGGGTTTTAGAGAGAGAAATTTAGACCTTTAGAGAGAGGAGAGATCGAGGGCAGCAATGTCTCTTTTTTTTCCAAAGGAGGGCGGCGATGTCGTTATCGAAACGAGGGGGAGCGGGGGTTGTTCTTTAGTGTTTAGGGAAGATGGGGTTGGGGCCAAAGAGAACGTTGATGGTGACGTTTCATATATTGGTAGTGGATTTGATGGGATTTAAGAATGAGATAAAGGTAACCGGTTCAGCGGGTAGAGTTTTGATCCAACAGCCTTTATTTCATCTGTATACTCTGATGAAAAATACCCACTTAGTTAAACCATAATTAAATTAAGTTCAACTTCGAACGCATGCTTGGTGTTTACTCACAATGAGTTCCTGCCACTGCCAACAGGGAAGCAACAAGGCATACTGATTGACATGAAGTCGTGAACACCATTGATTGATCTGACCAAGAAACTCGATCATTATGTGCTGCCAAGAATCATCCATGTATTCCAAATGCAGTATGTGAATTAAAAAAGAAAAATGGTAAAGAAGGCTGTCCTTAATATGTAGGGTGGTATGTGCATGTCTTAGTTTGTGTTTGCATAATGCACCAAGCTATAAGCAGCAGCAGCAGGCATTCTCCAATATATTAAGTTGGTTAATGGATCAAACAAGTAATTCTCTAGCATTCAACTATTAATACATCTCACCTAATAGTTATGATAGAACGCATGATGGACATCTGAAAAGTAAGCGATAAGCTAAGGGTCATGTAAGACAACATCGTGGAACCAATCTTACCTAGATCCACCTCCTGGCTAATTTATTCTCCAACATTGACCCACACTACATGTAATATGATAAAGCAATTAACTAGTTCTTTATTGACGAATGAAGCTGCACTAGACTAACCTAAAGATATCACAAGAGTGCAAAATGTAATTTAAACAAACGAGCATCAGAAAAAATTTAGCCGGTCTTAGTATAATGTGACTCAAAGATTTACCAGCGTGGAATGATCTTTATTCAGCTTCTCATTAGAGGCAGACTCTACTTTTGGGCATGATCTCCCATTGGGAGAATTGGAAACTGGCTTTGACGTTTTGGTACCATGCACGAGATCTGGCTGAGAGGAGAAGCGCTTTCGCTTGTATGTTATAATCACTTCCTTGTCCACCATTGTGCGGTAAGTGATCTATCTCATGTTCTCAACTTTGTAGATCCTCAATATTTGTAAATGGCCCAAATAAGAATAAATTATGGAAACCTGGTAATGCGCCATGAATTAGATACAAAGAACAACAGCAGAAAATCTTTTCTGCCAATCTTTTGGGGTCGGATGCATGAATCCTTTTATTCCATTCAACTCATCTAAATGTTGTCTTCTCAATCATTTACAATTATCATATGATTCATATCCATGCTAAAAGGCTCATATAACTAATTTAAAACCAGCACCGGAATCAGAATAACAAAAAACAATAACAATAACAATAATAATAACAATGTCTTTCTCCCAAATTTGGGGTCAGCTATATGGAATCCTTTTCTTTCATTCAAGTATTCAACTGCTAACTGTCATCTCCTCGATTAGGTATCCATTTTGAAACTCAAAACTAATATCAAACAATCCTGCATCAACTAGGTCTACAGGTTTGAATTCACTTAGATTAACTGAAATAGGTTTACAATCGTTCTTCGTTTTGTCGTTCTAAGAAAATCTGAGTCCTTCAAAACAAAAATTTCATATAATTTAACACGATCACGCAAATTTTCTCACAATTTCTGATAAAAGTTTCATTAACTTAGTCACTGATCTTTAAAAAAAAAATAAAAATCTAGCCTAAATTTGGGGGAAACATTAAATGCCTAGAAATTCAATTCGATCGATCGAATTTGTATCGATACGTAGCAATCTATGTTCAAATCAATCAATTAGTTGCGATCGATTTACTTTGAATCATCACAAAGAGAGGGGGGGACGGAATCAACGACGATCGTACCTGGCAGCGTCGGAGGTGGCCGGAGGCGGCGGCGGCGGTCAACGAGAGAGGGACGCGAAAAATGAAGGAAGGTCTAGAATTCTTTTTTTTTAGTTTTTTATGTCTTCTTCGCTCGTGTTTTCTCTCTCATAGGATTATCTTACTGGATTTATTGATTAATTAATGGGTTATTGCCTTATTAGGAAATCTTAAGCACGTTCTATTTTACTAATAGAGCTGTGCGAGCCTGTGAGGGAATAACATTTAACATATATTTCACTAAAATACATTCCTAGAACAAGCGAACGTTTATTTGCTGGAATAAAAAAAACAAGAATGAGAATTCAGGTCTTATAAACAAATTTTTTTGTCTGATGTGTTTGGCATTCCCTTATTTGTTTGTAAAGAATTGAAATAGTTTTTACCCCCTTCAATTTTTTCCTTTGTATGTGATGATAATAATAAGTGGGAATTTTTCAGATCACGACACATAGCAGATGACGTGTCGTCCACGTAAACCAACTAGATTCCTGAGGACTACGGAGCTGGAATAAATATGATGCATTGGGAACATTCCTCGACGCTTCGCCTCCGAGATTGCCCCCGACCTTTTAGAAGAACCCCCGGAATACGTTCCCTCTTCTCCTGACCACTAGCCATTGTCCGTCTCCGAGCAATCATAGAGTTGAGCTTTCTCGGCTCCCTAGCACGTCTCCGAGCTATACTATAACTGAGCTTTCTCAACCTCCTCGCTCGTCTCCGAGCTGTCACAGAGCCGAGCTTCCCCAGCCTTCCTGTCTGGCTGGGAACACGGAGCACGGGCGCCCTTGTAACGGCTCCGTGCATCTCGCCATGACGAGATTTCTGCCGCTCTACGTCCCACATCATACACTAACGTATCTCGCCATCAACGCGAAAGTGATGCAGGGGCGTAACGGACAGCGAGAATCTCGCACCGGCTTGCTCCATGTGACCGCTATATAAACCCCTCCTCTAGACGATTCAGGTATCTCGAACTCATTTCAATACGCCGCTACCCTGCCATTATTTCTCGGTACTTACTTGATCGTCGGGGGGTCTTACGGTGATTTCCCACCCTGGGACCTCCTTTGCAGGTAGCCCGACGTCATGACAACCAACAACTCATTGAGATCCACACGCTCAGCTTTCATCCCAAATCTTAACCGTTCGACACCGCTGGCTGCAAGATCGACGGAGAACAATATCTGAGGGGAAAATCGATCTCCATCAGTATGGTTGCATAAAGAAAGTGGGAATTAAGTTTTGGGAACTGGATAAAAAAAAGGAAGAGAGAGAGAGAGAATGAAGGTTATCATATCTTTTCCCAAATAAAATGATGTATCTAATCCTGTGCGTCTTTGGAAATGGGCAACTCCATCCAAAAATCTTGGATTTGGAATTTATAAAAAGGTGGTGTTAATTCTCATTTTGATGATGTCAATTCCGAAAACTCAAACGGGAATTCTCCTTACGAGTCGTGAGGATCCCGTAAGTGTAACTTCTCCTTAGGAATCGTAGGGATCCCTAAGTGTGTTGCTCCCTTGTGAGTCGTAAGGATCTCACGCATGTATTTTCTCCTTACTGGGTCGAGAGGACCTTACAAGTGTCTTTTAACGAGATTGCGCCCTTTCGGGTTTTCACAAACTCGCCGGTAGCCCTGCTGTTTTACTCACGGAGCCCTTTCGGGTTTTCATCCATGCTCATCTCGCTTATGGACGTACCTCTTTTGTTTTTACGTCAGCCTTGGGATGCTGCAGTCCGTAGTAGTTTATAAGCGTCTCGGTCAGTTGCAAGTTTTAGGTCCATCGTTAGTTTAGGGACGTTTCGGTCCATCGTCAGTTTAGGGACGTTTCGTTTCGTCGTTAGTTTAGGGACGTTTCGGTCCATTGCTGCAGCGGGTTCGTTGGCTACCACTTATAAAGTTTGGGCTTGGGAAAATAGAGAGCGGACATAGGCGTCGTCATCTATCATTAACCCAGGTCGTAACTCGTCAGGCGTAGTATTTCTTTAGGAACCGACCGTTTATCAGTCTGAAGGGTCTTTCGCAATGCAAATCCATGAGCAAGTAAGCCCCACCCTGGTAGACTTTGTCTATGATGTACGGGCCTTCATAGTTCGGCTCGAATTTCCTCCGTTTGGCACGATTGGGGATCATAGGTCTTTTGACCATTAGCACGAGTTTTTCTTGGCGGAATTTTCTCGACCTAGTCAATCTCTCGTACGAGCGTGTCATCTTTGCTTTGTAAGCTTCCAAGTTTTGCTGCGCCATGAGCCAAGTTTCGTCGAGGGCATCAAGCTCCTCAAGCCGAAGATGAGCATTCTCTTCGTCCGTTAGCTCGTAATGAACTGCCACTCGTAAGGAGGGTAACTCTATCTCCAAATGGAGTACTACTTCAGTGCCGAATACCAATGCGTACGGCGTTGTGTATGTGGCTATTTTGAACATGGTCCGATACGCCCAGAGAGCTTCATGCAGTCTCTCGTGCCGGTCCTTCTTATTTTTGGACACTGTCTTTTTCATGATCTTCGTTGGGGTCTTATTGTGTAACACCCGAGTTCAGCCATACCAATTCCAGTTTCTATATCTACTTATCCATGATCTATTCTTGATTTATAGTGTTTGAGTACGAATGGTAGTTACTTGGTACATTGCATTCGACCCGACCCGCTTGCTTGAATTTTTTTGATTTATATTTATAATTTACCCTGACTCGTTGTTTAGACACGTGCATCTAGTATAAACTGCATATCGGCATTTCTTCTGGCATCGCATGTTTTAACATATAACTTTTAGCCACTGCAAATATTTATTAAAATACATGACTTGGCTTAATTGATACCCCTAACCTTGTGGTAGCGTCCTTGCATCATGCTCTCGTCCCGTTCAGTGAAACGGACGCGTTTGGACGGCTACGCGCACGTACGTGCGTCCGTACTTGGGGGTATGCTTTTCTATGACAAAATCTTTCATTTTAATTTTTGGAGTTTGCCAATAATTTTCATATTTCAAATTCAAATGTTTGGACCCGACCCGGGCGCAATTCTGAAATATTTTATATCCCGCCAAATATTATTTATTTTAAAATCTTTTAAAACCAGCTGAAAATATTAACAGCCTATCATAGTCTTCTAAACCAACGAGAGTACTTTTTAATCCCAGTAAATCTTTGGCCAGATTATATTTTGTTACCCAATGAATCTTTTTATTCTTTCCCTAACGGTTTTTTTTCCATTACCCAATCAAAACCCTTATTCCTCGTCGCTGGGCCCCACGTCCTCTTTCTCTCTCTCGCTTCTCTCCTTCTCTCTCTCCTTCTCTTTTCTTTCACCCTGCTAGCAAACAACTTTCTCTCCCTTCCTCTTTCTCTCTCCTCTCGTTTCTCTCTTCCTCTCTCCTCTCGCGGACACCTTCTTTCTCCTCTCGCGGTGAGCGGAGTCCCTTCACCTCCCCCATTGCTACTGTCACCTCCCTCTATCTCTTCTTCTTCTTCTTTGTTAGCCGAGCGCCCCACGAGAACCCTAGCCGCTTCGTGCTTCCTCGATCTCGTCACCACCTCCATCCCATCTCCTCCTCCCCGTCGTCGTCGCCATCTTCTTCTTCTTTCTCCTTTCCCCTAGCCCGCACCTCACAGAACCCCAACTGCAGCCAGAACCCATCACCGCCATCCTCACCTCCATCGCCGCCGATCACATCGTCATCGCCAGCACTTCCTTCTCTCCTCATCTCTGTCATCTCCTTCTTCTTCTCATCTCCTCAACCTCGCACACACCTCTCTCCAAACCCCTGCACACCCGACCTCCTCTCATCCCTGCCATCTCGTCGCCGCCGACTCCCTCTTCTCGCCGTCACCACCTCCCTCTCCATCTGCTCTTTTCCTCTGCGCTTTCCCGAGCACCTAACCCTGCAACAAAATCCCACCAAACTTCACACCAAACCAAACCCTAGCACAACCCTAATCTCTTACCCGAGCACTTACACCCTCGCCGGAGCGCCGCCGACCCTCACCAACGACGCTGCCATCCCTCTGCAACCCAGGGAGTAGGTTTGTTCCTCAATCCCCTTTGATTCTCTGTCATTTCCTTATTTTCCAGTACATGCATTTTTTTTACCATTAAGGAGTTCACTGTTGTTGCCATTTCCGGAATCCAACCGCGCCGGCGACGATCCCCGACGACCCAGCGAGGACCCCTGACTCGTGTGACTCCACTGTTCGTCATTTGGATCCGTTCCGTGTACCGTACGCGCATCGCGACGTTTTCCGCCGACGTGAGACGTTCCGTATTCCCGTTCTTGATCCGTCCAGGCAAGTTAATCTTGCTACATGCTATTTAAATCATTATATACCTATTCTAATATATATCATACCTGTAGTTAATGTATAGCACCCCATGCATCATTTATAACATTTCGACGGTCCGTTTGCATCTGTCCATATTATTTCAGATTTAGAATTTGAAACCTAACTATCGCATTTAGTTTACTAAACCTACGTAATCACATTTATATGTTAGATCACATAATTACAATTGTTTATAGCCACATTACTCTTTTGTAGTTTTATCCTATCGGACGACCGATTGCATACATTTAGCCTTATTAACATTCAGTTGCACCTAGAGATTGTTTTAATACATATTTATATGATTTTATCATCCACATGTGTAACACTGCATTCCTGAAATGTTAAAACTATTACTTAAACCAAACCGATGACTGTACAACTAAGTAGTTTAATCTGCACCTGTTGCTATCATGTTACTGTGCATGTTTATTGTTCTGATAGTACCATGCTTGTTTATTCATAACCATGATTATGCTAGTCGATATTAAGCATTCACATGTTATCTTGTACACCATGACGTGACTTGCTACACATATTACTTGATCTGACATGGTACCGTACACTCTTTACATGACATGATATCTAAATACGCCACTCGACTTGACCTGATGTACCATGGCTTTACCTGTTACCTGGTCTTGTGTCTAATGCCAACAAACCTGACATGTAGTCTTCACGGACCGTTCCTGTTGTCTATCCAGACAAACCTGCTCCTACCTGATCCTGTGTTGGCATTAATTCTCAATTACTGAATACCTGACTTGACACATATAACTTGGGGGTATGGGGAAATCAATGATGAAATCCTGACTTGTAACTCGACAGTTGCTTACTTATACTGATCAGTTTTTGAGGCTAGGCCCGTCTCGTGACGATGCTGCTGACATCGTTGGTCTGTTCCTTTTTCCTTTTTGTGCCTAGCGGCACGTCTCGGTTTTAGCCCGAGAGTCTTAGACCGTGGTCCCGGGCATGCACGTGATACTATTGAGTTACATCGATAATTCATCAAATTGATTTCAAAGACTTGAGAGTAGTTAACCCAATAGACCAATTTAGATAACTCACTACACATTACCTCACTGTCATTACTTATATCCTTGTTATGCTCGTTTTATCATTTATGCTCATACTTGTATGTATTGCTACCCTTGTTTTATTATTGCTTGATGTTATGACGCGCTGACGTCTGGGTTTTGCATGGCCCAGATTCTTCTACCTTGTTGCATACTGATCAGGAGTATTGCCGCGGTTAGACCGAGCGGTGAAGTTCCTGTCGGTATGTAGTTTGCCTTCCAGGTGTTTTATTTATTGCATCTTTTGCTTCCGCATATCATTACTTCTTGACTCTTTCTTTCTGGCTCATGGACATGTACTAGATAGTTTAGTTTACTTTCCTGTTCTTGATATCTCTACAGCCGTAATGTGACTGTGGAAGGATTTTTCCTATCCACAGGTAGCATGGTTGGCTATGTCACGTGCCCATCTTAGCGTACTCTGGGAAGCGGGGCGTGACATGTTGAAAGCCTCAGCCAGACCATTAGCTCGGGGATTATAGACCAAAGAGTATCTCCAATCTATATTATGTTGCTGTGCGAAGCGGCTAATTTTGTGACTTCTGTAGGCCAGCCCGTTATCGGAGATAATTCGTCGCGGAGTGTCGAACCTATAGATGACATGTGTCTTGAAGAAATGAAGGATATTCTCCGTCTTCACTTCTCTTAGTGGTACTGCTTCTTCCCACTTAGAGAAGTAATCAGTTGTCGCCAGTATGAACCGATGGCCTCTGGACGATGCTGGTTCAATGGGCCTGATTATGTCAGTTCCCCACATTTCGAACGGCCAGCTAGCCACCGTTGGATGTAGCGGATTTGGATGCTGGTGGATAAAGTCCCCGTGAATCTGGCACGAGTGGCACTGCTTCGCGTATTCGAGGCAGTCTTGGATCATTGTGTGCCAATAGTAGCCCATCATTTTGATCTTTAGCTTCATCTTCGGCCCGGCTTGATGAGAACCGCAGAGTCCGTCATGAGTTTCTTGGACGACTCTCTTTGCTTCTTCAGGTTCCAGGCATCTTAGCCATAGGGAATCAAATGATCTCTTATATAGAGTGTCATTGATGAAGGCGAAAGACAGAGCTCTTTTCATGAGTTGATGTCTTGAGGATGCATCTTCAGGTGTCCGACGGGATTTGAAGTAGTCTATAAAGACTTCTCTCCAATCCTTGACCTTTCCCTGGTCCTCTATCTGTAGGACAGCTTGCTTGGCTGCTCTCTTTTCTTCGGACGACTCCGGAGATATTTCGGCCAGTGCAAGAACCCGACGACTTTGCACGATGATCCTCATGTCATCGAGGTTTTCATCAGCCAGTTCTTTAGCGAGCTTGGCTAATGCATCCGCCTCGCAGGTCTTCATGTCTTCTGTTTCAGAAATGGATTCCTTGAAGAGAGGGCCGAGGACTATTTCTTCATCAGAATCACTCCCGAAGGTGAGAACTTGCGATCCTCCGGAATTAACCATGTGACATTCACCGGCAGTCCTTTTATGCTCATCTGTCGTGCTTCTTTGTTCCCGACGAGTTTTGCGCTTCATCCGCTTGAAATGCTGCCGATGAGCAACGTATCTTTGCCACCAATTTTTAAAGCGTTACATTCTTCAGTAGGGTGTGCAATCCTCCGATGGTACAAGCAGTGGTTTGGATGTGCATCCTCTTCGTTAGGGTGCATCCTGTCAGGAGTGTTTCCTTCGGAGGGTGGCGGCTTCATTCCCATCGATACAGCTTTGGCAAACCTTTTCCTCATCTTGAACCTGCTTTTATTTGCGGTGGATGTGCCTTGATCTGGTGGAAGTGTTTTAACCCTTTCGTCCAGTCGTCGGCATTTGGCTTTTTCAAATATGGCCATTTCGCGTTCTCGATCAGCTTTGCTTTTCGGAAGAGCTTCGTTCAGGAATGCGTCAATCATCTCGTCTGACGATCCTAGGAGTTCAGGCTCGGGATTTGCCCCCAGTTTCTCTTCATCTGGAGCTTCTTCATCGTTTATTAATGAGTGAGAGATCACGTGGCAGCTTGCCACATAATTCTCAGGTTCATCTGATGAGTCTTCTCCCTCATCTTTGTCGCCATCTCCATCTTCAAGGATGTGATTGAGAAACTCTTGAAGCGTGACCAAGGTTCGCGCCTTCTGGTTATATTCTTCCAACGCGTCAATATGTTTTTGCAGGTCCGTGCGCTTGTCACCATGCTTCACGGGCTTTCTGGTCTTCTTCTTCTTCTTCGAAGACTTTGACGGTTGGGCCTGAGCGTTTTGATTATCGCTACCAATTCTTGGAGTCAGGCGCGGTTTCAGCAATCCCTCGATGATCTCGGGTTCTAACGGACTCTTCCATCTGATCGCCGGGCATGTTCAGAGATCCTTCAGCATTCATTTTGTTTTAACTGAAAGAGCGACCTCCCATGGAGCTTCTTCTATAAAAAAGCATGATGCCCCCGGTGTGTCCCCCCTTTTAAGAGCGTGCGGCTGAGGCGGGCTTACTTTCCAATTCTCGAACAGTGTGAATTTGCCCTGTTGGTATTGGTCCTCAATCCAGCCTTTGAAGACGAAGCAATTTTCGATTGGATGGCCTACCACTTGGTGATAGGGGCAATAATTGGGATTATTGGCCTCACTGGGTTGTAATGGGCGTTTTGGATCCGGAAGATGATGAGCCTGTTGCATACCGCTAGCTCAAACAGTCTCCTCGTTTTATCCCGGGGAAACGAATAAGGCGCTTCAGTTTCTCATTGAAGAATCGCCGTCTTTCATCTTGGCGATCAGTTGGCTTTGGACCACTGGGATGTTGCTGAGTATTGGCGATGAAGGTCGCTTTCCCTTTCCCTTTCTCGTTTCGAGATTCCAACTTCGAAAAAGAGGGTCTATGACCCATCTGATTCATTTAGGCCAGTTTGTCAATCAAGGTCTGGAAAGTAGCTGGCTTTAAGAACATCATGAATTGTGAAATGGTCGCCTGAGGGTCGAGGGTCCCTACGAACATGCCTACTGCAGGTGCTTCTTCGATGCGCTGCTCGCACTTCGACCATAGATTCCGCCACCGTATCGCATATTGCACCCATGTTTTGCCTGGCTTCACTCTGGCGTTAATTAACGTGGTGATCGGGGTGCGCTCGCTAGCGCTGGCGAAATGTTGGGTGAACAGCAATTCCATCTCCGTAAAAGTTTTAACGGAGTCGTTGGGAAGCTCTGAGTACCATTCGAACGCCGTCTCCGCCAAGATGCCGATGAATTGGCGAAGCAGTAGCCTATCATCCCCTCCAGTGTTGCCGCAGAGAGCCCTGAACTGAGCGACATGTTGATGGGGATTGTCTGTCCCCTTGTACATATGGAATTTAGGAATTGTTTATCCTGGTGGGTACTTTATCTGATCGTACCATCTTGGATATGGTTGCCCAGTTCTGACGACTTGGCCATTTGCTTCATTCACTTGATGAGCTCGTACTTGCCGAGCTATATAATCATCGAGCATGGCTTTGGAGATGGTCTCCTCCTTGGCTGCTGACAGAGCCGGCAGAGGATTTGATATCTCTCCTCTATCATCTTCAATTATTACTGGAGTATTTTCGGCTAGAGGGTCCTGCTGGATCATCATGCCCACCATATCTTGGAATAGGATGGCCATTTGTTTTATGTTGGCCGCTTGTTCCGCAGCCTCTTTGTCCTTCTTCTCAAGCATTCTCCGAAGGAATTCGGCATCTATTTCCTGCTCATGACGCTGCTCTGAAGATGTCTCCGGACTTGCTTTTGGTCCAGTGAGTGCAGCCATGGCTGTCAGCATTTCTTGGAGCTTTTGTTGTTGCTGCTCCTGAGCCTTAGTCACAAACCGTGTAAGTGGTCGGTGACCCGTAGAGATACGGCTATCCTCTTTTGCGGAAGCCATATAAACAGTATACACCACCATGCCCCCAGACTTGGGGCGTTTAGATTCAGTGTCCTTGCGATTTGCCAAAGACGCAGAAATCTTCTCCGGCCTCCTTCTTTTATGGGCGGTCAAAGTTGAGGGGCCCGTTGCAGCGGGCACCCAAACAGATGACACCTTCTGTGGCTTGACAGGGTGATCCCTTTCTCGCTGAACTTTCATCTTTTTCTGTCGGCGGGGGAAGTCTTGATCAATCACGGAGTCTTGGACCTGTCGCCAGACCTTATAAATTTTGGAGGACAGCCGCCGAGGGGGCTGTTCGGGCTCTACCTTTGTAACATTTTCCACAGGCGGAGGAGATTTTTTTAGCACGGCAGTTGGGAATTCCTGCGTACCCTGTTAAGTAGTTCAAAGCCGTTCCCAGTTAGAACAGCAGCATCAACTTCCACCGTTGGAGCTGGCGAAGTCAGTCCAGAAGGAGAGCTGCCCCCAGCCTTCCTGACTAGGCGCCAGTGGCGACGTCGAGCATAGCGAGCGGCCGGGACCACCTCCATTGTTGAATCAGCTTTTCCATGCCCCTTACTTTGAGGAGAGGCTACTGTTGGCGCTAACCTGTCGAAGACTGACGTCCGTTGAGAAGGGATAGTCAGTCTTGCGAAGGCCGACTTTCGAACAAACAGCCTTCATGACTTCACCCGGAACGGGAGCTGAAACGGCCAGACTTGCAAAGACTGACTCCTTAGCAGGGGAAGCCACTCTGACGACTTCATGGGTAGAAATGGCTATCCGCTTTGGGATAACCTCTTTAGGAATTGTGGGTTTCTTCATGGGCCCATCTGAGTTTCGGCCCAGTCTGTTGAAAACTGAGGCAGTGGATTTGGGCGACCCATTGAGAGGGACCAAAGTAGTTGCAAGCCGATCAAAGACCGACTTCTTTGGAGCTTCACGCGACGGCATCTGAACGTTGAAGCTCGTTGGTGGGATCATGGTCCCGAAGAATAGCCCAGTGGTGGCTTAGGTCACTTGTTCCACCTGCATTGTAAAAAAGGAGGCCGCTTGGGGCCCGTAGGTTATTTCTCCATATGAGACTGAACGGGAGTTGTTGTTGCAACCGAAATAGTTAGAGTCCATTGATGTTCTTTTTTCTGCACGGGAGCAAAACCAAATCTTAGTACCTCGAACCCAAGGGCAACCATATCAAACCGCGATTCGTTCGCGAACACGATACATGAAGTGTGGAGTGGAAAGAGGAAAAGGTCCCACCGGGCGTGTCAAAATCTGTTCTCCGCCGAACACAGAGACGCGACGGCGTAGGTCCGTCTTGCCTGAATTTGGGGGCAGATGCTATTTGGTTTTATCCGTCCACCTCTCCGAAGATGCCAAGTTGATTTATGGCACCGTGTATCGGAGGTTTAGACGGATGCGGCCGTTGTAGCAGACTTTGTCAGATTCCCCCTCATTGTGAGGGGTTTTTGATTGTGGGGATGCTCTTCCCTGCAGGCGCAAGCCCCTGCGGTTAATTACGCTACCGCATCGCGGTAACCACTTTCTCCTTCTCAAGATGGTCACTTCGTGTCGTGTGTGTTTGTTTTATTTTTGGTTGCTCGTGGATTGTATACGGAGACTAATTTATGTTGTCACCCTAGGGCGTGGATTAGTCCAAATCCATATTTTCTTAGATTTGGGTTTTGGGTTGGGTTTAAGGATACATTAGTCTCATTTGAGACTAAGATCAACTTAAACGTTTGTTATGGATATGTTAGTCTAATTTTAGACTAAGATCTACTTAACAGGATCATTTAGATCCAACAAAAGAGCATTTGGGCTCTATTGTTTTAGTTTAGGGACTTTACGGTCCAGTTTAAAGACGTCATAGTCTGTAAAGTTTAAGGACGTCATAGTCCATGAGTTTAAGGACCCCACAGTCCATAAAGTTTAAGGACATCATAGTCCATGAGTTTAAGGACCCCACAGTCCATGGAATGTCTGATTGTCGGGACCCGTCGCCTCTCTGAAGACGTTGAAGGATTACAACGACAAATATCAGAGAAGTGAAGAGATGTACCCTTGAACCAATATTGGTTGGGAGATCTGTAGTCCAATTTGGGACTAAGATCAAAGATTTATGAGTATATAGGCTCAATTAATTTGAATGAGGGTTCTGTGGCCATTTTGGGCTCGGCCCACTCAGTTAAAATGTTGAACATTTAGCAATGCTGAGCATTAGTTTGGATTCTGACAGCCTTTTTGTCTTTTATTGAGTGCTGAACACTCATCATAGCTCTGAGGCTTTGTTATTTAAAGAACAATTTATGTTCTCTCAGTGCACACGTGAGGAGCATATGGCGCGCTTAGCGCTGAGCGCCAGTCAATGAGCGCAGTGCGCTTCTGTCAAGTAGTGCACACGTGAGGAGCACATGGCGCGCTTGGCGCTGAGCGCCAGACAATTAGCGCATTGTGCTTCTGGTGAAGTAGTGCACACGTGAGGAGCACGTGGCGCACTTGGCACTGAGCGCCAGTCAATGAGCGCATTGCGCTTCTGGTGAAGTAGCGCACACGTGAAGAGCACGTAGCGCGCATGGCGCTGAGCGCCAGTCAATGAGCGCATTGCGCTTCTGTTGAAGTTTAGAGCGCTAAGGCTCTGCAACGCTATGCGTTAATTTTGGAGCGCTGAAGGGCTTCTTTTAATTGGAGCGCTATGGCTCTTTTTAGGCAGCTTTGCGCCCTGAGAATTAAATTCTCTTTCTTATAAAAGACTTTGTCTCATGGATCTAAGAACAAAGTTCTTATTATTTTTTTATAGGAGATGTTTCAATCCCTTATATTTTTTATGAAAGGGCTTTGCCTTTTTGGATCTGTGATCCTAAAAGAATTGAATTATTCTCCCCCCTTTTATAATGAGATATTATAATCTCTGAAAGACAATTTGTCTTATAGATTTATGATCTGAAGAAGATTAAGTTCTTCCCCTTATTTTTATGATGAGATAATGTGATCTCTGTTGTGAAAGACCTTGGTCTTTTAAATCTATGATCTTAGAAAAAGAAGTAAATTCTTCTTTTTATATGAGATGATTTCATCTCTCTGTTCTTTTTTACCTTGAAGAAAATTTTCTTCTTCTGAGAGCTTGCTCTTTGTCTCCGAAACTTCTCAAAGTTTATGGGGGGTTCCTCTCTTTTAGACTTGAAGTCTATATATAGGGCAAGCTGATTTGTTGAATCATTTGAAGAGATCTTTTCTCTAATTGATTTGGGGGTGTTTCCCCCGTTGGATCTTTGATCCAAGGGCTTCTGATTTACAGAAGGCAATCTTCTTGTTTTTAAAAAGATTAGGAAATCTTTTCCCATATAGAATTTATTCTGTATTTTGGTGATTTTTTAATCACCATTGGATCATTGATCCAACGGTGCTCTGATTTTCAGAGCACAATCTTTCTTGTTTGGAAAGATTGTAAGAAATGTTTCCTTAACAAAATTTTACTCTGGTTAATTGATAATTTTTAATCATGTTCGTTGGATCTTTGATCCAACGTTTGGGAACATTTAGTTCCAGCGCTAGCGCTCTCGTGCTTTGCACGTGGTGCGCTGCCTAGAGTGTAGCGCTATTAGCGCTAGCGCTCATGTGGTTTGCACGTGAGCGCCATCTCAGAGTCTTTAACTCTCTCAGCGCTGGTGCTGCTATGAAGAACTGCTTTATTTCAAAATTTGAAATTTGAACAGAGCTTTGCTCTGATTGGGGGAAACAACGTCATAACCCCTCGGAATCTGGCACACATAGTCGAGTCCCAAACCATAGTACTCTCTGATCATCAATCACGAACTCTGAATCTCTGCCCTGTCGAACCTGCTCCAAGATCTCTGACAAACGAACGTCATCAGACTATGCCTCACAGATATGATCAAACAACTGTGGATGTTCATGGACACGGACAAGTTGTCCCCCGGTCGACGTAAACTCGAACTGTACTCGGCGGTTATATAGTATCTACCAATCTGCCGTCGACTGTCTCTGAATTGTGCTCAAACAAGAAAAGCTATCTCCGGGCTTCCGACTCAAGGCATCTGCCATAACATTCTCCTTGCCCGGACGATAAAGAATTTCGCAGTCATAGTCTTTCACTAGCTCTATCCATCTGTGCTATCTCAAATCCAGATCTCGTTGCTGAAAAAATGTACTTTAAACTTTTGTGGTCCATAAATATCTAGCACGACTCATCGTATAAGTAGTGTCTCCAAATCTTAAGTGTAAAAATCACCGCAGCATTCTATAAATCATGAGTGGGATGGTTCTGCTCGTGCTTTTTCAACTGCCGAAAGCTCTGCTCGTATACCTCAGTCCAAAGAAAAGGAACTCTCTTCCGGGTCAACCTGGTCAATGTTGCAGCTATCTACGAGAAATCCTGTACAAAATATCAATAGTATCCGTCCAAACCCAAAATGCTGCGAACCTCCGTCACTGATACAGGTCTGGGCCAATGCTGAACGGCCTCGATCTTTTTTGGTTCCATACGTATCCATCTCTCATAACTACGTGACCCAAAAAGTCACATCATCCAACCAGAAAACACACTTGGATAATTTAGCGAATAGCTGGTGCTCCCTGAAGGTCTACAACAAAATCCTCAAATGCTACCCAGGGTCCACTCAGCTCCAAAAGTGTATTAAAATGTCATCGACGAACACGATAATAACTGATCAAGAAACGGCCTGAATATGCGGCTCATCAAGTCCATAAACACTGCTGGGGCATTGGTGTGCTCAAACGATATCACCAAGAACTCATAATGCCCGCAACGCGTGCGAAAAGCAGCGTTCGGAATATCATCCTCTCGAACCTGCAACTAATAGTAGCCTAATCGTAAGTCAATCTTCGAGAAATGTCCCGCACCCTGGAGCTAATAAAAAAAATCGGCAATGCGAGGTAGGGGATATCTATTCTGAATAGTAACTCGATTCAACTGACGATCATCGATGCACCAACACAACTGCCGTCTTTCTTCTTGACGAACAGAACATGAGCTCCCCAAAGTAACGCACTCGGACAAACAAGCCCTTTATCCAACAAATCTTGCAACTGATCCTTCAGTTCTTTACGCTCCGCCGGATCCATTCGATATAGCGGTATAGAAAAAGGCTCCATGCCAGAAATCAAGTCAAAGAAGAAACTCAATAACGTGCGCTGGAGACAAACCAAGCAACTCGTCAGGAAAGACATTTGGAAACTCTCTCACAATCGGGACCTGGTCCAACGGGAACTCTGCGGCTCTAACATCACAAACATACGCCAAGAATTCCCGACATCCTTTTCTCAAAAGCTGACTAGCACGAAGAGAAGAAATCAAACTGGGAAAGGCAACGCTACGGTCTCCCCAAAAAACAACCAAGAACTGGCTTACCCGGAAAACTAAATCTAACTGCCTTCTCACGACAGTCCACGAATGCATAACACGTGGCTAACCAATCCATACTCAGAATAACTTCCAGGTCTAACATATCAAGAAAAATAAATTTGACAGGAGAATCCCTATCTCCGATACGAACAAAACAAACACGAATGAAAAACATTTCGAACGACAAAAGACTCGTCTACTAGAATAATAACAACCAGCGGCAGATCAAACAAGGACGACTCTCGGTCCAATCTCGATACAAAGTGCGTAGATACAAGTTCAAACAACAATAGAAATATGCACAACGAAAGAAAACACTGAAATCACACAAGAAGAAGTGCGCATCGGAAGAAACACCAAAAGAATAACTGTCACAACAGCGTCTATCTAACCGCCTCAGAGCTGGCATACCGGTACAATTCCGCTTCGGTCCAGAAACGACTGAAGTCTTACGCAAGGGCTCGAACTACGAGCTCGGGCATCTCGAATGCTCTCCGGAAGGAAACGAGCAAGCTCAATCCATATCTCGTCAGAACATCTCTGTGAATGATAAATCCTAGCCATCCTGTCGAGGATTACCTGCGGATCCTTCACCGCATCTGTGCCTGTAAAAACTGGAGGTTTCAGCCTCAAAAACTCCTATAAGGATACGGAAATAATTTTGGTAACAACAGAAACAGCTGCCTGTGCAGCAGGTACAATCACAGTCCCCGCATTAGGAGGGACATCACCGAATCTCGGAGCTCGGCTAGCCTCAACTAACAATCCAACCATCTATCACAAGTCCTGAATACTCAACTCCAGCCTAACTATCCAGCCTGGAAAAAGCGGATCAATCTATCCCTGAGAGGTTGGCGTACCGCCCTGATCGGTCCTCGTCTCAAACGAGCCTACTCTAATCTCATCCCTGACGGCAGCCCCCTGGCCTTCATAGTCTCCGGCGGCGTAGTGTCTGGAGCAAGAACAGGATTGATAGGAACATTGCGATCAAATCAAAAGATTTTCCGAATCAAGGAAGAAAATACAAGAAAATATATATCCTAAGGTCACTTAGGCGGAGTACCATATCGTAAGTATGCCACGTAACATACACCCGCTACGTCACTCTACTTAAGTCACCTACTCCATCTACCAAGGGTTATTCTACACTCAGAAAGGTAAAACCTATGGCTCTGATACCAACTTTGTCATGACCCAAAGGTACTGAACGTGACTGACACTTAAACTACGAAATGTCTCAAGACGCAACGTAATCTATGTAAGCCAAGGCCCAGAAAACTAAACCGTTTGACAATTAGAGTGAAGGAAAACATGTTTTAAAGCAAGTGGTTTTAACAAAATAAGTGGCATTAAACATTTAAAAGCAACATCAGATTTTCCCGAAAATTTCGGCAGAACCTCCTTTGTAAATACTAGCCCCCAAATAAGTACAACACATGAAAATACATATAAAAGATGAAATAAGGCATCCCCAAGCGGGAGCTAGCTCTTCGCCAAAGGCGGAACACAACCACATGCAATATGTATATCAAAAGTGCGAAATAAGCATCTGAAAACAAGAAATGAGAAACACCACATCGGATCAAGTGAGCATCGACACCAACATCACAAATATAAGTCCTACGAGTTTCACCGTCTAGTCAAATATACAAGGGTAGATGGAGTATACTAGATACAAATAATATACATGATGGGACAAAATATCTTCGCAACCCACCTACGAGCAATGCCACAAGTCCAATTAAAAGGAACAGAAAGAGGAAGTGCGCCCGCCGCTACTGTGTTGATGGGTCGGACCTGTAAGATACTGTAGCACAACGAGGGTGAGTTGCCAACTCGTGAGTAGTAAGTAACATCTAATAAGGCTATCGTAAGTATGCACGCCAATGCGTCTCAACCTACACATATCGATATGATACGATGTACTAACATGAATGCAACATGAATGCGAAATCAAAATGAAATCTAAACAAGTCTGGTATGAGAAAATCTTTGTTCTTATCTTAGAAAAACCTCTGTACAATAACTGAAGTATCATCAGTGAAATCAATAGAAAATCCGTGTCAAGCACCGACACAAAATATATATCCCAATATCACAATATCTCAATATCTCAATATCTCAATATCTCGGGCTCCGTCGGTCCGGATCGGCCCATATCATCAAATCTTACGACTACGTTGGTGTCCTCCGGATATCCGCCGTGTCACAAATAACCGGTCGGTAGTGCTCCCCTGCCGGGCTCAACGCCATCATCTGCGACCCTCTTATCCCAGGGTACCGTACCGGGTCCACCATGCACCCGCAGACGGGCCCTTCCCTACCTCGAATCGGGTGTATGATACCCCTCAAGAACCGAGAAAACCCATGGTAGACACCACACACATCATATCACAAGAAAACCACAACTTATTTTTTTTAAATGGTAATACGTTCTTAAAATCCTTGCGGTTTTTCCAAATCCATAAATCTCATAAATACTGAAATCCTCGAGAAGAATCACAATATGTAAACATGTCGGTGATGATGGATGTCTATGATACGATAGTATATACCATGCGAAGTACGGCCAGAAGCTATGCATGAATCATGATGCAATGAGGTATGTATATATGACTAACAATCCTACGTATCCATCCTGATGAAATGACTATACAGGTACAGGTTTACAGATCATATATCATGCAATGCATAAATACCGATTCTAAGCAAGTTCTATAGTGTTCGTGACATAGCAATTACCAAAGGCGTGTGTGTTCGCATGAATAGTGCACGTGGCATGAACCAATGGTAATGGTGTAAGTGTCCTATGAGATAATATCATATATATTTATGATGATGCAATGCAATGAGATGAATGACTAGGAGACTACGCAGATAATTACAAGCACTACTGGTAATCCTGACTATCGGGCGCTTTGTGCCATCCAAACAATTCCCCCGTAGATGTGTACATCTACTCACGGGGACGCCTCGGCTAATCTGATCCGATTTCAGCTCTGCCATTTCCGCACCACATCCGACGTCTCTGCACCTGATCCTAGAAACGTACACAAGTAAATAAGAGAATAAATATACGAATAGTCATGGAAACAACGATACAAGTAAATCTCACGCACTAATCAAAGGCGCGCGCACTAGGTGCACAAAACGCGCTCGCAACAACGCCAAAACCACCACTAGGGTCACTAATACGGGACCACTACCAAGTCTAGAACCCAATCGCGCGTTCACAACACACTAGACATTACACAAAATAGGTTATAGCTCAATTCAACCTCAACTCACTTAAAACCTATTTACTCCAAAAACCTAGTAAGCGACCAATAACCATTTTAGTGCGAATCTAGATGTTTTAACAAATCTAGTGGCCACAATGATCATTTTATATCATAATTAGGCTACCTAATTATTAACTAGATTTTAATCTCACTTATTTATATCAATCCTAAAAATCTAGTTTGCAAAACCTATTTACTTAAGACAATTTTAAAAGCAGCAATTAGCAACTAACAACTAGATTAGATTTTGCATGCCTTCAAATGTCAAACTACTAATTGCAACCATGATCAATGATAAAACCCTAACTTTAATTTAAACCCTTTTCTTTACAAGTTCTAACTAGAAATTAAAACCATATTAATATCTAAATAAGTTTGATTAAAGGTAATTAAACAACAATTTAACTATTGGGTTAAGATTATACCTCAACAAACAATAGATCTAGCTTGCAACTTAGCTATCCCAAAATGCTCTCTTGCTCCAAAATCCAAGCTAGTTTGGGCCAAGTAATAAAGGGGTGAAGGTTTAATTAGGAATTAGTAGGAATTTGTGTGGATTTTGATGCATTTCTTGAAGATTTTGGAGGTGAAATGAAGTAGGGAAATTTGGGGAGGCTGCTAGTGTGGGCTCAGACATGGTGAGGAGAAGAGAGAAGTGAGTGCGTGTGAGAGGAAAAAACAAGTCAAGAAAACCAATACCTCACATATTAACACCCTATGCTTCTTTCTTTAATATATTCCCTTTTTCCCTTTTTCTTTTATCTTAAATTGGAGTGGGAATTGGGGAAGGGGCTGCTACCTCATGGCCGAGAGCAAGCAATAGGGTGTGGGGGGGGGGGGATTTCCAAGTAAAGAAAACCCTTAACTCAAATCAACATGCTCCTGCTTCTATTCTTTATTATTTCTTTTTTAATTTTATTTTCTAATTCATTTTATCCTAGAACCTTGGAGAAAATTTCCAAAGAAAGGATGTGTAGTAAACTTGGTATTAAGTTGTTATGGTTCACTAAAGTATAATTAACCCACTCCAAATTGTAATTATCACTAATTAAATGTACTAGTGAAAGCTTATAATAATATTTAAAATAATTAATTAAGGAAGATATTTTAGTAAACTAGCAAATTTATAAGTGACTAAATAAATACCGATACTAGCCATTACATATCTAAAATATGTATAATTAAGTCTATATTGAAAAATAATTATATATTGGTTTTTACGGAAAATACCAGTTATTTTACCGATTATCGGAAAATCCCCTTAAATGATTTTTCAGAACGTTACAGCCTATCTGTGACAATCTCCGTACAGTCCGGTATGTTCGTCTAAGATACTCGCATATCGGGCCTAGGGGGATGGTAACCGTCAGACTCCTAATAGCGCAATAAGTCATGCCGGAGTAGAGCCCAATACACTCTGAGAAACTACTGGAGTACCTACCAGTAAATCTCGCCCTGGCCAGCAACTTTGTATAATGGCTTTCCGAACATAGCGCGATATCAACCCCCAATACCGGGAGAGACGAATCCTATCTAACCGCTATGCCTCCAAGTGCTTCAGGACTGCACCCTACTATTACATGTTTGTGTTAGTTATATGTATGCCCTAGAGGCCATCATTATACATTTGATATGTATTATAGTGGATGCTTGGACATATATAGGGAGAACTTTCTTGCTCGACATGATAGTATGCTATCTGGTTGCTCTTTATCTTAACATGTATACTTATTATCTCTCTATTACATGTTGATAAAGCCCTTAGGATGAGTACTTGACTACCAGGATTATGATGCGGATCATACTAGTGGGGCAGAGGCAGTCAGTAAGTACAACCTTCAAATGTTCCTAGTCGTGAGAGTATCGAGACAGGGCATCGATATTCCATAGTAGACTAGCGTATATACTTCTTGACCCATATGATGGGCGATGGATGATCCCACATTCATTGGTGTTTGACATCAGAGAAGGTATACGGGTGCTTAGTGGAGACTGGGTATACTAAACGGAATCACCGAGAACTCCTAGATGGTGTTATACATATCGTCAGATATCAGTTCTCTGGTGATACTGGTACAGGTTAGTCTATTGACCCGAGATCGTCATAGAGTCTTGTGTGATTCTTACTGTGCTTTGATTTCTACCTTACCACGTTCAAGAGATCGTGCAAAACGGTGGTTTTTGGGTACAGTCCCGAGTCACATGGAGGCAATGAGCGATAGGAGGGGATTTCGTCTCTCCCGGTATTGGGGGTTGATGTTGCGCTATGCTTGATTGGCCATAACAGGAAATCCCTGATCAGGGTTGATGAGATCTACTGGTAAGTGTTATCAGTGGTTTCTCGAACCGTTATGGATCTTGCATCGGCATGACTTATCAGGCTATTGGGGTCTGACGTTATACCACCCCCAGGCTGTGATATGCGACATATCAGACGAAGAGACCAGACTGTACAGTAGTGTTACTGATTGGATTCGCAGGAATATAAGCAGGCTTGCTTGTTGATATTCTGATTGCTCAATACCCGGGTGGCCGTTACGTTTAGCAGACCGCTTGCGGCTTGTGGGTGACTGATATGATCACCACCTACTGCCAGCGTATTGACGAGTCTTTAGAGTCTTACACAGAGGTTTCCTAGTTCAAGCGAAACGAAGTAGGAGCACATGTATGATATGTGCGGGACCGAGATTAATACGAGTATGTGATACCATATTCTATTCTCGCGATATGTGATATCTGTCACGCCCCGTTTCCCGGTATGCGGCGAAGGGGACGCGACGAGGCCCGCTACGTATATACTCTGAAGTACATACGCTAAGCGTATCTAAGCAATATAAAAAAGAATACACAAGAGAAAAGAGGTAATGAAAACAACAACTTTTATTTATTAACATTCTTTTGTACAATGCATGAAAATGAATTACAACTGAAATAAAAAGATACCTAAACAGTGGCATAACAGGAAATGAAAAGTACAGAAAGGAAAAGTGTACAATGAAACTAAAGTGCAGGGTCTTCGGCAAACTGCTCCAAGTCTTCTTGAGATGGCTCGATCTCTGCCGGGTCCAAACCACCTGACGACATTCAAAGAAGAAAGAAATAGAATGTCGTCAGCGAACAGGTCGCTCGGTAAGTCCCAAAGATAAGAGGAGAAATAGAATAGACAGTGAGTAAGAGAGAGAGAGAGATAGTAGCTTTTACAGTTGTATTATATTGTTATATTGTAGTATTTAGTATTAACACTGTTGTTTGTAGCTTGGTACAGAAGATACCAGTGTATACGAGGGGAGTCCCACTTACACCGGGGACTTTGGTAACCTGTAGTACAAGGCTCCGTCGATAATACCACGGAACAACGGCATGGATGTAATTACGTCTTAAGTGACCACCTCGTGCCACCTTTAACATATTCCGTACCAGTCTACCCCTTAAATCCCGTAGTGTTTTATTTGTATTGTTTTGTACTGTAACTTGTATTGAATGTATAATTGAAAGACTGACCGAAATCATGATATCAGTAAACGGATGTAACCGTAGAATCATGTAAGTGGAATAACTGGAGAACCATGTAAATTGAATGTATATCCATGGTTCGGTTCAGTCAAGTCGTATAGATTGATAATTGGATTCATGTTAAAGATTGTAGATTGCAGATTGACTTAAATCATATTCAAGTCAGATTAATCAGACTCAAACCCGAGTCAGACAATTAAAAGTGTAAATCGAAGTCTTATAATTGTTAGGGTCCTTAGGGTAATTTATAAAACTTGAGGGGGTTTTATGTAAAAATACTTCTATATACTTTTCAAAACACACCTCAAGTATTTATTGTTCGTCTTTAGAGTTGTAATGAGGGTGGATTTTATGTTGTGATATTTCTAGTGATAACCTAGTTTTATAAATAAGGGTATTTATCTGCAATATTGATTATTTGAAGTTCATGGTATTTTAGTGTAAAATTTATTATTGTGACTTTTAGAAAAAGGTGGAAAAATTATATTATAATAAAATAGATATTTAAATGATAAATATACATATATTTATACAAAATTCATTTTATTAAATATTTTATAATCCAAAAATCTTATTTTCTTAAGATGTCGTATTTTAAACCTTTCGAGACCGACGAGGTCTGAATCTCGCACTACTAGTCCGAGGGTGCGCGATAAACCACACAATCCCGAACGGGTTCCCCAAAAATGGGTTGCAATGGCGTTTTGCAAAGATTGTAAAATACTAATCCTTTAGAAAACGGTTTTATAAAGTAAAAGGTATTTATTTGCAAAGTGTAATTTTCCGTATTTTAGATTCTAGGGTTTCCTAAGTCAACTAGCCTATTTCTAAATGGTCTAAACGACAAGTCGTTAGAAGTCTCAAATCACCTCTTCACCGCCAATTGTGGCCAGGTAAGTACAAATGAGGAAAGGAGGGATCCGCTCACGAATTGTGAGACGGGCCTTTTAAAGTTACCTTTGCTCACTTGCCTAGCCTAGACACCACAAAGTCAGGTTTAGATAAACGATCGATGTTCACAACTTATCATATATTCCTAATACGAGGTATTTATTTAAAAGTGTATCAAAGCCAAACTTTTAGAATTGATTTTATTAAGAAAATGGTATTTAAATGAAAGTATTGTTTTATCGTATTCTAAGTTTTCGATGATGTCGTTTAGGGTTGTATTTGCGTGTGTGTAGAGGTAGGTCATTACCTCGTGCTCTACTTTTAAATGTATAGCAGAGTTAAAGGATTAAATGTGAAATCGAAACATGATGGTATTAAAGTGAAAAATACGATAAATTGGAAAGGTTATCATTTCATGTGATGAAACTTGTTCAAATTGATTTTTAAAAGTTTAATAGTCAAGATAAAAATGTTTAAGCATGAATGTATTGGTGAGAAGTGAACTTTTATAGAAAACCGAATCGGAAATCAGATTTGTTCCGATTCCGTCGGGTTTCGTAATTTCGTATTTTAGAGAAATAGAAAGGGGGATAGAATGGGACTTACGGGTTCTATTAGGCAAAGGAGTGTAGGGGGAACTAAAGGAGTTGTCGAGGCGTTACTTCGTCCCCGGTTGTTTCTAAAAAATGTCGCCGGAATTCCCGCCGGAATTTCGTCGGAGCTTCGCCGCGAACTTGATTTCAAAGTACACACTTCTTGGAAAATTTTTTAGAGAGTGAGCCCAGGGTTTTGGGATGAGAGGGTAGAGGGTAGGGGGTGTATTTATAGGGTGGGCTAGGGTAGGGTAGGTGAAAGGTTTTTAATAAAAAAATTGTAAAAAAATATGAAAAATGTATTAAAAATGGATTGAATGAGAGTTAATGTGCTCTCTGGAAATTATTACAGAATTTAGAGTATGCAGGGGAGGTCAGAAGATGAAAAGCCAACTTTTCTCTGTTGGTGACTCGGCCGACCGGCCAAGTCCGGCCGGCGGCACCGGCCCGAGTCGACCGGTCCGCCGGCCGACTCGGCCTAGTCGGGGTGCCGGAAGCTGGCGAGTCGCCGGGGGTAGTCACTGGAATATCTAACTTTTTATGGGTAGTGGGGTTTTCTGGAGTTATGGCTGTTGGACTGTTGGGCTTTCATGGAATTTAAAACAAAAATAATCTAAAAAAATAATGTGGGGTATAGGATTTGAACTCTGGTGGCTTAGTTCAGCAGTGCAAGGTATTACCAATGAGCCACATGCTCCTTCTTATAATTAAATTGCTAATTAATTACTTAAGTCTTGTGCTCAGGCAATAAATACCCCTTTATGGATTTTGAAAAAAAAACAATTTAAAATTTGTATGGAAAAAGTGTATAAGAAAATTAGAGTTGTTACATTCTACCCTCCTTGTAAAAATTTCGTCCTCGAAATTTGTAAAAGGAAAGTGTAACAGATTCAAGGAAAATTTGGTGATAGTGTGTGAAGAATAACAAAGTGATGCAAGGGTGTGAAAAAGGTTGAAGAGAATTACCAGGGTTATCCTGACCAACCGTATCAGCTTCTACGGTCGCCAAATTGTAATCCTGGTGTCTCGGCACGTTCCTCCTAGCTGGAGGCCTATTCCCCTGTACTCGAGGCATATTTCTCAGTGCCTGATGGAAATGGCGATTTGGCTGTGCAGGAAATCCACGTGGAGGTGGTGCTGAGAGTGCAGGACAAGTTGCAGGAGCCTGGATAGCTGGCTGCTGCGGGTAGTTGACGGGTGTGTGAGCTGGGCTGCGTCTATAGGGACAGTTTCCAATTCCGTGATTGGACGCGACACAAACCGAGTATAGGCCTTTTGTGCGCCTACAGTCCTTCCACAAGTGTCCTGCCCTCTTGCAATAAAAGCAAAACTCAGTTCTTGGCTGATCATTGGCTTCTTCCAGTCTTCTGAGTTCAACAGCTGGCCTTGAAGAAGCCCTTCCTGCCATTTGAGTGGCAGGGCGTTTCACTCCTGCAGATTGAGGTCTGCCCCTTGCCTTTATCACTGCCTCAAAACGACGGGCAGCTTCCAAAGCATCTTCATGAGTCGGAAATTTCCCTGTGGCTAGTGCAGCCTGGATTTTCGTGTCCAAACCTTGTTGAAATCGATGGGCTCTGATCTCATCCGTCGGTATCAGTTGTGCTGCAAATCTGTTACGGTCTTGTGTTAGTTGTGTAGTATGTGATATCAAAAATTTGAAATACTGTGACATGTCTTACCTACTGAGCATGGTGAATTCAGCGTCATACTCATCTACTGACTTGTCCCACATCGAACCTTATTGTAGATGAATGAACTGCTGTTCCATGGCAAACCTGGCAGTCACAGGGAAGTACTTCGCGTCGAACTTCTCGCGAAAAGTCTTCCATTCAATAGGCTGTTCAAGACGGCTTTCTTCCGCCTTCCACCAGTTCCGTGCATTGTCCGTGAGTTGCAGCTTTGCAACTCGGACCCAAGCTATTTCTGGCACTTGTGCTGCCGCCAGATCATCTTCTGTGCTTTGAGCCCATTCCTCAGCTTCCAGTGGGCTCCCCTTTCCTGAGAACTGTTTGGGATGTAAGTCTCTGAATTGCTTCACCCCAGGTGTTTCAGTCTCGGGACGGTTCAAGAGCTGCTGATGTCCCTCTAGGAGGCTGCGGATTGCCTCAAGCAGAACCGTTTGCTCATTGAGTGGAGCAGGAACAGCTGGTGTGAGAGGCAGTGCTGGAGTTGGAGGTGTGTTGTTGACATTGGTGCTGGTGTTGTTCGGAGAATCCATAACCCTAAAGAAAATTTTGGGTTAGGACAGATTCAAATGAAATGATAAGTTTCAAGGAATATGAAATTGTAAGATTCAAGGAACATGAATTGTAAAGAATGTTTTAGTTGCTGGTTCTTGTGTTATATTGCTTAGGTTGTTCACGCAGAATAGAACTGCATGATAGGGTTTCATACAGCTCTGACCTGCATGGGCCACCAACAAAACCTGTCACGCCCCGCTTTCCGGTATGCGGCGAAGGGGACGCGACGAGACCCGCTACGTATATACTCAGAAGTACATACGCTAAGCGTATCTAAGCAATATAAAAAAGAATACACAAGAGACAAGAGGTAATGAAAACAACAACTTTTATTTATTAACATTCTTTTGTACAATGCATGAAAAGGAATTACAACTGAAATAAAAAGATGCCTAAACAGTGGCATAACAGGAAATGAAAAGTACAAAAAGGAAAAGTGTACAATGAAACTAAAGTGCAGGGTCTTCGGCAAACTGCTCCAAGTCTTCTTGAGATGGCTCGATCTCTGCCGGGTCCAAACCACCTGACGACATTCAAAGAAGAAAGAAATAGAATGTCGTCAGCGAACAGGTCGCTCGGTAAGTCCCAAAGATAAGAGGAGAAATAGAATAGACAGAGAGTAAGAGAGAGAGAGAGAGTAGCTTTTACAGTTGTATTATATTGTTATATTGTAGTATTTAGTATTAACGCTGTTGTTTGTAGTTTGGTACAGAAGATACCAGTGTATACGAGGGGAGTCCCACTTACACCGGGGACTTTGTTAACCTGTAGTATAAGGCTCCGTCGATAATACCACGGAACAACGGCATGGATGTAATTACGTCTTAAGTGACCACCTCGTGCCACTTTTAACATATTCCGTACCAGTCTACCCCTTAAATCTCGTAGTGTTTTATTTGTATTGTTTTGTACTGTAACTTGTATTGAATGTATAATTGAAAGACTGACCGAAACCATGATATCAGTAAACGGATGTAACCGTAGAATCATGTAAGTGGAATAACTGGAGAACCATGTAAATGGAATGTATATCCATGGTTCGGTTCAGTCAAGTCGTATAGATTGATAATTGGATTCATGTTAAAGATTGTAGATTACGGATTTACTTGAATCATATTCAAGTCAGATTAATCAGACTCAAACCTGAGTCAGACAATTAAAAGTGTAAATCGAAGTCTTATAATTGTTAGGGTCCTTAGGGTAATTTATAAAACTTGAGGGGGTTTTATGTAAAAATACTTCTATATACTTTTCAAAATACATCTCAAGTATTTATGTCATGCCCCGCTTCCCAGAGTACGCTAAGATGGGCACGTGACATAGCCAACCATGCTACCTGTGGATAGAAAAAATCCTTCCACAGTCACATTACGGCTGTAGGAATATCAAGAACAGGAAAGTAAACTAAACTATCTAGTACATGTCCATGAGCCAGAATAAATGAGTCAAGAAATGATATTATGCGGAAACAAAAGATACAATAAATGAAACACCTGGAAAGCAAACTGCATACCAACAGGATCATCACCGCTCGGTACAACAGCGGCAATACTCCTTATCAGTCTGCAACAAAGGTAGAGAATCTGGGCCATGCAAAACCAAGACGTCAGCGCGTCATAACATCAAGCAATAATATATAAACAGGGTGACAAGACATGCAAGTACGATCATAAAAAGTAAAGCAAGTATAACAGCAATATAAATCAGGGCAATGAAAGGTAGTGTGCAGTGAGTAATCTAAACTGGTCTATTGGGTTAACTACTCGCAAGTCTTTGAAATCAATTTGATGAATCATCGATGTAACTCAATAGTATCTCGTACGTGCCCGGGATCACGGTGAAGATTCTCGGGCTGAAACCGAAACATGCCGCTAGGTACTAAAAGGAAAAAGGTAATGATGAATGATGTTCATGGCATCATCCCAAGACTGGCCTAGCCTCTAAAAAAGTAATGGATAACGATGGATGATGTCAGCAGCAGTATCCCAAGGCTGGCCCAGCCTCTAAAACTGATCAGTAAAAGTATCGAACTGTCGAGTTACAAGTCAGATTTCATCATCGATTTCTCCATACCCCCAAGTTATATGTGTTCAAGTCAGGTATTAAGTAATCTAGAGCTAATGCCAACACAGGATCAGGCAGGTACAACTTTGTCTGGATAGACAACAGGAACGGTCCGTAAGGACAACAGGTCAGGTTTGTCGGCATTAGACACAAGATCAGGTAACAGGTAAAGCCATGGTACAACAGGTCAAGCCAGGTAGTATAGGTATTATGTCATATCAAGAGGTGCACGGTACCATGTCGTGTCAGGTAGTAGGTGTAACAAGTCATGTCAGGGTGCACAAGATGTCATGTGGGTGCTCAAATATCCAACTAACATAAGCATGAGTACACAAAACAAGCATGGATACTAATAGAACAATAAACTGGAACATTGCAATGTGAAATGCAATCAGGTACAGATTAAGGTATGTAGATGCACGGTTATCAGTTTGGGTTTAAGGGATAGTTTCAACAATACTTAAATACAATATAACAAATATGGATGTTAAAATCCTGTGAATATGTACTAAATAATCTAGAGATGCAGTTGAATATAAATCCGGCTAGATGTATGCAAACGGTCGTTCGATAGGGTATAAACTATAAAAGGGGTACTATAGGCTTTGCAAATAAGTGTTAATTGGTTCAAATACGGATGTGGGTACTATGTATAGTAAAACGAAATGCATTATGGTATGCTTCAAGTTGTAAATCTAAAGTGATAAAATGGACATCGAAGTGTTAAAATGAAACAATGGCCTTAGGTTAATTTACAGATATAATCATGCAATTAAATATGTATAAAAATAATATAATAGCATGTAGCAAGTTTTACTTGCCTTGATCGGATCACGATACGGGATGCGCATGTAGCGTCCAATGTCGGAAATGTTGCAACATCCACACGCGCACACGGGACAGGTCCGAGCAAGCAAGAAGGTAGCCATGCAAGTAGGGGACGTCCATAGGGTTGCTCGGATCGTCGGCAGCGATACGGCTCCGGCGGGCGATCGGAAAACGGAAACAAGAAAGAGAAAGTGAAAGAGAAAGAAGAAGAAAGGAAGAAAGGAGAGATGAAGGTTGCACTGGGGTTGGTTTGACTCAGGACAGGGACAGAGGAGGCGAGGACGTGATGGAGTGATGACAAGTCGCGGGTCACCGGAGATGGGATTTGCCGGCGATCACCGGAAAAAGATTTAGAAAGAGAAAGTAAAGAGAGAAGAAGAAGAAGAAGAAGAGGAAAAAGGAGGGAAGGGCTGTGATGGTCTCTGGGTTTGGATCAGAGGGAAAAGCGAGAGGCGAAGGCGATGAGGCTTTCCGTCGTGGGGTTGCCGGCGAAGTGCAGTGGGTGTGCAAGGGGGTTGCAGGAGATGCTCAGTTCCTGGAAAAGTGGCTGCAGGCGTGGATAGGGTTTGCAGTGGGTTCTTAGGGTGAAGTCGAGGCTGGGAGAGGATAGAAAGGAGGCGGAGAGGGTGACGACGAGGCGCAGTCGCGGAGGCAAGGTGATGGTGGCGACGGTGAGGCAAACGATCGAAGGTGGAGGTGGCTAGGGTTGAGTTTGAGTCGCAGGGGTTGATCGATGTTGAAGGGTTCGGAGTCGGGGAAGAAGAGAGAGGAGAAAGGACGGTGGTTGTGACGACGAGGGATCTCCAGCGGCGAGGGCGATGGCGAGGCAGGGTTGATGGGTTTGCAGAAGGTGGGTCATCAGGGAAGGAAGATGAGGTCGGGAGGTGAGGAGGCTATGTGGATGAGGGTGTTGGCAACGAGTGGCTATGGCGAGGGCGAAGGCGGTGACGAGGCGACGAGGGTGCAGGCAGGGGTGCGATCGTGGAAGCATGGAAAAGAAAAATGAGGGTGGAGCGAGAAAGAGGGAGAGACGTGTAAGATTTAAAAAAATATGAAAGGATTATTATAATTAGAGGGGGAGAGAGAGAGAGAATACGAGAGGATGAGAGAGATCGAGAGGAGAGAGATGGGGAAATGAATAGTGATGAGAAAGAAACGTCACTTTGTGGGGAGAGAGAGAGAGGAAGAAAGGAAGAGAGAAGAGAGAGAGAAAGAGTCAGGAGAGAGAGAGATAGAGATAGTGGAGAGAGAGAGATCTGTTAACTGATTTTATTTAAGAAAATATAAAATATATTTTGTTAGTTTGTTTAACAGTTACAAATATTAGAATATAATATTATAATATTAGTCCGATTTAGAGATTTTGGCAAATACAAACTTACTCCAAAACATGCCCGGGTCGGGTCTAAAAATTGAGATTTAAAATATGAAAAATATATGCGACTTCCAAATTTCAAAATGAATGCTCAGTTAAAGAAAATGCGTACCCCCAAGAACGAATCCACGTACGTACGCGTAGCCATCCAAACACGTCCGTTTCACTGAACGGGACGAGAACAAGATGTGCGGATGCTACCACGGGATTAGGGGTATCGTGCAGGTTATGAAATGCAATTTTAAATTATTTTCTGTGACCTAAAATGTTATATGATAAAAGATGCGATACCAGGTAAAATGCCAGCATGTACTAATCATGAGACGCACGTGTCCATGCAACAAGTCGAGATAATCTATAAATAAGAATCAAACAGGTTCAAGCAAGCGGGTCGGGTCGAATGCAATGTAAAGTGTAAAATACCATTCGCACCCACAATACGTTAAATCAAGAATATCACGAAAAAAGAAATACGAGAACTGGAATTGGTATAACTGAACCCGGGTGTTACATTATACCCAACTACAAAAAGAATTTCGTCCTCGAAATTCGAAGAACAAGAAAGGATAAACAATCAACACTCTACAAGAATAGGCGTGGAAATTTCTGCCGGATTTCATCTTTGTTCCCCTCCGAATGACGGCGCGACGAGAGACGTCTTGCCTGAGATTCGGGGCAGATGCTATTTGGTTTTATCCGTCCACCTCTCTGAAGATGCCAAGTTGATTTATTGCACCGTATATCGGAGGTTTAGACGGATACGGCCGATGTAGCAGACTTCGTCAAATTCCTTCTCGCTTGAGGGTTTTTTTATTGTGGAGACGCTCTTCCCTGCAGGCGCAAGCCCCTGCAGTTAATTACGCTACTGCATCGCGGTGACAACTTTCTCCTTCTCCAGATGTTCACTTCGTGTCGTGGGTGTTTGTTTTGTTTGTGGTTGCCCGTGGATTGTATATGGAGACTAATTTATGTCGTCGCCCGTAGGACGTGGATTAGTCCAAATCCGTATTTTCTTAGATTTGGGTTTGGGGTTTTGGTTTAAGGATACGTTAGCCATATTTGAGGCTAAGATCAACTTAAACGTTTGTTAAGGATACGTTAGTCCAATTTGAGACTAAGATCAACTTAACGGGATCGTTTAGATCCAACAAGAGAGCATTTGGGGTCTATTGTTCAGTTTAGAGAAATGGTGGTCCATTGCTAGTTTAGGGACATGGTGGTCCATTTCCAGTTTAGGGACATAATGGTCCAACATTCCCATTTTGGGGACGAATATTAGTTTAAGGACATTTCGGTCCATGAGTTTAAGAACCCCACAATCCGTAGCAATGTATGGTTGTCAGGACCCATCACCTCTCTGACGACGTTGAAGGATTACAACGGCAAATACCAGAGGAGTTCAGAGATGTACGCTTAAACCGGGTGTAAATTGATTTGGGAGAGCAGTTGTGCCGAGTTCAATTTAATTTGAGGACTTATGGCCAGAATTGGGCTAAGTCCAGTTGAGAATATTCAACATTTTATTTGTGTTTGGCCTGTCAGGCCTTTATTTGGGCTCTGCCCTTGTTTAAACAATGCATAGCATTGGGCTTTTTATTTAAATGCATAGCATTTATTTTGGCCTGTTAGGCCTTTTTAATTGGGCTCTGTCCCTTTTCTTTAATAATGCAGAGCATTTAATGGTCTGACAGCGCGCCACGTGGCCTGTCAGGCGCTCTGCGCCAATTAAAGAGCGCAAGGCACTAGCGCATGTGGAGGTGACATGTGTCAAGCTCTGCTGAGCGCAAGTCTGTTAGCGCAGTGCGCTGCGCTCACGTGGCGCGCTCTGGTGACTTGCGCCAATCCAAGAATGCAACAGCGCAAATTAGGAGTGCAGGGCACTGTTCAATAGCGCAGAACGCATCTTGATCAAATTTAGATCAAAGAGAAGAATCTTTTTAGAGGTTCTACCTCAAAATTCAAGAACCGATGGTTCATCAAAAGGCAATGCCTTTATATAGATCAAAAGATCTAATCATGAAGTAGATTACTTCTTTATTATTATTTTTTGTTGAAGATCTTGATCTTATTCTTAGATCATTGATCTTTTTAGAAGAAATTCTTCTTTTTTCAAAGGTTTACCTTTTTTCTCTTTGAGTTCTTCTCACAATTTTTTAGAGGAGATCTGTATATCTATCTCTGTATCTTTTAGAGTTGGAGTCTAGGGGCCTTTATATAGGGCCAATGAGTTTATTAGGTTGGTTACAGAGATCTTTCTCTGATTGATCTGGAGATATTTCCCCACCGTTAGATCTTTGATCCTAGGGCCTCTGTTTTACAGAAGATAATCTTCTTGTTTTAACAAGATTAGAAAGATCTTTCCAAAATTTTATTGTTTAAATGCTGGCACAGTTGGCGCAAGCGCACCTGCGCTTGACACGTGTCGCGCAGCGCAGAGCGCAAGTCATCTGAAACGTTGCTTCCATTATTTTTATTCTAAAACAGAGCCTTGCTCTGATTGGGTGCGCTGTCTTGGGCGCAGCGCTGGCGTGTCTGCTTTTGACACGTGGCGCGTTGCGCGCAGCGCAAGAAATCTGAAGCGTTGCTTCAATTTTTGAAGTTTTGAAATTCAAACAGAGCTTTGCTCTGATTGGGGGAAACAAATGCCTCCTTACCGTTGCGCTCACGTGGCGCACACGTGAGTGCAGCGGCGGCAAGATCCCAACCGTTAGATCAACTCAAGAGTTGAAGGGGCGCTTAAGCGCCTATAAATAGGACCCTTGGTCCTCAGCAGATGATTATCATCTTCAAGAATTTGATTTTCAGAGTCTTGCTCTTGTTTTCAAGAACTTCAGAGCCTTGCTCTCATTTCCAAAGTTAGAACTTTTTAGAAAAACTTTAGGTAAAAATTAATCTTAAATTAAATTAATTTTAATTTTAATTAATAGAGCCTTGCTCTCATAGATCTTTTGATCTAAAGAAAACCCCTTTGAGGGCTTCACAAACAGAGCTTTGCTCTCAAAAATCTGTTTCAGGGTTTCTTAACCCATGAACAGAGCTTTACTCATGGAAAAAGTATAGATCTTTTGATTTTAAAAAATGAAGAACTCTTAAGAGTTTTCATGGATCTTTAAGATCCCAAATTTTTAATTTTTAGGAATTAATTTTCCTTTGATGGATTTTTCCATCATTATTACAGAGCCAGGCTCTTCAGGGAATTTTATTCCCTTGAGACCAGAGTTTGGCAAGTGTCACTCTGTGACAGAGCTTTGCTCTGAAAGGGGAGATTTTCTCCTTGTCTCTAGGGATTTCTCATTTAATGAGAGTATTCTTTTGGGGATCTCCTCATTAATTGAGAGTCCCATGCAATGATGTGGCTGTCTTATTAACTGATGCATTGTCATCTAGATTTTGTGGGTCTCTCTTTGGTCCCCTCTATACTGCATTGCAGTGTAGTATCAAGCGTCAGGCTTTTAAAATTAAATTATGATACTGACGGCTGAGTTTCGTTTTTCTTTGCAGGCAATCATGTTTGCTGATCTGTCTTTCCCATTCTTCCGCTCAGAGGGAGGTTTCCCTGAGGCGCCAGTGGACCGAGAGGTTCTCGCTCTGATTAAGGATCACGACCCGGAGCATAAGAACCTTCATCTATGGGGCAGATGGTATAGTGAAATCATCAAGGGTCGCCGAAGCTTCTGTTGCGCGACGCCGTCAGAGCTAATCTCGTCGATCCCATATGAGGATGCACCCCCGGTGAACTATGCCGTGGAGATTGTAAATTAGAATTCGGAGGATCTTCTTCAGCCTTTGATCGCCGCCATTGCCGTGCAGCCACCGGCAGCCGTGGACATTCTGGGGCGGCGCATATGCCAGGGTGAGGCGCGCCCTTGGGGACAAGCTTATAACCTCGGATTGACCCCTCGACAATCGGCCGGGTATTTGCCGTAGGCTAGGTATATCTTGTCAGCAAAGAAGACGCATCTGATGAAGATTGGTTTGTACCCCGCAGTCTACGCTTCGCTCTTTGAGTACCTTGCTCCTCCGACGTGGTGGGTTAAGGTATTCGTGGAACAATAGAACACCCCCACCCATACTTTTCTTCTGACGGACAGGGAAGTCTCCATCCCGTTGGAAGAATTCGCTGAGATTTCCGGCCTGCTGGCGAGGGGAGAGCATTATGAAGAGTTACTTCCTCCTGACGAGTATGTCTTCGCCACCAAGCCACCGGTAATGGGCCTAATACCAGAGAATGCTATTCAGCACCAGTTTCCGAGCCTGGTGAAGGTGCTGAATATATATGAAGGTCTCTATTTAGAATCGGGAGTCCGGGGAGTTAGTTTTGCAGATTTTATCGCCCGCTTCCTTCAACCGGAGATTCTATCGCAGCGGAGTGAAAAGTTCGCCAAGCTCGACGACCCCTTCGGCTTCGGCTTAGATCGTCGACCGGCATTGGAAGCCGATCAAAAGGGTTTTTACCTTCCTAATGCTGCGATCATGCCCTTATCAGAAATCGCCGCGCCGGGCATCGACGAGGAGACCTTCTTCCTCGGGTTTCTGGGGTTATGGTTATGCTAATTCGCGCTCCCCATGCACCCGCGTTGCATGAGGCCGTCTGTCTTCTACCCAGCGCATCGGATGGTGGCTGGCATACAATTGTCGATCGGGATAGCCGGGCTGGCTCACCTATACCATGGACTCAGCGTGGCGGCAGACGCAAATGAGCCCGGGTGCAACCTGCCAATTTCCCGATGCACTACTTCACTTCGTGGATGGAAATGCATATGCTCGGGGTATTCGGCATTCATAAGAGCCCCTCGTTTTTCGAGAAGTGCAGACTCCCAAGAGTTATGCGACTGGTTGGCGCTTCGATTGTGAATCCGTCTCCGCCGGAGGCTAGGGGGTTGCTTCTTCGTCCGCACATGGTCGGAGCGAGGATTTCTTTCATAGACAAAGTCGTGACCATCGGTCCGGAGACCTCCAAGGCGGTGTTGGCGCTGCGTGATGGTTTCAAGGACGAGGCCTCCGTATTGAAAGCCCGGGTGATTCTTCACTTATACTCCATCCTGCCGGGCTTCCTGGTGTTCGGGCAAAACGACATGGCGCTCTTCATGAGGTACAACCCCCATCGGTTCGCCCAACAATCAAGCTATAACCAGGGGGTCCCACTGGAGGCGTTTTTAGAAGAGCCCGCGGCCACCAGGGAGGGGATACGGAGCGCGCTGCACCATTTTATGCGACTGAACACGGGCTCCCACTTCTTTGTCAGCGAGCCGAGCTGCGTCCCCCGGGCCCTCCACGTGTACGTGTCTTGGTACGCGCACGCGATGGGTGCTGTCATCCGAGAAGAGAAGAGGTTGTTGGTTGACCGCAAGGGTGCACCCCCTGCCAGCGACCGCAAAGCTCCCCTGAGGCCAAGGATCCCTGTCGTTCCTCCGCCAAGAGATGCTGGAGCTGAACCACCGCGCGTGCTGAGCCCTCCTCACGGATTACCCCGTGCTACCGCGGACGTGCCCCCAGCGCCCCGTGCTCCAGTGGAGACGGTGAATGTAGTTTCGCCTGAGTCTGGCGTGGGCTCAGACATCGGGACCCGCCGTCCTAAGGTGCCCACAAAGTGCAAGTTGATTTTGGGTGCGACCGAGGTCCGCGCGCAGAAGAGGAAGAAGAAGTAGGTTCTTTCTCTCGATACCGTCCTCGGCTTAGAGCCTCAGGCCCCTCTCACCGAAGGCCTAAGCGAGTACGGAAGCAACGAGGGTTTCTTGGTAGAGCCAGAAGACACCGATCTGGCGGCCGCCATCGCGGCTTCTGAGCGATCGGCAAGGCTCGAAGCGTGGTTGGCTAAACTTGCTCAATCAGGTAATCATTATTTGCATTCTTCATCATTTCATCGTACTTTTATCATTGTCTTTGACTAATGCTTTTCTTTTTAAACAGGCATTTCTACCGAAGAAGCCATCGCTGCTTCCCTGAAAACCTTCTAGGAGGAAGAGATGAAACGCACTCTATAGGGTGTTGGTATGTCTCGGCTCACTGAGTCTTTATTCTACTTTTATGGCCAATCTAATCTTTTCTTCGTCTCTTTGCAGGGGCCGCGGGATCTACTGCGCAAGCCGATGCGGGGATTCTCCCCGGGCCAGCTACCGATGTTCCGGCCTCTTCGGAATTGCCGCAAAAGACCCGACTCAAAAAGCCGATGATGGATGCCTTGAAGGCTCTGGAGGCAAGTCTAAACGCGGACGCCGCCGCCTTGCTGAAGGATGCCTCCAAGAGGTTCGTCGTGACGGCCCGGGAGGAGAGGAAGCGCTTGAGGTACGCAGCGAAGGAGTGCAGCGCTGCATTGGCCGTTGGAGCGGGCCCAAGTGCCGTTACTCCCGCTGCTACTCCTTCCGAGGAGCCACCGGTCACCTTGTCTACTGCTCATAGACGGGCGGTGCGTGCAGCTCGAGAAACCAACGATCAATCCACCTCAGGTAACGTGTTTTTCGAGGCTTTATTGTAAGAGTTGTAAAACTATCGGTTCTTTACACATCTTGTCCTGCAGGGCCGAGTCCAACTGAAGGAGCAGCGGCGACCGTCGAGCCTGAGGGGACGGTGGAGAAGGCAGCAGCCGAAACCGAGGCAACGGTAGACGGTGCAGTCGTAGTTGCTGGGCCCGAGCTAGTGGCTGACGAGACAGTCACGCCTACTATGCCTGAGAAGGTTACCGATGCCGAGCCTGAGGGGGCGGTAGGTGAGACGACTGCTACGACCGAGCCTGGGGCAGTAGCGGATGGAGCGGCTGCGACCGATGAACCTATGGCAGCGGTGGACGAGACGGTCGCGGCCGCTGAACCCTAGGGGGCAGCGGGTGAGACGGGCATGATCGCTGATGGCGAGACGACCGCTCTTTCTCAAGAGTCGGG
The DNA here is from genome assembly GCA_030015575.1 of Agapanthus africanus. NCBI lineage: Eukaryota > Viridiplantae > Streptophyta > Magnoliopsida > Asparagales > Amaryllidaceae > Agapanthus > Agapanthus africanus. Next base: position 51,674 of record JASDDO010000308.1, read on the forward strand.
CGCTGCTCCGATCATCGCTCTCCCCGCTTACGGCTCCTTGTCATCTTCCGGCGTCGCGAGCGTGATGACGGCTCCTGTAGAGTCTGGCGATGAGGCAACGGGAGGTGAACTCATGCCAATAAAGGAGGGAAACGCCGCCATTTCGGCTGGCGACTCATCAGGTAAATTTTGGGTTACCGTCCTTCTTTTTTTTATTCTGCAATCCTTCCCGACATGGCTTATCTTGTTTCTAACGCAGGTGCAGCTAGTGCTGATGCCCTTTTACTCGAGGGAGCGCCGTCAGTTACTGCCCTGACGGTGGCCACATCTCTACCCTCTCTCGTACCGTCGCAAATGCTGGAAGGTATAGATTTGTGACTTATCAGCTTCATTTTTGTGTTGCATAATCTATGTACTGACGTTGTACTATTGCGTCTTTGCAGGAGTGCTTTTTGATCACCTGTACCAGGTGCTGCACCCACACTTCTCCTTCCCGTCGGAGCTTGCTTCCTCCAGTGACGCTGGTGAGTATAGTTTTCAATTAAAACTCTTTCTTTTTCCAATAATGAACTTGTTTCTGATTCTTCCTTGCCCTGATTGCAGTGCTACAGATCGAAGGGGGAGATGAGAGATCAGTTGCTCCAGTTCTCCCGTCTTTGCCACCTGCTGCAGCTGGTATAGTAGATTCCGTCATTGATGACCTTTCTATATTTCTTGAACCGTCGTTTGATCGCGTTTTGTTTTTTCAGCTGTCGTTCCGATTCCGGCCCCCTTCGAGTCTCGCATCATGATGCCGGCAGGCCCATTCTCCAGACGTCCATTCTCAAAGGGTGTTGCGATGAGTCTGAGTATGCTAAGCGGATGCGTCGAGGAGCTTGACACAGACGCTCCCACATCTGCCGCAGATTTTGCTGCCGAGGTTAATCCGATGCTGGCGACGCTTGTAAATTTCCATAATGAAGGCATCGTCGAGTCTTGGGTTAACCACTGCAGGGGGATCGAGGCCCGCCTGCATCAGCTGGAGCTTATGCGCCCTGCCCCCGAGGTTTTGGCCACGAGTACTCAACGGGCGGCATGGATCGAGCAGAGCGCTTCTTACTTCCGCCATCTGGAACAAGAAGCGGCTTTAAGGCGAAGGGAATGCCAAGAGACCTCAAGCGAGTCTGCTCGACTGCGTGCTGAGGTCGACGCGAACGCTGCCCGGGTGAAGGCTATCTTCGAGGGCCTTCTGCAAAGTATTTTTGATTGGCTAACACTGAAGCAGAAGCTCGATGCCGTTGAGCATAATGCCCAAGGTCGCGAAGCAGCTCAGCGAGTCATTGAAGAACAACTTTCACCCTACTTGCAACAGCGGTCCCAGGTGGAGGCAGAGTTGGCCGCGGTAGCCGATCAGGAGAAGGCGTTGAAGGGAGTGCGAGAGCAATTGATGGGCCTACTTAAGACACTTCCTTCTCACTAGCTGCCTTTGTATCAATTATACACTTGTAATCTTTGAATAATATGTATCCATTCTTTATTCTTTTATACGATTCGCCTTGTACTTAATTGAATTCATGAATAAAGATACACACATTTTTTTTTGCAATGTCTTGTGTCATCTCTGTGCTTTCCCCCTTCTTTTATTATCAGCATGTTACCTTAGTAAACATGGTCGACAGATGATAGAGCATCCTGTATTGGCTTCTTCAAGAGGTGGTGATGGCTTAGGAGGCAGGTTCAGATCTGCTGCCTAAGACTTTTCAACTTTATGAGCCGTGAGGGTCTCACAAAGACTTTTCTCCCTACGGATCGAGAGGATCTCCTAAGTGTATTTTCTCCTTAGGAATCGTGAGGATTCCTAAGTGCGTTTCCTCTTGTAAGTCGTAAGGATCTTATAAGAGAATTTTCCCTCTTACGAGACGAGAGGACCCGTAAGCGGTTGTTTCCCTCCTTGTCGAGATTCGACTTTGGAGAGTATGACCCGTGAATAGTATGCAAGAGTCCATTTTGGACCGACTTGCAGGGTCCCAGTGCTTAAGAAACATGTTTTTTTTAATCCCCGCTGCCTAAGGCTTTATCTCACAAGTCGAGACGAATCAAGAAGTTCTCGCAAAGACACTAATTTCCTCACGAGTCGAGACGAATCGAGCAGTTCTCGTAAGAATATCCTAACGTCACAGTTAACCTCTGCTCTTTACGACAGAGGTCCGTTAGGGTCTGTGGTACTTAGGGTTTTGTCCTTCGTATCGTCGCGTTGGCTGATGTATTCCTCGATAGGCAATCTTGCTGTTCGAGTAGCCTTGCGACTGTCGTGTCTCTGATCCCTTCGGGGACTGGACAAGACGTCTTCAAGAAATCCTCCTAGGCAGTTTGACCGTCGGAAGAGCAAGCGTTAGGAATTTTGCCATGTCGCTTTTTACTTGAGGTTAGGCTCATTTTGGAGAGCCCCGATGAGTCATAACCACTCCGCGCTGGTGTAGGATGATCTCCGATAGTCTTTCAGGTTTTATATGAGTTGCCGTCAAGACCTTGAAGCTAGGAATTTGGCCTTCGCTTCATTTGCTGTCATTGCGTCTGTTATATCTAGACGAATTTCATGGTTGTCTCTAGGTTGTTGGTGAACCGTCGAGGTTTGGAACTAGGGATTTTGCCGTGGCTCCGTTCTTTGATTTTCGCGTCTGAATCCTGCTGGAGGAAAAAACGCTGTGGTGACATCTCGTCTACTGTATCAAGACGGATGTCGAGGTAGTGATCACTCTATGCTGGTGTGAGATGATCTCCGATGGTCTTTCCGGTTTTATATGAGTTACCGTCAAGACCCTGAAGCCAGGAATTTAGCCTTCACTTCGTTTGCTTTGGTGTGTCCGAATCCTGTTGGAGGAAGGGTGCTGTCGTGACATCCCGTCTGTTGTATTGAGACGAACGTCGAGGTGGTGACCCCTCCGCGCTGGTGTGAGATAATCTCCGATGGTCTTTCCGGTTTTATATGAGTTACCGTCAAGACCCTGAAGCTAGGAATTTGGCTTTCGCTTCGTTTGCTTTGTCACGTCCGAATCCTGTTGGAGGAAGAACGCTGTCGTGACATCTCGTCTGCTGTATCGAGACAAATGTCGAGGTGGTGACCACTCCGCGCTGGTGCGAGATGATCTCCGATTGTCTTTCAGGTTTTATATGAGTGGCCGTCAAGACTTGGCTCCATTTTCTGATGGAGCATGGGGAGGGAAGATGTGTTTCCTTCTTTGTTTGTGCCCCTGGATTGTATACAGGGATTGCTGTGATATCACCTGTAGGGCATAAATTTTATTTTTTATTTTATTTCTTTCCGCGATGCTTTATCATTTCAGCTTTTATATCGCGAAGGTCGCGATTGCCCAATCATTTCGGCTATTTTTCGCGGTGCCCAATCATTTCGGCTATTTATTTTATTTTTACTCGTTGCTTTTTATTGCGAGTTGCCCAATCATTTCGGCTATTTTGCATGCATACATTTTTACTTGCTGATTTTGTTGCAAGTTGCCCCATCATTTCGGCTATTTCGTATGCATGTGTGGCTTGCTGGCTTTTCGCCGCAAGTTTGGGATTAGACACCGATTTCGGCATCAGCACCGCTACAACTGGGATGTTGCCAGGAGCGAATCATCATTTGCCTTCGTCGATATAGAACAAAGGTGGCTTAGTAAACAGGGTTAGGATCCTGTCGATTAAGGCTTTTGACTCCATGAGCCGTAAGGGTCTCACAAAGGTATTTCTCCCTACGAGTCGTGAGGATCTCGTAGGTGCGTTTTCTCCTTAGGAATCGTGGGGATTTCTAAGTGTATGTTCTCTTATAAGTCGTAAGGATCCTATAAGAGTGCTTTCTCCTTATAAGTCGAGAGGACTTATAAGGGTTGTTCACCGTGCAAACATATCCCCGGTCACGGATGAGACTTGGTTAGGGAAATGTTTATTCGCGCCCGTGGATTGTATACAAGGGTCAGTATTGAACCACTTGTAGGGCAACATCGAAGGTTGTGGGGGTTGCTTAAGAACAGGTTCAGGTCTCTGTAACTTAAAGACTTTCAAATCTTATGAACCGTGAGGGTCTCATAAGAGAGTTCTCCTTACGAGTCGTGAGGATCTCGCAAGTGTAATTTCTCCTTAGGAATCGTGAGGATCCCTAAGTGTGTTGCTCCCTTGTGAGTCGTAAGGATCCCACGCGGGTGGTTTCTCCTTACAAGATCGAGAGGACCCTGTAAATGTCTTTTAACGAGGTTGTGCCCTTTCGGGTTTTCACAAACACTCGCAGGTAGCCCTGCTGTTTTTACTCACGGAGCCCTTTCGGCTTTTCATCCGTGCCCATTTTGCTTATGGACATACCGTTTTCTTTCTTTTTATTCTTCTTTTCTTCTTATTTTTTTATATAACGAGATTGCGCCCTTTCGGGTTTTCACAAACACTCGCCGGTAGCCCTGCTGTTTTTACTCACGGAGCCCTTTCGGGTTTTCATCCGTGCCCATTTTGCTTATGGACATACCGTTTTCTTTCTTTTTATTCTTCTTTTCTTCTTCTTCTTTTTATATAACGAGGGTTTTCACTAACATTCGCCAGTAGCCCTGCTGTTTTTACTCACGGAGCCCTTTCGGGTTTTCATCCGCGCCCTTTTTGCTTATGGGCATACCGTTTTTATTATTATTTTTGTTTTATCCTTTTTTTTATATATATCGGCTTTGGGATGTTGCAATCCACTGTAGTTTATCGACATCTCGGTCAACAGCTAGTTTTAGGATGTAGTGGTCCGTCATTAGTTTAAGGACGTTTCGGTCCGTTGTTGAAGAAGGCCGGCTACTACTTATAGAGTTTGGGCTTAGGAAGATAGCGAGCGGACATAGTCATCGTCATCTATCATTGACCTAGGCTGTGACTCATTAAGCGTAGTATTTCTTTAGGAAGCGACTGTTTATTGGCCTGAAAGGCCTTTCACCGTGCATATCCATGAGTAAATAGGCTCCACCTTGGTAGACCTTGTCTATGATGTACGGGCCTTCATAGTTCGGCTCGAATTTTCCCCGCTTGGCGCAATTGGGGATCATAGGTGTTTTGACCACTAGCACGAGTTCGCCTTGGCGGAATGTCCTTGGCCTGGTCAATCTTTCATATGAGCGCGTCATCTTTGCTTTATAAGCCTCCAGATTTTGTTGCGCTATGAGCCGGGTTTCATCAAGGGCATCAAGCTCCTCAAGCCGAAGGTGAGCATTTTCTTCGTCCGTCAGCTCGTAGTGGACTGCCACTCGTAGAGAAGGTAATTCTATTTCGAGGGGGAGTACTGCTTCTGTACCGAATACCAATGCGTACGGCGTTGTGTTCGTGGCCGTCTTGAACGTAGTTCGATACGCCCAGAGAGCTTCTTGCAGTCTCTCGTGCTAGAACTTCTTATTTTGGGACACCGTCTTCTTCACGATCTTCGTCAAGGTCTTGTTGAAAGCCTCAGCTAGACCGTTAGCTCGGGGATTATAAACTGAGCAATATCTCCAGTCTATGTTGTGTTGTTGCGCGAAGCGGCTGATCTTGTGGCTTCTGTAGGCTGGCCCGTTATCGGAGATGATCCATCGTGGAGTTCTAAACCGATAAATGACGTGCATCTTGAAGAAATGGAGGATATTCTCCGTCTTCACTTCCCTCAGCGGTACTGCTTCTGCCCATTTGGAGAACTAATCAGTTGTCTCCAAGATGAACCGATGTCCCCTGGACGATGCTGGTTCGATGAGGCCGATTACGTCAGTCCCCCACATTTCGAACGGCCAGCTGGCCACTGTTGGATGTAGAGCATTTGGGTGCTGATGGATAAAGTCTCCATGAATCTGGCATGAATGGCATTGCTTCGCATATTCGAGGCAGTCCTGAATCATCGTGGGCCAATAGTAGCCCATCCGTTTAATTTTTAACTTCATCTTCGAGCCTGCTTGGTGAGAACCGCAAAGTCCGTCGTGAACTTCCTGAACGGCTCTTTTCGCCTCTTCAGGTCCCAGACATCTCAACCACAGAGAATCAAACGACCTCTTGTAGAGAGTATCATTGACGAAGGCGAAAGACATAGCTCGTTTCATGAGTTGATGTCTTGAGGATGCATCTTCAGGTGTTCGACGGGATTTGAAGTAGTCTATAAAGACTTCTTTCCAATCCTCAGCCTTTTCCTGGTCTTTTATTTGCATAGCCATTTGCTCAGTCACTCCCTTTTCTTTGGATGATTCCGGAGATATTTCTGCTGGGGAAAGCACCCGACGGCTTTGGACCACGATTCTTACGTCATCAAGGTTCTCGTCGGCCAGTTCTTTAGCGAGCTTAGCTAGTGCATTTGCTTTGCTATTTTCCGCGCGCGGTATGCTCTCCAGCATGTAAGAGGGGATTTGGATCAGCAATTGCTGTACTCTGTCGCCATACTTTACCAGTTCGGCTTTGCACGTCTGGTAGTTGCCATTTACTTGACTGATGACCAGTTGAGAATCTCTGTATATGAGGAGGTTTTCAATTCCCATGTCGATGGCGATCTCGAGGCCTGCTATCAAAGCTTCGTATTCGGCTTCATTGTTCGTCCTCGGCTCTATTAAGGAGAAAGCAAAGCGCATTATCCCTCCTTGTGGAGTTACGAAGATGAGGCCTACCCCCGATTTGATTATAGGGGTGCTTTGTTTGCGTTTCTTCATGGAAGACGCTCCATCAAAATAGAGTTCCCATCGGGTATCACTACCGTCGATCGCATCAAACGCATGTTCGTCTAGTAGCTCGCAATTCAGAGGAGAATCGGCAGGTATCGGATGCTCAGCGAGGAAGTCGGCGATGGCCTGACCTTTCACTGCTTTAAGAGGCTGATAGGTTATCGAAAACTCCATTAAGAGCAAGGCCCATTTAGCGAGTCTCCCTGTCAATATGGCCTTCGACATTAAATATTTAAGGGGGTCCACCTTCGAAATGAGACGGATTTCATGTGCCAACGCATAGTGCCTGAGCTTTGTTATCGCGAAGATCAACGCCAGGCAGTGTTTTTCGATGGGGGGTAGTTGCTTTCTGCCGCCAGGAGAACTCGACTTAAGTAATAAAGAGCTCTTTCTTTCCCTTGGTCATTCTCTTGTGCCCATAATGCGCCTAAGGAACCTTCGAGGGCGGTTGTATAAAGAATGAGAGGCTTTCCCTTGACCGGAGCAGCCAACACTGGCGGATTCCGCAGGTATTGCTTGATTTCGTCCAGCGCGTCTTGGCATTTGTGATCCCAGACGAACGGGGTTCCCTTCTTCATCAGGTGACTGTAAGGGCGGCACTTGCCTGAAAGGTTGGCTATAAATCGCCGGATGAACGCGAGCTTCCCTTGGAGAGACCGCAATTGCTTGAGAGTCCTTGGCGGAGGCATTTCCATGATCGCCTTGATCTTTGACGGATCTATCTCGATACCTCGGTGTCGGACGATGAATACTAGGAATTTGCCCGAGGAAACTCCGAATGCGCACTTGAGAGGGTTCATCTTCAAGTTGTATTGTCGAAGGCGTTGAAATACGGTCTTCAGATGCTCTAAATGCTCCTCGTATGATTTGCTCTTAACCACAAGGTCGTCGATATAGCATTCGACGATTTCATGTATAAGGTCATCGAAGATCTTTGTCATGGCCCTTTGATAGGTGGCACCGGCGTTCTTTAGACTGAAGGGCATCACCTTGTAGCAGAATATACCCAAAGGGGTCCGGAAAGCGGTGTGCTTTTGGTCTTCGGGATGCATCTTTATTTGATTATATCCTGATGAGCCGTCCATGAAGGAGAAAACCTCGTGAGTGGACGTGTTATCTATCATCAGCTCGGTGACTGGCACTGGGAAATCGTCCTTCGGGCAGGCTTTATTGAGATCTCGAAAGTCTACACATATGCGCACCGTCCCATTTTTCTTCATCACTGGGACGATGTTGGCGATCCAATCAGGATACTGGACTTCTTGGATGAAGCTAGAGTCGATTAATTTCTTGATCTCGGCGTTGATACTCATCTCAAACTCGAGCCGCATTCTCCTCGGTGCTTGTTTGATTGGTTTAACATCCGGGGATATCGCCAATTTATGCACAGCAATTTCTGGATCTAGTCCTGGCATTTCGGAATAGTTCCATGCGAAGCAATCTTTATACTGCACAAGCACTTCTTTTAATGAAGCCACCCTTCCTTCAGACAACAGTTCACTAACGAATGTCGGTCGCGGGTCGTTCGCCGTCCCCAACTCAATTTTCTTGAGGTTATCTGCAGTGGTTTGTATTCTATCTTCCAGCTCTTTCGGCGCTGGTGGAAATTCTGAGATCACCTCGTCATCGCTGTTTTTGAAGCACCAGGGAAGATCATCCATACCCTCAGAGTCTTCTTTTGATATTGTTATCATATGACAAGTACGAGCCCGCTTCCAAGACCGATGTGGATCTGGTTCTGCTCTCGTGGATTTGGGTTCATGCTTCTGTGGCGGCGTTACTCTCCAGCTGTCAGATAGAGCGAACTTGCCGAGCTGATACTGATCTTCGACCCAGTTCTTGGAGGTGAAGCAATCTTCGAGAGGGTGTCCTATTACCCTGTGATAAGAGCAATAGTTCGGGTGTGAGACTTCGCCTGCTTGTTCGGGGTGCTTGGACTCCGGAAGTGTAAGCATTTGATGTCTTATAGCGAGGTCAAGTATCTTCTTTGTCTTGTCTTGAGGAAAAGAGTATGCTCGACTCATTTTCTTTATAAGGGACAAATCCGGACCGCTCGATTCCCGACTGCGTGGCTTCTTGTTCCTGCTTTGTCGTTGTTGGACGCCTTTTCCGCTTTTTGACTTGTTTCTGCCTCTGCGTCGGGTCTTTTTTACAACAGGTTGACAGGGAGCGGCATTTTCATCTTTCGCGGCATGTTGGAGAAGGCGTTGCGTCCTGGCTTTCTCATAAATGGCCATTTCGCGGTTATGGTCGTCTCGAACTTTTTAACCAGCTTCCCTTATAAGCTTGTCCATTTGTTCTTCGAACGACGGACTGGGCATTGTTACGTCGGGGACTTTTTCTGGTTCAGGGTTAGCATCTTCCCACTGAGCATCCCCTTCTTCATCAAAGTTATGCACAACATAGCAGTCACGGAGTAGCTCCCGTTTCTTGGACCGAACATATCCAAGCCCGATTGCTTCCATTCTCCCGTTAGGCAACTTGTGCTGAGTTCCGGGAGCGTTCCAGACCCTGTCATAGAATTTGGCTTTTCGAGCGGTCTGTTTGAAGGGTATCCCTTGGCGCTTCAACAGCCTTTTCAAGCCTTCTGTATAATATCTAGGCAGACGGATGGGCTGAAGCCTGTCAAGCGTAGGATCCGCACCGTGCCAGATTTCTTTCTCTACTTTAGTTTCCTCGGAGCGGTAGAATAGGATCGCCTTCTCGCCTTCTCTCCTTGGGGGGACATAGAACGTCTGCAGCTCTTCCACACTGTAGGTATCAAGCGCGTCCAGTTCTTTATGATGTTTAGGTGGAACCAAGGCAACTTGCAGACTTTGCTCTTCGTCAGCGAATGTTTGTATTGAAGGCCGAGCCGAGAATGTAGCATGGATTTCATCTTCCGAGTCACTGCCAAAGATCAACATAGGAGCGGATGGTCCCGACTTGTTGTATTGGGGTGGACCCGAATAAACCATCTCTTCCTCTTCCTCAGTATCACTCCCGAAGACAGGGATGGTGGCGATAGCTTTGTTCTCCGGCTTGTGACACCTCTCCGTGTCTTCGAAATCCGGTAAGAAGTATTTTGCATCTTCATATTTGCGGACTTCGTTCATGGAGAATGGGTTCAACTCTCCTGTTACGGTATACTCGAGACCATCCTAAAAATATTTCATACACTAATGCTGTGTAGAAGGGATGATGTTGTACTCGTGTAACCAGGGTCGACCGAGCAAAGCATTATAGCATGTCTTGGCGTCTATGACGTGGAATTTTATGTCCATGACGAGTAGCCCAAAGCGTAACGTCAGTATCACAGACCGAGAGTCCGTGATGATTGAGAATCGAACCCAGAGATGGTGATCTTATCCCGAGCGAGGTGCTGGACGCTCATGCAGATTTCCTTCAATACCCGTACATTGAGGAGATTGACGGAAGACCCATTGTCAACCAAGATTTTGCCTATCTTTATATCGTGGCAGTACCCTGAGATATAGAGGGGGCGATTGTGTTCGCACGTCCTAAGGAGGAGGTCTTCGTCGCCGAAAGTAATATCGACTGTGTGTAATTCCTCCAGCTCGTCTTTCATCTTTTCTTCGGCGAGAAAAGCTTGGAATTGCTCTGGCTCTTGCAGCGCCTTGATCAATGAATCTCTCGCTTCTTTGGATAGTAAAAGGGCGTCGAGAATGCTGAGTTGTGATGACAACTTCCTCAAGTGTGCCAGAACGTTGTAGTCCACCTTATTTTTCTTTGGCGGGTCCTTGGCGGTTAGCTCTTCCATGACTTGGTCATCTAGGGCGATATTCTCAGAGACCTTTTCTTTTCCCTTATCTTTTTTATTTGAGGGTCCGAGATTCTTTTCGGATAGCGTACGATTACGCAGCCGGATATTTTCGCAGGCCTTCGGCTCTCCTTCTTTTTCCGAGGTGGACTCTTTAAAGAGAGGGCTAAGAGCCATTTCCTCGTCAGAGTCGCTCTCGAATGTGAGAATTTGCGCTTCCCCGGTGTTAACCATGCGACAATCGCCGGTAGTTCTTCTAAGCTCCTCGGTCGTACTTTTCTGCTCCCGAAGAGTTTTGCGCTTCTCCCGCTTAAAATGTTGTCGGTGAACAACATACCCCTGCCACCATCTATTGAAAGCTTTGCACTCTTCGGTGGGATGCGAAATCTTTCGATGATATAAGCAGTAGGAAGGGTGCATTTCTGCTTTGCCGGCAGTGCTTCCTTCAGAGGGTGGTAGCTTCATCCCCATTGATATGGCTTTAGCAAACCTTTTCCTCAACTTGAATTTGTTTTTATCTGCAACGGACGTCTTTTGATTTGACGGGAGTGTCTCAACTCTTTCGTCTAATCGCCGGCGCTTGGCCCTTTCAAATATGACCGTCTCGCGTTCCCGATCAGCTTTACTCTTCAAAAGAGCTTCGTTGAGGAATGCATCAATTGTTTCATCTGATGGCCCCAGAAATTCCGGTTTAGGATCTGCCCCCAGCTTCTCAGTTCAAGGAGTTTTCTCATCTTCTATAAACGAGTGGGAGATCATATGACAACTTGCTACGTAACCCTCAGATTCATCCGATGAGCTTTCTCAATCATCTTCCTCCTGAAAGACGTGGCTGAGAAACTCTTGGAGCATGATGGGAGTCCGTGCCTTCTGATTATACTCCTCCAGCGCGTCAATCTGTTTCTGTAAGTTCGTGCGCTTGTCGCCAGGCTTCGTGGGCTTTTTGGATCTCTTCTTCTTCTTCTTTGAAGACTTTGACGGCTGGGTGTGAGTGCTTGGGTCATCACCACCGATCTTTGGAGTTGGGCACGACTTTAGCATGCCTTCGATGATCTAGGGTTCTAGCGGGTTCTTCCACCTGATCGCCGGGCATGTCTGGAGATCATTCAGCATCCTTTTGGTTTTGGCTGATAGCACGACCTCCCACGGAGCTTCTTCAACAAGGGAGCATATTCACCTTTTTACGGGTATGAGGTTGCGGCGGGTTCACCCTCCATTTTTCGGATAATGCGAACTTGCCTTGTTGGTATTGGTCTTCAATCCAGTTTTTGAAGACATAGCAATCTTCGATCGGATGACCCAATACTCGGTGGTAGGGGCAGTAATTGGGATTATTGACGTCGTTTGGCTGCAACGGACGTTTTGAATCTGGCAGATTGATGAGTGTGTTGCGCACTGCCAGCTCGAACAGTCTTCTCGTTTTATCTTGAGGAAATAAGTAAGGATGTCCTAGCCTCTCCTCGAGAGATAGGCGTGGACGCATATTGTTTTGACGGACAACCGGCTTCAAGTTGCTCGGCTGTTGTTGAGCATTGGCGACGACGATCGCTTTTCCTTTCCCCTTCTCATTTCGAGGGTCCGGCTTTGGAGGAGACGGTCTATGGCCCATCTGGTCCATTTGGGCTAATTTGTCAATCAAGACCTGGAACGTGGTTAGTTTAAAGAACATCATGAACTGTGAATGCATGGGGATCTAGGGTACCCACGAACATGCCCACCGCTGGTGCTTCTTCGATGCGCTGTTCGCACTTCGACCACAAGTTCCGCCATCGGATTGCATATTGAACCCAAGTTTCGCCCGGCTTTACTCTTGCATTGATCAAAGCTGTTATTGGAGTACGCTAGTTGGCGCTTACGAAACGCTGGGTAAACAACAACTCCATTTCAACGAAAGTTTTGATGGAGTCATTCGGAAGCTCGGAGTACCACTCAAATGCCGTCTCCGATAAGCTGCCGACGAATTGGCGAAGCAGGAGCTTATCATCGCCGCCGGTGTTGCCATAAAGAGCCCTGAACTGGGCAACATGTTGATGGGGATTGCCTGTCCCCTTGTAGACATGGAATTTTGGGATCGTGTAGCCCGGCGGGTATTTGATCTGATCATACCGGCTCGGATATGGTCGCCCCATTTTGAAAACTTGGCCGGCCGCCTCAGTTGCCTGGTGAACCCTTATCTGCTGAGCTATATATTCATCTAGGGCAGCTTTAGAAATTGTCTCCTCCTTGGCTGTTGACAGATCCGATGGAGGATTTGACGTTTCTCTTCTGTCATCTTCAAGGACAATCGGAGGATCTTCGCAGCTTTAGAAATTGTCCTTCTTTTCAAGTATCCTGCGAAGGAATTCGGCGTCGGTTTCTTGCTCCTGTCGCTGATCCGAGGATGCTTCTGGGCTTTCTTTTGTCCCGGTGAGTGCGGCCATCGCGGTCATCATCTCTTGGAGCTTCTGCTGCTGCTCTTGAGCTTTAGTCACCGATCGCGTAAGCGGTCTATGACCTGTGGATATACGGCTATCCTCTTTCCCGAATGCCACGTAGACGGTATGTACCACAATACCCCTGGACTTAGGGCGTTTAGGTTCACTGCCTTTGACATTTGCCGCAGGCGTGGGGATTTTCTCCGGCCTTCTTCTCTTGTGGGCCGTTGAAGTCGAGGGGGCCGTTGCTGTGGGCACCCAGGTGGCCGTCGTCTTCCGTTGCATAACATGGCAGTTTTCTTCCTATCGGACTTTCGACTTCTTATGCTGATGGGAGAAATTCGGATCAATCACCGATTCTCGGACTCGTCGCCAAGTCTTGTAGACTTTGGAAGACAGCCGTTGAGGAGACTGCTCCGGTTTTGTTTCTACGACGGTCTCTACCGGTGGAGGAGACCTTTTGAGCACAGCAGTTGGCGAATTCATGCGTACCCTGTTCAACAGCTCAAAGTTGTTCCCGGTTGGAACAGCAGCATTAATTTCCACCGTTGGAGCTGGTGGAGTTAGCCCTGAGGGGGAGTTGCCCCCAGCCTTCCTTGTCCGGCGCCAGTGGCGACGTCGGGCGTGACGAGTTGTTGGGATTGGTTCAGCGACGGCTTTGTCTTGCCCCCTGTTCAGGTGAGGGGCTGTTGCCGGTGTCAGCTTCTTGAAGACTGACGTCCGTTGAGAAGCCGTGTCCAACCGGTCAAAGATAGATTTCTGAGCGGGAGCGGGAATGGGAGAAGTCAGTCTCGCAAAGACCGACCCTCGGGGAGGAGAAGCCGCCTTGACGATTTCAGGAGCAGGGATGGCTATCTTCTTTGGGATGGCCACTTCAGGTATTATGGGCTTCTTGGTAGGCCCTTTGGAGCTCGAGTTCAGCCTGGTGAAGACCGAGGAGTTGGAATTGGACGACCCGTTAAGAGGGGCCGTGGTAGTACCAAGTCGATCGAAGACCGACTTCTTTGAAGCTTCCGGTACGGGCACTGGGATGGTGAAGCTCGCTGGCGGGAGCATAGTCCCGAAAAATAGACCAGTGGTAGCCTGAGTCACTTGTTCCACCGGCATAGCGAAGATGGAGGCCGCTTGAGGCCCATAGGCTATACCTCCAGGTGAGGCGGAGCGTCGGTTGCATTTGCAGTTGGAGCAGTTGAACGCCATTGCTGTTTGATTTCTGCGCCAAGCAAGAGACCAAATCTTAGTAACTTGAAACCCGAGGGCAACCATTAACAAACCGCGATTCGTTCTCGAATACGACGCACGAAGTGTGGAGTGGAAAGAGGAAAAGGTCCCACCGGGCGTGCCAGAATCTGTTCCCCTCCGAATGACGGCGCGACGAGAGACGTCTTGCCTAAGATTCGGGGCAGATGCTATTTGGTTTTATCCGTCCACCTCTCCGAAGATGCCAAGTTGATTTATGGCACTGTATATCGGAGGTTTAGACGGATGCGGCCGATGTAGCAGACTTCGTCAGATTCCCCCTCGCTTGAGGGGTTTTTGATTATGGGGACGCTCTTCCTTGCAGGTGCAAGCCCCTGCAGTTAATTACGCTACCGCATCACGGTGACAACTTTCTCCTTTTCCAGATGTTCACTTCGTGTCGTGGGTGTTTGTTTTGTTTGTGGTTGCCCATGGATTGTATACGGAGACTAATTTATGTCGTCGCCCGTAGGACGTGGATTAGTCCAAATTCGTATTTTCTTAGATTTGGGTTTGGGGTTTTGATTTAAGGATACGTTAGCCATATTTGAGGCTAAGATCAAGTTAAACGTTTGTTAAGGATACGTTAGTCCAATTTGAGACTAAGATCAACTTAACGGGATTGTTTAGATCCAACAAGAGAGCATTTGGGCTATATTGTTCAGTTTAGGGAAATGGTGGTCCATTGCCAGTTTAGGGATATGGTGGTCCATTTCCAGTTTAGGGACATGGTGGTCCAACATTCCCATTTTGGGGACGAATATTAGTTTAAGGACATTTCGGTCCATGAGTTTAAGAACCCCCAGTCCGTAGCAATGTATGGTTGTCAGGGCCCGTCACCTCTCTGACGACGTTGAAGGATTACAACGACAAATACCAGAGGAGTTCAGAGATGTACCCTTGAATCGGGTGTAAATTGATTTGGGAGAGCAGTTGTGCTGAGTTCAATTTAATTTGAGGACTTATAGCCAGAATTGGGTTAAGTCCAGTTGAGAATATTCAACATTTTATTTGTTTGGCCTGTCAGGCCTTTATTTGGGCTCTGCCCTTGTTTAAACAATGCATAGCATTAGGCTTTTTATTTAAATGCATAGCATTTATTTTGGCCTGTTAGGCCTTTTTAATTGGGCTCTGTCTCTTTCTTTAATAATGCAGAGCATTTAATGGTCTGACAGCGCGCCACGTGACCTGTCAGGTGCTCTGCGCCAATTAAAGAGCGCAAGACGCTAGCGCATGTGGAGGTGACATGTGTCACGCTCTGCTGAGCGCAAGTCTGTTAGCGCAGTGCGCTGCGCCAGTGCGTTGTGCTAGTGCGCTGCTGACACGTGGCGCGCTCTGGTGACTTGTGCCAATCCAAGAGCGCAACAGCGCAAATTAGGAGTGCAGGGCACTGTTCAATAGCGCAGAGCGCATCTTGATCAAAGAGAAGAATCTTTTTAGAGGTTCTACCTCAAGATTCAAGAACCGATGGTTCATCAAAAGGCAATGCCTTTATATAGATCAAAAGATCTAATCATGAAATAGATTACTTCTTTATTATTATTTTTTATTGAAGAACTTGATCTTGTTCTTAGATCATTGATCTTTTTAGAAGAAATTCTTCTTTTTTCAAAGGTTTACCTTTTTTCTCTTTGAGTTCTTCTCACAATATTTTAGAGGAGCTCTGTATATCTGTCTCTGTATCTTTTAGACTTGGAGTCTAGGGGCCTTTATATAGGGCCAATGAGTTTGTTAGGTTGGTTACAGAGATCTTTCTCTGATTGATCTGGGGATATTTCCCCACCGTTGGATCTTTGATCCTAGGGCCTCTGTTTTACAGAAGATAATCTTCTTGTTTTAACAAGATTAGAAAGATCTTTCCAAAATTTTATTGTTTAAATGCTAGCACAGTTGGCGCAAGCGCACCTGCGCTTGACATGTGTCGCGCAGTGCAACTGCGCTGACACGTGTCGCGCAGCGCAGAGTGCAAGTCATCTGAAGCGTTGCTTCCTTTATTTTTATTCTAAAACAGAGCTTTGCTCTGATTGAGTGCAATGTCTTGGGCGCAGCACTGGCGTGTCTGCTTTTGACACGTGGCGCGTTGCGCGCAGCGCAAGTAATCTGAAGTGTTGCTTCAATTTATGAATTTTTGAAATTCAAACAAAGTTTTGCTCTGATTAGGGGAAACAATCTTCTCGTTCCCCAATTGATTCTCCATGTGAGCGATTCTCCTAAGAAATTAGTACGAGAGGGTTAACCTTGTTCGTAAGAACCTTTTCTCTTCGATCCATAATCGACATCGGTCGCTCCTTGAAAGTCAAATCTTCTCGTACAGTCAGCTCCGAATGATCCAACACATGTGTTTCATCTCGAACATATTTACGGAGTTGAGATACGTGAAACACATCATGAACATTCTCCAAAGATTGTGGTAACGCCAATCGATACGCTGTCTCTCCAACACGCTCCAAAATCTCAAAAGGTCCGACAAATCGAGGACTGAGCTTTCCTCGACTTCCGAAACGAATCACCCCTATAGTCGGTGATATCTTCAAGAATACCAAATCACCCACGGCGAACTCTAGATGTCTTCTCGACGTATCTGCCCAACTCTTCTGTTGGTCTTGTGCTGCTTTCATATGATTCCGGATAGCGTTAACCTTCTCAACTGTCTGCACAACCAAATCTGATCCCAACAATCTTCGTTCACCGACATCGTCCCAACAAACTGGTGAACGACACTTGCGACCATATAAAGCCTCGAATGGAGCCATCTGAATAGTCGCCTGAAAACTGTCATTGTAAGAATACTCCACTAAGTGTAGATGATCCTCCTATGAACCCTTGAAGTCACGCAATCTCTCAACACGTCTTCAAGAGTTTGGATCGTTCTCTCCGACTGGCCATCTGTCTGAGAATGATAGGCTGTGCTAAACTTCAATCGCGTCCCCAAACTTTCCTGTAAGATCCTCCAAAAGTGTGATAAGAAACGGGTGTCACGGTCGGACACGATGCTCACCGACACTCCATGCAATCTTACAATCTCCTGCATGTACCGTTCTGCCAAAGCTTCTGTTGATTGACCAACTCGAAATGGTATGAAATGAGCTGCCTTGGTCAATCGATCAACAATCACCCAAACTGCATTGTTGCTTTTCGGAATCCTCGGTAGAGCCGTCACGAAATCCATGGTTATATGTTCCCACTTCCATTGAGGAATCGGAAGTGGTTGCAATAAACCAGCAACCCGTTGATGTTCTGCCTTAACTTGCTGACACACCAAGCACTTTGCAACAAAGCGGGCAATCTCCCGTTTCATGCCTTCCCACCAGAAATGTTGTCGTATATCTCGGTACACCTTCTTGCCCCCTGGATGTACGGAATATGCTGAACTGTTCGCCTCCTTCATAAGTGCTTCGCGATTGTCCCTTTTCGGCACACACAAACGGCTACCATAACGCAATGAACCATCTTCATGAATCAACAAGTCCGTTCGAAGTCCAACTTCAACCTGTTCTCGAAACTTTTGCAATCTAGGGTCCTGTAACTGCGCTGCTGTAATATTCTCGATCAACGACAACTGTACTTGCAGCTGTATCAACTGTCCCGAAGAATGCGGTAGCACAATCTCCAAATCAAATCTTCGAAGGTCTTCAACAAGTTCCTTCTGTACAGTCAACATCTGAATTGCTGGCAGCCGACTAAACGCATCCGGGACAACATTAACTTTCTCCGGATGGTACTTAAGATCAAGATAGTAGTCAGCCATCAGCTCCAACCATCTACGTTGCCTCATACTAAGCTCCTTCTGTGTGAACACATACTCCAGGCTTTTGTGATCGGTGAATACTTCGACCCTTTCGCCCACATAAGTAGTGTCTCCAAATCTTAAAAGCGAAAATCACAGCTGCAAGCTCCAAGTTATGAGTTGGGTAATTCTTCTTATGGGTCTTCAATTGTCTTGATGCGTACGCTATAACCTTCCCATGCTGCATCAAAACACATCCAAATCCTTTTTCCAGATACGTCGCTATGAATCACCAATTCTCCGGAACCGTCTGGTACAGTCAAAATAAGAGCGGTTATCCATCCTTGCCTCAACGCCTCAAAAGCTGACGCACACTTATCCGTCCACACAAATGGTACTTCCTTGCGCGTAAGCTTGGTCAGAGGCTCCGCCAAACGAGCACAATTCTCCACGAACCTTCTATAATACCCGGCAAGTCCAAGGAAGCTTCTTATCTCCGCAACATTCTTCGGAATCGGCCAATCTCGAACTGCTGTAGTCTTTCGGGATCAACGGCGATTCCATCTCCAGCCACAATGTGCCCCAAAACTTCACTTCTTCCAGCCAAACTCGCACCTGCTCATCTTTGCATATAATTTTTCTTGTCTCAACGTCTGCAGTGCGATCTTCAAATGTTCTGCATGCTCTTCAATACTCTCCGAGTAGACCAGAATATCATCAATGAACACCACGATAAACTGGTCCAAGAATAGTGAAAAGATTCGGTTCATCAAGTCCATAAATATCGCTGGTGCATTCGTTACTCCGAAGGGCATCACTAAGTACTCGTAATGTCCATACCGGGTTCGGAACGCCGTCTTGCAAATATCTTCTGTTTTAACTCGGACCTGATAATATCCAGATCGCAAATCCAGCTTTGAGAACACCCTCGCGCCACTAATCTGCTCAAATAATTCACCAATGCGAGGGATCGGGTACTTGTTCTTAATAGTCACCCGGTTTAATTCTCGATAATCGATGCACATCCTCCTTGTGACATCATCTTCTTTACTAGAAGAACTGGAGCTCCCCAAGGTGAGTTACTGCTGCGAATCCAACCCTTCCCAAGTAATTCAGTAACCTGCTTCTTGACTTCTTCCAACTCCACTGGTGCCATTGGATAGTACGCTTTAGAGATTGGCGCTGCACCTGGAACAAGATCAATCGCAAACTCCACACCTCGTTTTGGCGATAATCCCGAGATGTCTTCGAACACGTCCATGAATTCTCGAACTATAGCCGGCGCCTCTTCCTTATCAACTTCCATCGACGAAAGAACCTTGTTTGTCGGCCTAGCCCTAAACTCGACTGGCCCGACAGAACCGCTTCCTCCAGCAAAACAAGCTCCGGATGTCCGGGAATCTGGAGAATCACTTTCCTTTCCTTACAATTAATATGAGCGTGGAAAGTGCCGCGAAAATCCATTCACAAGACAACAACAAACAAAGGGATGCACCAGAATTGAATAATTCTAATGCGGGGAAAACATGAACAAGTAAGATACCGAGATGACTTCATCCGAAGTCAAGATACCGAAGAGGATTAAGCACGGAAAACATGATTCAAGCTGGCGATAAAACAATAACTGGTAAACAATGAAACCGAGAGAAGCAAGGTAATATAACGACCATGAAACAAAGAAGTGAATCAAGACCAGGACTCCAAGTTACTTAAATAGAGTACCGCATTGTAACCATGCTGCAGTTCATGGGTATAATTACATAACTCCACTCAAGTCGCCCAAATCCTAGCATCAGAATCAAGAAACAGGGAGGAACAATAGAGAACCAAAAGGGTTTCAAGTCGAGATGCAAAGTTGTTTGCATATCATCAAGGCGAAGGATAAAAGAAAGATATGATAAAAGAATCACGATAACAAGGTGGCAGGATATGTTCCTAATCACGAGTATTCTGATTCGTGTATTGGGTCCAATACCCAACTACAAAAGAATCAAACTCGATTAACCTATATCCTATATCTCTGATACCAAAAGAACCATGTCACGCCCCGCTTCTCAGAGTACGCTAAGATGGGCACGTGACACAGCCAACCATGCAACCTGTGGATAGGAAAAATCCTTCCACAGTCACATTATGGCTGTAGGGATATCAAGAACAGGAAAGTAAACTAAACTATCTAGTACATGTCCATGAGCCAGAATAAATGAGTCAAGAAATGATAATATGCGGAAGCAAAAGATACAATAAATGAAACACCTGGAAAGTAAAACTGCATACCAACAGGATCTTCACCGCTTGGTACAACAGCGACAATACTCCTGATCAGTCTGCAACAAAGGTAGAGAATCTGGGCCATGCAAAACCCAGACGTCAGCGCGTCATAACATCAAGCAATAATATATAAACAGGGTGGCAAGACATGCAAGTATGATCATAAAAAGTAAAGCAAGTATAACAGCAATATAAATCAGGGCAGTGAAAGATAGTGTGCAGTGAGTAATCTAAACTGGTCTATTGTGTTAACTACTCTCAAGTCTTTGAAATTAATTTGATGAATCATCGATGTAACTCAATAGTATCCCGTACGTGCCCGGGATCACGGTGAAGATTCTTGGGCTGAAACCGAGACATGCCGCTAGGCACTAAAAGGAAAAGGGTAATGATGAATGATGTCCATGGCATCATCCCAAGGCTGGCCTAGCCTCTAAAAAGGTAATGGATAACGATGGATGATGTCAGCAGCATCATCCCAAGGCTGGCCCAGCCTCTAAAACTGATCAGTAAAGGTATCGAACTATCGAGTTACAAGTCAGATTTCATCATTGATTTCCCCATACCCCCAAGTTATATGTGTTCAAGTCAGATATTAAGTAATCTAGAGCTAATGCCAACACAGGATCAGGCAGGTACAGGTTTGTCTGGATAGACAACAGGAACGGTCCGTAAGGACAACAGGACAGGTTTGTCGGCATTAGCCACAAGATCAGGTAACATGTAAAGCCATATTACAACAGGTTAAGCCAGGTAGTATAGGTATCATGTCATATCAAGAGGTGTACGGTACCATGTCGTGTCAGGTAGTAGGTGTAACAAGTCATGTCAGGATGCACAAGATGTCATGTGGGTGCTCAAATATCCAACTAACATAAGAATAAGTATACAAAACAAGTATGGATACTAATAGAACAATAAACTGGAACATTGCAATGTGAAATGCAATCAGGTACAGATTAAGGTATGTAGATGCACGGTTATCAGTTTGGGTTTAAGGGATAGTTTCAACAATACTTAAATACAATATAAAAAATATGGATGTTAAAATCCTGTGAATATGTACTAAATAATCTAGAGATGCAGTTGAATATAAATCCGGCTAGATGTATGCAAACGGTCGTCCGATAGGGTATAAACTATAAAAGGGGTACTATGGGCTTTGCAAATAAGTGTTAATTGGTTCAAATACGGATGTGGGTACTATGTATAGTAAAACGAAATGCAACATGGTATGTTTCAAGTTGTAAATCTAAAGTGATAAAATGGACATCGAATTGTTAAAATGAAACAATGGCCTTAGGTTAATTTACAGATATAATCATGCAATTAAATATGTATAAAAATAATATAATAGCATGTATCAAGTTTTACTTGCCTTGATCGGATCACGATACGGGATGCGCATGCAGCGTCCAATGTCGGAAATGTTGCAACATCCACACGCGCACACGGGACAGGTCCGAGCAAGCAAGAAGGTAGCCACGCAAGTAGGGGACGTCCACAGGGTTGCTCGGATCATCGGCAGCGGTACGGCTCCGGCGGACGATCGGAAAACGGAAACAAGAAAGAGAAAGTGAAAGAGAAAGAAGAAGAAAGGAAGAAAGGAGAGATGAAGGTTGCACTGGGGTTGGTTTGACTCAGGACAGGGACAGAGGAAGCGAGGACGTGATGGAGTGATGACGAGTCATGAGTCACCGGCGATGGGATTTGCCGGCGATCACCGGAAAAAGATTTAGAAAGAGAAAGTAAAGAGAGAAGAAGAAGAAGAGGAAAAAGGAGGGAATGACTGTGATGGTCTCTGGGTTTGGATCAGAGGGAAAAGCGAGAGGCGAAGGCGATGAGGCTTTCCGTCGTGGGGTTGCCGGCGAAGTGCAGTGGGTGTGCAAGGGGGTTGCAGGAGATGCTCAGTTCCTGGAAAAGTGGCTGCAGGCGTGGATAGGGTTTGCAGTGGGTTCTTGGGGTGAAGTCGAGGTCGGGAGAGGATAGAAAGGAGGCGGAGAGGGTGACGGCAAGGCGCGGTCGCGGAGGCAAGGTGATGGTGGCGACGGTGAGGCAAACGATCGAGGGTGGAGGTGGCTAGGGTTGAGTTTGAGTCGCAGAGGTTGATCGATGCTGAAGGGTTCGGAGTCGGGGAAGAAGAGAGAGGAGAAAGGATGGTGGTTGTGACGGTGAGGGATCTCCGACGGCGAGGGCGACGGCGAGGCAAGGTTGATGGGTTTGGAGAAGGTGGGTTGTCAGGGAAGGAAGATGAGGTCGGGAGGTGAGGAGGCTATGTGGATGAGGGTGTTGGCGACGAGTGGCTGTGGCGAGGGCGAAGGGGTTAAGAGGCGACGAGGGTGAAGGCAGGGGGCGATCGTGGAAGCAGGGAAAAGAAAAATGAGGGTGGAGCGAGAGAGAGGGAGAGACATATAAGATTTAAAAAAATATGAAAGGATTATTACAATTGAGGGGGAGAGAAAGGGAGACTGAGAGAGAAGGAGAGAGATAGAGAATACGAGAGGATGAGAGAGATCGAGAGGAGAGGGGGGGAATGAATAGTGATGAGAAAGAAATCCGTCACTTTGTGGGGAGAGAGAGAGGAAGAAAGGAAGAGAGAAGAGAGAGAGAAAGGGTCAGGAGAGAGAGAGAGAGATAGAAATAGTGGAGAGAGAGAGAGATCTGTTAACTGATTTTATTTAAGAAAATATAAAATATATTTTGTTAGTTTGTTTAACAGTTACAAATATTAGAATATAATATTATAATATTAGTCCGTTTTAGAGATTTTGGCAAATAAAAACTTACTCCAAAATTTGCCCAGGTCGGGTCTAAAAATTTAGATTTAAAATATGAAAAATATATGCGACTTCCAAATTTCAAAATGAATGCTCAGTTAAAGAAAATGCATACCCCCAAGAACGGATGCACGTACGTACGCGTAGCCATCCAAAAACGTCCGTTTCACTTAATGGGACGAGAACAAGATGTGCGGATGCTACCACGTGGTTAGGGGTGTTCCCGCCAAAAATTTCTGCGCAAAAGAGTCCAAGGTATCAAATGGCAGAGATATGCTTAAGGAAATGCGAACCAGTATCTTCCGGGCTGTTTTTTGACAAACTCCCAAATGAGAAACAGATAAATTCTGATAGTATCGAAAGCGGCTTGAAAAACCCTTCGATTTGATATATTATGGGCCTCGTAATTCATCCGGGATCAAAAGTTATGAGGAATTACGTGTCCACACGTGATGGACTTTTAAGAACCCGCTGGAGGAGTTAAAAAATATAATAAAAACTCAGAAAAGACCCCAATGGGGCATCACGTGCTCACACGTGACCATGGGTCACGTGCAGACACGTGATGGGCTTTTAAGGCCTCTAAAATAATGAATAGAATTTAATTCTAAAAGTCAGAAAATACCTCAACGAGGTATCACGTGCTTACACGTGACCAACGGTCACGTGTTGACACGTGATGGTTAAAACTATAACATAAACAAGCGGCTGTTAAAGGAACCAATTTTGGGGTCACGTGCTCACACGTGACCAAGGGTCACGTGTCAGCACGTGACTGGCTTCGAAAGCCTTACAGTTAATAGAATTAAATTCTAAAAGCTTCCAAATCTTTCCAAATGGAAAAGGTCTATGGGGACCGTTGGATTAAAAATCCAAGGGTGATTAAAAATCACCAATTTATGAAAAAATCTTGGACTTGGAAAGATTTCCCCCCCTAAATCTGACCGAGATAACAAATGGATATCTTTGGATTTAAAATCCAATGGTGAATAAAATTCACTTAACAATCTAAAGGCCCAGATTAATGATGAATGCAAATCAAATCTCTCAACATACAAATCAAATCTCTTAATGAGAGATTTGTTAAACAAATTGATTCTCTTCCTCCTCCTATAAATAGGAGCCAAGAGAAGAGAAGGAGGATCTACTTTTTGGAGAGAAGAAACAGAGGGAGGAGAATTTAATTCTCAAGAGAAAAGAGAAACAGAGAGAAGGGAATTTAATTCTCTGCAAAAGAAAAACCCTGGGTAATAAAAGAGAGGCTTAAAAAGAGAATTTAATTCTCAAAAGAGTTTAACTCTTATATAAAGAAAAAAACTTAGTTCTTTCTCTGGTGGAGGATCTGCAAAGTGCACATCTCCCCATGAATTGAGAATTTAATTCTCATTGGGTTGAGATCCTGCCATGCAGATCCAAAACATAGAGGAGGAATTAAGTTTTGAGAATTCAATTCCTTTGGGATAAAATTAGGGTTTTACCCTAAATAAGAATTTAATTCTTTCACAATAGGAATTTAATTCCTCCAAAACAAAAATTAGGGTTTTACCCTAAACAAGAATTTAATTCTTAAAGATAAGGAGACTTAAAAGATCTCTGTGCCTGAAAAGACAAAGGTCACGTGCCCCACGTGACCCCTGAACAGATCCCCCAAAAATGAGAAGAGGAAAGCTTTGAGGCAATGCCTCACGTGTTCCCACGTGACCCTCATTATATATGGAACAAAAGCAAAGGCAGAAACAATTCTGAGCGCTCTCACGTATTACCACGTGACCCCTAATAAATGTTCTAATAAATCAGGGCATGATTATACATCACGTGCCCACACGTGATGGATATGAAAATTAAAAGTGTTTAACACTTGTTTGCAGAACAAAATAAAGGGGATCTGGCCCCACTTTTTGATGCCATCACGTGCTCCCACGTGACTCCCAAAACGCAGAAAGAAAGATCAATGGAAATAAAGGCTTTGGGCGCTCTCATGTGTTTACCACGTGACCCCTTAGCAAACGTTTTAACAGTCAGCGCATAAATCCCCATCACGTGTCAACACGCGATGCTCGAAATAAAAAGAAAAGTGTTTAACACTTATTCGCAGATTTGAGGATAAAATAAAGGAGATCTGGCTCCACATTTAGGGCGCCCTCACGTGTCACCACGTGACCCCTAATGAGCATTCTAACAGACCAGAGCGGGGGCCTCCATCACGTGCCCACACGTGATGGCCAGGAAATTAAAAGTGTTAAACACTGATCTGCAGAATAAAATAAAAGGAATCATGGCGCTCTCACGTGTCCACACGTGACCCCTCTCTCCTTAGTGTTTAACACTAATCTGAAGACTTTGTCCTCAGTGTTTAACACTGATTTTCTTAGTGTTTAACACTAATTTGGAAAACTCTATTGGCAGTGTTTAACACTGATTTGCTTAGTGTTTAACACTAATTTGAAAACTCTGTTCCCAGTGTTTAACACTGATTATCTTTTAGTGTTTAACACTAACTTGCTAATCTTATTCCCAGTGTTCAACACTATTGGTCTTTAGTGTTTAACACTAGTTTTAGCCCAATTGGCTAAGTTTCTAGAGGCAAACCCTCTCCTTCAATGGACCAACAGAGGGCCAATATTTCAAACATAATTGGACTTAGCCCAAACTGGCCATAAGTCCTCAAATCATCTTGAACTGAGCACATCTACTCTTTCAACCAACTCATTGGTTCAAGGGTACATCTCTGAACTCCTCTGATATTTGTCGTTGTAATCCTTCAACGTCTTCAGAGAGGTGACGGGTCCCGACAACCACACATCAACACGGACTGTGGGGTCCTTAAACTCATGGACTCATGCATCCTTAAACCAAGATACGGACTGTGGGGTCCTTAAACCCGCGGACTTATGCGTCCTTAAACTAACGGACTAATGCGTCCTTAAACACACCCATATGGACTGTGGGGTCCTTAAACCCATGGACTTATGCGTCCTTAAACTACCAATGGACCACTATGTCCCTAAACTGGAGATGGACCACTATGTCCCTAAACTGGAGATGGACCACCATGTCCCTAAACTGGAACAATAGAGCACAAACGCTCTTTTGTCGGATCTAAACGATCCCGTTAAGTCGATCTTAGTCCCAAACTGGACTAACGTATCCTTAACAACCGTTTAAGTTGATCTTAGCCTCAAATATGGCTAACGTATCCTTAAACCTTCAAACAGACTTTAGTCCCAAATTGGACTATGGATCACCCAATCAACTTTGGCTCAAGGGTACATCTCTGAACTCCTCTGACATCTGTCGTTGTAATCCTTCAACGTCGTCAGAGAGGTGATGGGTCCCGACGGCCATAAATTAAATGGACCACCACGTCCCTAAACTGGAACATGGACCACCACGTCCCTAAACTGGAACTTGGACCCCCATGTCCCTAAACTGGCAATGGACCACCATGTCCCTAAACTGGAACAATAGAGCCCAAATGCTCTTTTGTCGGATCTAAACGATCCCGTTAAGTCGATCTTAGTCCCAAACTGGACTAACGTATCCTTAACAACCGTTTAAGTTGATCTTAGCCTCAAATATGGCTAACGTATCCATAAACCTTCAAACAGACTTTAGTCCCAAATTGGACTATAAATCCCCAAATCAACTTTGGTTCAAGGGTACATCTCTGAACTCCTCTGACATCTGTCGTTGTAATCCTTCAACGTCGTCAGAGAGGTGACGGGTCCCGACGGCCATACATGCAATGGACCACTATGTCTCTAAACTGGAACAACAGAGCCCAAACGCTCTTTTGTCGGATCTAAACGATCCCGTTAAGTTGATCTTAGTCTCAAACTGGACTAACGTATCCTTAACAAACGTTTGAGTTGATCTTAGCCTCAAATATGGCTAACGTATCCTCAAACCAAAACCCCAAACCCAAATCTAAGAAAATACGGATTTGGACTAATCCACGTCCTACGGGCGATGACATAAATAGGTCTCCGTATACAATCCACGGGCAACCACAAACAAAACAAACACCCACGACACGAAGTGACCAGCTGGAGAAGGAGAAAGTTGTTACCGCAATGCAGTAGCGTAATTAACTGCAGGAGCTTGCGCCTGCAGGGAAGAGTGTCCCCACAATCAAAAACCCCTCAAGCGAGGGGGAATCTGACGAAGTCTGCTATATCGGACGCATCCGTCTAAACCTTCGATACATGGTGCCATAAATCAACTTGGCATCTTCGGAGAGGTAGACGGATAGCACCAATTAGCATCTGCCCCGAATCTCAGGCAAGACGCCCATGTCTTGGCCGCCGTTCGGAGGGGAACAAGGGGTATCGTGCAGGTTCTGAAATGAAATTTTAAATTATTTTCTGTGACCTAAAATGTTATATGATAAAAGATGCGATAACAGGTAAAATGCCAGCATGTACTAATCATGAGACGCACGTGTCCATGCAACAAGTTGAGGTAATCTATAAATAAGAATCAAACAGGTTCAAGCAAGCAGGTCGGGTCGAATGCAATGTAAAGTGTAAAATACCATTCGCACCCACAATACGTTAAATCAAGAATATCACGAAAAAAGAAATACGAGAACTGGAATTGGTATAACTGGACTCGGGTGTTACAATTTATTGTTCGTCTTTAGAGTTGTAATGAGGGTGGATTTTATGTTGTGATATTTCTAGTGAAAATATCCTAGTTTTATAAATAAGGGTATTTATCTGTAATATTGATTATTTGAAATTCATGGTATTTTAGTGTAAAATTTATTATTATGATTTTTAGAAAAAGGTGGAAAATTTATACTATAATAAAATAGATATTTAAATGATAAATATACATATATTTATACAAAAATCATTTTATTAAATATTTTATATTCCAAAAATCTTATTTTCTTAAGATGTCGTATTTTAAACCTTTCGAGACCGAATGTTCCTTGCGGAGGTCTGAATCTCGCACTACTAGCCCGAGGGTGCGCGATAAACCAAACAATCCCGAACAGGTTCCCCAAAAATGGGTTGTAGCGGCGCTTTGCAAAGATTGTAAAATACTAATCCTTTAGAAAACGGTTTTATAAAGTAAAAGGTATTTATTTGCAAAGTGTAATTTTCCGTATTTTAGATTCTAGGGTTTCCTAAGTCAACTAGCCTATTTCTAAATTTTCTAAACGATAAGTCGTTAGAAGTCTCAAATCGCCTCTTCACCGCCAATTGTAGCCAGGTAAGTACAAATGAGGAAAGGAGGGATCCGCTCACGAATCGTGAGACGGGCCTTTTAAAATTACCTTTGCTCACTTGCCTAGCCTAGACACCAAAAAGTCAGGTTTAGATAAACGATCGATGTCCACAACTTATCGTGTTTTCCTAATACGAGATATTTATTTAAAAGTGTATCAAAGCTAAACTTTTAGAATTGATTTTATTAAGAAAATGGTATTTAAATGAAAGTATTGTTTTATCGTATTCTAAGTTTTCGATGATATCGTTTAGGGTTGTATTTGCGTGTGTGTGGAGGTAGGTCATTATCTCGTGCTCTACTTTTAAATGTATAGCAAAGTTAAAGGATTAAATGTGAAATCGAAACATGATGATATTAAAGTGAAAAATACGATAAATTGGAAAGGTTATCATTTCATGTGATGAAACTTGTTCAAATTGATTTTTAAAAGTTTAATAGTCAAGATAAAGATGTTTAAGCATGAATGTATTGGTGAGAAGTGAACTTTTATAGAAAACCGAATCGGAAATCGGATTTGTTCCGATTCCGTCGGGTTTCGTAATTTCGTATTTTAGAGAAATAGAAAGGGGGATAGAATGGGACTTACGGGTTCGATTAGGCAAAGGAGTGTAGGGGGAACTAAAGGAGTTGCCGAGGCGTTGCTTCGTCGCCGGTTGTTTCTTAAAAACGTCGCCGGAATTCCGCCGGAATTTCGTCGGAGCTTCGCCGCGAACTTGATTTCAAAGTACACACTTCTTGGAAAAATTTTGAGAGAGTGAGCCTAGGGTTTTGGGATGAGAGGGTAGAGGGTAGGGGGTGTATTTATAGGGTAGGATAGGTGAAAGGTTTTTAATAAAAAAAAAGTGTAAAAAAATAGGAAAAATGTATTAAAAATGTATTGAATGAGTGTTAATGTGCTCTCTGGAAATTATTACAGAATTTAGAGTATGCAGGGGAGGTTAGAAAATGAAAAGACAACTTTTCTCTGTTGGTTACTCGGCCGACCGGCCAAGTCCGGCCGGTGGCGCCGGCCCGAGTCGGGGTGCCGGAAGCTGGGGAGTTGCCGGGGGTAGCCACTGGAACATCTAACTTTTTATGGGTAGTGGGGTTTTCTGGAGTTTTGGCTGTTGGACTGTTGGGCTTCCATGGAATTTAAAACAAAAATAATCTTAAAAAAATGTGGGGCATGGGATTTGAACTCTGGTGGCTTAGTTCAGCGGTGCAAGGTATTACCAATGAGCCACAAGCTCCTTCTTGTAATTAAATTGCTAATTAATTACTTAAGTCTTGTGCTCAGGCAATAAATACCCCTTTATGGATTTTGAAAAAAAAAACAATTTAAAATTTGTATGGAAAAAGTGTATAAGAAAATTAGAGTTGTTACAATATCGGTCGGTTATATGTGATATAACTGGGCTGTCGAATCAAGTGTTGATTCGACAAGTTGATACATTTGATATTAGTCGGTTGTATGTGATATAGCCGGATTGTTAAATCAAGTGTTGATTTAATAATTTAATGTATAATTATATATTTGATATATTATCTTACATTAACTAATATTAGCTCACTTAAGTATTCATTTTCTTACTAGTGTACACTGAGTATATATGTGATAGATATTAATGTACATCTTTCGTGTCATGCTTGATGCCACATGTGACATGGGTGTATGAGACTCACACCATGCAAATAATAATGAAGGGTTTTATTTATTTAAAGTAAATCAAAATTGGTTGAAAATTTGTCACATAGTTGATGCTTAATGGAAGCTTGTAGAACCCATTGACTTATTCCACCAATTTTGTCTCGCTCTAGATATTTATTAACCTAACCATTATTGTTAGCCATGCTTTAGTCTCAACATGAGTTAGTATATGATACTAACTCACCCATAGTTGCTATTATCATAAATTGATTCATTCTTCACTTGCTTCATTCTATGGTTGCTTTCTTCATCTCCCTCCTCAAGCTTTCTAGCTTCAATTGAGGTGAAGAAAAATAGTGAGAAAATAATTTCTAAAGTGAGCAAAATTCCTACTTCATCAACATCTTCTCTACTAGCGATTTAGATTGGGTTGTTTCTTCACTAGTTCATCACTTAGTGAAGAGTAGCTTGAGTTAGTGTATTCTCGACGTAGATCATCTTCAGCCTCGAAGACTTCAAGCAAGCTTGTTCATTTCATCTTGTGGAGCCTTACTAGAGTCCGGAAGATCACTACTTGGAGCGAAGATACTTCTACACGGAGCTATTGAAGTGAAGGACCAATCTATAAAGGTTGTATTCCTTATTCACTTAGATATAAAGATGTTTACATGCTTGTTCGTCTAACTCTATAGTTTAGATTCTAGCGTTAAGGTTCTTTAGAGCGCCAATTTTTGAAAACGGCATGGTCGATGCCTCCCGAAACCCAGTGGTGACACTAGGGAACCCTGCAAGTGGTATCAGAGCCATGCTAGAGAATTAGACGATGTTTGTAGGATTACGAAACCGAAACAACTCCGAAACACTCGAAACTAAAATCTAGTTTCTATCAAAATTTTCAGAGTGTTTAAAATTTTTTTAAGCAACTGCAGAATGTTATATGAGATGTAACATGAACACCACAGGAAAACAAACCCATTTGGCCAGTTTTGACCCGGAGACATTTTCTAAAAATCCGGCCTAGCCGGTTCTATCATGTTGTTCTGGCTTCATTTTCGTGTGGTGTTCCAGTCTCTGGGTTTTAGTGTTTTAGGTGTTGCTTATTTTTGCTAAAATTGCATGTGATGTTATCTTTGTGCAAAGGCAATTCAGATTGTTTCGTAATCATAATTCTAATATCATTTTGGGTAACTTTAGACGACGTCAAAAAGTTCGAACGGATATCAATAACCCATTTTTCGCTCACTGGAAATTTTCCAAGAGTTGGATTTTTTCCAAGTTTAAAATCTTCAGAAAATCGTGCAGGTGTTTTCTATGGACCCTCTAGAAGAACGAAACCCTAAATCGATTCTGTGACCGTCGAAACCGCCACCAAACCCTAGGGTTTGTGGTAGTTCCGTGGCGCCATAGGTGAGGCAAGGGTTGACGCTTCTACGGTTGGTCTATAGGTGCTGTGGTATGTTCTGGGTACTTTTTAAACTCCACTCAAGTGTTGAGCACTTTGGGAAATTTTGGGTGTTTGTTGATTCGATCGAAAAGTTTAACATTGTCTAACTATCTGTGATTGTGATACAATATTTAGAATCCACAAATTTAGTTTTGTGAAAACTAATTTGAATTTTATAAATCTAGCAAGTTAGTCTCAATTGATCGGTTGCCATGGGATTTTGATGTGGATCAAAAGTCCATCGCAATTACATAGTGTACACGGATACTCGCCGGATAATCTTACTAGATAGCCACGCCCCATAGCCCTGACCAAGTGACTGTAGGAGAACCCCGTTGCCAAAAGCATCCGTTTGGGTGCTCGCGGCCGC
The DNA here is from genome assembly GCA_030015575.1 of Agapanthus africanus. NCBI lineage: Eukaryota > Viridiplantae > Streptophyta > Magnoliopsida > Asparagales > Amaryllidaceae > Agapanthus > Agapanthus africanus. Next base: position 83,191 of record JASDDO010000308.1, read on the forward strand.
GGTGTTCCGCCTAAGTGCACTTCGTCAACGGCATCGGGGGGTACGGCCGTCTACTAAAGTTTCCGACGAGCATTCGATCAGGTTGTCGGGAATCTTGTTGAATTGCCCGACTTGTTATTGGAAAGTGTTTTCAATATCGAGACAAAAATGCGGGGTTTATAATTGTTAGGCATGCGATGTCTAAGGAATTCATTTGGTTAGGCATGAAATCCAAAATATGTAATACATTGGGTTTATGATGTCTAAGGTACTTGCGGATTCCAATTGTTGTAGTTTTCACTTTCTTTTCTGCGACCGTAAGTGTAATATGTGGTATATCGCCGGTTTCGTTGCTATATATCAACAACAATTGGGATGCGCATATTTACTTACGTTGATGACATGTAATGTTATGTGTTGCTGTGATATGTTATATTGGATCGTCGTGTTTGAATAGCCGGGTTTTTTTTTATGTGAGATGAGAGTTTTTTATTTTCATTCATGTAAAAACTTATATGTAATATTCTTTTATTCGGGCACTTCCGGATTGAGGATGATATCACCATTGATGTATATTATTTACTTTTCCGCATTAAGATAGACCCAAGGAGGAGAACACAAGTAACCGGGTTCTAGAGTCCAGTGGGAGACCATCTCGAGGAGTTGAGACCGGGTCTCCTAACTCTAGAATTGGTAGAGTTGCTTGCCGCTCTCGTAGGGGTCTAGGGATGTGGGTTTGGCTATTCATCGCGACCGTGGAATCCGTGTTTTTTACTAGCTTAATTTAAAACACGGAATTCCTAGTATATCCAATATTTCATATGTGTATCTTCTGCTGCTGATATTCTGTGATGTGATCACTTGATATACTGAGACGAATGCTTATATTATATATATGATATATAATAAATATTGATGTTTTCGTTTCTTCTGTGATGCTTAGGAAGCATAATTGATGGGACATCATTAATGAGATTAATGAAATAAAAGAAACCTAAAGATATTGTGGAATCTTGTTTTAAAAACTGGTAGCTCTAGTTCTTGCTTTGCATAGCGGTATTCCTTGTAGAATATCCAGCACGTTATTCGATAAGGAAAGAGCCGAGATCTCTTCACCGGGAGTGACCTCTTTAGCGAAACTAGCAGATGCTACAACCCACTCGGTTTTGTTTTTGATTGCTTTTTTAGTTCATGCTTTGCATAGTGGTATTTGTGAAATATCCAGCACCTTATTCGATAAGGAAAGAGCCGAGATCCCTTCACCGGGAGTGACCTCCTTAGTGAAACTAGTAAAAGCCTAAAAAACACTCCTTTTCAAAATCACTCGATTCTACAACGATATCAAGTTTATTACGCGAAGGGTTTTCTTAAAAACCTGTCATAGCCCTCCGTCATTTCAGATAAGTAGTATTTAGTATTCGTGTTGCTTTTGTTGACCTTGTCAGGACGTAGTGTGCGGTAGCTGATTAGTGCTTATCTGCTAGCATATGATGCGGTTGGATTAGGGTAGTCGTGCGACCTTATTGACCTTGTCAAGGGTCGTACAGGTGGGTTTAATTCAATCATGAAATGTACGGGTTGAACTTGACTTGCGGTCTATGGTTTGTTGACCTTGTCAAGGTCGTAGATCACTTGGGGCAAAATATTATCGGGAATTTCAAGTGTTGAAATTTGCAATGAGATTGCATACATTCTATGAGATAGTTGGATCCCGATACCCACTGCGAGTAAGAGTTACTCCTGGAAGAGTTTTACACATTACAATTAGCCGATCAAATAGGTGTCTAGAAAGGTGTTAACGGGTTTACGCCCCTTGGAAAACGAGGTTTATTTTAATTAGGTCCGTGCGAAAGCCCGGGGAACCTCCCTCAAAATACCGACACTTGCCTGGCCGAAAGATTGGCGAACTTGTAGGGTGTAATTAATATCGGCTAGTCTCACCTTTTAGAGTTTGAAGGAAGATTTGATAAAAACAGTGGGAGCCATCCTGATTAGATAAAATAATAACCAATCTGATCTTGCAAGAGTATACGCTGAGTGTTTTCTTCTCTTTCTCTCTCCTGGTAGCGACCATATCACGTCTTAATCAAGATAATAATATGAATGTATTGACCGAACCTGCTTATTATACTAAGCTGGGAAACGTTGGTTCTGCTCTATCTTATAATTGTTATAAGTCCGAGCAGGAAATAGGGGATTATCCGGATTTTCACGCAACCCAATTGAGGAATAAACATGTTGATGCATATTCTTCGGGTGTGTTTGTTACCGAGAACTGTTTCTTAGTATCCTCTACGTCCTAGGTATGAGATACCGGATTAGGATCCCACATATGTAATCCGTTATATGGGCTACAGAAAGGTAGAGAACTGGGATTGGGTGATATGTCTCTAAGTGTTAGAAAATGGTGCAATTGTTGCAGCCAAATCAGTTGGCAGATATCACCTTGTATTACGAAATGGTAAATACATTTATTCTGAACAAATGTTATTACATGTCGAACCTGATATACAACATTACATCAGGTTTCTTTATTAAGTTAAAGAAGGATATAATTTTGTATTGAAAGATAATGTTGTGAACATTTTCCTGAATCAAGAGTTGATTGGATCAGGCACGTTATGTAATGGCATAAATGTTCTAAATCAAACCACAGTTCAAAATATATAGAACACACACAAGAGGAGTAGTTCAGAAATGAACGAATCCTTCTTATGGCATTGTAGACTAGGTCATATCAATGCGACATGACTAGCTAAGTTACATAAGGATGAATATGAGAATCTGTTCGAATTTTCATCTTATGATACTTGCCCGTATTATCTCAAAGGTAAAAATGACCAATACTCCGTTTACTGGAAACGGAGATAGAGTTATTGAACTCTAGGGACGGATACATGGTGATGTATATGGTCCTATGTCTACAAATGTCAGGGTTGGTTCTTTGTACTTCATTACATTCATCAATGATCTCTCAAGATTCGGACAGGTGTTCCTGTTGAAACACAAGTCTGAAGCTTTTAAGAAATTTAAGGAATATAAGTACGAAGTAGAGAACCAAACGGGTAGAAGTATTAAAGTCCTTCGATGTGATCGAGGAGGAAAATACTTAGGCATGGTGTTCCTGGAGTTTCTAAAAGGAGAATGTGATTCTCTCTCAACTTACTCCTTCGAGTACACCACAGCACAACGGTGTATCGGGTCTCTAGATATCGCGCCCTATGAGATATGGTGCGCTCTATGATGAGTACTGCTTAGTTTCCTATTTCCTTTTGGAGTTATGCTTTTGAGAAGCTGCATACCTATTGAATAGGGTTCCATCCAAATCAATGCCTACCACTCCATATGCGATATGGTATGGGAAGAGACCATGTCTTAAACAAATTAAGATATGGGGTTGTCCGACCTATGTTGAAAAGCAAAATCCGGACAAGCTCGAGGCAAGGTCAGTTCTGTATAAGTTTGTAGGATATCCCGAACATTTGCGAGGGTATATATTCTACCACACTGAGGGGCAAAATGTGTTTTGTTTCTCAGCATGTCACCTTTTTAGAAAAGGAATTTCTTGTGAAGAAATTTATGGTCATGAGGTAGAACTGGAAGGATTTCCAGCTGATGATTTGGTGAAACCAAAGGATTCAATAGTCTCCAACAAACCTCAGCCTCTCCGTGAATCTGGTAGGGTTCCTCATCCACCTGAGAGATACTACGGTTTCCTCGATGACGGTGGGAGCGAGAATTACATCATGGTAGATAATGACCCAACTAGGTTCAGGCAGGCCATCACGAGCGGGGACTCTGTGAAAAGGCTGGATGCTATGCAATCAAAGATGGAATTTATGTACACCAACAAAGTATGACTTTGCTTGTTGCACCTGAAGGGATAAAATCCATCGGGAGCAAGTGGATCTTGAGAAGATTCCTGGTGTAAATGGAAAAGTTAAGACTTTCAAAGCTATGCTTAAGTCCATCAGGATTAAAGCAGGCATCGCGGAGCTGGAACATCCGTTTTGATGTGGCAGTCAAAGAGTTTGACTTCATAAAAAATGTAGATGAACCTTGTATATATAAGAAGGTTGTAGAGAGTAAGGTTGTCTTCCTCGTATTGTACGTAGATGACATACTCTTGATAGGAAAGGGTTTCCTATGCTACACTCGGTCATGCTCCTCTTATCATAAGGATTCTCCATGGAAGATCTGGATGATACCTACTACATCTTATGGATTATGATCTATGGTGATAGATCTAAGTGGATGTTGGGAGTGTCCCAAATCCAGGTACATTAACACCATACTAAAAGGGTTTAGTATGGAGGATTCTAAGCATGGTGGTTCGCTCACTTACTCATGAATCACTCTCTCCAAAAAGATGTCTCTAGAGACTGATTTGGAGAGAGCTCGCGTGCAAGGGATACCCTATGCTTCGGCACTAGGCTCTATCATGTATGCGATGTTGTGTACCAGACCAGATGTAGCTAACTCACTAGAAGTAGTGATCAGGAATCAATCGGATTTTGGGAGGATCATTGGACAGCTACGAAGGACATTCTTAAGTACTTGAGAAGCACTAAAAGAATGTTCTTGGTTCGAGTTTCGAGAGTGATAAGGTCGACTGAAAGTCAGTCACAGTCATTGTCTTTACCCTCAGTGGAGAGACGGTATGTTGGAAGGGTTCCAAGCTAGATACCGTGGCAGACTAGACGATAAAGGCTTAATACATCGCTACTAACGATGCTACCAAAGTGGATGTCTGGATATTTCTTGTTCATGATATGAACATGGTTCCTACCATTGAGTATCCAATAATTGTTATTGTGACAACAATGGAGTTGTGGTTTTGGCCTAGGAACGCCGGTCCCATCAGCGATCCAGACATATTTTGAGGATAGTATCACCTGATCAAGGAGATGGTTGATCTCCAGGGGATCGAGGTTAGGAGAGTTGGCGTGAAGGACAACACGGCGGATCAACTCACAGAGGGCTTTCCCTAGAGAGACTTTTATCGGGACGTTGGGTATGAGATACTACAACAAATGGCCTTAGTGCAAGTGGGAGATTGTTAGTTATATGTATGCTCTAGAGGTCATTATTATACATGTAATATATATTATAGTAGATGCTTGGACATATATATGAGGACTTTCTTGCTCGACATGATAGTATGCTATCTGGTTGCTCTTTATCTTAACATGTACACTTATTGTCTCTCTATTACATATTGATAAAGCCCTTAGGATGAGTACTTGACTATCAAGATTATGATGCGGATCATACTAGTGGGGCAAAGGTAGTCGGTAAGTACATCCTTCAAATGTTTCTAGTCGTGGGAATATCGAAACAAGGCATCGATATTCCAGAGTAGACTAGCGTATACGCTTCTTGACCCGTATGATAGGCGATGGATGATCCCACATCCATTGGTGTTTGACATCAGAGAAGGTATACCGGTGCTCAGTGGAGACTGGGTACACTGAACGGAATCTCCGAGAACTCCTAGATGGTATTATACCTATCGTCAGATAGCAGTTCTTTGGTGACACTGGTACAGGTTAGTCTGTCGACCTGAGATCGTCATAGAGTCTTGTGTGATTCCCACTATGCTTTGATTTCCACCTTACCATGTTCAAGAGATCGTGCAAAACGGTGGTTTTTGGGTACAGTCCCGAGTCACATGGAGGCAATGAGCGATAGGAGGGTATTTCGTCTCTCCCGGTATTGGGAGTTGATGTTGCGCTATGCTTGATTGGCCATAACAGGAAATCCCTGGTCAGGATTGCTGAGATCTACTGGTAAGTGTTATCAGTGGTTTCTCGAACCGTTATGGACCTTGCATCGGCATGACTTATCAGGATATTGGGGTCTGACGTTATACCACCCCCAGGCTGTGATATGCGACATATCAGACGAAGAGACCGGACTGTACGGTAGTGTTACTGATTGGATTCGTAGGAGTATGAGCAGCCTTGCTTGTTGATCTTCTGATCGCTCAATACCCGGGTGGCTGTTACGTTTAGCAGACCGCTTGCGGCTTGTGGGTGACTGATATGATCACCACCTACTGCCGGCGTATTGACGAGTCTTTAGAGTCTTACACAGAGGTTTCTTGGCTCAAGCGAAACGAAGTAGGAGCACATATATGATATGTGCGGGACCGAGATTAATACAAGTATGTGATACCGTATTCTATTCTCCCGATATGTGATATCGGTCGGTTATATGTAATATAACCGGGCTGTCGAATCAAGTGTTGATTCGACAAGTTGATATATTTGATATTAGTCGGTTGTATGTGATATAGCCGGATTATTAAATCAAGTGTTGATTTAATAATTTAATATATAATTATATATTTGATATATTATCTTATATTAACTAATATTAGCTCACTTAAGCATTCTTTTTCTCACTAGTGTACACTTAGTATATATGATATATATTAATGTACATCTTTTGTGTCATGCTTGATACCACATGTGACATGGGTATATGAGACTCACATCATGCAAATAATAATGAAGGGTTTTATTTATTTAAAGTAAATCAAAATTGGTTGAAAATTTGTCACATGGTTGATGCTTAGTGGAAGCTTGTAGAACACATTGACTTAATCCACCAATTTTGTCTCACTCTAGATATTTATTAACTTAACCATTATTGTTATCCATGGTTTAGTCTCTACATGAGTTAGTATATGATACTAACTCACCCATGGTTTCTATTCTCACAACTTGATTCATTCTTCACTTGCTTCATTCCATGGTTGTTTTCTTCATCTCCTTCCTCAAGCTTTCTAGCTTCATTTGAGGTGAAGAAAAATAGTGAGAAAATAATTTCTAAAGTGAGCAAAATTCCTACTTCATCAAGCTCTTCTTTACTATCCATTTAGATTGGGTTGTTTCTTCACTAGTTCATCACTTAGTGAAAAGGTAGCTTGAGTTAGTGTCTCCTCGACGTAGATCGTCTTCAGTCTCGAAGACTTCAAGTAAGCTTGTTCATTTCACCTTATGGAGCCTCATTAGAGTCCGGGAGATCACTACTTGGAGCGAAGGGACTACAACACGGAGCTATTGAAGTGAAGGACCAGTCTACAAAGGTTGTATTCCTTGTTCACTTAGATATAAAGATGTTTACATGCTTGTTCGTCTAACTCTATAGTTTAGATTCTAGCGTTAGGGTTCTTTAGAGCGCCAATTTTGGAAAACGGCATGCTCGATGCCTCCCGAAACCCAGCGGCGACACTAGGGAACCCTGCAGTTTGCACGACTCTTTTGAGCCATGGTAGGGTAGTAATCTAAGTACAGTGGGAACACGCTCGAGACGAATAGTGATGTCAAGTCAACGGACTAACCTGTACTCATGCTACCCGGGAACCGCTAGCTGACGTTAGGTATAATACCAACCAGCAGTTTCCAACGAGTCCGTCCAGTGTAACTCATAACCCAATGAGCACCGGTATACTATCTCCGGTACGACATACCAATGGCTGTGGGACAGACCATCTACCCTGCTGGGATGAGAAGCGTATAGACTAGTCTACTCTGGAGTATCGATACCTCGTCTCGATAATCGTATGACTAGGGACCTGTATAAGGATGTGCTTGTAGACTACCCAGCCCCCATTAGTGTGACCGCCATCATAACGCTGGTTGTCAAGCAAAGATCTTAAGGGCTCTACCAATATATATTAGCGATATGCTAAAAGAAACATACACACATATTGAGATATAATCAAAACAAGTAGCATACTACCATTTTGAGCAAGACTGTTATTATAACTGTGTATATCCCAAGCTTTCAAAATGTAATATACAATCCAGTACGATACAATAATGGCCTCTAGGGCATATATCACTAACACAAACTACAAATAACCACGTTAGAATAACTATCTTATACCAGTGAACGATCATATAAAACCTGTTCATTTCACATCATATACTATTTTCTTTTACTTCTTTTGGAACTTACTGAGCGTTAGTTCACTGATGACAGTCCTCTCTATTTTCTTTCTTTGGAATGTTCGTCAGGAGGACCGGACTCTGAGGAGATAGAACCGAGCCAGGAGGACTTGGACCAGCTTACAGCTCAGCCTGACTACTAGTTCTTCCTGCACTTACTTTCTGTATGCCATTGTTTAGGCATTGCTTTGTTTATTGTATCTTTTATTTCAGACAGTTGTATGTAAAGTTGAATGTAAATAAAGTTGTTGTTCTATTTTAATACTATTGTCATTCTTGTTCATAGTTATATTGCTTAATTACACTTAACGTATTTATTTCATAATAAATACGTTGCGGGCTTGCCACGTCACCGTTTCCATCTATTGGGAAGCGGGGAGTGACAATTAAATTCTTAAGAAAAAGAAAACTTAATGAGGAAGACGAAGAAACAACAGTCACTTCAGAGCCAAAGGCTTCATTTATAGGGTATGATGGGATCAGTTCAGATTCCCCATATCCCGAAGCGAATCAGACGGCTGTGAAGCTGACACCGTTGCACGCATGTGAGAGCAAGGCTGGGGGTATTTGTTCCCTTATAAAAAAGAGAAGAGGAAAGGAAACGAAACCCTCCCATGTGCAAAACACATGAGTGCTCGCATGCAAAACATTTGACCACCGGCATCAAAGAGAATTAAATCCTATGAAATAGCATCCCACGTGCAAAGCATGTGAGTGCTCACATGCAAAGCATGTGACCTCAAGCTTCAGTAAAGGTTAAACCCTGGGATATAAGCCTCGCGTGTTAAACACGAGAGCGCTCATATGAAAAACATATGAGCGCTAAGTACGAATAAATTAAAACCAAACTGGCACCATGTGTTAAACATGTGAGCGCTCAGGTGCAACACACATGAGCGCATTTGTTTGAAACGCTGGTTTCAGATAGAATTAAATTCTATCTCGGGAAATATTTTCCCCTGATCTTCCTAAGATTAGGAAGATTTTCTCTGTTAAACAGAGAACCTTTGGATTTAAAATCCAAAGGTGATTATAATATCACCGACCAAATCAAAAAATAAAATCAAATTCGTTGTTAGGAAAATATTTTCCTGATTATATTAAAACTAACAGAAAATATTTTCTGTTAAACAGAAAGCTACTGGATCAAAGATCCAACGGTGGACAAAATTCTCCGAGTGATCTTTGAGATCAATTAAGTCAATTGAGATCTCTCAATGAGAGATTTTCTCAAACTAATCAACAGTTTTTCCTCACATATATAAAGGACCCGAGACTTCAAGTTTCAGATACAAAAAACCCTCTATAAGATTCTGCAAGAGAGAAAATCCCCTCTACAGACTTTCACAAAAACAACCGAGCATTTAATTCTTTTCTTGAAGAAAGATCATCTTGCTCCCTTCAAACCCTAGGTAAAGAAAGTATAAAGAGATTAAAATATCTCCTTTACTTATCATATATATATATAAGGGTTTAACCCTCTAAAAAAGAACTTAGTTTTTTCTCTGAATCTGAGATCCACAAGATAAGTTTTCCACAAGTTGAGAATTTAATTCTCATCGGGAAGAGTTTGTTCTTGAGAATCATAGATTCAGGAGAGAATGAGGTTGAAAGAACAATGGAGGAAAGAACATGAAAATATATGGAGTTCATACTCCGGAAACTTAGTTCCTTCATAATAAAGAACTTAGTTCTTAACGAACCTAGTTCTTAATGAACCTGACCACAGATCCTCAAAATATTGATCTTGGTGATCGTTAATGGTCAAAATACCATTAACAGAAGTTTAACTTCTCTATAAAAAAAGTAGAGATTAAATCTCTAAGAACACAGCACTCACATGATATCCGCGTGAGCGCTCCAGAAGAAATAATGAAGGGAACGCCCCACGTGACATCTACGTGAGCATACAGAAAGCCCATGTGAAGACTGCGCCTTATGTGTCATACACGTAAGCGCCCATAAGCAAAGACTCGGCACCTCACATGTCATACACGTGAGCGTTTTAAAAATACTAGAGTCTGAGCGTCTCACATGATACTCATGTGACCACTAGAGCCTTAGCAACCAATGTGATATCCACGTGAGCGCTATATAAAAAAATGCTTAGCACTGTTATGGCAACGCCCCACGTGATATTCACGTGGGCGCCAATACATAATCTGGATATTATATCTACAGTCTAAATGACTAAGTCTTAGCACTGATAGGGCAATGCCCCGGCCTGAACGTCTCGCGTAATATACACGTGAGCCTTATAAAATAAGTTCTTAGCACCGAGTGGGCAATATAAAACCCGATATCCAGCCAAAAAAGGGCTAGGCTTTTCTGAAGTTAAACTTCCATGATTATAAATCGGATGAGCCTATATGCTCATTGTGACCGAGCCCATATGCCCACCCTTATGAAGTTGATCTTAATAAGATCAATGATCTTTAACTATATTTCTAAGTTAATCTTAGTCTAATATGAGACTAATGTATTCTTAGCCCATACGCTCATATATTTAAGTCGATCTTAATCTAAAATAAGATTAACATTCTTAAATCCTTGAATTGATGGAACATATGACCTAAGTTCAAACCTAAATTTATATGTACGGATTTGGACTAATCCACGCCCTACGGGTGATGACATAAACTAGTCTCTGTATACAATCCACGTGCAACCATAATAAACAATATAAATATAACACGACATGAAGTGACCTTTCGGAGCAGATGAAAGTGGTTATCGTAACGCGATAATGTAATTAAATGCAGGGGCTTGCGCCTGTAGGGAAGAGCGTCCCCATAATCAAAAACCTCTCAAAAGGAGGAATCTGATAAAGTCCCGCTATATCGGTCGCATCTGTCCAAACCTCCGATACACTGTGCCATAAATCAACTTGGTATCTTCGGAGAGGTGAATGGATATATTCCAAATAGTATCTGCCCTCAAATTCCAGCAAGACGACCTATCCCGGTTTGTCTCCGTTTTCGGCGGTAAACAAAAGGTAAATGTTCATAACATAATTTTTGAAAATTTATATCCTACTTTATCAAATAAAGAGATGGATATATGGGTTTTTTAAAGTTGGTGCATAATAACAGATATTCAAAACCAAAAGTCTGCCGAAAGGCAAAACCAGGTGATTTCCCCAATAACAACAATTGCTCCGATATCCGATATTGAGGATCAAATCACCTTTCAAATAATCTAATCCTTCTCAACATCTGTAAAAATTTACAGATATGGGACGTTAATCCGGTATCTATATACACAAGAGTCAGAATTAAATGGAAAACAGTTTTCAATTACAATCACATAGAAAATATGAGATATCAAAATATTTCAAGATGTGGCTCCTCTTTCATTGCCCAGGGTCATAACAGTAGTTGCATTTTTCTTTTCTCTCACTTCGACCATATTGTTGTCTCTCTTTCTTACCTTTCGTATATCGAACCTATGCTAGTTGGTTTTCTTCTTACACTTCATTTCAGCTCCAGTATCGGAATCGGAAGAAGACTATCCAATAAGCATAACTGGTATATTCTCCTTATTTAAGGAGCTCTCAAACTTGAGATAAGATGGAGAGGAGAGGCAATTGAATTGTATCATATATAATTCACTTTCTCCATAACCAGCGGCCATTCTCGACTGAAACAATTTCTTCGAGTTCGTATCTAACTATACGATGGTCTTCTTAGGTTTATGGATCTTTGCATCGGATATAGAGTGTTTTGGAGGAAGCGAAAGGGAGAGTGGGAGGGGTGAGGACATATGTGACTATATCGTGAAATAGGGCAATCATGACATTCCAAAACCGTTGATTATAAAAAGGTTCGGTTAACTCGGTTTACAAGTTTTGGTTTAAGGTCAATCGTAGGTCGCTGCCAGAGAGAGAGAGAGAGAAAAGATACACTCGTCGTGTACTCTATCAAGATTATATTGGTATATATTTTTATCTAATCAGTATGGCTCCTATTGTTCTGCCGAATTCTCTTTCAAACCCTAAAAGAAGAATTAGCCGGGGTCATCTGAAAATTTCCTAGGAGTAACAATTACTCACAGTAGGAATTGGGATCCAAACTATCATGGTGTGGTAACCTTGACAGAGATCAACAAGTCACCCCACTCCATAGAAGGTATGCAATATCATTGCAAGTTTCAATATTTGAAACTCTCGATATCAGTTTTTACCCCTAACGATTTATGACCTTGACAGAGGTCAACGAACCATAGGCTGCCAGTCAAGTTATACCCATCATTTCATGATTAACTCGAATCCACCCGCATAAACCCTTATCGGAAGTCAACAAGACTATTTGACTGTCCCGGCTAATCGCATCACTATGCTAACAGGAAGACATCACTTAGCTACCATACATTACACCTTGACGGAGGTCAACAAATATATCACGAATACTAAGCACTCTATTTTCTGAAATGACAGAAGGCTATGGCTGGTTTTGAAGAAAACCTTTAATGTAATGAACTTGATCCCATCGTAAGAACCAAGTGGTTTTGCATATTTATAGTTACGTAGACTATTGCTTAAGTGCGGATTCCTCATGAAAGGATCATGGCTCTTACCTCATAAAATGAGGTGCAGGATATTCCTAATCGAATACTTTTGTGCAAAGCAATAGGATATAACTATTCAATTTGCAAACTTATAGTAACACGATTTTTTGCTAAAGAGGTCACTCCCTGTGAAGAGATTTAGGCTCTTTTCTCGTCGAATAAGGTGCAGAATATTTTTAACCGAATACTTTTGTGTAAAGTAAAAGATTCGACTATAATATCACAATATCTGATATTTGGTTTTTATAACGTGTTTTAGGTTTATCATCGTTACATTAATCCGAATCAATTCAATCACATCAAATAGATAATCACATTACCTATCATCTTCTCATACAATCACAGAAAAGCATGAAAAGAAAATAGAATGCATATATACGCCATCCGCATTCGCTACAGGGCCCCGGGTCTTCACCGTAAGGTTACTTAACTTACGGCAGGGCGAGGACGGGGCTAGCGCAGGTGCAAAACGTATATAGCATTTATATATATATATATATATATATATATATATATCATTGCAGGCAGATAAGCAACATTACAGGCAAGCGGTAAATATCATCACAGGCAAGTAATCACATCACAAGTAAGTAATGAAAAAAAGCAGAGATGGAATGGTCAGATTACTTAGGAATCCTGTGTTTCGTTCGAGCCATCAAACGAAACATGACATTCCCCAGTCGCGTGAATAGCTCGTGCGCAGCTAAAAGCGGACCCCTACGGGTGTGGCAAGCTATCAGGCAACCCAAAAAACGAGCCAACCCAACATCATCATCATGAGGGAGCCATCCGACACTTTCTTGAATCCGGTGACTTGAGCACTCCTCCGCGGGTCTATCGTATACCCCTACAAGCGCGGCAAGCAACCCGCCAATCCTAGACTCGAGCGACCCGATCTCAACTCCTTGAGATGGCCACTCGCTGCAATCTAGAATTCGGTTGTTTGTGCGCTTCTCCGCGGGGTAATCCTAAACCTGTATTATACAACGGTGACAACGATCATAACCTGATCGTGTCCCGATAAATAATAATACATAAAGCGGCGTCTACGGCCACATGTAAACCGCTAAGTCCCGAAACAAAGAATATACATTAAACGGAAACGATAGTCACATGTTGGAGCCCGTCTCGAACAAATGAATATAAAAGATGGCTACAAGCATTAATGGAAATAACACTTATCGCAACATCACACTTCCGCACGAGGGCTATTTTTTTCGCGACAATCCGAAACCAAATCATACACACTAACATCTCAGACTCACTTATGCAACCCCGTCAAATTGATCACATCAATTAGTCGGCGTTAAACATCGCGTATCGCATACGGCGATGAGTTAAACCAATTAAACACTTTAATCTATTTAACTCATCACCCACGGCCAACAAATCACAAAAACGTCGAAGATAAACCGTTAATTCAACACTTGAAAAAATACTATTCACTTCGACATAGAAAAACCGTTAATTCGAGCGTATCGCATACGCCGACAATACAACTACATTAAACACTTTAATTTAGTTTATACCATCACAAACAACTAAAGAATCAAACAACTTTTTAAGTCAAAGCGAAGATTTCGAAAATTGAAAACACTATTCATCTCGACACTAAATCGGTACTTTTTGGTTCAGAAACGTGTCGAAACGAACTCGAAACACGTTCAAATTTCGTGTGGACCTCGAGACAAAAATTAATGTTGAACGAGAGAAGAATTGGAGGGTGGTACGACCCTAGGCCACCTTTGCGGTGGCTTATGTTCTTCCCAGACCCGAGAGTACCAATAAGGTGCTCTAGGGTCACCAACCTCCCCGAGAGCACACTTTGGTGCTCCCGGGTAGGGTTAGTCCCCTATTGTTCCCTTCCCATCTTCATAACACCATTTAGAACAATTCTAAGAAATACAGGCACTACAAATTAAAGCAAAAAAGAATTGATATAAGTCTATGTTTCCAAAACAGTGAACACTTCTTATGGAAACATGGTTTTGGATTTCAAATTGACCAAAAATAAGTTGCAGTCTTTTAGTATTGCTATGATACCACTATTGGGATGTTAGGCTCGTCTAGTAGGATTTAAAGCGCGGTGAAAGCGGTAATTTTAAAAATCTAGAGAGCAATAGCAAACCCAACCAAGAATCAAACCAAATGCTAAACTTGTAACTAAACTAGTAAACTAAAAACAAGCGTTTGGCGGGCTACAACCTTTGTAGCGCGTTAGCCACCTTTCCTTGGACTCCGGCTAGTCTCCACGAAGTCCGGAATAAGCTTGCTCGATGATCTTTTTGCCGAAGATGATCCACCTTGAGATAACTCCAATACAAGTTTTAGCTTCAAATTGATCTCATCAAAATGAAGCAACCCACTAATTAAACTTGCTATGAATAATTAGTAGGAGATATAGAATAATTAGCTCACTTAATTTTTCTCTTTTCCTTTTCCATTCCCCACTTGAAGAAAATCAAGAGAGAGAGAGAGAGAGAAAACGGAGGAGATGAAAATATGAAGAAGATAAGCATGGCTAAAGATGAGAACAAATCTGAGAATGAGTCATTACTAATGAGTCACACAAATGAGTCATCAAATCTACAACTATCTTAAAACCATGACTCATTCTTATTTAAACAAATGAAAGAATAAAAGTGTTCTCATCTTCCATACAATTCTTATACACCCATTTTTAATGTATCATCATACATTAAACAATATTTATATCAAATATAAATATTAATTAAGAGAAGAAAATAATAAAGTGAGTATGATATCACTTAATATATAATATATAAATATATATTTAATTATTAAATCAACACTTGATTTAATAATCTGGTTATATCATATATATAAAACACCCAATTAAAATACGTGTATCAAATACACGTGTTTAATTGAACTCATGCACGTATTCTTATACATGCGCTACATCATTTCGCATGTGCTGGGAAATCTCTTTCTGGAACTTTAATGACTCGACAATACGCTGGCAGTAGGTTATGATCATATCCATGGTCCACAAGCACGTCATCGGTACTAGTTGCACGTAATGGCTATCCAGGTATTGACCGAAAGAAGGTCAACGAGCAAGCTCGTCTGAACCATGCAAAGTCTATCAGTGACATTACCGTACAGTCCGGTCTCTTCGTCTATGAGTATCGCATATTGGGTCTAGGATTTGAAATCTGTCAGACCCCAATAACTCGATAAGTCATACAACAAAGGACTCATAACCAACCAGAGATATAACCGGTAACACTTATCAGTTTATCTCCACTGCAATGGCCATCGACTTGTAGTTGTAGTCATGTCCTGCATAGCGCGACATCAACTCCCTATAGCGGGAGAGACAAATCCTCTCGACCGCTCACTGCCTCCACGTGCTTCGGGACTATACCCAATAAAAACCTGTTTGCACGACTCCTTTGAACCGTGGTAGGGAAGAAATCTAAGTATAGTGGAAACACACATGAGATACTATGGTGATCTCAGGTTCAAGAGACTACCATGTACTCATGTCACCAGAGAACTGCTACATGACATTGTTATATTATCAACTAGGAGTTCTTGGTGAGTTCGTCCAGTGTAACTCATCTAATGAGCACGTGTATACAATTCTCGATGTCAAATACCAATAGCTGCAAAATCAGCTATCGCCCTCCAATCGGGTCAGAAAATGTACACTATAGTCTAAACTGAAGTACCAATACCCAGTCTCGATACTCCTACGACTAGGGACTTTGAAGAATGTGCTTATCGACTACCCATACCCTACTAGTATGATCTCCATCATCGTCCTGGTAGTCAAGCAAAATCCTAAGGCTTTATTTCATGTCTAAACGATACGTGATAATGAATAAAACGCATCACATGAAAGATAAAGACAAACCAGAAAGTATATTATCATCTCAAGTAAGATTGCTCTCTCGTATAGGTCTTCCTTCAATTACAATAATTGACTTGAGAGCACCTATATCCAACAAATCCAAATTATTTGTTTGGTGAATTCGTTCTACTAGGATCCACCATCTCCACAAAAGAGCTTACATGGCAACGAAGCATTAGTTGACTGCTCTATCCTTACTTTTTTTTTAATCTTTAGGCTAAAGTTCACTAAACTTCCAATATGATCGTCTAAATACCAGAAAACCACCAAAAGGTTTGATAGACACAAAAATCTACCATATCTAACGATGATATGTCATCACTGTTAGTAACACGTCATCGCCACGTCAGTCAACTACCACATCCGCAAAAAAATATAAATTTTCGCAAATTACCCTTATCTTCCTTTTTCACCGCTAACCCTAAGCTAGCTAAACTCTAAACTCTAGCCCACCGCCGGCACCGTCATTTCCGCCGCCGCCGCCCTCTCTCCTCCCCCGCCGCCACCACCTTCCTCTCTCCTCCGCCACCTCCCTCTCCAACCCTAACCCTAGCCTTTGCCCTAACCTCCTTCTCTCATCCTCCGTCGGTGCCGCAGCCTCCTCCTCCTCCGTCCGAACCCACCCCATCCTTCCCCTTGTCTTCTCCTCGTCCACCTTGCCTCCTCCAACCATCCTCCTCGTCCCAAGCCTGACCCGGCCAAATTAAAATTTAAATATTAATTAGCAATAAAATTAACTGTGTTTATTGAAAATGGCAAATTGGTCATTTTACATGCCTACTTAACACCGTTAGCCATTGACCATTACCTATGGTAGTTTTTTGGTCAAACTTTTTTGTGGTTTTCTCGGATTTTGACAAACTTTTTGGAAGTTTTTGGGAAGCGTGACAAAACTTTAGCCTATCTTTTAAATTGCCAAACGAGCTACGAAGCTAGCTTAATATCAAACACGTCCAATGTGAGCAAGTTGCCATCAAATAATCCTTGCTATTGGTTTAGTACCCTAAATCCTTGTCCTTGCTGCTTCCTCAACATCACCAACGTCACCATTAATTAGATCATGAATCAACCCCAACACATGCACAAAAAGCTCACAGATTGGCTCATGGCATGCCTCACCCCTCACGTAGAGCCTACTCTTTCATTTTCCAAATGACTAGGAACCCAAAATTAAATACTCAATACTATATGCATTACATCTTAATCATAAAGAAACTACTTCTATATATATATATATATATAGTTTTGTTTCTATATATATAGATAGATAGATATATAACACCATTTATCAAACATTAGTTTTGTTTCTATATATATAGATAGATAGATATATAACACCATATATCAAACATTAGTTTTGTTTCTCATTGCTTTTGACACCAGCACCACCAGCTCCACGAGATATCAAACATTAGTTTTGTTTCTCATTGCTTTTGACACCAGCACCACCAGCTCCACCAGCTTGCTTAGTATAAGATACAGAGATTTTGTGTCGAATTAGTGACATGCAAAAAGATATGGCCGGTCTATTTTTTCGATAAAAACGATTGATAAACACGTCTAAAATTTATTTTGTGTTTGCACCAAAACTCTGTTGACGTCTAAGCAAGCCGTAACACACATAAAATTACCTTTGCATTATAGTCTACGGAGGCCACCATGGTCTGAAATCTAGTCACGGTACCGTTCAACTTTTATATTCATATTTTATACCATGCTCGTATAATCAATAGTTTCTTTGTAAATGAAATCTCCTGACTTTTATATATAGAGAGAATAAAATAGAAAAGAAAGCTGTTACTAAATTTCAAGCTTTTTTTCAATGTCCTTTAGCGGAAAAATGCAGGAAAGCCTCTCATTGTATAGAGAGAGAAGAAAGAGAGAGAGACGCAGGGAATATCCTCACGTTGAAAAAATACATCCTCCACGATTTTTTTCGACGATCGACACCCATCATCTTCATCTTCATCATTTAAGATGATACACCAAATTTCATGTGATTCCAACACTTTTTCGCCGTTAATTTAGTGGGTGCAAAATTAACGGTTTACCGACAATAGAATTTTTTACATTGCTAATTCAAAAGTGAAAAAACGGTAGAATCACATGAAATTTGGTGTATCCATATCTTAGATGATAAAAATGAAGTTGATGGATGCCGATCGTCTTTTTTCAACGCCATAAGAGGAAATTCACTCCTCCGGCCATATTCCTACATTATTCTCGTGTGTGTGTATATGAAAATAATGAAGGAAAGATGACATCCCCAGGGAATTTCATTCTATGGCGTCGAAAATGTATACTTTCCATCGACGATCAGCATCCATCATCTTCATCGTTATCACCTAAGATGTGGGTACACCAAATTTCATTTGATTATACAACCTTTTCACCGTTGATTTAGCAGTGTAAAAAGTTATGTTGTCGGTAAACTGTTAATTTTGAACCCACTAAATCAACGGTGAAAAATTTGTAGAATCACATGAAATTTGGTATATCCACGTCTTAGATGATAACGATGAGGATGATGGGTGCCGGTCATTGGAAAAAAATGAGGAAAGGTGTATTTTTTTGACGCCATAAGAAATTTCCTCCTATGGCCTCTTTCCCCCTCTCTCTCTATATTTATTGCTTGCTTGGAATTTTCAGCCTCCATTTTGTCTTTTTGTGAGAAATTGCATGAAAGCCTCTCGTATATTTACATATCTTGATATAAAACTACCTTTAAATTTTATTGCTCCTTTTAGACATCTAGCGGAAAATTATGTGCAATATCCTCATTTTCACAATTTTGTCTAAACTTTCATGAATAAACTTCAACATTCCACTTTAATTTCATCATGGAAAAATTTTAACTTGCGACAACCGTCTTACCGCGGCTATATTGGTAAATTATCACTTAAAAATGTTCATTTGGCTTTCGGTATACAGATGAAAATTTCAGTGTCCTAGACAAGCGCAGGGACCTGCTAGTTCTATATCACAAAGAGAAAACCCTCCTTTCCATGATGCGGAAAAAAATGGCCTTATCATCTATAGGAAAGAAAGAAAATTTGCATCAATACTTCAGGAAAAAAAAATGATCTTTGACCATAGGTATGTGATCTTCGGTTCGGTCAGGTAGTTCTGCTTCCGGTACCATAAGAGAACAAAGAACTATATTTTAGAGTCGATGTTTGAAATTTTCATTCTCCTCCTTTTCTTTGTCCAGATGCATTGAATTCAGTTTATACAATACAGTGGGTCCCAGCTTTAATATGGATATATTTTTAATAAGAGACACCACGGATTAAACAAGAAATTATTCAATATATTAGACGGCCAAATGGAATATTTGGACAACTTTATTTCTTTATTTTTCCAGCTAAGCAGGCACGCTGCACGTGACGACCCCACCAGGCCCCATACATGGATTCGAGGTCTCTGCTATTTGAAGCTAAATAACATTCTAATGGTCCAGATTCATCTAAAATCGAATTCAACGGTCAAGATCTGTGGATAACAGGAGTGTTGTGTGCTGGGAGGCCCAGAATTTCCCGAGCACGCCTGACTTGTGGCCCCACGCCACCCGAGCCCACCCCCATATTTGCCTTCACCCGCTCATTAAAAGCCCTTGCAAAAGAGTGGAGCATCATCATTGTCAACAACCTCAGATCCCTCCCTCAATAAAAATCAGATCTTTGCCCTCATTCATTCATTCATTCGTTCATCGGATTCAAGCTCAGCGATGCAGTACAAGAACGTGGGCCGCTCAGGCCTCAAGGTCTCCCAGCTCTCCTATGGCGCGTGGGTGAGCTTCGGGAACCAGCTGGACGTGAAGGAGGCGAAGTCCCTCCTCCAGCTCTGCCGCGACCACGGCGTCAACTTCTTCGACAACGCCGAGGTCTACGCCAACGGCCGCGCCGAGGAGATCATGGGCCAGGCCATCCGCGAGCTCGGCTGGAAGCGCTCCGACCTCGTCATCTCCACCAAGATCTTCTGGGGCGGCCCGGGCCCCAACGACAAGGGCCTCTCCCGCAAGCACATCGTCGAGGGCACGAGAGCCTCCCTCAAGCGTCTCGACATGGATTACGTCGACCTCATCTACTGCCATCGCCCCGACGCGGCGACGCCCATCGAGGAGACGGTGAGGGCGATGAATTATGTGATCGATAAGGGCTGGGCGTTCTATTGGGGGACCAGCGAGTGGAGCGCGCAGCAGATCACGGAGGCTTGGGCGGTGGCCAATCGCCTGGATCTCGTCGGCCCCGTCGTGGAGCAGCCGGAGTATAACCTGCTGTCGAGGCACAAGGTATGATTTAAAGATACCAACTTTATTACAGTTGATTGTGATGATTTTGGGAATTTATGTTGGGGCACAAGTGAAATTTCTGATTACAGTGCAACCTAGAGAATGAATAAACCCTAGTTACTATAGTTGTGGACCAAACAAAAGATTAGGCCTTTATTGTGAGGGGGCACACATGATATATAAGCTGTGCCTATCCAATCCTGGAAGTTGAATTTTTGAAAGATGATGTTTGGTTATTGTTTGTGTTGTGTACTTTAGTGGCGTTCCAATCAAGCTACAAGATATGAACATAGCTAATCTCCATCAGTTAAAAGAAGAAGAGGAAGAAGCTAATTTCTAGAATACTATTAAAAGACAGGAACTTTGGGTTTTTTTGACAAATAAAAGAAAGTTCTTTGAAAGGTTGGTTATTTATTGATTGATTGACAAAGGCTTAATGTTTTCTCCTGTTTGGCTATTATTTATTTTTACCAACTGGATTTGGGAGATCAAGTGGTTTAATGATCCATTTTCCATTGTGGCAAGATTTGTGGTGGTGGTGGTTTGGACTTTGAATTATGCTGAATAATGTATAAGGATAATTTTTATTATAGTACTGATGATATATATGTGTATATATATTTATATGTATATGTTGTGTATTGATGCAGGTTGAAGTTGAATATCTACCTCTTTATAGCACCTATGGAATTGGTCTTACTACATGGAGTCCGCTTGCTTCTGGGGTTCTTACAGGGAAATACAGCAAAGGAAATATCCCTCCTGATAGTCGTTTCGCCTTGGAAAACTACAAGGTGCGCTTTCTCTTTCATGACTATTTAAGTGGGTTTATTTTATACACACATTCATTTCATATGATCTGGCAACTTAAATTGAGAAAGCACAATATGAACGTGTATCAACCTGCAATTTAAATATAAAGTCTTTGCATGGCGTGGGTGGCAGAACTTACAGCCTGCATTACAAGGCAAGGACAAACATATATTCCTTGATATATTAAGAAAAGCGTAGATAGGTTATTGGGCCTCTTTGTATTAACAATATTAGAATGTTTGGTTGTCCCTTAATAATTTCCTTCACAAAGACGTTTAAATCTACATAGCATTTGGAGTAAGTTAATGGGTCTGGGGGTCTTAATTTCTGTCTCATCAAAGAATATTTCATGAATATTCTTGCCTGGAGTTTACTTTAAGATGGATGCCTTGTTAATTCCCTGGCTGTAATATTTCTTGTAGAATCTTGCTACTAGATCACTCGTTGATGATACTCTGAGGAAAGTTAGTGGGCTGAAACCCATTGCAGAGGAGCTAGGCGTTCCCTTATCTCAGCTTGCCATCGCTTGGTGTGCATCAAACCCCAATGTCTCATCAGTAATTACCGGCGCAACAAAGGAGTATCAGGTCAATGTTCTTTACCACCTAACATGCAATTATATTATAATATGTTACCTCTAAACACTGACATATTTCTCCTTCTGTAGTTCTTGAATTTCCATGGAAACTCACGGGTGTTAAAATGCTTACTTTACTACTGATAAAATTGCTTTCATTAACATAGATGCACCCCCAATGCCTTCACTATTTTCCAGACTCATGAACCCCCCCCCCCCCACACACACACACACAAAAAATTTGTATATTGGTAATGAAATTATTATAAGTTACGTACCAGCATACCAGCCACTGAAAGGTTCCTAGGTTAGGTTAAACTGATGAATCAGCTGGTAGAATCGTATTTGTACCATAGACTATACAGAAATATTGACCATATGTTTATTCTTGGCTAATTGTTTGTCCTGAACTTCTGATTGACAAAATATCAGTACTTTGTTTGACATTAGGCTGCACAAGCGAAATTATACTTACGAACATAATGTGACATAAGTCACCATGATACAACTAAAACTGCAAATTGTGGCAGTTCAATTGATTGAATTCTCACATCTATATGGGGTTGGGAGAGAATTATCCAAACAAAATAAAATGATCAGATTTGAATGTGAGATATAATATCAGAATGGATCAAAATACATTGTGTAATTACATAGAGCAGCTTCTAGAATTCAATTTTAAATTTGAGAGCCTGCTTTATGTAATTACATCTTTGCATTTGGAATGGTGGATTCTGGGAACTCTTTTTCTGAAATGCAGTGTTAGATGTAAGGTAGTCTTGGTCAAAGGTCTTAGTACGAATCAAAATGCCTTGCATTTTTCACGACTTGTGAATGACACATGCCACAGGATAGTGAAGCTGACGAAGTATTCAATTGTATCCTTATGGTTTAATTGGTTTATATCTAATCTATTTTTATTAAAATCATATAACCTGCCTCTCTCCCCATTTAAGGGAGGAATTTCCTCTTAATTGCTTTGGTTGTGTCTTCTACTTTTGGCCTCACCCACTGTAAGCAGGTGACCTGTCAACTACACAAGTTTCACCATACGAATATTTTTAGTGGATGATACTTTTTTTTTCCTTTTAGATGTTTCTTATTTTCAAGAATTTATATGCGCGAATGTTTCTCCTCTTTATTAGTAACTTTAAAAAGGTTTGTAGGCTAGTTTATGTTTGAAAGCTTAAATTCTATGAGAAGGTTGGGAGACCGGAACCGTGCATCTTTGTTCAGACTGTGCCGGGAAATGGCCCCGGAAGTAGCCATGTGTTCCATAGCAGGCACGGTCTAATGGGAAACGGCACAGATTTTTCTGATGTTGTTTCATGTAATTAATTTGATATGTGATGGCATTGCTAGCCATTGCAAGAAAGCTAAACTGAAACCTGTCCCTCTAACCTTTTGGCCCTTTTCTAATGATTAGTGCTTCTCTGAGATTTCCACAAGAGTTTATTCTTTTGTGTGCGCGTGCGCGTGCGGGGTGATATACTGATGATATCTTCCATTTTTTCAATGACGGTCGGAGCATAAGAATGGATTTTGTTGTTATTTGTCAGAGACGTTCATCCTAATTATTCACTATTCAATGGCACTGAAACAACTTAATTGTTCTTCATGGAAACAGATCTCAGAGAACATGAAGGCAATTGATGTCATCCCTCTTCTGACGCCAGAAGTTCTTGAAAAGATTGAAGCAGCTGTCCAAACCAAACCCAAGCGTCCCGATTCATACAGGTAAACTTGATCCTGAATGTCATTAAGTTGCAGCTCACTTCAAGATGGAATCAGACTGGTGTTTGGGATTGTGTATTGGTGTTTAATGCTGTTATTTAATATTTATGTGTTCCGCACTCCCGCTCTCTCTCTTGTTGGGCACATTGATGAATTTAAGATTCGTGTATGGTTTGACATTTCAAATGATATCTGAACCAGTTTGTGCATGCTTTCCTTATCAGCTCTGTAAATTGATGTTCTAATTGCTGCATTTCCATATTATTGTGTTAAAGTGAAGCTGTTATGTGAAACAGCTTAACAACTTTCATTCAATCATTTTTCCTTTAAATCTATGTTCATTCTTAACCTTATTCTCTGAAACCCCATCATTAGCTGTTGGGTTGCTGGATTTGGAGTGGATTTGAGAAGTTTGGATGCCAAATCCATATGGAATGCGTAATTTTGTGTTTGGTTAGTGAGTTGGGAATGGATTGGATTGTGGATTGGGTGCCACATCAGCCCAAACCAAGATTTGAGACTCCGCCCAAAAACCACGGATTGTGATCAAATCCGTCTCCACGGAGGATTTTATTAATAAAATGGGGAACGGAGAAGTTCGGGGTTACTCGCCTCTTCTCTCGCTTCCTTTCTCTCTCTCATGCCATGGCCATGGCAATGGAGGCGTGCCTTCTCCTCTGATTTCTCACCTCTTTCTCTTTCTCTTTCTCTTTCTCTTTCCTTCACACTTGTCCCATGGCGATAATCCCCTCTCCCACCAAACCTTTCCATCCCATTTCATTATCGGCTCTTCTAGATGGATGAATCCCAACAATCTCCTCTCACCAGCGATCCCCTTCCCCTCCGGCGAATATTGAAGCACAACTCCAAACTTGTAAGATAATTCCTTTAATCCCATGTATTTATGCAATTTTCAATTTTGCAATCTACTGAAGCTAACGATTATTTGAGTATCAATAATTTCTGCGATACGATTATTTGAGTATCAATAATTTCTGCGATTTACTGCAATCAATTTTATTTGGATATTGACCCATCAAAATTTCCAACGGCTTGTTCTTGATGGGGGTTAATTTTTTCATTTTTTCCTATTTTAATTTTGGGACCAAAGTGTTCTTGAGAAGAACCCTTTGACATGACATAATCGAATTTTGTTTTATTAGGAGGTGATAAAAGCCATACTCAACTTTACCTTCAAATCCGAGATTTGAAATCGAAAGACACTTTTGGTCCAACCAAACCAAACAAGAGAGAGTTAAATTTGCAAATCATCATATTCTATTTGGTACAAAACAAACAAGAGAAAGCTAAATCCGTGGATTTGCTCTCTTGAGAATGTGGGAATCCATAAATTGGAGTTTGGAAGCGTGAGCCCCTTTGGCCAGAGTACTTTATTTGTTTGGTTCTCAGAGTTTTCACATCGATTCAATCATGTATGTGTCAGAAGGGAGGGGCGTCTTCACCCATATATGTTCACTGAATTTGAGTTGTATCTTCTCGGCTTTTATCAGCGGAGTTTTAAATATCATGTGGATGCCAAATCGTATCGGATAGATAACTCCAATGGCATATACAACTAATATATTGGCGAAAAAATAAATTCTAATTAGCACTTTCAGGTTCTGTGGCTGCAATTGCATATTTAGCAACCAAACAAGCCAAAGGGCTTGGTCCATTTTTGCCCTAAAGCTGTCGATTGTACCTTAAAATGGGAACATCTCCTGAATGTTGCCATGCTCTTCATGGTCCCTTTACATTAAAGACCACAAACAGAATACAATCGATCCCTCCTGATGTTTGGATACAGGTGGTTATCTGGAGGCAATAATGCACGGCGAACTCTTGATGGTCCCAGGAGAATAAAAACATGAACGATACCAACTTTGCCAGGCTGGCTAAAAACTTGTATTGTAGCTTGACAAGACTTGGCATCAGAAAGAGCACGAGAAAAATGCAGACATTATTTACAATGTCGACGAGCAGAGTTCACAAGACTCGTTAAATACTTGTAACATCACATAGGAGAACTGGAAGGTGATCTTCAAATCAACCTAACAAAAGGGGTCTATTCGACCTTTCACAAAAAGGGAAAAGGAAACCCAAAAATAAAAAACAACGCCATAGAGAGGCAACATCAAACAACCGCGCTGCTAAAATCACTAGCTCCTAGCCCTCAAATCTTTCCTTTTTCGCTTTCATTTGCATAGACTTTATGGAAACTCTTCATAGCTACCTCACACTAATGTTTAGGTAGGGTTGCTTCTTAGTAGACCACCGGTTGAGCATTGAAACCTTGGTGCTGCAATGAGATAAATACTTATAATTATACACAAATATTAACCACATTTTCAGAATTGCAATGAAAATTTCATTCCAAATGAGTCATGCTATAATTCTCGACGATTTCTTCTCTGTTGTCAACTTATAAATTGGATATTAGTACATAGACGAAGTTAAGTTCTATGAAGAATAAAAACTGACTTACCAAGGCCATTGGCGTCGGCAGTCCTCATGATTCTAAGCCTCTTGACTGTATCCAAGAACATCCTATTTACGACAAGAATCAATTAGAATCAATTGGGGGGGGGGGGGGGCTCGATGTAATAAAATCAAACAATCTACAAACAACGATTGCTGCCGTTGCAATCTATACAAATAAATAGCTGGCATTTGAAACATGACACCAACAACAAATCAATTATGTATCTAGTTGCCAAAACCATCTTAGTTCCTTGGTTACACTTGATTGGTTTCGTATACAAGTCACTCTATGCCCTTTTTGGTTGTTCCAGCTCATTATATGTCTTTAGCTTGAAGACAACCAAGAACCAAACACATAGAAGAGAGCGGTTACATCCAAGTCCACAACCTTGTTTGCTTTAGTGTTTAGTTACTATTATCTCCATTTCTAATGAGTTACCTATTGTTTGCCTTTAATCTTGGAGTTAAGCCTGAAAGCCGACACAACTCGAGTTATCCGAAACCAAGTCCAAATTCGGTCATCTAAGCTCAAAAGACAATCGACGCAGTTTTCATAATCTTCAAAATAAAAGATCAATAATGCAAACTCTGCCTAATGTAATAAATTACTAATCCATATCGGAACATATCAATCAAGGATGTAAAAATTTGCATCATACCCCCAGGGGACATCTCCGACGAGCATCCAGTCCCCGTCCTTGTCTTCATAAGTCAACACGAACTCAGAGGAGCCGTCCAATAACTTCGAGGCCTTCGTGGTATCTGCCACCATTCAAATCTCTTAAGCTTGATATATACAAAGCACACAATGCAATGCAACATACATAGGTCGAAAACTTACGAGCAGACGAGCTAAAGCAGGTAGCAGTGGGTTTATAGAACATAGCCTCGAGTGCCAACGCAAGTGTTTCATAGGATTGATGGGCACTGAGATCGACCTTCCTCCCGATCGGGTCTCCGTCCATGTTCACTTTCACGAACCGGGTCGCCTTCGTGTTCCCGGCACTCTTTACTTGGTCCTTGGTGTTGGCACACTCGTTTTTACCGCCATTGTCGCTCGAGGTTAGGTTGATTTTGTCTAAGGCGATGTCTTTGGATTGGTTAACCAAGCTGTTTATCCTTGATGCCCTGATGGGTGGCCATCCCACCACCACTTGACTGTTCCCAAAACCAAACACTTAATTAGATATTATTCGGTAAGAATTAGGCAACAACTCCGTGTTTTTTCACCGATTCGCAACGGTCATCGTATAATCTACGTGTCTTATAATCTCTATGTATGAAAAATCAAGCCATTGTAATTTTTTTTTGAAAAGAAAAAATAAACTTGTAGCAATTGCAAACCCTAACCGATTTTTTTTTTTTGAAAAAAAAGATTATACCTTGGGGAGTTGGCGGATCCGGCTACGTCGGGTTCAGAGTCCGCGACCAGCTTGGTGGCCGAGGACGAGACGGAGGAAGACGACGACGAGGAGAGGGGCGAGGCACGTGACCCGCATGCGGCCGGGAAGTCCCTCGCCGTGAGGATCCTGCAGGCGTAATCGCCCCAAGCTGGCGCCTTTTTGTTGCCGCCGGCTCCTCTCGTCGCTCCCAGGCTCAGACCGAGCTCGAGCTCCTCGTCTTCGGCGTCGACGTCCCTCCTTCCTCTGTCGTCGGCGGCCAAGATCTCAGATTTGGCGCCGCCGTTGAAGGCCGAGCTCGCCTCTGAGAGACCCACGAAGTCCTTTTCCATCATCTCTCTCTCTCTCTCTTGTTTCTCTCTCCCTGAGAGAGTGGGGTGCATATAAATGGAGGAAGGAGACGGTCGCGTGAGGGTCGCGTGAGGGTCTCCCGCGATGCTGGCCGTTGGATCTGACACGTGTCGGGTTCGGTTTGTTTTGATGAGGCGGGACCCGATTCGATTGCTGTCCGTTTGTTATGTGGCTGGGCGAGTGGTGGGCCCCGCCTTTTTTTTAAAATTAAAAATAAAATTGTGATAGTTTAAACCTACCGCTGGTTTCTTTTTGGATGCACTCCTTGATTTTGTGCATTTAACTCCTGTTACTTTTGGCTTATTTGAAATGTAAAAACCTCTTGCACAAATTTCCCTAATGAAGGCTCCAATTTGTAGAATAAAAAATATTCCGCCGGCAAGTTCTTGGACAGGGAGAATGCAAGGAAAACTTGTAGTTTTTCTTAAAATCTTTTTTTTGTTCAACATTATCAACTAGAATTTTTAAAAATAGTGAAGCTTTTTCTAAATATAACTTACTTTTGGAGTTGATTATTATACAGCACGAATCAGATTTCAAAAGAACTATTAATCTTTCCTCTTCTGACGCAATACCATCAGTGTTGCTACCATTTGCGATTTCCATCTATTATTTTGCTATCAAATTGTTGATATTACCGTTTTTCATCAAAATCGTTGCATGTTGCCCCCACTATGTCCATAACCACTACAAGAGCCGTAGATAAAATCATAAGATATATAAACTATGTCGAAAGATGATGCTTGGTTTTTAATGTATGTGATATCTTCCAATGGCTTATTTTAACCTAATCGACATGCTATGGTTCGTCGGATTCCAATTATTTAAAAGAAGATAAGCTTTTTGTGTGAAATAATATCAATTTTATAAATCATAAATAAAACGTAAATAAGAACGAGTGTTTCTTTTGTGTAGCAATTTTTCATTAGAAATTTTGAAAAAAACATACCATTGTTATATATAAAACAATCTCCGATGTTTTCTTGAATAATTATTTTGTCTCCTTTCGTTGACGGGTTTTTTCTTTAAGCTTGAAGCGGGCTCGAATTCCTCCAAACTTTGGCTCTAATATCAAATGCTAGAAAGAAAATCCATACTCAGCTTTTAAATAGACCAACGTGTGAAAATAATTGTTCCTGCGAAAGATGCGATGCCAACAAAAACTCTTGCAAAATGAGCTCTCAACCATACTACTGAAATTTGGAGATTGGGAAGGTTTTTAATGTAAAATGAATTTGTAACTAATCCAGTGTGTGCGAATCAATTATCTTCTCATCTTGATATCTCGTCGATATATCGTGCCACTCGTCTCAAATTCTCATATCATGGACAATGTG
Source organism: Agapanthus africanus (assembly GCA_030015575.1). Taxonomy (NCBI): domain Eukaryota; kingdom Viridiplantae; phylum Streptophyta; class Magnoliopsida; order Asparagales; family Amaryllidaceae; genus Agapanthus; species Agapanthus africanus. Next base: position 112,558 of record JASDDO010000308.1, read on the forward strand.
TTGGAAATATTCACAACACCACCCCACTCTATTCACCTAGAATATTTGGCCCTCAAAACCCGCCCCAACCCCAGCCTCATGAATTAATGGAAATTAATGCACAATAATTCTCCATAAATCAATAAATAATCAAGGTTTAAATTATTAATCCCTCTTCTCTTAGAAACTTTTTCCTAAGGACAACATCCCCATTATCTGCCACATTAAAAAAGCTCTCTCTTTAATTGATTTAGTGGCCCTAAACAATTTAGGGGTTAATAATGGATACTAGCAAGCAATTTCCATTATTAACACAACATGATAGATCATTACAACAAAAAATTGTCTTGTTGAGTTTGCAACTAGGCTATTATTTTGTTTTAAGGGATAAATAAGAAGAGATCATGTGAATGCAGAGCTGCAATGATAAATGCTGCAAGCATCTTAGCTTTCTTGACATCTGCAAAAAGAAATATGAAATGAAGAACACCTCGCCGTTGGTATTTTGGAAAGCAACACTTTTTGCAGCGACCCCTAAAACGGTGGATCGGTACACGAAATGAATGATTAATGTGAACCCTCGTATTCCTGATAAAGTGATCCCGAAACATATGATTCCAAAGAATGCTGGATTAACTTGATTGATACATTTTGATCATTTCCAGCAATGTACACGCACAACAGCAACGGACAGTGAGCGTTGTGAATGTTGAGAAGGCGACAAAAATATACCGGTCGATGATGGAAGACGATGACAGTTGGATGGAACCGACAACAAACGGAGAACGGCAGATGCACATGTCTTGGCGGTCGATGAGGAAGATGATGAGTGGCGATGGAAGGACGAACAGGGACGCCGGTCACCAAGTGACTACGACGACGGACGCTGATGCAAGATGGTAGCTGAGCCGATGAGCGGCGATGCCAGCCGATGACCGGACGATGCCTACGACCGGGGAGGGAGGGAGGGGGCTGTGAGGAAACGGTCCACCAGCCTGAAAGTCATTACACTAGTTATGTTAAGCCGAAAATTTTACGAGCAATTATAAAAATAGACACATATTTAAGTGGGAATAAGATTTTATGACTTGGTATAATATGATGCCCGAAAATACCAAAATCACATAATTATTAGTTACATCAAAAACAAGCACAGGAATATTTCATGAGAATCTTGGATTTAATACTGAATTACAATGTATCAAGCATCCCTGAAAAAAAAGAAACAAAAAGTAAGGATTGGGTCCACTGATATGAATGATATATGCTGTCTCCATCCTTTTTTTGTTCATTGTTCATCGGCAAGAGGGCATGATTTGCAAACTGAGGAGTATTAATGTGAAATAATTTGATAGTTTGTTTTTAACTTTCCAAAATTTACCCCAACTTTTAGAATAATTTAAAATGAAAAAGTGTATAGTTGTTGGCTATTTATATATATAAAAAAATTAGATTTTATTTTTTTGGGTTGTTCAGTGGAAATAAACCACATGGCTGTAAATTTTGTAGTGCACTGGCTTTTTCCAGAAAAGAGTAATTTTGTTACCATTCACAAAGTAAGAACCTCAGCTTGTACGCCCCCTCAATCTGGAAATTATCGCGAGAAATTGAGATTTCAAAAACTCGTACAGAAATGAGTGGAGGGTGGGGCCCGCCTAAAATAACTCCAACCGACAACCCGACAAGGTGGTCCCCAGCCGTTGAACCACCCGCGCACGTGAGATACGCCGGACACGTGTGGGGTTCGGAGTGGTTGGGTGAGTTGGTGAGTGTGTCTTAAAGTGGGTGAGCTTTGATTTACGAAAGGAATGACATGGTTGTTTTGCTTGGGTCGGGGATGCAATCAATGGGGCGCAAGCGGTGTCGTCGGACCAGGAGACACACCCACACCCACTGGTGGGCCCCCACCATGGGATATCCAGTCCCAAATGCAGGGTGATTTTTATTTTAAATAAAAATGAAATATGATTGGTTGTTTTCTCAAAAATAAAAAAAATATATAAAAAGGAGGAGAAGAAGGAAGTAACGAGGGAACACAAGCATACATCTTATTTGTTAGGGTTTATTTGCTTTTTGTTATTCTTTTAATTTATGTTATTTTGCAAAATTAAAATTTTTACGAATTCTTTTTAATTTATGTTTTTGTTGGCGAGAAACGATAGATATCTTGATTGAAAGGTATTTTCCGTCCGTAGCAAACCTATTCCTAAAAAGTCATATTTGCCGTCTTGGAAAAACGTTTCTTTTAGGGATAACAATTTTGAACCATCTAGAATGGAGAAGCCTAGGCCACTTGCGGGATTTTTTAGAAACCCAATCTTGCCAACATCAGTGATGATGTTTTCCAGGAGACTATAGAACCAGTTGTTGATAGTGTGCAAGTAACGAGTTTCATTCAGCCTTTATATCGTCCTGTCGAGATTTCTCTGGTTTCCATCGAGTCTGGCGATACTATTAATTCTCTTTCGTTACATTACACTTGCACCGGGTCTACGCAATCCGTTGTTGAGAATATACCTATAATTCCTTTTGATCTTCCGTCTATTGTCGATATTTTATCTGAGACCAGTATCAAGGTTGAATCATCTCAAGATGCCATTTCTTATTTTCAGGTGAATCCAACTGATTATGATGTTCTTAGTCGCCACGTAGACACGATGATGTAACTAAATTATGTTAAGTCTAAAGTTCATTAATTCCTTCATTTCGGCATTATATTTCACATCCAGTGTAACATTATAGTACGATCGTACGTTATTGATTTAGAGAGATTTTTACGATCAAAAATATATTACCGCAATCAAGAACGGCGTCGCTTGGTAGCTAGCCGGTGAATACGGGTCGGTCCACAGGGATGTTGTAAATCTCCTAAATATTCTTACGAGCTAATTCTAAAGGGTGTTGGATCTTTTAATTCAATCTAAAAACGAAGTTGTGTTATACTAGGATTAGGAAATTTGCTAGAATTAGGTTTAGGCAAAATTTGGTAAATAAAAATCTACACATTTTTCCAATACCTTAAATTAGATATCATATTAAGGGTTATGGTAAATATTAATAAAGGGGATTAGGATGATTGGGAAGATATTTCTTCCTCTAGATCCTTATCCTTCCTTTCTTAATCTTTACCCTAACCTCCATGGAAAACTTACAGATCCGGTCTTTTATACTACGGTATCACCGTTACCTCGTGGGTAGAGTGCCGTAGGGAGCGGAAGATGAAATTATGCATGGAGTCCTAATGTTCATAAGAGATTGGCAAAGAAAAGAGATGAGAGATCTTCATCTCTCAAACCCTTTCCTATTCCTAACCCTAACAAGCGAGGAAACTACTCGCTCATTGAGGGATCTACGAAAGACATAATTTTTATTTTGTTTTAAGAGATGAAAAGATCTACTACAAGTTAATAAAAATTCTAAACTATATTAAACTAGAGCAAGAAAAGAAATTACCTAGGACAGAAATTAAAAACTAGAACTAGGGCATAAAAATAAACCTACTTACGATTGATGCTCTTCAACTTGAAAGAAAACTGAAATTTTATTGATGAATAGAGGCATAGAAAATACAATGATTTAGGCTTCTATTTATAGGAGATAGAAACCCTAGATTACAATTGATTCGCACGTCTGCATTTACCAAAATATCCCTAGAAGACTGGTCAGCGCCGCATCCAGATTTTAGTAAAAAATTTAGTCACTTCGGGCTCTTTATGGCCGCGGAACAGCGGCCTGGGTAGGGGTTGGGCCGCGGTTCCGCGGCCCAATTATGATGTTGGCTGATAATTTTTTTGGGCTCTTTCTGGACTCTTTGGGCTTTTTATTTCTTTGGTTATTTTCTCTATTTGACTTCTGGGTCATCTCCAGATCTTTCAGTGAAAACTTATAGTGGTCTTTTAACCGTTCACTTTGACATCTTGGATCTTGCGTTGCCTTGTACATTGTGAACTGTTCTTCATCTAGGCTTGACTAAGATCCTTCTATTTGTTGGTCAAAAGTCCTTTTTTTGTATCGTCTTTTGTCTTTTTCACTGTTTTCGCTCCAAGAACCTGTAACCTGTACTATGTAGCAGACATGGGTCAAAAACATCTGTTTAATTGTAAAATGCATAAGAATGGGAAATGTAATAATGCAATATTATGATATGAAAAAATACCCCTAAACTTATCTTTTGCTCGTCCTCGAACAAACTTATTTTTTTATTCTCGATAAAAACCTAACCGCACTTTCGCAGGGAAACACGATTGCACTGAGCTCGTGCAACAAGCCGTTAAATCTCTAGGTGTCCCTACTAGGAGGAGTGTTGTCTCCTGAGGGTTTTCAGTGGATACTACCTACAAAATCCTATCAATTCGGCCCATTTAACTCTTATTCTCCATTTAGGTTTCCTAACAAGGAATTCTATTATCTTCGACTCGTAGATTATCTACCCATATTCTTCACACTTCCATATTATTTAACTTAAGATTATATATGCTCTATAGATTTACTTAGCTTTCGGCATTTCTTAAGTTTTCCTTCTAGGGTTCCATCTTCACTTAGGAATTTTTATCAACTTTACTAAAGATACAAGTCTATTCTTCACTCCTTTCTCTCATCTAAACTCCAATCACATACCCCTACGTGTGTGTAAATATCACCCCTCACTTGGAAATTCAAATCAAGCAATCATACTCTTGTCCGTTGTCCAAAGCACTTATCAATTGGTGAATTTTTAATTGAATTTTGCTTACACATCCTTCATGCGACCGTTAATACTTCTTGAGGTACCAACAACCGATTACAAGATGCGTTAGCACTTTAAAGCGTACTTTCTAGTCTTGCAACACCCAAGGCTTTAGCAGTGACTCCCAAACCAGTTGGTCTAAGGCACTAGGTGATGAAGCACCCTCGCTAAATATTTTTCTATTTTTTTAGCCTTAAGTAATCACAAAAACCAGTGTTCATTTTTTTCTTTTATTCACACTTGTATACTTTTTATTTATTTTCTTCGTACTAAGGACTTTAGACAAGAGCATTTCAAGGTCTCTTCTACTATTCCAAGTGTCAAGGTGCGTGTTGGTGCAATTTGTAGGGTATACATTTTCAGAATCTAGACTTAAGTTAGGAATTATTTTTCAAACTTATACTCTAATAAAAGTATCAATGTTTTTCTTTTATTTCGACTTAACCCAAGAAGTGAACTCAAAATTTGCCTAGTTCTAAATAAACTACAAAGACATATACTTTCTACCGTTAAATTTTAAGGAAGTTTATTTTTAGGGTTTTTAATTTACTAAGTCTAAGATCTAGTTGTTCCTATCCAGTTAACCTATTTGTCAAACTCAAGTCAAATAAGGCCAAAATTGAATACATTAATTTTTATAATTTTTCAATTTTTTATGGGTTTTTCATTTTCTAATTTTTTTTCCTTCAAATATTTCAAATTTTTATGATTTTCATATAAAGATGCAATGCAAAAATATACATATGAATGCGAAGGAAGAAAACTTACCGAGCATACCCCCAAACTTAAACTGGACAGTGTCCTCACTGTCATGCTGCACCAAGTGGATTGATAATGTCGGTAATTTCCTGCTTATTATTATATTTACATATTATACACACCCCCAGACTTATTTGAAATAACGTTTTGGAAAAATTGATTGGAAATTCGGGGGTGAAAGTGGAGGAGAATTAATCGGTGTAGATCGGCTCCTGCAAAAACAGGAGCTCCTCCGATGGGTCCGCTGTGAGGAAGGGTTTCAATCGATGTCCATTTACTTTGAATAAAGTACCGTCCTCCGGATTTTCAAGATCAACCGCACCGTGCGGATAAACGGTGCGAACTACAAATGGTCCTTTCCACCTAGAACGGAGCTTGCCGGGATGATAATGTAACCGAGTATCATAGAGTAAAACCTGTTGACCAGGTTTAAATGTTTTTCGCAGAAGGTGTTTATCATGGAACATCTTGGTTCGGTTTTTAACAATTACGGTATTATCATATGCCTCATCCCGCAGCTCTTCTAGTTCATTTAACTGCAGCTTTCGATTGCTGCCCGCATCTCCTAATGATAAATTCAACTCTTTGATAGCCCAAAATGCCTTATGCTCAATCTCTACTGGGAGGTGGCAAGCCTTCCCGTAAACAAGCCGGTATGGAGACATACCAAGATCGGTCTTGTATGCAGTACGGAAAGCCCATAGTGCATCGATCAATTTGAGTGACCAATCTTTACGGTTTTTAGAAATTGTTTTCTCCAAGATTTGCTTGATTTGCCGATTTGAAACTTCGGCTTGCCCACATGTTTGGGGATGGTATGGCGTTGACAGCTTGTGGGTAATAGAATATTTGCGCATTAAGGACTCAAAAGTCCTATTGCAAAAGTGAGAACTATTATCACTTATTATCGCTTGAGGGTGCCCAAATCGAGAAAAGATATGTTCTTTAAGAAATCGAACGACAAGCTTGTTGTCGTTCGTTCGGCTAGGCATAGCCTCGACCCACTTTGAAACGTAGTCAACAGCCAAAAGAATATAAACATTCCTAAAAGAATTTGGAAATGGTCCCATGAAGTCTATTCCCCAAACATCAAAAACATCCATAACCAAAATTGGTTGGAGCGGCATCTCATTTCTCCGCGATATCTGGCCCAAGTGTTGGCACCGGGAGCAAGTCTTGCAGTATTCATATGCATCCTTGAAGAGTCGTGGCCAATAGAAACCACACTGCAAAACTTTCTCGGCTGTCTTCTTTGGGCCAAAGTGCCCGCCACATGCTTGATCGTGGCAAAAAGACAGCACACTCTTAAACTCGTTTTCCGGTACACACCGACGAATGATTTGGTCGGAACAATATTTAAAAAGATAAGGTTCATCCCAGTAAAAATGCTTTGCTTGGGACAAGAATCGAAGTTTATCTTGTTTCGACCAATCTTTAGGTATCAAGCCGGTGGCTAAGTAGTTTACGATATCAACGAACCATGGTTCGCAAGAAACGGTTAAGAGTTGCTCATCGGGAAAAACATTTTTTATTGGAAGTTCAAGTGTAGGCGAAGAAGGAAGTCGTGAAAGGTGATTGGCCACTATGTTTTCACATCCTCTTTTGTCCCTTATGACAAGGTCAAACTCTTGTAGCAAGAGGATCTAACGTATTAGCCTTGATTTAGCATCCTTCTTCGCAAAAAGGTGGCGAAGAGCTGAATGATCCGTATACACAATGACTGGAGAGCCGATTAAATAAGGCCGAAATTTTTCAAGTGCAAACACAACTGCTAAAAAATCTTTTTCTGTTGTTGTGTAGTTTAGTTGGGCCTCATTTAATGTACGGCTAGCGTAATAAATTACGTGCGGCATTTTATTAATGTGCTGTCCAAGAACAGCACCAATGGCAAAATCTGATGCGTCGCACATAATTTCGAAGGGATGCGTCCAGTCTGGAGATGAAAGAATGGGCGCAGAAATGAGATAGTGTTTTAATGACTCGAATGCTTCCATACAAGTTGAGTCAAAATCAAATGTTGTGTCCTTGGCCAATAAGAGAGTCAAAGGTCTAGCAATCTTGCTAAAATCCTTGATGAACCGTCTATAAAAATCGACGTGGCCAAGGAAAGCTCGGATGTCTTTGATGCATTTAGGAGGAGGAAGATTAGAAATGACTTCAATTTTGGCTCTATCAACCTCTATGCCGTTTTGCGAGATGACATGTTCTAAGACAATACCTTCTCGTACCATAAAGTGGCACTTCTCCCAATTCAAAGTTAGGTTCTTATCCCTACAGCGGGTAAGAACTGCGTCAAGGTGTAGCAAACACTCGTCGAAGGAGTCACCAAAAATGGAGAAATCATCCATAAAGATCTCCAAAAACTTTTCAACCATGTCTGAAAAGATCCCCATCATACACCGCTGAAATGTAGCGGGTGCATTGCATAACCCAAAGGGCATGCGACGATAAGCAAAAGTGCCAAATGGACAAGTAAATGTGGTCTTGTCTTGATCCTTTTTGGCTATGGGGACTTGGTTATAGCCGGAATAGCCATCTAAAAAGCAGTAGAACTCGTGCCCCGCCAATCGTTCAAGCATTTGGTCAATGAAAGGTAAAGGAAAGTGGTCTTTCCTTGTCGCGGCATTGAGTTTTCTATAGTCGATGCAAAATCGCCACCCAGTTTGGGTGCGAGTGGGAATTAACTCATTTGCCTCATTGGTAATGACCGTGATGCCCGATTTCTTTGGCACAACATGAATGGGGCTAATCCATTGGCTATCCGAGATAGGGTAAATGATACCACTATCAAGACATTTAACAATCTCCTTCTTGACAGCCTCTTTCATAATGGGGTTGAGGCGTCTTTGTGGATCCCTTACTGGCTTGGCATCATCCATCAAATGTATATGATATTCGACTATGAGGGGACTAATCCCCTTGATGTCCGCCATAGACCAGCCAAAAGCTTGCCGATTATTTTGTAAGACCATTAAAAGAGCCTTCTCTTGCTCGAGAGCTAGAGAGGCAAATATGATGACGGGTAAGGTCTCATTATCACCTAGATAAGCATATTTAAGGTGCGACGGCAAAAGCTTTAGTTCGAGTTTAGGAGGTGAAACAATAGATGGTAACAATGGAGTAACTGTTTCAAACTCGAAGAATTCCATCAAAGGTTCACATCGAGTGTACGCAACCGAGTCGGATGGTTCAACTAACTCATCCGAAAAAGCAAAAGACTCAAACTCGGGTGGTGGGTCTTCAAAATCGTCTACAAAGGTGAAACACTCATAATCGTTATCCGCCGTGAAAGCTGTGTCGGATTCTAGGAGGAACGCACTAGTGGCGTCAACACTACTGTGATCAAACATAAAATTTTCGAACTCACAGTCCTCCTCTGCGATCTCATTGATCGAGCAAACATCAAGGACGCTAGAATTAGGCTCGCAGGGCTGACTTCCTGATTAGTGTCAAAACTTGTATTTACCGCAATCAGAAACGGCGTCGCTTCGCAGCTAGCCGGTGAGTACGGGTCGATCCACAGAGACGGGTAAATTTCTTTTATGTGTTTTAACGAGTTGATTCAAAATGTCGTTTTGATTGGTTTATAAAAATCTATAAAAACTGGATCTAATTAATCTAATTGAGAGTCTTGCTAGGGTTAGGCTTAGGGGAAGTTTTGGAGATTGACGTTTTTCCTCACCGCTTTCAATGCCTTCTTTTTTTTAGATCTATTAGATGTTAATGTAATTATTAATAAAGTGGATCCAAATCTTTTGGGAAGATGTTTCTTCCTCTAGATTTGTATCCTTCCTTTGTTGATAATTACCCTAACTCCTACGGAAAACGCGCGCAACCGGCCCTTTATACTACGGTTCATCATTACCTCGAAGGGTAGGATGCCGCAGGGAGCGGTTGTACTCGTATGCGTGGAGTTCTAATTCATTAGGTGAAAGTGGCATTAAAAGGGGTGAGAGATCTCATCTCTCAACCCTTTCCCTGAGGCTAACCCTAACAAGCGAGGAGATTACTCGCTCATTAGGGGATGAGAAAACATTTTAATTAAAAGAAACAGAAATAAAATACCTTCCTAAGTTGACGGCTCCCTCCAAACAAGAAGAACAGATCTGAATTTATCTCTCAGAAATTCTGAAATTTATTGATTGAAAAGAGGCATACATTTTACAGATCTGCGAATACAATTTATAGGAAAACATAACAACTAGGGTTACAGACTCTCGCATATGTGAAATTACAGATTTGACCACGAAAAATCCCAACCTCTGCACCGACACAACAGCACAGAAAAACTGCACCGACACGGGCCTTATATGGCCGCGGAACCGCGGCGCCAGGTTGGGTTTGGCCGCGGTTCCGCGGCCAAAGAATGGAATTGGACTCTGGGAATTTTGGGCTTGGTTCAGGGGTTCTTGGGCTCTTTATTTTTATACTTCTTTTCTATTTTTTGCTTCTGGGTCTTCTCCAGATTTTCAGTGAAAACTTGTACGTATCTTTTGACCGTTTCACTTTCGTCTTTTTGGACCTTGCACTGTTCTTCGTCTCGGCTTGAGTAAGATCCGTCTGTTTGTTGGTCAAAAGTCCATTTTTCTGTCGTTTTGTGTCTTTTTCACTGTATTTGCTCCAGAAACCTGTATCCTGTAATATGCAACAAACGTGCGTCAAGAGTACCTGTTTATTTATAAAACGGATAAGAATAGGGGAATGAAAAATGCAATATTATGGTCTGAACAAATACCCCCAAACTTACCTTTTGCTCGTCCTCGAGCAAACTTATTATTTTATTCACTAAAATCCTAACCACACTTTCACAGGGAAACGCGATTGCACTGAGCACGTGCAACAAGCCGTTAAACCTCTAGGTGTCCCTAGTAGGAGGAGTGCTGTCTCCTGAGGGTTTTCAGCGGATTACACCCACAAAATCCTATCAACTCGGCCCATTGATTTTTGTTCTCCAATTATGTTTTCTAACTAAGAATTCTATTATCATCGACTCGTAAATTATCCACCCATATTTTTCACGCTTCCTCATCATTTAACTTAAGATTATATATGTTCTATAGACTTATTTAGCTTTCGACATCTCTTAAGTCTTCCTTCTAGGGTTTCATCTCTACTTAGGAATTTCTATCAACTCTACTAAAGATCCAAGTTCTATCTTTCATTCCTTTCTCTTATCTAAACTCTAATCACATACCCCTATGTGTGTGTATAAATCACCCCTACACCTGGAAATTCAAATCAAGCAATCATACCCTTGTCCGTTGTCCAAAGTACTAATTAGTTGGTGAATTTTTAATTGAATTTTTTTTTACACATCCTTCATGCGACCGTTAATACTTCTTGAGATGCGTTAGCACTTTAAAGCGTACTTCCTAATGTTGCAACACCCAAGGCTTTAGCAGTGACTCCCAAACCAGTTGGTCTAAGGCACTAGGTGATGAGGCACCCTCGCTAAATATTTTTCTATTTTTACAGCCTTAAGTAATCACAAAAACCAGTGTCCATTTTTTTTCTTTATTCACACTTTTTTTCTTTTATTTTCTTCGTACTAAGGACATTAGACAAGAGCATTTCAAGGTCTCTTCTACTATTCCAAGTTTCAAGATGCGTGATTGTGCATTTTGTAGGGTACACGTTTTCAGAATCTAGACTTAAACTAGGAACTATTTTTCAAACTTATACTCTAATAAGAACATCAATACTCTTCCCTCATTTTGACTTAGCCCAAGAAGTGAACCCAAAATTTGCCTATTTCTAAATAAACTACAAGGCATATACTTTCTACCGTTAAACTTTAAAGAATGTTATTTTTAGGGTTTTTTAATTCACTAAGTCTAAGATCTAGTTGTTCCTAACTAGTTAACCTATATGTCAAACTCTAGTCAAATAAGGCCAAAATTGAATACAAGTATTTTTATAATTTTCAAAATTTTTCAATTTTTATGGGTTTTCAAATAAGTATGCAAATGCAAAAATATGTACATATGAATGCGAAGGAAGAAGACGTACCGAGCATACCCCCAAACTTGAACTTGACAGTGACCTCACTGTCATGCTAAACCAAGAGGGTAAAAATACCGGCACTTCCCTGTTTATTTATTTATAATTCTTTATTGTTAAGAAAAACAAAAATATATACAAAAAGGCCCTCCCCCAAACTTCATTTAAACTATATTAGACATTACTGCCAAACTTTGCCTAGACCAAACATCAACACCAACCAGTTGAAAATTTTATCAGTAAAGAGTATTGGTTGGTGGAAGAATAAGTTGTCGCGATTCGCAAAGAATTGGGAAAGATAGAAGTAGTGGTATGGGAGGTGTGGAGGTGAATATACAGGTGATGGTGATGCATCGAAACGAGAATGTAAATGATCAGCAATCAGTGGAGTATTGGCATTCTCGTAACTTATTAAAAGAAATGGGGGTATTTCAACTTCTAAAGGAGGTTGACTCACCACAATACCCCCAAGATGTTCCTGTGGGTCCTTTATTGACTTGGCATCATCCATCAATTGTGTATGATATTCACTTATGAGGGAACTTATCTCCTCGATGTCCGCCATAGTCCAACCGAAAACTTACCGCCTATCTTGTAAGACTTTTAAGAGGGCGTTCTCTTGCTCGAGGGCTAGAGAGGCCGATATGATAATGGGAAAGGTCTCATTCTCACTTATGTAAGCATATCTAAGGTTAGACGGCAAGGGCGTGAGTTCGAGTTTCGGAGGAGAAAGAATCATTGCGGAATCTACCTCGAACTCAAAGGACTCCAACACAGGTTCGAAATCACTGCAAACAACCGATTCGGATGGCTCGACTGACTCATCCAAAAATTCAAACGACTCATATTCGGGCTGTGAGTCGTCATCATCCAAAAAAACGAAACATTCATAATCAATATCGGTTGTGTTAATGGTGGTAGGCTCAAGGAGGGACGCACTCGTGGCGTCAAAACTGTTTTTATCAAATAGAAATCTCTCAAGCTCGCAGTCCTCCTGCTTGATTTCGTGAATAGAGCAAACTTCTCGTGTACTAGTTTTAGGCACGGGGGGCAGACTTCCCATCTTATAAATATTGAACTCGCTAGACATTCTCCCAAAGGATAGAGTCATGGAGCCATTGCGACAATTTATTACGGCATTGGAAGTGGCCAAAAATGGTCGACCGAGAATCACCGGAATTTGGTTTCTTGGGTTAGCAACAGGTTGTGTATCCATAACGATAAAATCAACGGGGAATATGAACTCCCCGACTTTGATCAACACATCCTCTAGCTGACCCCGTGGATAGGTGATTGATCGATCAGCCATTTGGAGAGTACAACGAGTGGGTTTCAACTCTCCAACCCCTAATTGTTCGTACACGGAGTAGGGAATCAGGTTAACACTAGACCCAAGATCTAAAAGTGCTCGATTAATTTTCTTATCCCCAATTATGATGGAAATCGTAGGACAGCCGGGGTCCTTTCGTTTTTGGGGTAAGGTTTGATGGTGGTTAATAGCATTGCTCACTGCACTAGCCACTAGCACTTTCTTGGGTACTTGAGAAGCTTTTCTCTTTGAGGTGCATAAGCCCTTTAAGATTTTCGCGTATGAAGGGACTTGTTGGATGGCATCCAAGAGAGGTATATTTATGCTAACCTGCTTAAACAACTCCACAATCTTCTCCACTTGTGCAGTTGGTTTATTGGGACTCAACCTGTTTGGAAATGGTGCATTTGGAAAATTTGTTGAGTCACATGTCTGTGGAGTAGAATGTGGAGTAGGAACGGATCCCGGTGTAGATGTGTTCATGTTGTGAGAATTGGGTCCGTTCGAGCTAGAAGAAGTAGAGCCGTGTGAAGAGTGCAGAATAGGCTCTAAAGAAAAAGGTGAAGAAGAAAGTGAAGAAAATGAAGAAGGGGAAGGTGACGATGGAGAGGAAGAAGAAGAAGAAGAAGAAGAACCACCGGCGGGGATGTCATCACTAGTTCCCACATTATTTTGCAACACTCTTCCGGATCTCAACGTGGTCACCGCATTAACATTGTGATTGTGATATGCGTTTTGTGGGTGACCGGGATTTGGCAATGGTTGAGATGGAAGCTTTCCCTTTTCTCTCTCGCTCAACGCAGCAGTTAATTGTGCAATTTGTGCCTCAATAGATTTGATACTTTGATCGTGTGAGGCATTGTTATGCATTAAAGATTAAACATAACTTTCAAATCTTGCTGCGGATTCTGTAGATTGCTTGAGAAATGCATCTAGACTTTTCTCGAGCGAGCTAACCTTATCATCATTTGGTTGAACTAAATTGTTCGTTTGATTTGTATAAGGTTGTTGTTGGAAAGGTTGCTGGTTTTGAGTTTGTAAGGGTGCTTGTTGTTGTTGTGGAGGAGGAGGTCTTTGAAAATTATTATTTCTTTGGACTTGTTGATTTTGGTTCCAAGCGAAATTTGGGTGACTCCTCCATCCCTGATTGTATGTCGAAGAGTACGGATCGTTTCTTTGTCGTTGCTGAAATGCAGCATTGACTTGATCCTGTCCTTGAATAGGTGCATTATAAGGACACTCTTCGGTTAGATGCGATGGATTCGCACAACAAGCACAAACAGTTCGTGTGGGTAGAGTAGGGGCAGGAGAAGACGATGAGATTTTGGTCTCAATGGCTTCTAGCTTTTTCATAAGTGAGGCCATCTCGGCCTTCATAGCAATCGACATATCTATTTGATGTATGCCTGCCCTAGATTGACCAACAGAAGAAGATGATGTGGTCTTGGTGCTCTCCCACTGAATTGTTTGCTCACTAAGATCCTCAAGAAACTGCCATGCTTCGTCACTAGACTTGGAGAGAAAATGCCCTTGACATATTGTTTCTAGCAACTGCTTCGTTGCTGCGTTCAATCCCTCGTATAATGTTTGGCAAAGTTACCAACTTTCGATCCCATGATGAGGGCATTGCACAAGTAGGTCTTTAAATCTCTCGAAGCACTTCCAAAATGGTTCGGAAGGAAGCTGTGAAAATTGTATTATCTCGTTTCGAATTCTAGCAGTTTTGTGATGAGGATAGAACTTTTTCAGAAAAGCTCTCACAAACTCGTCCCAATTTCTAATGGAATGTGATGCGGTGCTGTATAACCACTTCTCGGCTAGGTCACATAAGGTAAAAGGAATGACCCTTAGCCTTATCGCGTCATCACTTAATTGGGTCGTTTTCATCATAGCGCACACATTTTGGAATTTATTGATAAAGATATATGCATCTTCAGATTCCAAACCATGAAATTTTGGCAGCATATTGATGAAATGTGGTTTTATTTCAAAATTATCCCCATTTGCCGGTGGGGGTGAAAGACATGTGGGTAAAGAAGTGCGGACGGGGTAGAAGAGATCCTGGAGCGCAACTCGTGCGGGCGCTACAACAGGCGGAAGATTCGGGTTATTCGCACCTGGCGGAGGTGGAATCATTCCCGTCGGTAAGGTATCGTTGGGGTTGAATCCCGACATACCTTCGAAAGAAGAATTTGAAGGTGGAGGTAAGGAAATGGACGGAATGTCGACGAAGGGTTCGTCGAAGGGTTCGTCGGTTGGTACCAACGAAACACGGACTAATCGGGCGTTAGTATCCCTAGTCCAAAGTGACATACACTAAAAGAGTAGTGTAGTCAGGAAAAATAAAAAAAAAACAGAATGTGGGGGTAAGATAACGTCAATGGAGGGAAGTGATGGAAGTGAGTTGCAAGGTTTTAGCGGCAAGTTGCAAGTTTTTGAAAAGATTTATTTTTTTTTTATTTTTGTGTGAGTTTTGCAAAGAGGTTTTTGAAAAGGGACACGTGACACAAATGTATCAACCACACATGCACAATCAAGCCTAGATCTAGGGTCACCTAGGTCTGCTAGACAGCTCCTAACTAGGGCTAGAAATAGGACCTCAAACCGCCTCTTCACGGACAAGTACGGCCAGGTAAGTGGGAAGGAACCACCACTACAGTGGGCCTAATTAATAACCACTAGCCTAGACACCGCAATGTCGGTTAGGATAAACGGCCGATGCCTATACTAGTCCTTTTCCTATTGAGCTCGATATCCTTAGGTCTGAGTCTAGTCTTTTTTAATTAATTTTGGTCAATGCACATGCTTTAGGTGTTTTCTGGGGTCCTGGAAAGGGTGATGAAATCCCCATCCAATCTGAGTTTGGTCAATTAGCCCTTAGAGTCCGGTTAAAGTATGCAAAACAGTAAAATTTCACTTGCAATCAATTTTTAGCGCGGCGCAAAGAAACCTGCAACAAATCTGTTATTTAGAAGGGGGTAGAAGATTTTTTTAGCGCAAAGAAACCTGCAGAAAATTTTTACAGTGGAGATATGGAGGTTGCAGAGGGGAAGAAAAGAGAGCAAACCGTGTAAAAATGATGCGCTGACGTGGCAGGTAGAGCGCGGATCCGCGGCGGGAGACCTCTTTTGCGGCGGAAGCGCGGTCGTCTGGTGGGATCGTCGCTCCAGAAAATTTCTATCCCTCTGTTGTGATATTTCTCCTCTGTTCTGATATAAACTTTTTTGATCAGCCTTCTGTAAAATTTTCAGATCCTCAATTCTTCGCTATTCCTGCAAGATTCAAAAGATACACCCTTCAAACAGATCAAAGTTGATAATTTTTTGTATTTTTTTATATTCTCAGATTTTTATAATTTTTTTAAAATTTATATCAACCCGAAAATTCACAAAAAGAAAAATTACGCCGTCCCCGGCAACGGCGCCATTTGATTGGTCTCAAAAACTTGTATTTACCGCAATCAGAAACGGCGTCGCTTCGCAGCTAGCCGGTGAGTACGGGTCGATCCACAGAGACGGGTAAATTTCTTTTATGTGTTTTAACGAGTTGATTCAAAATGTCGTTTTGATTGGTTTATAAAAATCTATAAAAACTGGATCTAATTAATCTAATTGAGAGTCTTGCTAGGGTTAGGCTTAGGGGAAGTTTTGGAGATTAACGTTTTTCCTCACCGCTTTCAATGCCTTCTTTTTTTTAGATCTATTAGATGTTAATGTAATTATTAATAAAGTGGATCCAAATCTTTTGGGAAGATATTTCTTCATCTAGATTTGTATCCTTCCTTTGTTGATAATTACCCTAACCCCCACAGAAAACGCGCGCAACCGGCCCTTTATACTACGGTTCATCATTACCTCGAAGGGTAGGATGCCGCAGGGAGCGGTTGTACTCGTATGCATGGAGTTCTAATTCATTAGGTGAAAGTGGCATTAAAAGGGGTGAGAGATCTCATCTCTCAACCCTTTCCCTAAGGCTAACCCTAACAAGCGAGGAGATTACTCGCTCATTAGGGGATGAGAAAACATTTTAATTAAAAGAAACAGAAATAAAATACCTTCCTAAGTTGACGGCTCTCTCCAAACAAGAAGAACATATCTGAATTTATCTCTCAGAAATTCTGAAATTTATTGATTGAAAAGAGGCATACATTTTACAGATCTGGGAATATAATTTATAGGAAAACATAACAAATAGGGTTACAGACTCTCGCATATGTGAAATTACAGATTTGACCACGAAAAATCCCAACCTCTGCACCGACACAACAGCACAGAAAAACTGCACCGACATGGGCCTTATATGGCCGCGGAACCGCGGCGCCAGGTTGGGTTTGGCCGCGATTCCGCGGCCAAAGAAAGGAATTGGACTCTGGGAATTTTGGGCTTGGTTCAGGGGTTCTTGGGCTCTTTATTTTTATACTTCTTTTCTATTTTTTGCTTCTGGGTCTTCTCCAGATTTTCAGTGAAAACTTGTAAGTATCTTTTGACCGTTTCACTTTCATCTTTTTGGACCTTGCACTGTTCTTCGTCTCGGCTTGAGTAAGATCCGTCTGTTTGTTGGTCAAAAGTCCCTTTTTCTGTCGTTTTGTGTCTTTTTCACTGTATTTGCTCCAGAAACCTGTATCCTGTAATATGCAACAAACGTGCGTCAAGAGTACCTGTTTATTTATAAAACGGATAAGAATAGGGGAATGAAAAATGCAATATTATAGTCTGAACACTTCCCAACTTGAAAATGTTGAGTTCAATTGTCATATTGCCAAAAGATAGATTCATTGAACCGTTACGATAATTGATCACCGCGTTAGAAGTCGCAAGGAATGGTCGACCAAATATCACCGGAATTTGACTCCGGGGGTTAGCGACAGATTGTGTATCCATAACAATAAAGTCAACGGGGAAAATGAAATCCCCTATTCTAATTAACACATCCTCCAACTCTCCCCTAGGATGGGTGATAGATCGGTCGGCCATTTGGAGAGTACAATGAGTGGGCTTAAGCTCTCCAACGCCTAATTGCTCGTACACAGAATAAGGTAGCAAATTGACACTAGCACCAAGATCTAATAGTGCTCTATTGATGTTCTTGTCCCCAATTGTTATCGAAATAGTAGGACAATCGGGGTCCTTGTGCTTTTGGGGCAAAGATTGGACAAGAGCATCGCTAACAGCACTAGCCACGAAAACTTTCTTTGGTACTTGTGACTTCCTCTTTTTGGTGCATAAGTCCTTTAAGATTTTTGCATATGAAGGAACTTGTTGGATTGCACCAAAAGAGGAATATTTATGCTAACCTGTTTGAACAACTCAACAATCTTCTCCATTTGTGGAGTTGGTTTATTGGATCTCAACCGGTTTGGAAAAGGTACATTTTGAAAGGTTGTTGAGTCCAATTTTTGCGGATCAGATTGTTGAGTTGGAACGGAACCCCGTATAGATGTGTTCGTGTTGTGAGAAGTGGGTCCGTTCGAGTTAGAAGAAGTAGAGCCTTGTGAAGGATGGAGAAGAGGCTCTAACGAAGAAGAAGATGAAGTGAAGAAGATGAAGAAGAACTACCGGCAGGGGTGTCATGGTTAATACCCACATTGTTTTGCAACACTTTTCCGGATCTCAACATGGTCACAGCATTTACGTTATGATTTTGCTGTTGATATGCAGCATGTGCGTGACTGGGATTTGGCAGTGGTTGAGATGGAAGCTTTCCTTTTTCTCGCTCGCCCAATGCTGCATTGAGTTGTGCAATTTGTGCCTCAATAGATTTGATGCTTTGATCGTGTGAGGCGCTGTTTTGCACCAAAGATTGAATAGAAGTCTCTAATCTTGCTGCAGATTGTGTAGATTGCTTTAGGAACGCATCTAGACTTCTTTCGAGCGAGCTGACCTTATCATTCTGAGGTGGAACGAAATTGTTTGGCGGGTAAGAAGTGTTTGGCACAAAATTGTTCACTTGATTAGGGTAAGGTTGCTGTTGGAAAGGTTGTTGAAATTGAGTTTGTGGAGGTGCTTGTTGTTGTGGAAGAGGAGGCCTTTGAAAATTGTTGTTTCCTTGGAATTGTTGATTTTGGTTCCAAGCGAAATTTGGGTGGCTCTTCCAACCCGGATTGTATGTCGAAGAGTATGGATCGTTTCTTTATCGTTGCTGAAAAGCAGCATTGACTTGATCATGTCCTTGAGTAGATACAGTGTAAGGACACTCTTCGGTGAGATGTGATGGATCCGAACAACAAGCACAAACAGTTCATGGAGGCATAACAGGGGCAGGAGAAGACGATGAGATTTTGGTCTCAATCGCTTCTAGCTTTTTCGTAAGAGCGGCTATCTCGGCCTTCATAGCTATCGACATATCTAAGTGATGTATGCCTGCCCTAGATTGACCACTAGAAGAAGATGATGTGGTTTTGGTGCTCTCCCACTGAATTGTTTGTTCACTAAGATCCTCAAGAAACTGCCACGCTTCCTCACTAGATTTGGATAGAAAGTGACCTTGACAAATGGTTTCTAGCAACTGCTTCGTTGCCGGGTTCAATCCCTTGTATAATGTTTGGCAGAGTTGCCAATTTTCGATCCTATGGTGAGGGCATTGAACGAGTAGGTCTTTGAATCTTTCAAAACACTTCCAAAATGGTTCGGAAGGAAGCTGGGAAAATTGTATAATCTCATTACGGATTCTAGCAGTTTTGTGATGAGGATAGAACTTTTTAAGAAAGGCTTTCACAAACTCTTCCCAATTCTTAATTGAATGCGACGCGGTGCTGTATAACCACTTCTCGGCTAAGTCACATAAGGTGAAAGGAATGACCCTTAGCCTTATAGCATCGTCGAATAATTGGGTTGTTTTCATCATAGCGCAAACGTTTTGGAATTTGTTGATAAAGATATATGCATCTTCGGATTCCAAACCATGAAACGTAGGCAGCATATTGATGAAGTGGGGTTTGATCTCAAAATTGTCCCCATTTGCCGGTGGGAGGGAAAGACAAGTAGGTAGAGTGGTGCGGATGGGGTGGAAAAGATCCTGGAGCGCGACTCGTGTGGGCGCTTCAACAGGTGGGTAATTCGGGTTATTCGCACCTAACGGAGGTGGAATCATTCCCGTCGGTAAGGTATTGTTAGGATTGTATCCCGACATACCTTCGGAAGAAGAATGTGAAGGTGAAAGTGAAGAAGTAGAAAGGATTTCGACTTCGGAGTCGAAAGGTTCGTCGGTCGGTACCAACGAAACACGGACTAATCGGGCGCTAGTGTCCCTAGTCCAACCGGACATACACTAAAAGGGGTAGTGTGGTCAAAAGATGAAAGACAGAATGTGGAGGTAAGAGAACGTCAATGAGAAGAAGTGGTGTAAGTGAGTGCAAAGATTTCTTTAGCGACAAGTTGCAAGTTTGAAAAGATTTTTTTTTCTTTTTTTTTTATGTGAGATTTTTGCAAAAAGATTTTTAAGAAAAGACTTTTGACACAAATGCAATTAACCACAAATGCACAATCAGGCCTAGGTCTAGGGTCACCTAGGTCAGCTAGACAGCTCCTAACTGTTCCAAAGGGCTAGAGATAGGACCTCAAACCGCCTCTTCACCGCCAATTACGGCCAGGTAAGTGCCAGGTAAGTGGGAAGGAACCACAGTAGTGGGCCTAATTAAAAACCACTAGCCTTTGACACACTTGCCTAGACATCGCAAAGTCAGGTTAGGAAAAACGGCCGATGCCTATAACTAGTCCTCTGTCCTATTGAGCGCGACGTCCTTAGGGCTGAGTCTAGTATTTTTTAATTAAGAGTGGTCAATACAAATGCTTTAAGTGATTTCTGGGGTCCTGAGAAGGGTGATGAAATCCCCACCTAATCTGAATTGGTCAAAAGCCCCTTAAAGTCAGATTAAAATATGCAAAGCAGTAAATCACTTGCAATCAATTATTGTTTAGCGCGGCGCAAAGAATCCTGCAGAAAATCAATTATTGGAAGGCGGAAGAAGATTTTTAGCGCAAAAAATCCTGCAGAAGATTTGGCAAAAGATATATTTTAGGTTGCAGAGGAGGGGAAAAGAAAACAAACAGAGGTAATTTCGCGCACTGAAGCCACGTGGCAGCCGCGGATCCGCGGTGTGGAGTGCTGTTCGGTCGTGTTTTCGCGGTGGGATGGAGAGATCAGGCCTCTGAAAAAATTCTGTAGCTCTTCTGTTCCAATCCTCTTCTGTTCTGATGTACCTTTTTCTGTTTCGCACTTTGGATTTTTCCAGATCCGTCAATCCCGCAAAGATTCACAAAAGAAACCCTTCAAACAATAAAAGATGATAAATTTTTTATATTTTTTATTTTTTCAAATTTTTATGGTTTTTTTTAATATTTTATATTAACCCGAAATTACAAAAAGGAAATTTTACGCCATCCCCGGCAACGGCGCCATTTGATTTAGAGAGATTTTTACGATCAAAAATATATTACCGCAATCAAGAACGGCGTCGCTTGGTAGCTAGCCGGTGAATACGGGTCGGTCCACAGGGATGTTGTAAATCTCCTAAATGTTCTTACGAGCTAATTCTAAAGGGTGTTGGATCTTTTAATTAAATCTAAAAACGAAGTTGTGTTATACTAGGATTAGGAAACTTGCTAGAATTAGGTTTAGGTAAAATTTGGTAAATAAAGATCTACACCTCTTTCCAATACCTTAAATTAGATATCTTATTAGGAGTTATGGTAAATATTAATAAAGGGGATTAGGATGATTGGGAAGATGTTTCTTCCTCTAGATCGTTGTCATTCCTTTCTTAATCTTTACCCTAACCTCCATGGAAAACTTACAGATCCAGTCTTTTATACTACGGTATCACCGTTACCTCGTGGGTAGAGTGCCGTAGGGAGCGGAAGATGAAAGTATGCATGGAGTCCTAATGTTCATAAGAGATTGGCAAAAAAAAGAGATGAGAGATCTTCATCTCTCAAACCCTTCCCTATTCCTAACCCTAACAAACGAGGAAACTACTCGCTCATTGAGGGATCTACGAAAGACATAATTTTTATTTTGTTTTAAGAGATGAAAAGATCTACTACAAGTTAATAAAAATTCTAAACTATATTAAACTAGAGCAAGAAAATAAATTACCTAGGGCAGAAATTAAAAACTAGAACTAGGGCATAAAAGTAAACCTACTTACGATTGATGCTCTCCAACTTCAAAGAAAACTGAAATTTTATTGATGAATAGAGGCATAGAAAATACAATGATTTAGGCTTCTATTTATAGGAGATAGAAACCCTAGGTTATAATTGATTCGCACGTCTGCATTTACCAAAATATCCCTAGGAGACTAGTCAGCACCGCATCCAGATTTTGGTAAAAAATTTAGTCACTCCAGGCTCTTTATGGCCGCGGAACCGCGGCCTGGGTAGGGGTTGGGCCGCGGTTCCGCGGCCCAATTATGATGTTGGCTGATAATTTTTTTTGGGCTCTTTCTGGACTCTTTGGGCTTTTTATTTCTTTGGTTCTTTTCTCTATTTGGCTTCTGGGTCTTCTCCAGATCTTTCAGTGAAAACTTATAGTGGTCTTTTAACCGTTCACTTTGACATCTTGGACATTGCGTTGCCTTGTACATTGTGAACTGTTCTTCATCTAGGCTTGACTAAGATCCTTCTATTTGTTGGTCAAAAGTCCCCTTTTTGTATCGTCTTTTGTCTTTTTCACTGTTTTCGCTCCAAGAACCTGTAACCTGTACTATGTAGCAGACATGGGTCAAAAGTATCTGTTTAATTGTAAAATGCATAAGAATGGGGAATGTAATAATGCAATATTATGATATGAAAAAATACCCCCAAACTTATCTTTTGCTCGTCCTCGAACAAACTTATTTTTTTATTCTCGATAAAAACCTAACCACACTTTCGCAGGGAAACGCGATTGCACTGAGCTCGTGCAACAAGCCGTTAAACCTCTAGGTGTCCCTAGTAGGAGGAGTGTTGTCTCCTGAGGGTTTTCAGTGGATACTACCCACAAAATCCTATCAATTCGGCCCATTTAACTCTTATTCTGCATTTAGGTTTCCTAACAAGGAATTCTATTATCTTCGACTCGTAGATTATCCACCCATATTCTTCACACTTCCATATTATTTAACTTAAGATTATATATGCTCTATAGACTTACTTAGCTTTCGGCATTTCTTAAGTTTTTCTTCTAGGGTTCCATCTCCACTTAGGAATTTTTATCAACTTTATTAAAGATACAAGTTCTATTCTTCACTCCTTTCTCTCATCTAAACTCCAATCACATACCCCTACGTGTGTGTAAATATCACCCCCACACTTGGAAATTCAAATCAAGCAATCATACTCTTATCCGTTGTCCAAAGTACTTATCAATTGGTGAATTTTTAATTGAATTTTGCTTACACATCCTTCATGTGACCGTTAATACTTCTTGAGGTACCAACAACCGATTACAAGATGCGTTAGCACTTTAAAGCGTACTTCCTAGTCTTGCAACACCCAAGGCTTTAGCAGTGGCTCCTAAACCAGTTGGTCTAAGGCACTAGGTGATGAAGCACCCTCGCTAAATATTTTTCTATTTTTTGTTAGCCTTAAGTAATCACAAAAACCAGTGTTCATTTTTTTCTTTTATTCACACTTGTATACTTTTTATTTATTTTCTTCGTACTAAGGACTTTAGACAAGAGCATTTCAAGGTCTCTTCTACTATTCCAAGTTTCAAGGCGCGTGTTGGTGCAATTTGTAGGGTATACATTTTCAGAATCTAGACTTAAGCTAGGAATTATTTTTCAAACTTATACTCTAATAAAAGTATCAATACTTTTCCTTTGTTTCGACTTAGCCCAAGAAGTGAACTCAAAATTTGCCTAGTTCTAAATAAACTACAAAGACATATATTTTCTACCGTTAAATTTTAAGGAAGTTTATTTTTAGGGTTTTTAATTTACTAAGTCTAAGATCTAGTTGTTCCTATCCAGTTAACCTATTTGTCAAACTCAAGTCAAATAAGACCAAAATTGAATACATCAATTTTCTTAGACACCTCATCAAAAGCATGGATATCTATCGATTTAGGTTCTAGATGGGAGGTGTAAAGATCGAAAGGATTAGGTGTGGTTTCACTTGAAAGTGGTTCCTCACAATTTGGCAAATCAAACACTACAAATTCGCTCAACTCATCATTTTGGACACATGTTTGAAATTGGAGTTGTTGGATTCAATTGGGTATGGGTAGGTTTGATTTGGAAATCCTCTCTCATTCTCACTCTGTCTAACCGCCTCCTTATACATTGAAAAATTTGAAGCTAGCGGGAAACTAGCTACCGGTTCAGCAGGTTGTATAAGGGCGGTCACGGACGCTTCCACATTCCTAGTCATTTTATTTGTTGCTAAGATATACACCTCCAACGACTCTTCTAAACTAGACTTGGGTGGTGAGGGGGTTTCGGGAAAAGATTCGAAATCGGTTGGATATGTGAAACTCCCTAATGGCCGTGTAGAATCAATGTCTAGTGGAGGTGGTAGGGTCGGGTAAGACTGGTAGGAAGTGGATGGTTGGACAGGGGTAGGGTCAACATGTGGATAAAAAGGTGAATAATCGTGCGGAGCCCTAGAACTAGATGAGTGGAGAGGGGTGAAAGATCGGCTGCGAAATTGAGCAATATGCTCAGCAATGGACATCGGCTTAGGAGTGACAGAAGGACTCGAAAAAGTGGTGTCAACATATGGAGGTGGTAAAGGTTGACTTGGTTGACACAAGGTGGGTTGAAAAGTCGAATTGTTTCTCCTAGACGCCTCTATTTGATCTTTCAAAGATATTTTAGGCAAGGAAGGATCGTCTTTAAATTGACCGAACAAATTGACGTACGACGCAAAATTAGGTTCGGGATACCAAAGTTCGGCTAATGATTTATTATGTGGGGTACCCATGTTGTAAGAAAGGGGGAAAGAAGGAAAGTTTATTGTGGTGCAAGGATTTATTTGCGGCTAAAAAACTTTGCAAGTTTCTATAAAATTTTCCTTATCCTTTTTTTTTATTCTTTTTCTCTTTATTAGGAAAAATTTGTTGCAAAAAGATTTTCAACACAAGATATGCAACAGCAAAATATTACTTGCAATCTAATTCCTAATTGAAGCGGGGCGCAAAAATCCTGCATAAGATCGTTATTTGGAAGCGGAAATATTTTATAGCGCACGAAATCCTGCAGGCACTTTTCAGAAAATATCTTAAAATTTGCAGAGGAGAAATAACAGAGGAGCTTACAGTGCAAAATGCAGAGGATGATGTCACCAAAAGGGCGCGTTTCCGCGGTCAAAAGGGGTCTACCGCGGCGGAAGGGCGGCGGTCTAAGCGG
This sequence comes from Agapanthus africanus, assembly GCA_030015575.1. Classification (NCBI taxonomy): domain Eukaryota; kingdom Viridiplantae; phylum Streptophyta; class Magnoliopsida; order Asparagales; family Amaryllidaceae; genus Agapanthus; species Agapanthus africanus. The sequence goes on from JASDDO010000308.1 coordinate 137,659, forward strand.
CGCAGATCCCCAAAATTTTTTCTGTGCAGCAACTCGACAAGACGGCCGCGTTTCCGCGGCCTAAGGCAGGTTTTGGCCGCGGAAACGCGGCGGGGTAAGGGATTTGGGGCTCCAAAATTTTTCTGCCTCTCTGTTGTTTAAAATCCCTTCTGTTCCGATATCTCGTTTTCTGTTTTGCTTTCTGAAAATTTCCAGATCCGATTTTGTATATCCTGCAAAAATTCAAACAACAAAGTATCCTTTCCAAAAATAACAATTGATATATTTTTATATCTTTTATGATTTTTCAGATTTTTATGATTTTTTAAATTTTAAGATTAACCCGAAATCGCAAAAAGGAAAGTTCTACGCCATCCCCGGCAACGGCGCCATTTGATTGATCTCAAAAACTATATCTATTTACCGCAATCAAGAACGGCGTCGCATGAAGCTAGCCGGTGAGTACGGGTCGGTCCACAGGGATGTTGTGAATCTCCTAATCGCGCTAACGAGTTAATTCCGAAGGGTGTTCGGATTTCTTATTAAATCTAAAATCTAAATTATTCTAGAAACTAAATTAATCTAGATCTATTCTTGCTAGGATTAGCTTTAGGGTTGGTTTGGAAATGCAAGTAAATCTCAACGCTTTCATACCCGAATGAAGATCTATGAGGAGTTATGGTAATTATCAATAAAGGGGATTAGATCCATTCGGGAAGGTGTTCCTTCCTCTAGGTTCTTGTCCTTCCTTTAGAGATCCTTATCCTAACCTCCATGGAAAACGCGCGCAACCGGGCCTTTACACTACGGTGTCATCGTTACCTCGAGGGGTAGGATGCCGTAGGGCGCGGTGTGTGCGTGTATGCATGGAGTCCTATTGTAAATATTTGGTGAGTAAGAAAAGGATGAGAGATCTTATCTCTCAAAATCCTTCCCCAAAGCTAAACCCTAAACAAGTTCCTAGGGAATGAAATTAAATCTACCTAGGGCAAAGAATTAAAATCTACACTAGGGCGAGAAATTAAATCTACTTACAGATGCATCCCTCCAATCATCCATGCAGGGTTGTCAGATCTGAATTTCTGAATGTAAAGGAAACACCGATGCTCTCCATAAAGAGATCTGAATTTTATTTCATTAAAAGGAGGCATAAAATTTACAATGATTTAGAGTTCTATTTATAAGAAATAGAAACCCTAGGTTACATTTTGATCCGCATGTCTAAATTTACAAAAATAGCTCTAGGTCAACTTTTCAGCGCCGCTAAACATTTTGGTAAAAAGTTCTCCGCGTACGGGCACAATATGGCCGCGGAACCGCGGCAATAGCAGGCTTGGGCCGCGGTTTCGCGGCCCTTTAGTGAGTTTTTCTGATAATTTTTCTTGGGCTTCTTCAGGTTTCTTTGGGCTTTTCATTTATTTAGTCTTTTCTCCATTTGGGCTTCTACATTGATTCCAGATCTTCAGTGAACACTTATAGCGATCTTTTAACCGTTTGCCTTGATAATTTGGACCTTGCGTTGCCTTGTACATTGTGAACTATCCTTCGATGCAGGCTTGACTAAGATCCTCCTATTTGTTAGTCAAAGTCCACTTTTGCATCATCGTTTTATCGTTTTCACTGTTTTAGATCCACGAGCCTGTAACCTGTAATATGTAGCAGACATGCGTCAAAAGCACCTGTTTATTTATAAAAAGAATAAGAATGGGGAATATAATAATACAATATTATGGTGTGAACAGCGACCCCGGGCACTAAAGCGCCCATGTACGCGCATGTGACCCCGGGCACCATACGCCCACATGCCACGCACGCGTCTTTAAGATGCTTCCCTCTTCCCATTTTTTTTATATGCACTCCACACCAAATATACCTCCCCCGTTAGAAAAAATTTCTAACGGGGCGCTGCCCCGCACCCCGCAAGGGGGCTGCTAGCCCCTTGACCCCCAGCCCGCTATCCGAGTAGCAGGATTCCCGTAAAAACTCTGCGGGGGCCCCGATATATCCAAAGCCCCTTTCAAAACACAACACACGCACACTGCACATTGAGTTCGCATGACCAATTTAACCCGTCAATCGGAGGTTCTCTCGCTCCAAAGGCGAGAGGTAATTAACGGCAGCTTAGTTCGCGGCTGCCGGAGATTCGGATCTTCATAATCAATAAACCCCAGCCTACCCTAGGCAGGGGGAATCTGTATTGCGCCTGACAAGCGCGCGTGTATTCCCATCTCAATAGGGTGACGAAAAACACCCTACAGATTCTGGCACGCCCGGTGAGACCAATCTCTCCTCCTATATTTCGGGTTAAATATCTATGCGAACTCAATCAACATATACGTTGATTGCCTGTACTGAAATCATGCTTCTTTCTGCAGGGGGTTAACATTTTTCAATTACCATCTTCGAACGCAAGTCGGTATTTGAACGACTTTCCTTGGCCCCGGCTGGGGGCAAGGCCATCAACACCACCAAGGCAACAAGCCAAAAGCCCAACGAGCAGCATTGCTGATGAAGAAGCAATAGGCGAGTACACAACCCATACGGTCTATATGATGGACCTCGGAGAAACAAGTCCTCCTACGCCTTATAACCATGACAATGATGCAGTTGTTGCCATCTAACACCGGCTTGATCCAAATGATGAAGAGCTCGCTCATGTAATTAAGCCCAAGGAGCCCGTGGTTCCTGCAGAATTGAGCCCAAGCTCCAACAGTCGAACACCACGTCATTAAACTGGGAATAATCGACCTCTAAGTCGTTAAACTGGGGATGTAAAAATGTGTAAATAAAACCATATATATATATATATATATATATATATAAAGCAAATGATGGGGCAACTCGCAATAAAAATCAGCGAGTAAAAATAAAAAAATAAAATAAAGCCGAAATGATGGGGCAACCGCGAATAAAAAGCCGAAATGATAGGGCAATCGCGACCTTCGTGATAAGAAAAGCTGAAATGATAGAGCAATCACGGTAAAAAAAGGCGAATGATGAGTCGCTCCTGGTACCATATTCCAGTGCAGCGATGCAGACGCCAACCAAATTCCAAATCCCAAAACGGCGAATGATGAGTCGCTCCTGGTACCATATTCTAGTGCAGCGATGTAGACGCCAACCAAATTCCAAATCCCAATGGCGAATGATGAGTCGCTCCTGGTACCATATCACAGTGCAGCGATACAGACGCCAACAAAATTCCAAATTCCCAAACGGTGAATGATGAGTCGCTCCTGGTACCATATTCCAGTGTAGCGATGCAGACGTCAACCAAATTCCAAACTCCCAAATGGCGAATGATGAGTCGCTCCTGGAACCATATTCCAGTGCAGCGATGTAGACGCGAACCAAATTCCAAACTCAAATCCCAACGGTGAATGATGAGTCGCTCCTGGTACCATATTCCAGTGCAGCGATGCAGATGCTAACAAAGTCCCAAAATTTTTCCGGCCCTACGGTCTGGATCATACATCCTGCAAAACCGTATACAATCCACGGGCGTAAAACGATCTCAATCTCTCCCAAGTCCTACTGGCGAGACCACATTCAAAGTCCCACCAGCGAAAAAAGGGGTATGTCTACAAGCAAAATGGGCACGGATGAAAACCCGAAAGGGCTCCGTGAGTAAAAACAGCAGGACTGCCGGCGAGTTTGTGAAAACCCGAAAGGGCTCAAACTCGTGAAAAAGAGATGAAATACACTCGCAAAGTCCTCTCGATTTTGTGAGGAGAAAATTCCCGCGTGAGATCCTTACGACTCACAAAGGAGCAACACACTCAGGAGTCCCTACGACTCATAAGGAGAAAATACACCTACGGGATCCTTACAACCCGTAGGAAGAAAATGCTTTGTGAGACCCTTACGGCTCACAAAATCGAAAAAGTCTTAGCTAATAGGGACCTAAAACCTGTCTCCTAAGCCATCGCTTCCTAATAAACAAACGCAAATGATGATTCGCTCCTGGTACCATATTCCAATGTAGTGATGTTGATGCCAAACAAAAACCTAAATCCCCAAATCCACTCAAGGCAAATGATGATTCGCTCCTGGTACCATATTCCAGTGTAGCGATGCTGATGTCAACCCAAATCAAGTCAAACCAACAACCTCTGCGGCGGAATCATGCTTCGTTCCAGAATTTACCCCGTGTCGAAATCATGTTTCGCCTCGGTGTACCTGCCTTCCCTGTCGGAATTATGCTTCGGCTCGGAAACAACCAGCGACCTCCCTGTCGAAATTATACTTTGCCTCGAAATCAAGTCGACTAACAAGCTCTGCGTCGGAATCATGCTTCGTCTCAGAGTGTACCCCGCATCGAAATCAAGTTTCGCCTCGGTGTATCCGCCTTCCCTGTCAGAATTATGCTTCGGCTCGGAATCAACCAGTGACCTTCTCGTCGGAATTAAGCTCTACCTCGGAATCAAGTCGACCAACAAGCTCTGCATCGGAATCATGCTTCATCTCAGAATGTACCCCGCGTCGAAATCAAGTTTCGCCTCGGTGTATCTGCTTTCCCTGTCGGAATTATGCTTTGTCTCGGAATCAACCAGCGACCTCCTCATCGAAATTAAGCTTCGGCTCGGAATCAACCAGCAACCTCCTCGTCGAAATTAAGCTCCGCCTCGGAATCAAGTCGACCAACAAGCTGTGCGTCGGAATCATGCTTCGTCTCAGAATGTACCCCGCTTCGAAATCAAGCTTCGCCTCGGTGTATCTGCCTTCCCTGTCGGAATTATGTTTCGCCTCGGAATCAACCAGCGACCTCCTCGTCGAAATTAAGCTCCGTCTCGGAATCAAGTCGACCAACAAGCTCTGCGCCGGAATCATGCTTCATCTCAGAGTGTACCCCGTGTCTAAATCATGCTTCGCCTTGGCGTATTTGCCTTCCCTGTCGAAATTATGCTTCGTCTCGGAATCAAGTCAGCCAACAAGCTCTGTGCCGGAATCATGCTTCGTCTCAGAATGTACCCCGTGTCGAAATCATGCTTCGCCTCGGAGTATCTGCCTTCCTTAACGGAATTATGTTTCGTCTGGGAATCAACTTCTGCATCGAAATTATGCTTCGGTCAGAATGTCTGCCGCCCTTCATGCTCCGACCCTTTGGAATCATGCTCCGCCCATCGGAATTATCCTCCGATCCCTGGAATCATGCTCCGCTCATCGGAATGATGCTCCGATCCTCGGAATTATGCTCTCGGAATTATGCTCCGACCCTTTGGAATCATGCTCCGCTCATCGGAATTATGCTACGATCCCTGTAATCATGCTCCGCTCTTCGAAATGCGCACTTCGGAATGATGCTCCGATCCTCGGAATTATGCTCCGATCCCCGAATTTATGCTTTTCGGAATGATGCTCCGATCCCTGGAATCATGCCCCGCTCTTCGGAATGATGCTCCGATCCCTGGAATCATGCTCCGCTCTTCAGGAATGATGCTCCGATCCTGGAATTATGCTCCAACCCTCGGAATTATGCTCCGACTCTTCGGAATGATGCTCCGATCCCTGGAATCATGCACCGCTCTTCGGAATTATGCTCTGATCCTCGGAATTATGCTCCGACTCTTCGGAATGATACACCGACTCTGGAATTATGCTCCGCAAATCGGAATGATGCTCCGATCCCCGGGAATCATGCTCTCCGAGGGATGCTCCGCCCCCGGAATGATGTTCCACCTCGAAATCCAGCTTCAAGATCCATCAATTTCATGCACACAACTCATATGCGCGGTGTGCATTTATTGATGGGGGGCACTTTGTTGGGGTCAAAATTTACACCCCGGTTGACTGGGTCAAACTCAGGGTTAACCCCAAGTAAGCGGGCGCAAGCCCAAGCAAGTGGGCCCATGCTCAAGTCGGACCCTACGGCCGGCCTCCCCATGCCTAAATAAAAATCATGTAACAAATAATTTTGATGTAATTTTTGTGCATAAAGGTAAGAAAAATGGGCATAAAGCCAAAATTTTGTAAAGCCCATGGCTTATGTGCAAAAAGAAATAGCACATAAGATATTGGATGGGTAAAATGCCATTTTGCAAAGCCCAAGGGGCTATATGTAAATGTGTAAGCCTATATAAGGTAACATGATGATGAATAAAATATACACTTTTCATTCTCTCAAACCCTAGGGATTTTTTTGCCTCTTTCTCCTTCCTCAAGGTTCTAAAACCTTCTTCCCATTTTCAATTAAATCAAGAGTTTTACTCTTCCTTTTCCAAAAATAAATAGTTTTATACCACAAAACCCATGAAGGGGAGCTCAGATCTCCAATCAGATCTCGAAAAAGGGAGACTTTTAAGTCTCACTCCCTTTTCTCCAAGATCCCGCCGATCAAGAGAAGGAAGAAGGAGACCCATCTCCAAAAATCTAACTTTGGACAGATCCAAAGCTCAAAAGAAAAGCCAACGATTCTAAGGAGTTTAACTCCTTTCTATATCTGTTGGAGTTTAACTCCATAAATTAGTTTCTGTTAGGAGTTCAACTCCAAAAAACCCCTTGGGAGTTCAACTCCCCAACCTAGGGGCTATGTCCCTTCCCGTGGGTGTCTCCCGTGGTCACGTGTGCGCCACGTGCACGTGCGCGCCACGTAACCCCGGGCGCTAAGGCGCCCATCGGTCACGTGCGCGCCACGTGACCCCGGGCGCTAAGGCACCTATCGGTCAGGTGTGCGCCACGTGACCCCGGGGCGTTAAGGCGCCCAATGATCACGTATGCGCCACGTGACCCCGGGACGCTAAGGCGCCCAATGGTCACGTGTGCGCCACGTGACCCCGGGCGCTAAGGCGCCCATCAGTCACGTGCGCCACGTGACCCCGGGGCGCTAAGGCCCCCAATGGTCACGTGTGCACCACGTGACCCGGGCGCTAAGGCGCCCATCAGTCATGTGTGCGCCACGTGACCCCGGGCGCTAAGGCGCCCAATGGTCATATATACGCCACGTGACCCTGGGGCTAAGGCGCCCAATGGTCACGTGCGTGCACGTGCCCCGGGGGCTAAGACGCCCAATGGTCACATGCACGCACATGACCCAGGGCAGTAAAACGCTCATGTGCGCGCACGTGACCCCGGGCACCATGCGCCCACGTGCCACGCACGCGTCTTTAAGACGCTTCCCCCCCATTTTTTTATATGCACTCCACACCAAATATACCTCCCCCGTTAGAAAAAATTTATAACGGGGCGCTGCCCCGCACCCCGCAAGGGGGCTGCTAGCCCCCTTGACCTCCAGCCCGCTATCCGGTAGCTGGGCCCTCGTAAAAACTCTACGGGATCCCTGATATATCCAAAACCCCTTTCAAAACATAATACACGCACACTGCACATTGAGTTCGCATGACCAATTTAACCCATCAATCGGAAGTTCCCTCGCTCCAAAGGCGAGAGATAATTAAAGGCAGCTTAGTTCGCGGCTGCCGGAGATTTGGATCCCCACAATCAATAAACCCCAGCCAACCCTAGGCAGGGGGAATCTGTAATGCGCCTGACAAGCGCGCGCGTATTCCCATCTCAATGGGGTGACAAAAAACACCCTACAACCATATCTATATGAATCTTAAATAACAGATATATAATATTTAAATTATATGTATAATATATTAGATTAGAATATATTCTTTTAACTCTTAGATTTATAGTTTAAGGAGGCTTCGTATGTATAAATATTTTCCAATATATTTTCTTTGAGATTTAGTAAAGATGGATCGGGGTTATATATATATATATATATTTCCTATTTAAAAACTACAACTCTTTCTCTCTCTCCCGCTCTCTCTTTCTCTCTCTCTCTCCTCGCTCCGATTCACCACCTCAACTCCACACGACCGACCACCATCGCATCCTGTCCTTCTCCTGCACTAACCCATCCAACTCCGGTCGCCATTTTTTTCGTCTTTTCCTTTAACCCAACTACCACCTCGAGTTCTCGTCACGTTTAACCCATCACCGATCATCTCCCTAACCTCGTCATCTCCACCTCCGACCACAACCATCATCGCCACCTTCTTCTTCTTCTTCCTTGCCTTTACCGTCGATCACCTTGAACCCTCCAACTCAACAACACCCATCATCATCTTGACCATGACCCCATCTCCCAGCACTCATCTTAACTCCGATCAAACCTTGTTAGCACCAGCCGCACCACCGTTATCGCCTCCTAACACCCGAACATCATCGTCTCTCCATCTCCTTCTTCCCGAGATTCCATCGCTACTTATCTCCTTCCCCCACCCGACTCCACCGCCAGCGCCCTAACACCATTGCCATTGCCATCTTCCACCAACAGCCGAGAATCCATTACAGCCGTCTTTGTCGTCTTCTTTCTCCTGCCCAGAACCTGCACCTATCTCCCCAAACAGCATTGCCATCGCATCGTCCACCCTCGTTTTCATCGTCGCCCTAATCTTCATCACCTATCACCGAGTTCATCTTCTACCCAGAGCACCACCTTCAGCAACCCAAAATTTTAACCCATCAAGCCCGACGCAGTACCACCACCTCCAGCTATCGCCTTTACCAACATCGCCTGCATCCGCTCTCTCTTTAAGTCGATATTCCCTCGACTGAGCAGCATCTTGTCGTTGCCATCTTATCGTCATTGTCGCCAAGCTTCTTCTTGCTCGTCTACAATCCACACCGAGAAAACATTCTGTAGCTGAGCCGAGAATTTAGTTTCTATATTGCTCTGTTTCGCGTTTTCGTGTAGCTGTGTCCGCGTTTGTCTCGAGGCAAGTATTTCTAAATACTTGTGACATGTTAGTACGGCCGGATCATATCTGGCGTAATAATAATAATATTATTATTAGTGTCATAATATTACTATTTTCTATTTAATAGATTGGTATATTTACAAACTATATCAACATGAGTTTAATACAAATATGGTTGAATTAATATTACTTGATATATTATCATAGCCTAAAAATACATGTTTCTATTGTTATTCATATGTATGCCCTAGAGGCCATTATTGTATATTATAGTGAATGGTTGGACATATATATATAGAGGACTTTCTTGCTCGACATAATAGTATGTTATCTGGTTGTACTTTTTCTTAACATGTACACTTGTATTATTATACCGTCTTTCTGATACATATTGATAAATCCCTTAGGATATTAGCTTGACTACCAGGACTATGATGCAGATTATACTAGTGGGGTTTGAGTAGTCTATAGCACATCTTTTAACAGTTCCTAGCCGAGGGGATATCGAGACAGGGCATCGATATTCCAGAGTAGACTAGTGTGTATGTTTCTTGACCCCGTATGGGGTGATTGTTGATCCCATATCCATTGGTGTTTGACATCATAGATTATACAAAGGTGCTCATTAGAGAATGGGTACACCGAACAGGACCCGCCGAGAACTCCTAAATGGTACCATACATATCGTCAGATAGCAGTTCTCTGGTGACACTTATACAGATTAGTCTGTAGACCCAAGATCGTCATAGAGTCTTATGTGGTTCCCACCGTGCTTTCATTTCCTCCTTACCACGGCTCAAAAGAGTCATACAAAAAAGTGGATTTTGGGTATAGTCCCGAGTCACATGGAGGCAATGAGCGATAAGAGGGGTTTCGTCTCTCCCGGTATAGGGAGTTGATGTTGCACTATGTTCGATTGGCTATAACAGCAAGTCCCTGGTCCGGGCTGATGAGATTTACTGGTAAGTGTTATCAGTAAGTTCTCGAACCGTTATGAGCCACACATCGGCATGACTTATCAAGTTACTGGAGTCTGATGATTCCACCCCTAGACTTGATATGCGACATATCAGATGAAGAGATCGGACTGTACGGTAAGTGTTGCTTATAGGCTTTGCAGGAGTTTGGACAAGCTTGCTTGTTGATCTTCTATTCGCTCAATACCTGGGTAGCCGTTAGTCCAGCTAGTACCGCCGACGGCTTGTGGGTGACTGATGTGATTATTACCTACTGCTGGCATATTGATGAGTATTTAGAGTCCCACACAGAGGTTTCCTAGCTCAAGCGAAACGAAGTAGAGCATATATGGTGATATGTGCAGATACTTGATTAAATACGAGTATGTGATATCATATTCTAATCTCGCGATATTTGATATCGGTTAGGTTATATATGATATAACCGGATTATTGAATCAAGTGTTGATTCGATGATTTACTGTATGTATATATATATTTGATGCTGGCTGGTTGTATATGATATGACCAGATTATTGAATCAAGTGTTGATTTAATGTAGTATTGAATATTTGTCGGTAATATGGCCGGGTTATTGAATCAAGTGTTGGTTTGATAATTTGATATACATATTCATATGATATTAGTCGATTGTATATGATATAACCGGATTATTGAATCAAGTGTTGATTTAATAATTTGATATGTATTTATATTTGATATATTAATATATATTAACTAATATTAGCTCACTAATGAATTTCTTCTCTTGTATATATATATATATATATATATATATATATATATAATTTACTATTGTATCATGGTGGATAATACATAGAACATGGGTGTATGGGACTTACACTAAGCCAAGGATAATGTTGGGTGGTTTATATTTAAGGTAAAAAGAAAATTAGTGGAAAATGAGTATGGCTTAAGATGCTTTAAAAAGTCATGACTCATCTCACTAATTTTGTTTTACTCTAAATATTTTATACGCTAACCTTTATCCTTAGCCATAATTAAATCTCTACAAATATCACTTGAGATATTTTTCTTCACCCTAGTTCAAGGTTCATCTTCTTCACCTCTTGATTTTTCTTGAAAGAAAAAGAAAAGGAGAAATAGAATTCTAAAGTCAGCAAAATTCCTACTTCATAAATCTACTCTCATCTAGCCCATTAGTGTAGCTTATTTGCTTCACTAATTCCTTAATTAGTGAAGAGGTAGCTTGAGTTAGAGATTCTTCAAGGTGGACCATCTTCGGCCTCGAAGACGATGAAACAAACTCGTTCCTTTCACTAAGTGGAGCCTAAGAAGAGTTCTAGGGACTACTACTTGGAGATTAGGGACTACCACTTAGAGATATTGAAGTGAAGGACCGGTCTACAAAAGTTGTACCCTCTATTCACTTAGTGTAATATTTGTTTACATGCTTATAAACCCTAATTCTCTAGTTCAATTCTAGGTTAGTATAGCTTAGCCCACTAGATTTTTTAAAATTGCATACTTAATATCTCTAGAAACCTAGTAGTGATGCTAAGATATACTTTCATGGTATCAGAGCCAAGCTAGAGCATTAGGAGTGGTCTAGACGACGTTAAAGTGTTCGATCGAACTTCGAAATCCGACATTTACCTAGTTTCTGTATAAAATTTCAAAAGTTGGAAATTTTAAGATTAAAAATATGCAAAAAATCTTGCAGGGTATATAATAGAGTCCCAAGAAATTCGAGGGCCCAACTCGACCACTTGGCCGCGGAACCGCGGCCTAACCTAGGGTTTAGCCGCGGTTGCGCGGCAACATTGGTGAGTTGTGGACTTGTGTTGCTCCATAATGATATTTGGCACTTTCTGGGTATTTTTAGTGAGGCTCAAGCTGTTGAGCTCTCTGGGATTTGTAGGTGTTTGATAATTCGATCGAAATATTTAATATCGTCTAGATTATATTGATATGTGATATAATATTTAGAATCCACAATAATTAGTTTTGTGAAAACTAGTTTGTGTTTTGTAAATCTAGCAATTTAGTCTCTTTTGATAGATTGCCACGGAGTTTCGATTCGGATCAAAACTCCGTCGCAATCTCGTATAGTACGCGAACACTCGCCGGGTGACACTACTAGATAGTCATACCCCATACCCCCGGCCAAGTGACTATAGGAGAACCCCGTTGCCAAAAGCATCCATTCGGGTGCTCGCGGCCGCGGTGTTCCGCCAAAGTGCACTTCACCGACGGCATTGGAGGTGCGGCCATCTACTAAAGTTTCTGACATGCATTCGATCATGTAGTCGGGAATCCTGCTGAATTACCCGACTGGTTATTGAATAGTGTTTTCAATTCGAGACTAAAAGGAAAGGTTTATTATGTTTGGAATGAAATCCGAAATATGTGATATTTCGGGTTTATGATGTCTAAGAATGTTGTGGATTCTAATTATTGTAGTTTTCATTTTCTTTTCTGCGACCGTAAGTGTAATATGTGGTGTATCCCCGATCTCTTTGCTATATGTCAACGATATTTGGGATACGCATATTTACTTTCGTTGATAACATGCGATGTTTATGTGTTGCTATGATATGTTATATTGGATCGTCGTGAATGAATAGCCGGGTTTTTTTTTACGTGAGATGAGAGTTTTTCTATTTTCATTCATGTAAAATTGTATGTAATATTCTTTTATTGGGACACTTCTGGGTTGGGGATAATGTCACCATTGATGTATATTATTTACTTTTCCGTATTAGGATAGACCCAAGGCGGGGAGCATAAGTAACCGGATTCTAAAGTCCAGTAGGAGACCATCTCGAGGAGTCGAGACTGGGTCGCCTAACTCTAGAATTGGTAGGGTTGCTTGCCGCTCTTGTAGGGGTCTAGGGATGTGGGTTTGGCTATTCATCACGACCGTGGAATCCGTGTTTTCATTACTGGCTTAATTTAAAACACGGACCTCCTATTATATCCAATATTTCATATGTTGACTTCTGCTGCTTGAGTTTTGTGATGTGATCATATAACTGCGTGAGACGGATGTTATATATATGATATATAATAAGCGTTGCTTATGTTTTGCACCCGCGCTAGTTCTACCTCCGCTCTGTCGTTAGTTAAATAACCTAACGGTGCATGACGGGGCCCGGTGGCGAATGCGGATGGTATAAGCGTACGTTCTATTTTCGTTTCTTCTGTGATGTTTAGGAAACATAAATGATCGGACGTCATTAATGAAAAGAAAAGAAAGCTAAAGATGTTGTAGAATCAAATTTTTCAAAAAGGTAGCTCTAGTTATTGGTTTGCATAGCGGTATTCCTTTATGAATATCCAGCACCTCATTCAATGAGGAAAGAGCCTAGATCCCTTCACCGGGAGTGAGCTCTTTAGCAAAAGCTAGAAAATGCTACAACCCACTCGGTTTATTTTAAAAATTACTTGATTTTAAAAGTGGAGCTTAAACCACTCCTTTTCAAATCACTCGATTCTACAACGATATCAAGTTCATTACGATAAAAGTTTTCTTCAAAACCATTCGTAACCCTCCTCCATTTTAGAAAGTAGAGTACTTAGTATTTGTGCTACGTTTGTTGACCATAGTTAAGACGTAGTGTACGGTGGCTAAGTGATGTCTTCCTATAAAACATATGATACGATCGATTAGGACATTCGTACGACTTTGTTGACCATAGTTAAGGGTCATACGGATGGGTCTAAATCAATCACAAAATGACGGGTAGAACTTGACTAGTGTTTATGATTTGTTGACCATAGTTAAGGTCATAAGTCGCTAGGGGTAAAAACAGATATTGAGAATTTCAAGTGTTGAAATTTGTAATGAGATTGCATACCTTCTATGAGATAGTTGGATCCCGATACCCACTGTGAGTAAAGAGTTACTTCTGTGAGAGTTTTGCACTTTACAATTAGTTGATCCGGTAGGTGTCTAAGAATGGTGTTAACGGGGTTATGCCCCTGCGGAAACAAGATTATTTAATTAGTTCCATGCGAAAGCATGGGGAGACTCCCTCGGAGTACCAATACTTGCCTGGATGACCGATTGGCGAACTTGTAGAGTGTAATTAATCCCGGCCAATCTTACCTTTTAGGGTTTGAAGGAAGATTTGATAAAAACAGTAGGAGCCATCCTAATTAGATAAGATAATAACCAATCTAATCTTGTAAGAGCGCACGCTAAAGTGTTTTCTTATCTCTCTCTCCAGGTAGCGACCATGACACACCTTAATCAAGATAATAATATGGATGTATTGACCGAATCCGCTTATTATACTATCCTATGGAACGTTGATTCCGCTCTATCTTATGACTGTCATAAGACTCAATAAGGAATAAGGGGATATCAGGATTCTTATGCAACCTGAACGAAGAAAAAGCATGCTGATGGGTCTTCTTCGGGTGTGTTCGTTACCGAGAACTGTTTCTCAGTTTGCTCTATGTCCTGGGTATTAGACATCGAATTAGAATCCCACATTTGTAATATGTTACAAGAGTTAAGAAGATGTAGAAAACTGGGAAAGGGTGATAAATCTCTCGTAGTAGGGAATGGTGCAATTGTTGCAGCCAAAACAGTTGGCGAATATCACCTTATATTACCAAATGGTAATATATTGATTCTGAACGACTGTTATTTCGTACCAAAAATAATGTGCAATATTATATCAATCTCTTTATTACATAAAGAAGGATATAATTTTGTATTGGAGGAATAACATTTTCCTAAATCAAGTATTGGTTGGGTTTGGTACGTTATGTAACGGTATATATGTTCTAAATCAAAATACAGTTCTAAACACACAGAACACACACAAGAGAAAAAGTTCAGAAATGAACGAAACCTTCTTATGGCATTATAGACTCGGTCATATCAATACGACAAGACTAGATAAGTTGCATAAAGATGGATATTTGAATCCTTTTGAATTTACATCTTATGAAACTTACCAGTCATATCTCAAAGGCAAGATGACCAAAATTCCGTTTACAGGACACAGAGAAAGAGTTACTGAACTCTTGGGACTGATACATAGTGATATATGCGGTCCTATGTCTACACATGCCAGGAATGGTTTCTTATATTTTATTACATTCACCGATGATCTCTCAAGATTTGAACATGTGTTCCTGTTGAAACACAAATCTGAAGCTTTTAAGAAATTCAATGAATATAAGTACGAAGTAGAGAACCAAACGGGTAAAAGTATTAAAATCCTTCGATCTGATCGGGGAGGAGAATACTTAAGCACGGAATTCCGTGATTATTTAAAATTGAATAGGATTCTTTCTCCGCTTACTCCTCCGTATATGATTGATCTGTTTTATTATAATTATACCGCAATCAGAACGGTGTCGCATGTAGCTAGACCGAGGTGAGTACGGGTCGTCCTCAGGGAAACGTGGAACCTTTTATTCTTACTTTAGGCGTGTTGATTAGGAGAGGAGGGAGAATAAAGAATGGTGAAGAATGGTTGTAGGATCTAGATCTACGTTAAATACGGATGCAAAATATAGATCTAGATTAACTACGGATGTAGGTTTATATAAAAAGGGGGCTTGTAGGGCTCATTGGGATTTAGTAGTTATGGATGATTAATTAAAAATTACTCTTTTTATCCTTTAGTAGATTTAAAACTAGAACGACAGTGATGCATGTAGATTAGGGTTTCTGGAGGGAAAAGGGTTCCAACTCTTAACCCCTATCTCGACATGGAACTCCGTTCATATCTAGCCTTTACCAAAACAATAGTTAATCTAATCTCTAATCGTGGTCGCGATTAGCAATGAATTGGTAGCGTGCCCAATTAGGATGTTAACTATTCTTTTGATAAAGTTTATAAACTTTATAGGACGTAAAAAGAGTTTAAGGATCTTAATCATCCATTAACCTACCCTAATCCCATAAACCCTAACAAGCGAAGAATTACTCGCGCATGTTGGGAGAAGAAGAGATGGAGAGGGAAATCATATTAAAACTACAAAGAAATAGAATAAGAAAAACAAGTATCTTTATTAATCAACAAAATTCATTTATACTTTGTTCCCTTAGAAAATGATTACAAAATGCTAGTTTTGCTTTTCGATCTCTTCTAAGGAGGTAGATGAACCGTTGATGATCAGCCTGGATGCGTGAGCCTGTCGCGGACTTCGTGATCTCTTCAGCTTGATGCCTTCTAATTTTAGCCCTTGGTCCTTTATATAACCCTCAAAGAAGAAAACCTAGTTACCATATATGGTGACTTCCTAATATGGCGATTTTCCATATATGGTAACTTTCCATATATGGTGACTTTCCATATATGGTAACTAGTTGTTGGGATCCCAACCAGAAAATCAGGGCCCTAACTCCTCAGAAGTGCGGCGGAACCGCGGCGTAATGGTGGGTTTGGCCGCGGATCCGCGGTGGATTAGGAGGATCGTGGGTTCGTTTCTCTTGAGGCTTCTTCCGGTGACACATATAGACTATTTTGGTATCTGGAATATGAAAATCTTCTCTACGTCTCTGCCAGAATTGATTTCTTCAATTTACTTTACTATTTCGGCAGATTTGATCTCGATAACTCGGATTTTCTTGATTCCAGTCCTGAAATAATTTCTGCACAATTATCTCAATAAATAATGTTAGTAGAATTTGTTTTCATTGAGATATTATCTTTAACCATTTGTCATGATATTTTAGTTTAAGAGAATTGGTCAAAGGTATTTAATAAGGTAAGCATATTAAATGGGCCAAATGTTACATGGATATTATATTCTTACTTTTTCCTTCATAATGTTAATTATAATATATAAACACATGAAAATAGTATTTTTACAGATAAACCCTCATATGTGTCATATATTATAATAAACATCTTTTTTATATAGAAATAGTAGGAAAAATGTCATATTAAAAGTGCAGTTTTATCAACTGAACAAATACCCCCAAACTTAACTTTGATCGTCCAGAGCAAACTATTTATTCAAGAGAAGGAGAAAAAGAAGAAGAACTAAGTAACACACTTTCGTAGGCAACACTATTGCACTGAGCACATGCAACAAGCCGTTAAATCTCTAGGTGTCCCTAGTAGGAGGAGTGTTGTCTCGTAAGGGTTTTCAGCGGATTACACCCACAAAATCCTATAATAAAAGAAAGATAGTGAAAGTTACATACAAAGATAAGAACTATAAAAGAAAGAACTTGAAAATAAGAGTTTTCAACTACACCAGTTTTTCAGTTGCTATGAGCCCTATCTTAATGGTCGTGAAAAAATGTTAGAAATCACATCACCCCTCAATAAAATACCGCCTTTAGTTTTCCTCCCTATCTTTCTTCCAAACATTGATCATATACCCCTACGTGTATGAACTGGACATCCCTACACTCGGAGAATTCAATTCAAGCAATCATACTCTTGTTCATCTATCTTAGTACTTTTTAGTCGGTGAATATTTAGATGGAATATGCTCACACATTTTTCATGCGACCGTTAATACTTCTTGAGGTACTAACCAACCGATTACAAAATGTGCTTGCGTATTAAGGTGTAATTCCTCGTCTTGCAACACCTAAGGCTTAGCAGTGGCTCCCAAACCAGTTGGTCTAAGGCACTGGATGATAAAGCACCCTCGCTATATTTTTTTATGCTGCCTTGGTGATAACAAAACCAGTGTTCATTTTTTTTTCTTCACCACATATATTTTATTTTATTTTCCTTCATACTAAGGCTTTTAGAAAAGAGCATTTCAAGGTATCCTCTACTATCCTAAGTTTCAAGATGTGTGTAAGTGCGTATAGTAGGGTATCAACATTCAGATGTTTGGTTTCTAGAATAGGGACTATTTTTCAGACTTATTTTTATCCTCGGATTGGCAATTTCCTTCATCTTACTAACCCTTGGGACAGCAGCTCATAAATACTTATTACTAGTTTTGTTTAAGAAAACATCTAACTTTCTTGTTTTTCTTAAACTATTCCTATCTTTCATATGTAAATTTTCTCTTTCAAACTTTTATTATCAAAATTTTTGTGCTTATATTTAGTATAATGCAAAGTAACGCGTAAATAAGCACAAACCTCCCCCAAATCTATTTACAGCAGTGTCCTCACTGTTGTCATCTTTTTAAATCTAAAAAACTGTAGACTTGGGAGGAAAAGTTAGTAATGGGGACATGAAATAGTGAAAGTAAAATTCTCCCCCAAATTTATTTTTGGCTCACAATTTTGTAAAAATCATTTTCTTTCAAGAGCCAAAATACCCCTCAAACTTGAGTTAAACAATGTTAATCTTTTAAAATCACATGAGGGGGTCAAAGTTATTGGTCAATGCCAAGCTTTGCAAAGACCGAAAGTCAATACCAACCATTCGAAGATTTTATCAGTGTAGTGCATCGGTTGGTGGAGGAACATGTTGTAGAGAGCCAGGAAGAAGTGTGGAAAAGATAAGTGGTGGGATAGAATGTGTTTGCGTCTTGTTTTGGAGAGACGACACAGTGATTGTAATGGATTACTCGCATTCTCTTTATAGTCCAGAAGAAGGGGCGGAGGTTCAATTTCTTCGTCTTGGAGTTGATTCATCTCAACACCCGTATCTTTTAAAAATGCGAGTTCATCAGCAAAAGTTTCCTCAAAGCTCTCATCGATACCCCGAAGAATAATTTCATCAAAAAGCGCGGGGTGATCTTCAGACTCCAAAAACGGTTCATAATCAGTGTTAGATGTTGACCCGGACAACTCGGTGGAAGAGTTCGTATTGTATGATACATAGTTGGGTCAAACAACAATATATGAAAAGAGTCTAGATCATTATCATGAGGCTGATCAAATTCGCTGCTGTCGACATCCATTAATTCGACAGAACATGCATGAGCAGTAGGTTCAGAGGGTACACTTCCCAACTTGTATATGTTAAGCTCTATTGATATCTTCCTGAAGGATAAGGTCATAGAGCCATTACGACAGTTGATTATAGCATTGGAAGTGGCCAAAAAGGGTCAACCAAGGATCACCGGAATTTGATTCCGTGGGTTCGCTACAGGCTGTATATCGAGTACAATAAAGTCCACAGGGAATACAAATTCCCCGACTTTGATTAACATATCCTCTAGCTCACCCCTAAGTTGGGTGATAGATCGATCGGCCATCTGATGAGTGCAATGTGCAGGTTTTAACTCTCCGATCCCTAATTTCTCATAAACAGAATATGGAAGCAAGTTAACACTAGCACCTAAATCAAGTAGAGCACGGTTGATATTTTTACCCCCAATAGAAATAGAAATTGTAGGACTTCTGGGGTCCTTTCTTTTCTTTGGTAGTTGTTGTGTAAAAGCAGTGCTCACATTACTCGTAAGGAAAACTTTTTTAGGTACTTGAACTTTTTTCTTCCTAGTGCACAAGTCCTTTAGGATTTTCGCATAAGACGGAACTTGTTGAATAGCATCTAGGAGAGGAATGTTTATGTTAACTTGCTTAAAAATTTCCACAATCTTCTCCATTTGTGGACTTGGTCTGTTGCCCCTTAACCTGTTTGGATAAGGTGCTTTATCAATAAGGGTGGGGTCCAACATTGGAGAGAATTGTGGGGATGGAATGGATCCCAGAATTGGAGTGGGGATCGTTTTAGATAGTTTGTGGATGTGGGCTGAGTGTTCGAGCCTTGGAGAAAATGGAGAATAGGCTCGGAAGAAGGTGGGAGACTAGACGAATTAAGGGAAGAAGTAGAAGCTGGGGTTTCATTGGTATCACTAATGTTATCAACTTGTTCACCCACTCGGTTATCCAGCACTCTTCTCGATCTCAACGTAGTAACGGCACTCACATTATAACTTTATGAGTGGCCAGGATTTGGTAGGGGTTGAGACGGAAGTTTTCCTTTTTCTCTAGCACTCATTTCGGCATTTAATCGTGCAATTTGGGCTTCTATTGATTTAATACTCTCACCGTGGGAGGCGGATTCTTTCTTTATGGTATCAATAGAGGACCTCATATCAGCCGACATTTGGATTGAATGTTTCATAAACAAATCCAAAGTTTGTGCGAGCGAAGAGGAGTTATCGGTACTGGTCGAATTATTAGAGGTACAGAGTTGTTGACCGGATTTTGAAAATTTTGTGATTGAAAGGGGTGCTGGTTCTGTTGTGGTGGTTGCTGTTGTTGTGGAGGAGGTCTTTGGTAATTGCTTTGGAACTTGTTTTGATTTTGATTTTGGTTTTGGTTCCAAGCAAAATTAGGATGATTCCTCCACCCCTGATTGTATGTGGAAGAATGTGGATCATTTCTAGGTCGCTGCTGAAAAGTAGCATTAGTTTGCTCGTGACCTTGAAACGGTGCACTCATAGGACATTCTTCCGTTAAGTGTGATGGATCAGAACAGCAACCACACACGTTTTTGGGAAGCGTAACCTGATTTAGGGAGACTGATGAGAATTTGTTCTCAATAGCATCGAGTTTCTTCTGCATCGCTGCCATTTCGGTTTTTACTGCGATGGAAATATCGAGCTGATGAATACCTCCCCTAGATGAAGGTGGTCTTACGCTTTCCCATTGCAAAGTGTTTTCAGCGAGGTCTTCCAGATATTTCCAAGCTTCACCATCATCTTTAGACATGAAATTGCATTGACAATTTGTTTCAAGCATCTGCTTTGTCGCTGGATTAATGCCCTCATATATAATTCGGCACAAATCCCATCTATTGATTCCATGATGAGGACATTGGACAAGCAGATCCTTGAAACGTTCAAAGCACTTCCAAAATGGTTCATTGGGAAGCTGGGTAAACTGGTTGATCTCGCTCCTAACACGGGTGGTCTTATGGTTTGGGTAAAACTTCTTAAGAAATGCTATTATGAATTCATTCCAATTAGTGATAGAGTGTGCGGCAGTATTATAAAGCCATTTTTCTGCCAAGTCGCACAGAGTGAATGGGAGAAGACGCAAGCGCATAACATCCACAGTCAGTTGTGAAGTACCCATCATTACGCATACGTTTTCGAATTTAGTGATGAAAACGTACACGTCTTCAGACTCGAGCCCGTGAAATTTGGGCAACAGATTGATGTAGTGGGGTTTAATTTCAAAATTATCCCCATTGGCTGGTGGAATAGATAAACAAGTGGGAAGTGGACCATGGATAGGATAGTATCTCTCTTGGAGAGAAATGCGCGGTTGATTCTGCTCACCTACGGGTGGTGGCAGCGTGGTGTTATAATTTGATGGAGTACCGTCCATCTCGGTCGATGTGGAGGATGGTGGGGAAAAAGAAGATGAAGAAGTACCGACCTCGGAGTCGATAGCAGGAACGCGGACAAGACGGGCACTAGAATCCCGTGTCCAGCCAAGCATGCACTAAGCGGGTTTAGCGCAAGTGGCAGCGTGTGTACTTTTAAAAATGGTCTATTTTGAAAAGTGTGTCGGATTTAGACAAATCACACAAAAATGCACAAACAACCGTAGAACTAAGGTCACCTAGGTCCAGTCTCTAGACCACTCCTAGACTTCCAAAGGACAAGCCGTAGGATCAATCCTCTACCACCTCTTTACTACTCTTGTGGCCAGGTAAGTGACAGGTAAGTAGGAGGTATCCGCTATACGAATCACCGAAAATAGCGGGCCTAATTAAGTAACCACTTGCCTTAGACACACTTGCCTAGGCACCACAAAAGTAATGCGGATAAGCGATAGATTACCCACGACCTTCCTCTGTCCTTATTGAGCGCGACAGTCCTTAGATTCATGTCTAGATATTTTTTAAATTAATTTAGGGTTGATGCAGATGCTCGGTTTGTGATTTGTGGGGCTTAGGAAGGGTGATAAAATCCCTACCTAATCTGAATTTTGTCTTTGCCCCTTAAAGTCCGTATTAAAATATGCAAAACAAACCAATTACAAAACTTTTGCAAAAAGATTTTTGAGCGGCGATATTTTGCAAAGAATCCTGCAGAAAAGATATTTTATTGGATTTCAGAAGAGAAAGAAAGAGTTGAGCTTACCAGAGAAGTTTGGAACCCTAGATCTCCAATTCCGCCGCGCTTCCGCCGCGAATATGGCTTATTTGCCGCGGTTCCGCCGCGAGAAGGAGGTATCTCGTGATGAGTTTTGCTACGTGGCCTCCTGTGCTCCTCTGGATCTCGATGAATGTCTCTGTCTTTCTGTTTTCTCAAGTTTGTGACTCCAGATCTCCTTGCAAAATTCACACACAATTTGTTAAATATACAATTTGCAGTTTTGTTTTAATTATGATATAGATCGAATAAGAATTCAACACAAATAGTAAGAATAAAAAATTACGCACGTATCCCCGGCAACGGCGCCATTTGATTAATCTGTTTTATTGTAGTTATACCGCAATCAGAACGGTGCGCGTGTAGCTAGACCGAGGTGAGTACGGGTCGTTCTCTGGGAAACGTTGAACCTTTTATTCTTACTTTAGGCGTGTTGATTAGGAGAGGAGGGAGAATAAAGAATGGTGAAGAATAGTTGTCGGATCTAGATCTACGTTAAACACGGATGCAAAATATATATCTAAATTAACTTCGGATGTAAGTTTATATAAAAAGGGGGCTTGTAGGGTTCATTAGGATTTAGTAGTTATGGATGATTAATTAAAAATTACTCTTTTTATACTTTAATAGATTTAAAACTAAAACGACAGTGATGCATGCAGATTAGGGTTTCTGGAGGGAAAAAGGTTCCCACTCTTAACCCCTATCTCGACATGGAACTCCGTTCATATCTAGCCTTTACCAAAACAATAGTTAATCTAATCTCTAATCGTGGTCGCGATTAGCAATGAATTGGTAGCGCGCCCAATTAGGATGTTAACTATTCTTTTGATAAAGTTTATAAACTTTATAGGACGTAAAAAGAGTTTAAGGATCTTAATCATCCATTAACCTACCCTAATCCCATGAACCCTAACAAGCGAAGAATTACTCGTGCATGTTGGGAGAAGAAGAGATGGAGAGGGAAATCATATTAAAACTACAAAGAAATAGAATAAGAAAAACAAGTATCTTTATTAATCAACAAAATTCATTTACACTTTGTTCCCTTAGAAAATGATTACAAAATGCTAGTTTTGCTTCTCGATCTCTTCTAAGGAGGTAGATGAACCGTTGATGATCAGCCTGGATACGTGAGCCTGTCGCGGACTTCGTGATCTCTTCAGCTTGATGCCTTCTAACTTTAGCCCTTGGTCCTTTATATAGCCCCCAAAGAAGAAAACCTAGTTACCATATATGGTGACTTCCTAATATGGTGACTTTCCATATATGGTGACTTTCCCAATATGGTGACTTTTCATATATGGTAACTAGTTGTTAGGATCCCAACCAGAAAATCAGGGCCCTAACTCCTCAGAAGTGCGGCGGAACCGCGGCGTAATGGTGGGTTTGGCCGCGGATCCGCGGTGGATTAGGAGGATCGTGGGTTCGTTTCTTTTGAGGCTTCTTCTGGTGACACATGTAAACTATTTTGGTATCTGGAATCTGAAAATCTTCTCTGCGTCTCTGCCAGAATTGATTTCTTCAATTTACTTTACTATTTCGGCAGATTTGATCTCGATAACTCGGATTTTCTTGATTCCAGTCCTGAAATAATTTCTGCACAATTATCTCAATAAATAATGTTAGTAGAATTTGTTTTCATTGAGATATTATCTTTAACCATTTGTCATGATATTTTAGTTTAAGAGAATTGGTCAAAGGTATTTGATAAGGTAAGCATATTAAATGGGCCAAATGTTACATGGATATTATATTCTTACTTTTTACTTCATAATGTTAATTATAATATATAAACACATGAAAATAGTATTTTTACAGATAAACCCTCATATGTGTCATATATTATAATAAACACCTTTTTTTTATATAGAAATAGTAGGAAAAATGTCATATTAAAAGTGCGGTTTTATCAACTGAATAGTATACACCACAGCACAACGGAGTATTGGAGCGGAGGAATCGCATCCTATTAAATATGGTGCGCTCTATGATGAGTATTGTTGAGTTACCTATTTTCTTTTAGGGCTATTCACTTGAGACAGCTGCATACCTATTAAATAGGGTTCCGACCAAATCCGTGCCTACCACTCCATATGAGATATGGCATGGGAAGAGACCATCTCTTAAACGAGTTAAGATATGGGGTTGTCCGGTCTATATTAAAAAGCAAAATCCGGACAAGCTCGAGACAAGGTCTGTTTTGTGCAAGTTTGTGGGATATCCAAAGAATTCATATGGATATATTTTCTACCACACCGAGGAACAAAAAGTGTTTGTTTCTCAATATGCCACTTTTTTAGAAAAAGAATTTCTTGTGAAAGAAATTAGTGGCAATGAGGTAGAGCTGGATGAAGTTCCAGCTACACAAACTATAACTGATGATTTAGTAGAACCGGAGAAGTCAATAGTCCTCGACGAGCCTCAGCCACTCCGCAGATCTAGTAGGGTTCTTCATCCACCTGAGAGATGCTACGGTTTTCTCGTAGACGGTGAGAGCGAGGATTGCTTTATGGAAGATGATGACCCAACTAGTTTCAAGCAGGCCATCACAAGTGGAGACTCTGTGAAATGGCTGGATACTATGCGATCAGAGATGGAATCCATGTACATCAACAAAGTATGGATTTTAGAAGTTGCTCCTGAAAGGGTAAAACCCATCGGGAGCAAGTGGATCTTTAAGAAGAAACTTGGTGTAGATGGAAAGGTTAAGACCTTCAAAGCTAGACTTGTAGCAAAATATTTTCGTCAACGAGCAGGTGTCGACTATGATGAAACCTTTTTTCAGTGGTTATGCTTAAGTCCATCAGGATCCTACTTGCCATTGCTGCATACCATGACTACGAAATCTGGCAGATGGACGTTAAGACCACTTTTCTAAATGGTGATTTAGAAGAGTGAGTGTACATGACACAACCAGAGGGCTTCGTAGATAGTGGGAGCAGCGGAAAGGTGTGCAAGGTGTTTAAATCAATCTACGGATTAAAGCAGGCACCGCGGAGCTGGAACATCTGTTTTGATATGGCAGTCAAAGAGTTTGACTTCATCAAAAACGTAGATGAACTTTGTATATACAAGAAGATAGTAGAGAGTAAGGTTTTCTTCCTCGTATTGTACGTGGATGACATACTCTTGATAGAAAATGATGTTCCTATGCTACACTCGGTCAAGCTTTTCTTATCACAAAAGTTCTCCATGAAAGATCTAGGTGATGCCTCCTACATCCTGGAGATTAAGATCTATAGAGATAGATCTAAAAGGATGCTGGGATTGTCCCAATCTAGGTATATTGACACCATACTAAAAGGTTTAGTATAGAAAATTCTAAGCGTGGTAATTTACCCGCTTGCTCAGGAATCACTCTCTCTAAAGAGATGTCTCCTAAGACTGATTTGGAGAGGGATCGCATGCAAGAGATACCTTATGTTTCTGCAGTTGGGTCTATCATGTGTAGGGTGTTTTTCATCACCCCATTGAGATGGGAATACGCGTCGCTTGTCAGGCGTACTACAGATTCACCCTGCCTAGGGTAGGCGGGGGTTTATTGATTGTGGGGATCCAAATCTCCGGCATCCGCGGACTAAACTGTCGTTAATTACCACTCACCTTTGAGGCGAAGGAACCTCCGATTGACGGATCAAGTGCTCATGCGAACTCAATGTGCAGTGTGCATATATGTGTCTTAAGGGGTTTTGGATATATTGGGGGCCTCGCAGAGTTTACGGGAGTCCCGCTACCCGGATTGCGGGCTGGGGGTCAAGAGGGCTACCAGCCCCCTTGCGGGATGCGGGACAGCGCCCCGTTAGAAATTTTTTTCTAATGGGGACAGTGTTGTGGAGTGTGTGTAATAATAAAAAAAAGGGAAAAAGTGTCTAAAGGACGCGTGGGCGCCAGCGCCTCGCGTGCTTGGCACACGGGGGCTGGGCGCCAGCGCCTCGTGTGCTTGGCACGCGGGCGTTGGACGCCAGTAGGAAGAAAGGGCTTAGTCCCTACACTGGGAGTTGTACTCCCGATTGACTTTAGGAGTTAAACTCCTAAAAGAAAAGGGTTTATTATTATATATTTCTTTTATGGAGTTAAACTCCAAGAGATTTTGAATGGAGTTAAACTTCTAATTAGGGTTTTATTTATGGAGTTGAACTCCAATAGATCTTGAATGGAGTTAAACTCCTAGAAATCTTTGGATCGGATCATCCCAGACTGGGATTTTTGGAGATAGGTCTCCTTCTTCCTCCTCTTCTGTTGGCCGGATCTTGGAGAAAGGGGGGTGGGATTTAAAAAAATTTCCCCTTTTTGAGATCTAATGGAACATCTGAGTTCCCCTACAGGGGTTTGATGGTGAAAAACTATTCCTTTTTGATAAAAGAAGAGTAAAACTCTTGATTTAATTTAAGAAAAAGGAGAAGATTTAGAACCTTGAGGAAGGAGAAGGAGGCACCGACCCTAATTTTTTGAGAGTGAGAAAAAGTTGGGATATTTTCATCATCTTTGCCTTTATAGGCTACACACTTTACATATAGCCCCTTGGGCTTTACAAAATGGCATTTTGCCCATCTCATACCTCATGTGCTCATTTCTTTTGCACATGAGCCATGAGTTTTACAAAAATTTGGCTTTATGGCCATTTTTCTTACATTTATTCATAAAAAAACACCAAAATTATTTATTACAAAATTTTTATCGTGGCATGGGGGAGGCCGGCCACTTCATGTTCGGTCTCGACTTGGGCATGGGCCCACTTGACCTGGGACTGGGCCCACTTGGCTTGGGGTTGACTTTGATTTTGACTTGGTCAACCAGGGTGTAAATTTTTACCCCAACATCATGTACGCGATGTTATGCACCAGACCGGATATAGCTTACGCACTTAGTGTGGTAAGTAGGTATCAATCAAATCCTGGGAAGAAGCACTGGACAGCTGTGAAGAACATTCTTAAGTATTTGAGAAGGACTAAAGAAATGTTCTTGGTGTATGGTAACGGAGAACTCCAAGTGGAGTCCTTTACCGATTCGATTTTCCAGAGTGATAAGAACGACAGTAAGTCGGTCTCGGGTTTTGTCATCACCCTCAATGTAGAGACGGTATGTTGGAAGAGTTCCAAGCAAGATACCGTGGCAGACTCGACGATGGAGGCTGAATACATCACTGCTAACGATGCTGCCAAAAAAGCTGTCTGGATGAAGAAGTTCATAGCTGAACTTGGTGTGGTTCCATCTATTGAGCATCCAATACCTTTGTATTGTGATAACAATGGAGGTGTGGCTTTGACCAAGAAACCCTGGTCCCATTAGCGATCCAGACATATTCTAAGGGGGTATCATCTGATCCGGGAGATAGTAGATCGCCGGGAGATCGAGATCAGGAGAGTTGACACGAAGGACAACACAGCAGATCCACTCTCGAAGACCCTTCCCCAGACGCAATTTGAGAGACTTTTTGGGATGTTGGGTATGCGATACTACAACAATTGGCCTTAGTGCAAGTGAGAGATTGTTAGTCATATATATGTCCTAGAGGCCATTATTGTATATTATAGTGGATACTTGGACATATATATAGAGGACTTTCTTGCTCGACATGATAGTATGCTATCTGGTTGCACTTTATCTTAACATGTACACTTGTATTATTATACTGTCTCTCTGATACATGTTGATAAAGCCCTTAAAATGTTAGCTTGACTACCAGGACTATGATGCAGATCATACAAGTGGGGCTTGAGTAGTCCATAAGCACATCTTTTAACATTTCCTAGTCGAGGGGATATCGAGACAGTGCATCGATATTCCAGAGTAGACTAGTGTGTACGTTTCTTGACCCTGTATGGGGCGATGGTTGATCCCACAACTATTGGTGTTTGACATCATATATTATACACAGGTGCTCATTAGAGAATGGGTACACCGAACAGAACTCGTCGAGAACTTTTAGATGGTACCATACCTATCATCAGATAACAGTTCTCTGGTGATCCTTGTACAGGTTAGTCTGTAGACCCGAGATCATCATAGAGTCTTGTGTGGTTCCTACCGTGCTTTGATTTCTTCCCTACCACGGCTCAAAGGAGTCGAGCAAACATGTGGATTTTGGTTACAGTCCCGAGTCACATGGAGGCAATGAGCGATAAGAGGGGTTTCGTCTTTCCCGGTATAGGGAGTTGATATTGCGCTATGTTCGATTGGCTATAGCAGCAAGTTCCTGGCTAGGGCTGATGAGATTTGCTGGTAAGTATTATCAGTAGTTTCTCGAACCGTTATGAGCCACACATTGGTATGACTTATCAAGTTACTAGGGTATGACGATTCCACCCCTAGACTTGATATGCGACATATCATATGAAAAGACCGGACTATACTGTAAGTGTTGCTTATAGGCTTTACAGGAGTTTGGACAAGCTTACTTGTTGATCTTCTATTCGCTCAAACCTGGGTAGCTGTTACGTCCAGCTAGTACCGTTGATGGCTTGTGGGTGACTGATGTGATCATTACCTACTGCTGGCGTATTGACGAGTCTTTAGAGCCCCACACAGAGGTTTCCTAACTCAAACGAAACGAAGTAGGACACATATGGTGATATGTGCGGATGCTTGATTAAATACGAGTATGTGATACCGTATTCTAATCTCGCGATATATGATATCGGTTAGATTATATATGATATAACCGGATTATTGAATCAAGTGTTGATTCGATGATTTACTGTATGTATATATATATTTGATACTGGCTGGTTGTATACGATATGACCAGATTATTGAATCAAGTGTTGATTTAATGTAGTATTGAATATTTGTCGGTAATATGGCCGGGTTATTGAATCAAGTGTTGGTTTGATAATTTGATATACATATTCATATGATATTAGTCGGTTGTATATGATATAACCGGATTATTGAATCAAGTGTTGATTTAATAATTTGATATATATTTTTATTTGATATATTAATATATATTAACTAATATTAGCTTACTAATGAATTTCTTCTCTTGTGTGTGTGTGTGTATATATATATATATAATTTACTATTGTATCATGGTGGATGATACATAGAACATGCATGTATATGTAACAACTCCAATTCTTGTGTACATAAATTTGATTTAAAGTTAATATATATTTAGGGTATTTACATTTCCTGTGAGTACTATAAATATTTAATTTACTTTTGAACAACAAGAAAGTGCTTGTAGCTCATTGGTAAGACATTGCACTGCTGAACCAAAGCACCAGAGCACAAATCCCATCAGCCACATTATTTTTTAATTAGTTTTCTTTTAATCTTTTTAGAAACCCAAGAGTCTACACGTGCATAACTCGTAAAAACCAAGAGTCACACATAAAACAAACGAGTCCACTCGGCTTGACTCGGTTGAATCGGGCAGCCGGCGCGGCTGACTCGGCAGGTGCCGCCAGGTCAACTCGGCCGAAACCCCATTTTTTTATGTAACCTGTGACTCTTTAACTCCCCATAACCCCTGTACTGTTTAATTTCCCTGCACATTTACAGAGCAATTTAAAACCCCATTTTAACCATATTTTAATACAATTTTTATCACACCATTTCATCTACCCTACACCCTAATTTTTCCTATAAATACCACACCTAAACTCACTCCTCCTCACTTCCAAATCTTTGTCCAAACTCTCACAAAAATTCTATAGAATTTTTGTGTGTAAGTGGAGTTAGCAAAGGGCGAACCTCCGATGATCTTCCAACGACGATCCGAGGAGATTCCAGCGACGAAACGACGCACCGGCCCCTCCTACTTCTTCCTTTTCCTCTCCTCTCCACTACAATCCAGTAAGTACCTTCTCCCTCTTCTTTTTACTATTCTAAAAAACATAGAATTTTAAAAACCCGACGGAAGTGGAGTTAATCCGACTTCCGATTCGATTTTTCCTTAAAAATCATATTTTTCTTAAACACAATAATACCAAACTCTCACATCATGATAATTAAACATTAACAAAACATATTGAAAAGTTTCATATCAAAAGAATTCCTCTTTTACTTTTATCGCAATTTTACAGAAAAATACCATATAGTTTAGTTTCGACATAAAATATTATTAGCCCTTGCTATACCTTTAGATAGTTCATGAGGTAATGACCTACCTCCTCATAACACACATTTCTATCATAGCACAATATCTTTTGGGAACCTAGAATACGGAAATACGATTTTTTACAAATAAATACCATAAACTACAAAACCTTTTTCTATAAGATATGTATTTTTAATAAATCTTTGCAATGTGCCGCTACAACCCATTTTGGGGAACCCGTTCAGGATGGTACGGATTATCGCACATTCTTGGGCTTAGTAGTGCGAGATGCAGACCTCCGTAAGAAGCATACGGTCTCGAAAGATTTAAAAAATACAAATATCTTAAGAAAATGAGATCTCTAGAAAAATAATAAATTAAATTATTTTATAAATATATATGTATCTTCAAAATATCTATTTTTGATATAGTATAAATATTCTAACTTTTCTAAATCAAAAAGAATCACTTTACATGAAAATACTATGCAATTCCATACAAGTTCAATACTTTAAATTAAATACCATATATTATGAAAAATATGTTTTATTCACTAGAAATGTCACAATGATAAAATATACATCAATGAAAACTTTAAAGACGATAATAAAATATTTGAGGTGTATTTTGAAAATTATACAAAATTATTTTTACATAAAAACCCCTCAAGTTATACTAAATTACAATAAGGACCCTAGTAATATAGGTTTAAGCGGGACTAGTCTCTTGAGTCTCAGGGAGCCGGAGATTTGAGTGCTTGCCTATTTAAGGTAGACAACTTAACAAACGGTGTTATCAACACGGTAATCGTTTTTGAAAAAGACATAAATCCTACCGTTCATATGCAGCGGTTACCGATAACACCAAAACACTAATTGAGAATTCAATTTCTTTTCTAATTGTCTGACTCATACTGAGTCTCAACATATCAATCCGACTTGAATGAGATTCAAGTATATATAACAATTCAATATGAATCCATATATTCAATCTGCTCAATCTATACAACTTGACCGAACCGAACCATGGATATACATCCATCTACATGATTCTCCAGTTACATCCATTTACTGATATCATGGTTTCGGCAAGTCATCCATCTATACAATCTATAATTTAAGACAATACAATTTACAATACAATACAAACAATACAATCAAGACATCGCGGGGTTTTAAGGGGTAGATTGATACGGAAGGTGTTAGAAGTGGCACGAGACTGCAACCATCAAGACACCTAACTTGAATTCAATTGCCGTTGTACTGTGGATGAACGGTTCCTTGTATTCCGTCCACCGTAGTCTCTGATCTAACGAGACTCCTCTCGTATACACTGGCCTCTTCTGTACCAAGCTACAAACAACAGCGTTAACACTAAATACAGCATTATAACAATATAATACAACATTATAATAATATAATACAATTTTAAAAGCTACACACTCTCTCTCTTTGTCTATTCTCCTTATCCCTTATCTTTGGGACTTACCGAGCGATTGTTCGCCGACGACATTCCCTTTCTTTCTTGTTTGGAATGTTGTCAGGTGATTCGGTCCTATAGGAGATCGAGTCCACCAGCGAGGACTTGGATCAGCTAGCCTTCGATCCGGAGCTCTAGTTACTTGTACATTTTATTTCAGTACTTTTCATTTCTGTTATGCCACTGTTTAAGCATTGCTTTTTCATTCCATGTATTTACTTTTCAGATGTATTGTAAAAAGAATGTTAATAAATAAAGTTGTTGTTCATTATATTTGTCTCTTGTATATATTTCTTTTATATTGCTTAGATACACTTAGCGTGTTTACTTCAGAGTAAATACGTAGCGGCCTCGTCGCGTCCTCTGCTCGTACACTGGGAAGCGGGGCGTGACAGGTTTTGTTAGTGACCCATGCAGGTCAGAGCTGTATGGAACCCTACCATGCAGTTCAACTCTGCGTGGACAACCTAAGCAATATAACACAAGAACCAGCAACTGAAAACATTCTTTACAATTCATATTCCTTGAATCTTACAATCTCATATATTTTGAATATGTCCTAACCCAAAAAATTTCATTCAAGGTTATGGATTCCCCGAACAATACCAGCACCAACTTCAATAACACTCCACCTCCACTACTGATTACACTTGCCGTAGCTGCTCCGATCAACGAGCAGACGGTTTTGCTTGAGGCAATCCGCAGCCTCCTGGAAGGACAGCAGCAGCAGACTGCTATCCTGATGAACCGACCAGAGGAAGAAGCACCTGGGGTGAAGCAATTCAGGGCTTTGCACTCTAAACAATTCTCAGGAAAAGAGATCCCTCTAGAAGCTGAGGAATGGGCTCAGAGCATCGAAGATGATCTGGCAGCGGCACAAGTGCAAGAGATAGCTTGGGTCCGTGTTGCGAAACTGCAGCTCACGGACAATGCACGGGTTTAGTAGAAGGCAGAAGAAAGTCGTCTTGATCAACCCATCGAATGGAAGACTTTCCGCGACATGTTCGACGAAAAGTACTTCCTTGAGTAAGTTGTTGTTCATTACATTTGTCTTTTATGTATATTTCTTTTATATTATTTAGATACGCTTAGCGTGTTTACTTCAGAGTAAATACGTAACGGCCTCGTCGCGTCCTCTGCTCGTACACTGGGAAGCGGGGCGTGACAGGTTTTTTTGGTGGCCCCATGCAGGTCAGAGCTGTATGGAACCCTACCATGCAGTTCAACTCTGCATGGAAAACCTAAGCAATATAACACAAGAACCAGTAACTGAAAAAATTCTTTACAATTCATATTCCTTTAATCTTACAATCTCATATATTTTGAATCTGTCCTAACCCGAAATTTATCATTCAAGATTATGGATTCCCCGAATAACACCAGCACCAACTTCAACAACACTCCACCTCCACTACCTATTACAACTGCCGTAGCTGCTCCGATCAACGAGCAGACGGTTCTGCTTGAGGCAATCTGCAGCCTCCTGGAAGGACAGCAGCAGCAGACTGCTATCCTGATGAACCGACCAGAGGCAGAAGCACCTGGGGTGAAGCAATTCAGGGCTTTGCACCCCAAACAATTCTCAGGAAAAGAGAGCCCTTTAGAAACCGAGGAATAGGCTCAGAGCATCGGAGATGATCTGGCAGCGGCACAAGTGCCAGAGATAGCTTGGATCCATGTTGCGAAACTGCAGCTCATGGACAATGCACGGGTTTGGTGGAAGGCGGAAGAAAGCCGTCTTGATCAACCCATCGAATGGAAGACTTTCCGCGACATGTTCGACGCAAAGTACTTCCCTGAGACTGCCAGGTTCGGCATGGAACAGCAGTTCATCCATCTGCAACAAGGTTCAATGTGGACCAAGTCAGTAGATGAATATGACGCTGAGTTCACCATGCTCAGTCTGTAAAATACGTCCCAATAATTCGATTCTTCAATATATCACATATTACACAGCTAACACAATACTTTAACAGATTTGCGGCACACCTGATACCGACGGATGAGATTAAAGCCCGTCGATTCCAACAAGGGTTAGATCCAGAAATCTAGGCTGCACTGGCCACAGGAGATTTTACGACCCATGAATCGGATCTGAAAGCTGCCCACCGTTATGAGGCAGTGGTAAAGATGAGGGGCAGATCTCAATCTACTGGGATTAAGCACCCTGCCAACCAGATGGCAGGAGGAGCCTCATCAAGGCCATCTTTTGTGCTAAGGAGACCGGGAGTACCAATAAATCGTCCCAGCCCAGCCTTTTGTACTTACTGCAAGAGAGATGGGCATCTAATGAAAGACTGCCGGCGAGCCAACCACCTTTGCTTAGTCTGCGGCTCAGCTATCCACGATATTGGGTCTTGTCCTCGTAGACAAAACTCATATGCTGCACCCAGGCCAGCAACCACATACCCGCAACGCCCAGCCCTTCAGGCACCTGCTCCAAGGCTCGCTCTCCCTGCTCTACCGCCTAGAGGACCACCGACTGCACCTCCTCCTCGTCAGTTCCATCAAGCTCAACGGAACGTTCCGAGGAATGCTCCTACGGCCAAGAGGAATGTACCACGGCGACAGGCTTTCACGATGACCGTGGAAGAAGCTGAGGCCACTGGCCAAGTCATCACTGGTAACCCTTTCTTCTCAAGCTTTTCTTTCAGTCTTAACACCTACCTATATATTTTTCCTATACCTAAAACATATCCCACATACCTTAGGTAAAATCTTAGTATCCTCACTTCCTGCACTAGCACTCTTCGATACTGGAGCATCTCATTGCTTTATGTTGCAACGGATCGTCCGAACTCATGCGATTCCAGTCACACCACTTGTATCCAGCTGGAATGTCAGTTCAGGAAATGACGTTCTAAAGGCAACAATGGGATACGGCTTGTGTCCAGTAGTCGTTTGTAGCAGAGAATTCTATGCTGACTTCAAGGTGCTGGACATACCGAACTTCGATGTGGTTCTAGGTATGGATTGGCTCGGAACATTCTATGCTACTATTGTCTGTCGTCAAAGGAGGGTAGTATTCGAGATTACAGACCATCCGATTTTCTATTTCAAAAGTGGAGACTGTACCCTGGAGCCAAGTACTTACAAGGCGAAACCAAAGAAGGCAGTGATTGCGGCAATTCAAGCGGAGGAAGGATCAAAGCCAGAAGTAGTTCGAGAGTTCGACGATGTGTTTCCTGATGATATATCAGGTTTGCCTCCCGATCGAGCTCTTGAATTCAGCATTGATTTAATACCAGGAGCACAACTGGTGATCAAAGAACCTTATCGATTAAGTCCGGAAGGTTTGAAGGAAGTCCGAACTCAGTTGGACGAATTATTGGCGAAAGGATGGATTCGTCCCAGCACTTCAAGTTGGGGATCTCCAGTTCTACTTGTGAAGAAGAAGGAAGGTTCATACAGAATGTGCATTGATTATAGAACCTTGAACGAAGTAACAATAAAGAACAAATATCTACTTCCGCGCATCGACGATTTTTTCGATCAGCTAAGTGGATCTTGTGTTTTCTCCAAATTAGATATTCGTTCAGATTATCATCAGGTGAAGGTCAAGAAAGCTGATATTCATAAAACAGCATTCAGAACTCGTTATGGACATTACAAATTTCTTGTGATGCTATTTGGAGTGACCAACGCACCAGCAATATTCATGAACCTAATGAATCAAGTTTTCCGGGAGTACTTAGATAGGTTTGTTGTCATCTTTATCGACGACATCCTGGTGTATTCAAAGAGTCGGAAAGAACATGCCGAGCACCTACGAATTGTTCTGAAAACTCTCCGACAATATCAACTATATGCCAAGTACAGCAAATGCGAGTTTTGGCGAGATCAAGTCGGTTTTCTCGGACATATTGTATCAGGCGAAGTAATCTCTGTGGATCCAGCGAAAGTTTCAGTAGTAAGCGAATGGCCGACACCAAAGTCAGTGAAGAACATTCGGAGTTTTTTGGGTCTAGATGGATATTACAGAAGGTTCATTGAAGGATTTTCGAAGATAGCAACACCCCTGACCAAGCTCACACGTAAAGATGAAGACTTTGTGTGGTCGGAAACATGCGAACATACTTTCGTAGAACTCAAGTCAAGGTTGACATCAGCGCCTATTCTCGTTATACCAGATCAATCTGGAGGTTTCGAAGTGCATTGTGATTCATCCGGTAAAGGATTAGGATGTGTTCTACATCAACACGATAAGGTTGTGGCTTATGCTTCAAGACAGCTAAAGATTCATGAGCGTAATTATCCGACGCATGATTTGGAATTGGCAGCCGTTATCTTTGCTCTTAAGATTTGGCGCCATTATCTTCTTGGTGAACGAGTGAACATTACACAGATCACAAGGGTCTGAAATATTTGTTTACTCAGAAGGAGCTTAATATGCGGCAGAGACGATGGTTAGAACTCATGGCGGACTTTGACATCAACCTGCAATATCACCCATGGAAGGTGAATGTGGTACCTGATGCCCTTAGTCGCCAACCATTAGCAATGAATCTCACCTCCCAGTGGAAGCTTCAACAGGAATTGTATCAGATGGAGATTAAAGTAGTCATGCCGGGTAACGCTTCAAGTTTGATAAATTTACAAGTTCAATCTTCCATTGTCAATCAGATCAAAGCAGCTCAAGCAAGTGATGCTAAGTTGCAAAAGATCAGAGAACAAGTGGAGAATGGACTCGGAACAGACTTCATCATTCATGAAGATGGATCTTTGAGATACGGCAGCAGATTATGTGTACCAAAAGGTTCTATTCGGGAAGAGTTAATGAAAGAAGCTCACAGCTCTCCCTACTCAGTACACCCTGGAGGTACAAAGATGTACAAAGAGCTACGTTAGAATTACTGGTGGCATGGAATGAAGCGTAAAGTAGCCATAAGCGTCGTTAAATGCTTGATATGTCAGCAAGTAAAGGCTGAACATCACAGGACAGCTAGATTACTTCAACTATTACCTATCCCAGAATAGAAGTGGCAACACATCACAATGGATTTTGTGACTGCTCTTCCTCGCAGCACAAAGGGTAACAATGCGGTATGGGTCATTGTAGATTGACTCACAAAGTCGGCTCACTTCATCCCATTTCGAGTTGGTCAATCAACTGAGACATTAGCAAAGAAGTACATGGAGGTAAGAATCTACTTAAGATTTAAACTCTTCAAATATGTATTGTCTCTGATACCCATGAACTCATATAGGAAATTGTGAGACTTCATGGAGTACCGGTCTGCATTGTCTCCGGTTGTGACACCAGGTTCCGATCGCAATTTTGGCAGAGTCTACAAGCGAGCTTGGGAACAAGTCTGAACTTCAGCACAGCTTATCATCCACAAACAGATGGTCAGTCTAAGCGAACTATTCAGATCTTGGAGGATATGCTTAGAGCGTGTATGCTAAACTTCGGAGGATCGTAGGAAGATCACCTATATCTTGTGGAGTTTTCAAACAACAGCTACTAAGAAAGCATTGGAATGCCATCTTTTGCAGCGCTTTATGGAAGGAAGTCTCGATCGCCATTAAGTTAGGACGACATCGGAGATAGAGAACTCCTTGGACCCAAGATGATAGTAACAACCGTAGATGTGGTACGCACTATCAAG
The DNA here is from genome assembly GCA_030015575.1 of Agapanthus africanus. NCBI lineage: Eukaryota > Viridiplantae > Streptophyta > Magnoliopsida > Asparagales > Amaryllidaceae > Agapanthus > Agapanthus africanus. The sequence continues at coordinate 174,422 of JASDDO010000308.1, forward strand.
GAAAGAATACGCATAGCCCAAGATCGACAGAAGCACTGGGCTGATACGAAGCGACGTCATTTGGAGTTCAGCGGGAGATCATGTATTTCTGAAAATATCTCCAAACCGCGGAGTGATTCGATTTAGAAGACGGTGTAAGCTTAGTCCAAGATACATTGGACCGTTCGACATACTCGAACGAGTCGGTGAAGTGGCATACCGCTTGTCACTTCCACCTTCATTGGAAGGAGTGCACAATGTGTTCCACATATCCCAACTCAGAAGGTATGTGAGTGACCCCAACCACATTCTCGATCATTACGAGCTCACTGTACAGCCCGACTTGTCTTGTGAGCAACAACCTGTAGAGATTCTGGATAGAAAAGTGAAGTCACTTCAGAACAAGGAAGTCAATTTGGTTCGAGTGAGGTGGAGAAAAGACACTCCAGGAGAATCGATATGGGAAAGGGAAGATGAGATGCGTGCAAGATACCCCACCTATTTGTAAACTAGTCCTTAAAATAAATTATAAATTTCGAGGACGAAAGGGTAGACTGTAACAACTCCAATTCTTGTGTACATAAATTTGATTTAAAGTTAATGTATACTTGGGGTATTTAAATTTCCTGGGAGTACTATAAGTATTTAATTTACTTTTGAACAGCAAGAAGGAGCTTGTAGCTCATTGGTAAGACATTGCACTGCTGAACCAAAACACCAAAGTTCAAATCCCATCAGCCACATTATTTTTTAATTAGTTTTATTTTAATCTTTTTAGAAGACCAAGAGTCTACACGTGCATAACTCGTTAAAACCAAGAGTCACACATAAAACAAACGAGTCCACTGCAGTAGTCAAAGCGACAGAGGACACGTGGCGGCGAGACTCGGCTTGACTCGGTCGAATCGGGCCGGCGGCGCGGCTGACTCGGCCGGCGCCGCAGGGTCAACTCGGCCGAAACGCCATTTTTTTATGTAACCTGTGACTCTTTAACTCTCCATAACCCCTGTACTGTTTAATTTCCCTGCACATTTACAGAGCAATTTAAAACCACATTTAAACCATATTTTAATACAATTTTTATCACACCCTTTCATCTACCCTAAACCCTAATTTTTCCTATAAATACTACACCTAAACTCACCCCTCCTCACTTCCAAATCTCTGTCCAAACTTTCAAGAAAATTCCATAGACTTTTTGTGTGCAAGTGGAGTTAGCAAAGGGTGAAGCTCCGATGATCTTCCGACGACGATCCGAGAAGATTCCGGCGACGAAACGACGCACCGGTACCTCCTACTTCTTCCTTTTCCTCTCCTCTCCACTACAATCTAGTAAATCCCTTCTCCCCCTTCTTTTTAGTATTCTAAAAAACTTAGAATTTTAAAAACCCGACAGAAGTGGAGTTAATCCGACTTCCGATTCGGTTTTTCCTTAAAAAACATATTTTTCTTAAACACAATAATACCAAACTCTCACATCATGATCATTAAATATTAACAAAACATATTGACAAGTTTCATATCAAAATAATTCATATTTTACTTTTATCGCAATTTTACAGAAAAATACCATATAGTTTAGTTTCGACATAAAACATTATTAGCCCTTACTATACCTTTAGATAGTTCACGAGATAATGACCTACCTCCTCACAACACACATTTCTATCATAGCACGATATCTTTTGGGAACTTAGAATACGGAAATACGATTTTTTACAAATAAATACCATAAACTACAAAACCTTTTTCTACAAGATATGTATTTTTAACAAATCTTTGCAATGTGCAGCTACAACCCATTTTGGAGAACCCGTTTGGGATGGTGCGGATTATCTCACATCCTCAGACTTAATAGTGCGAGATGCAGACCTCCGCAAGGAGCATACGGTCTCGAAAGATTTTAAAAATACAAATATCTTAAGAAAATGAGATCTCTAGAAAAATAATAAATTAAATTATTTTATAAATATATATGTATCATCAAAATATCTATTTTTGATATAATATAAATATTCCAACTTTTCTAAATAAAAAAGAATCATTTTACATGAAAATACCATGCAATTCCATACAAGTTCAATACTTTACAATTAAATACCATATATTATGAAAATAGGTTTTATTCACTAGAAATATCACAATGATAAAATATACATCAATGAAAACTTTAAAGACAATAATAAAATACTTGAGGTGTATTTTGAAAATTATACAAAATTATTTTTACATAAAATCCCCTCAAGTTATACTAAATTACAATAAGGACCCTAGTAATATAGGTTTAAGCGGGACCAGTCTCTTGAGCCTCAAGGAGCCGGAGATATGGGTGCTTGCCTATTTAAGGTAGATAACTTAACAAACGGTGTTATCAACACGGTAATCATCTTTGAAAAAGACACAAATCCTACCGTCCATGTGCAGCGATTGCCGATAACAGCAAAACCCTAATTCAGGATTCAATTTCTTTTCTAATTGTCTGACTCAGACTGAGTCTCAATATATCAATCCGACTTGAATGAGATTCAAGTATATATAACAATTCAATATGAATCCATATATTCAATCTGTTCAATCTATATAACTTGACTGAACCGAACCATGGACATACATCCATCTACATGATTCTCCAGTTACATCCATTTACTGATATCATGGTTTCGGCAAGTCATCCATCTATACAATCTATAATACAAGACAATATAATTTACAATACAATACAAACAATACAATCAAGACATCGCGGGGTTTTAAGGGGTAGATTGGTACGGAAGGTGTTAGAAGTGGCACGAGACTGCAACCATTAAGACACCTAACATGAATTCAATTGCCGTTGTACCGTGGCTGAACGGTTCCTTGTATTCCGTCCACTGTAGTCTCTGGTCTAATGAGACTCCTCTCGTATACACTGGCCTCTTCTGTACCAAGCCACAAACAACAGCGTTAACACTAAATACAACATTATAACAATATAATACAACATTATAACAATATAATACAACTTTAAAAGCTACACTCTCTCTCTCTCTGTCTATTCTCTCTCTCCCTTATCTTTGGGACTTACCGAGCGATTGTTCACCGACGACATTCCCTTTCTTTCTTCTTTGGAATGTTGTCAGGTGATTCGGACCTTTAGGAGATCGAGCCCACCAGCGAGGACTTGGATCAGCTAGCCTTCGACCCGGAGCTCTAGTTGTATATTTCATTTCAGTACTTTCCATTTCTGTTATGCCACTGTTTAGGCATTGCTTTTTCATTCCATGTATTTACTTTTCAGATGTATTGTAAGAAGAATATTAATAAATAAAGTTGTTGTTCATTACATTTGTCTCTTGTGTATATTTCTTTTATATTGCTTAGATACGCTTAGCGTGTTTACTTCAGAGTAAATACGTAGCGGCCTTGTCGCGTCCTCTGCCCGTACACTGGGAAGCGGGGCGTGACAGTATGAGACTCACACCAAGCCAAGGATAATGTTGGGTGATTTATATTTAAGGTAAAAAGAAAATTAGTGGAAAATGAGCATGGCTTAAGATGCTTCAAGAAGCCATGAATCATCCTACTAATTTTGTTTTACTCTAGATATTTTATAACCTAACCTTTATCCTTAACCTTGGTTAACTCTCTAAAATATCACTTGAGATATTTTTCTTCACCCTAGTTCAAGGTTCATCTTCTTCTCCTCTTGAATTTTCTTGAGAGAAAAAGAAAAAGAGAAATAGAATTCTAAAGTGAGAAAAATTCATACTTTATCAACCTACTCTAATCTAGCTCATTAGTGTAGGTTGTTTGCTTCACTAATTCCTTAATTAGTGAAGATGTAGTTTGAGTTAGAGATTCTTCAAGGTGGATCGTTTTGGGCCTCAAAGATGACGAAGCAAGCTCGTTCCTTTCACTATGTGGGGCCTAAGAAGAATTCTAGGGACTACTAATTGGAGTTTAGGGACTACTACTTGGAGCTATTGAAGTGAAGGACCGGTCAACAAAGGTTGTACTGCCTATTCACTTAGTGTAATATTTGTTTACATGCTTATAAATTCTAATTCTATAGTTCGATTCTAAGTTAGTATAGCTTAGCCCACTAGATTTTTTAAAATTGCATACTTGATGCCTCTGGAAACCTAGTAGTGGTGCTAAGACATACTTTCATCTATTATCTTAATATTTTATCAAACCTGTTAACTTAAAGTAAATTGAATGTTAGGTTTATGATATTTAATAGAAGTTCAATATATAATGGTATTTTAATTATATTGATGGTTACATTTGCATTTTACTAGTCAATAACCGTCTATTTTGTTATAAGTATAAATATCGAGTATAAAATACTCATATTAATCAATACTGGTAAAACATACTACTATAGGTACCATTTCATGCCACCAATTAATTTGATAACCACAAGTTTAGTCTATATTGCTATCTAGTTACAATATTAAAGAGTCGTGACAAAATACTATTCTTAATCCCGTCAGATTAATATCATAAACAAGTAATAGTTAATCTATATCCATTAGTATTTACCGATATTCGGTTATAACTATATTGCTTGTTGTATATAGGACTTGATTGTGATATGTGATTGTGATATAGACACCTTACCTGATTGAGTACACTATCTCTGACATGCTTGTAACCTGCCATCTTGTTATTGTTTTTGCTATCATACTAGTACCTATTGACTGCAATACTTACTGATACCAACAATCCCGACTTGTTGTCCTGATGGGTGTAACCTGGTGTCTAGATAGACCTGTACCTGCCTGCTCCTGTATTGGTATTAGGTAGATATTATTCATATCTGACTTGGAAAACGAAACTTGGGGAAATAGAAAAATCAAAAGTGTAACTGAAGTGTAACTTAAAAAGATGTTACATGTTTCCGTGGCTCCGAGGGGGGAACAGAATAGAATCATTCTTGATTCATACATTTTGCATCCGTGATCCCGGGGGGTAACGAGATATATACTTTTGAGTTATATGGAGGAGTACATTCATTGGTTTCAAATACCTGTAGGATAGTAAACCTAGAAACACATAGCTCAGGATATACATGACATATTTGAATACCTACAGCTTGATGTTATGACACTTGTGATTGTTTTGTTTATACTCATACCTTATTTTACATGTGACATTCTATATAGCATACTGTATATATTATTATTATGATATTTATGACGCACTGACGTCTGGGTTTTGCATGGCCTAGATCTTTGACCTTAGTACGGGAGGATCGTGATTAAGTTGACAGGATTGCGGGTCGGTGGGAAGTATCCCACGGATCTAATTCTTATTGATAGCTTTAGATATTCTTTTATATCCTTAGATCTTTGTTGCTTCCAAAAACGTTTTCGGTTATTGTTTATCGTGGTTATTGGACATATTTAGAGATAGATATTTATATTATTGTTCTTGATTACTGATTGACTGCCGTAATGTGACTATGGGAGAATATTTCTTTACCGTAGATAGTATGGTTGGTTTTGTTACGTTCTCAAATTTTGTATTTTGGGAAGCGGGACGTGACATATAGGAACGCCCATCGAGTTATGTTCACTTTTTGACGGCCCTTAAATTACGCAACGTCTACAGGCGTAACACAATACAAGTAAGCCGAAAACCCAGCAATCTAAACTACAAAAGTAGTAAGAAATAAGAACAATTTTTAAAACCTTTAAAATCTCAACCCAAATTCCTTAAAAATCCAACTTTATTTCCTTTAAAATTTTGGCAGCACCTCCTTTGTAAAAACTATCCCAAAAATGGGTACAACATAAATATAAGTAAAACATCCTTAACGGGAGAAAATCCACGCCCAACGGCGGAAAACAACCTCCACATCAGATATACGACGCCGTAGCGAAGAAATAAAAGACGATAGAAGTAAAACTGCATAAAAGACCTCCACGTCACAAAATAATATACAATATCGTCCTTACATCAAGTCTCTAAGTCATACAAGATAATTTTAGATGGAGAGTACATGGATACAACGAATATACAATAAACAATCTTGGATAACCGCGAAACCCACCTAAGCAAAACTGCACACTGTGAGCCGAAGCGGTATCCGATGCAAAAGATGATGTGATAGATGAATAACCTTGCCTCTGACTACTGTGAGGAACGACCTGCAAAACACCGTGGCACAACAGGGGTGAGTTGTCAACTCATGAATAGTAAATAATATAAGCAGGTAATCGCAAGTATACACGTACAGCGCGAATCTAACATATGCAACTAATAGCAATAAAAGTCATATGAATGCAACAGTCATGAAGGTACACTAGCAGGTACAACTAATACATGAAGTACTAATAATATGACAATCTGTATGCAACAATCATGTAAGATACTCTATCAGGTACTACTAATACATGAAGCGATGATATGACAATATATATATGCAACAGCCATGAAAGGTACTCTAGTAGGTACAACTAATACATGAAGCAATACATATAAAATAAGGTATGTAAATGCAACAGTCATGGAAGGCACTCTATCAGGCACAGCTAATATATGAAGCAATGCATAAACAATAAATATGGAGTATGGAATGAAATATGTCATTTCCACGGAATCCTGATATCGTGGTAGGACCAAAGTCCATCAAGACAATTCAAATCCCAATTGCTCAAATCAGCCCCCAAATTGGCTCTCATATCATGTAAGTCTCACAAACCTTGAATGTACAATATCAAGTAAATCTCATATATCCTGAATGTACAAAATCAGCAATTTCATATATATCCTGTATCCAATCTCAAATTAATCTCCTATATCCCAAATCCAATATCAAGTGAATCTCATATATCCTAAGTATATTTGCATGAATAATTATGATGATATATATTAATTGATATGTATACATATATATTAGCGTCCCATTCCACTAATATATATATATATATATATATATATATATATAACAGCGTCCCATTCCACTGTTATATATACTTAGGAGTAAAAATATCATGAAAAGCTATGCCAAGTACCGACATATAAAGGCTGATCTATCAGGTGCTGTCACCACGACTGGCACCCTGATAGGTACGTATCATATGCTATCCGAAAACCCGAGTGCCCAGCTTCGACCCTCGTCCTTCGACGTATCTATACGTACATGACTCCCGTCGGTATCCCCACGATAACCGCCGAGTCATAGGTACTGTAACCGAAAGGTATGGTTCCCCCACTAACTCATCGTCTGCTCCACGACTCTTGCCCCGGGGTACCTCCGGGCCCCACCATGTACCCGCACACGGCCCCCTCCTTTCCTCGCGTGGGGTATTTATATATCAGAACCGATAAATCTCATGGTGGATGCTGAAATATCATATCAAGAGAAACCGGGTTTTTCAAATAATGCATAATTTCATGAAACTACCATGGTCCTCAAATCCAGAAAACATCATGAAAAATCCATATCTCAATGCGAAAATCAATGAATATAATATACGCAACATAAAACTGAAATGCGAGCATATAAAGGAAAAGCCGCTATTTAACTGCAACAAGTTAATATAAATATCATGCGGTTCCTAATTTCTCCAAGTCTATATAATATCAAATAGAGGTAAACATGTAGCTATAGCCAGATATATGTGTAAACATAAAGGTATAGCAAAGTATAAGTATCTATCTATCAGTAATGATGTAATATACCCTCCGGGTATAAGTGAAGTATGTATGCAAGGTATACATGTAGCTATGTCATTATGTGTGTATGTACCTATCGCTAACGGTACAATACCCTATAGGTATACAGGTAACTAGCATGTAAGTATGTTAAGGTATATGTGTAAGCATGTAGGTATACAGGTATGCTATATGTCATATGCATAAAGAAATATGAATCAATATCTCAATGTCCCTAACCAAACAATATCATATAGGTATGTGTGTTGTGCGTGTCATGGCAATTATTGACGGTGTGTGTGGCATACAATCAGTGCTCGTGCAACATGAGCCGTCAATAATAGTGCAGTGTCCTAAAGATACTAGTCCAAACACAACAAGTAACTAAGCAATAAGGTGTATACGCAACTCTATATATAAAATAGAATATGCGACAATATTATAACATCTCTAGCCCAGACGCATAACGCCGTGTGGGCGATACCCCTGTAGATGTTAAATCTACACACCAACGCTCCTGGCTAAGTAAAGCCCACCACTCGCTTTCCTCTGTTCGCAGCACCCGAAGTCCCCGCCTGCAATCCTGAAAGCATATAACAATATAACATGTATATATTAGCAATAGATCCAAAGCACGTACAAACTACGCTGATCAACACGACAACACAAAACTTACTCTCAAGTGTTCGTATTGTGGCTAACGTGCGTAGCGACACTACGAAACCAACTCAAGAGCAAAAGCTACACAAAGACACGAACGATATCGGCACGACCCTAACTAGGAACGCAAAGCGACACAACTACCAAACCTAGACTCTGATCGTACCGATCGCGCATTCACAACACAAGATATAGCGTGGAATCAATATAATGAACGTCGCAACGTCAAAAGAAACCCACGCCTAAACTTACCGAAATCTAGTATGCAACATATAACATTTTAGCACAAAACTACAGCTTTTTTACCAAAACTAGAATTTACAAATATCACAAAATAGCAAGGTTTAACCATTTAAACCTTTACTATAATTTTAAATCTCACTAATTAGGATTAGTAATAGTTTAGTTTGCTAATTAGCTTAATTATCCGATTAGGAAAATATCAATTAACAAATTAGCAATTTGATTAAGTTTTCATAAACTTCAATTAACAATTAACCATTTCATCAAGATAAAACCTAACTTGAACTTCATTAACATTAACATGAATGAATTAAACATGAAATTAAAGCTATAATTAAACAATTAAATAGCTAGCTTATGATTTAAACATAACAATTAAGAATTATGGTTATGGTTTTATACCTCACAAAAGATCAAGATCAAGCAACTAGAAATCCAAAGTTGAGCCTACAAAATCCTCACTAGAATGATGATCCAAGCTTGATTGAAGAAGAAGAAGAATGTGTTTTGATTATATTTGAGTTTGGATGAATTTATTTGGATTTTTGATGATTTATTTGAAGCAAAATGAGATGAAAATGGAGGGGGAAATTTAGGGCAGCCAAGGAGAGAGAGAAGGCTAGCCATGAGGAACAAAGGGAGGGGGGTTGTTTTGTGAAGAATGAAGAAAGTTCTAGCAAAGTAAATCAATTAATACTTCATTTAATGCAAATTGCCACCTTTTCCTTTCTTTTCTTTTCTTTTAAAATTTCATTTTAAACTCAAAATATCTAGATATTACGGATAGATGGTTTAACAAAATATCTAGTGATTAGATTAGTATAAAACCACATTAGTAGTAATTAACCCAAGCCAAAAAGTAATTACCACAATAAAGTGCGCAAATAAAGTATTAAAATAATAATTAATTAGCGAAAATATCTATGTGAACCAAAACTTCCAATTGACCCCCAAAGTCCGCGCACTAGTTTTATTCTAGCTAAACTAGGTGCCGACAAATCAATACAGAAGTTTGATCACAATCGAGTTAAAATGGAAAACACCGACTATTTTACCCTAAAAACGGAAAATTCGCAAAACGATTTCTAAAACGTTACATCTTCTCCCCTTAAAGAAATTCGGTCCCCGAATTTAAAATTCTCACTAAGCATACCCTCAAAGAGATGGTACAAAAACTCCCAAATCTCGCTCGCAGCCTTCCAAGTGATCGCCTCACTATACGGCTACGCCAAGAACCTTCACATATAATAAGACCCTTGATCGAAGTTTCTCCACCAGCCGAACCATTAACACAAATGGCTGCCGGTGAATGAAAAGATCGCGTCCAAAAGAATGGTCTGGTGCTGAATCATGTAAGAAGGTCATGAAGGTATTTGCGAAGTATCGACACAAGGAAAAAAGGTGAATACTCAATAATCTGGACGGAAGTGTCAAATTATAGGCAACGGAACTAACTCGCTTTAAGGATCTCAAAAGGACCTACAATCCTGGGATAAGCTTCCCAAGACTCAACACGTCATTCATCGGAAAATCCGTAGGAATACATGATCTCCCACTGCAAACTCAAATCTGCGACCACCACGGTCGGCATAAGACCTCTGTCTGCACTGGGCTGTTCTCATCCTGACCTGAACCAACTGGATCATCTCCGAAGTCTCTAGACTAGCTGGGGTCCAAAATCCTACTCACGCAGAGTTAAAAAAACATACTGGCAATCGACACGACCTACCAAGCAAAATCTAAAGGTTGCCAATTGGAATGTCTCCTGATAACAGCTATCGAAAGAGAACCCTAACAATGGCAAGTGACGATCCCATCTGCCAACAATAATTAGCACGCACGCACAAGCATATCCTACAGAGTCTTTATAGCCCGCTCTCACAAACCCTTGTCCTGCGGATGGAAAAGCGAAGCTAAAGCTCAGCCAGTACCCAAGGCTTCCTGAAACTTCTGCCCAAGACGGCAAGCGAACATGGTGCCTCTATTGGATACAACATAAGAAGGAACTCCGTGCAACGCACAACATAACAAAGAACAACTAAGCAAACCGAGTATAACCGGACAACAAACACCAAATGGAGTCACACCCTGACTAAACCTGGGTAGACACCACAACGACATTCATGGAGATCTGCTCCCATTCCCACTCCGGAATGGTTAAAGGTTGCAACTCTCCAGCCGGTCTCAGATGCTCAACCTTAGCTCAAAATAAGACAGACACCTCGAAACGAAATCCGAAACTTCACTCTTCATCCCTGCCCACCCGTAACTATCTCACAAGTCACGTCACATATTGGTGGACTTGAATGAACACAGAAAGTCGACTGATGTGCCTGCTCTATGATTTCGTGTCTATACCCATCAGTAACAGGTACACACAAACGCGTCCCTAAACGTAGCACACCCTAGTCACAAATCAAGGACTCCGAATCATTACCCAGCCGAGTATGCTCAAGAATCTCTGACGAACGAGCATCGGCGGGTTGTGCCTCGCGAAAGCGATTAAGGAAAAGTGGACGGGCGCGGACATGAGCAAGCCGTCCCCTCAGTAGTGGCGAACTTAAGCTGTACTCAATGATCGCATAAGAACTGTAAATCTGCAAAAAAACTGTCTCAACACTGCGCACAGCTGGAACAAGCTAACCCCGGGCCTACGACTCCAGCATCAGCTACCACAATCGCCTTACCACGGGTAACGAGGATCTCACAAACACAATCCTACACAAGCTTCATCCAACGGCGTTGTCTCAACAATCAAAACCCGCTGCAGGAAGATGTACATTAAGCTCTGGTGGTCCGCGAAAATCTGACACGACTCTCCGAACAAGTAGTGCCTCCAAATCTCCAACGCATGACCACCGCGGCCATCTCTAGATTAGGAGTGGGATATCCTGCTCGTACTTCCTCCAACTGTAGGGAAGTATAAGCGATAACTCTATAGTGTCACATCAGTACACAATCGAGCCCCACTCACGAAACATCGCAGTTAAATAACAAAGTCGCCCGAACCAGAAAGCAAAGAAAGAACTGGTGCAGTTGTCAACCGAGTCTTCAACTGCTGAAAACTCCACACGCATGCCTCAGCCCAAAGAAAAAGAACCTCCTTTCCGGTCAATTCAATCAACGGCGCAGCGATACACTAGCAATCCTGCACGAAACGGCGGTAAAAACCTGCTAAGCCCAAAAATCCGCGGACCTCCGTCCCGGATATAAGTCTGGGCCCAAGCTGTACGGCCTTGATCTCCCTCGGATCCGTAAGAAAATCGTCTCCCGTAACCACATGACCTAGGAAGACAACATAATCAAGCCTGAGGGAACACTCCGAGAATTTAGCAGATCACTGGGGCTCTCCCAATGTCTACAAAGCAAATCCTCAAGTGCTGCTCAAGTTCCTCACGACACATTGGGATAGGCCAGAATGTCATCAATAACGCAACAATCAACTGGTCGAAGAACGGCCTGAAGAAATCTGGTTCATCACATCCCGAATGCTGCTAGGGCATTGGTGAGTCCGACGACACCACCAAAACACACACTGCCTGTAGCACGCATAAAAGCAGTTTTCGGAATGTCATCACTCCGAACCCGCAACCAATGATGACCTGATCCCAAACAAACTTAGAAAATGTCTCGCACTTTGGAGCAAGTCGAACAAATCGTCAATGCGAGTTAAAGGATACCTATCTGCACCATAACTCAGTTCAATTGATGATCAATTAACACACAACCTCAAACTGTTGTCTTTCTCCTGACGAATAGAATAGGAGCTCCCCAAAGCGAAACACTTGGACGTACAAGTCCCCCTATCTAGCAACTCTGCAGCAGATCCTCAAGCTCCCTAAGCTCCGCCGGCTTATCTGGAACCACGTCGGAAAACTCTCGCACGATAAGAACCCGGTCCAACAATCCCACTGTGGCTCCGATATCACGAATGAACGCCAAGAATCCCCGACATCCTCTCCTCAAAAGCAGACTAGCGAAAAAGGCTGAATTCAAGCTGTGAGAGGCGGCACCACTGTCCCCCTGCACAACAAGAACTGACTCGCCGGGAAAACAAAACCTGACTATTTTCTCGCAGCAGTCCATATAAGCCTAGCACGTGGCTAACCAGTCCGTGCCCAGAAAAACGTCAAATTCAACATGTCTAGAAGGATCAAAACGACAAACGAATCTCTATCTCCTATCCGATTGGCACACGACCGAAACACGTGTCGCGCAACAAAAGAATCGCTAACAGAAGTTAACACAACAAACGGCTGATATAGAAAACCGACTCTCCTCTTCCCAAGCTTCTGCTACTCCCGCAACGGTCATGAAATCTGTCTCGACGACTACGCCACTGTCTCTGGGCTGATACACCGGTACGAGTCCTCCACGGTCCTCGAACTCCTAAAGTCTCGGAAAGATGCTCCTCGTCAAAATGGGTTGCGTCCACTGGTGCTGTGTGAGTAACACGATGCAGTGCTGATCGCAAGGAATAACTGGGTAACAGGGACGGCAACCTCCTGTCGCCGCGCTCTACTGGTCTCAACCAAAGACCTCATCGTCTGGCGTAAGTCCTGCATCTCTGCCACAAGCCTAGCGATACTATCTGTCGAAGGCGGATCCATCCGCTCTAGTACAGCGAGCGTACCATCCTGGTCAAACCTCATCCCACACGAGTCAACCCTGACCTCGGCCCTCGCTGCACCTCTCTGAGTCCCCATAGTCATCGACGGCAAAGGCTATAAATGGAAATAAGATTCGATATGAACACGGAAATCGAATCACAAGGATATGTAACATCAAGGAAGGAATTTCAAGCAATTAGTACTTAGGTCACTTTAGGCGGAGTACCGCATCGTGAGTATGCCGCGGACATACACACACTACGTTACTCTGCTCAAGCTACCTACTCCATCATACCATGGTCATCCTACACTCCGAAAGGTAAAACCTAGCGCTCTGATACCAATTTTGTCACGACCCGAAATTGGCACGTCACGGCCCTTAAACTATGCAACATCTACAGGCGTAACGAAATTTAAGTAAGCCGAAAACCCAGCAATCTAAACCATAAAAAATAGTAAGAAATAAGAACAATTTTTAAAACCTTTAAAATCTCAACCGAAATTCTTTAAAAACCCAACTTTATTTCCTTTAAAATTTTTGCAGCACCTCCTTTGTAAAAACTAACCCCAAAAATGGGTACAACATAAATATAAGTAAAGCATCCCCAATGGGAGCAAATCCATGCCCAACGGCGGAAAACAACCACCATAACAGATATACGACGCCGTAGCGAAGAAATAAAAGATGATAGAAGTAAAACTGCATAAAAGACCTCCAGGTCACAAAATAATATACAATATCGTCCTCACATCAAGTCTCTAAGTCATACAAGATAATGGTAGATGTAGAGTACATAGATACAACGAATATACAATAAACAATCTTGGATAACCGCGAAACCAACCTAAGCAAAACTGCACACTGTGAGCCGAAGCGGTATTCGATGTAAAAGATGATGTGATAGATGAATAGCCTTGCCTCTGACTACTGTGAGGAACGACCTGAAAAACACTGTGGCACAACGGGGGTGAGATGCCAACTCGTGAATAGTAAATAACATATGCAGATAATCTCAAGTATGCACTTACGACGCGAATCTAACATATGCAACTAATAGCAATAAAAGTCATATGAATGCAACAGTCATGAAGGTACACTAGCAGGTACAACTAATACATGAAGCAATAATAATATGACAATCTGTATGCAACAATCATGTAAGGTACTCTATCAGGTACTACTAATACATGAAGCGATGATATGACAATGTATATATGCAACAGCCATGAAAGGTACTCTAGCAGGTACAACTAATACATGAAGCAATGCATATAAAATAAGGTATGTAAATGCAACAGTCATGGAAGGTACTTTATCAGGTACAACTAATACATGAAGCAGTGCATAAACAATAAATATGTAGTATGGAATGAAACATGCCATTTCCACGGAATCCTGACATCGTGGTAGGACCAAAGTCCATCAAGACAATCCAAATCCCAATTGCTCAAATCAGCCCCCAAATTGGCTCTCATATCATGTAAGTCTCACAAACCCTGAATGTACAATATCAAGTAAATATCATATATCCTGAATGTACAAAATCAGCAATCTCATATATATCCTGTATCCAATCTCAAATAAATCTCCTATATCCCAAATCCAATATCAAGTGAATCTCATATATCCTAAGTATATTTGCATAAATAATTATGATGATATATATTAATTGATATGTATACATATATATTAGCGTCCCATTCCACTAATATATATATATATATATAACAGCGTCCCATTCCACTGTTATATATACTTATGAGTAAAAATATCATGAAAACCTGTGCCAAGTACCGACATATAAAGGCTGATCTATCAGGTGATGTCACCACGACTAGCACCCTGATAAGTACGTATCATACGCTATCTGAAAACCCGAGTGCCCAGCTTCGAACCTCGTCTTGCGACGTATCTATACGTACATGACTCCTGTCGGTATGCCCACGATAACTGCCAAGTCATAGGTACTGTCACCGGAAGGTATGGTTCCTCCACTAACTCACCGTCTGCTCCACGACTCTTGCCCCGGGTACCTCCGGGCCACACCCTGTACCCGCACACCGCCCCCTCCTTTCCTCGCGTGGGGTATTTATATATCAGAACCGATAAATCTCATGGTGGATGCTGAAATATCATATCAAGAGAAACCGGGTTTTTCAAATAATGCATAATTTCATGAAACTACCAAAACATCATGAAAAATCCATATCTCAATGCGAAAATCCATGAATATAATATACGCAACATAAAGCTGAAATGCAAGCATATAAAGGAAAATCCGCTATTTAACTGCAACAATTTAATATAAATATCATGCAGTTCCTAATTTCTCCAAGTCTATATAACATCAAATAGAGATAAACATGTAGTTATAGCCAGATATATGTGTAAACATAAATGTATAGCAAAGTATAAGTATCTACCTATCAGTAATGATGTAATATACCCTCCGGGTATAAGTGAAGTATGTATGCAAGGTATACATGTAGCTATGTCATTATGTGTGTATGTACATATCGCTAACGGTACAATACCCTATAAGTATACAGGTAACTAGTATGTAAGCATGTCAAGGCATATGTGTAAGTATGTAAGTATACAGGTATGCTATATGTCATATGCATAAAGAAATATGAATCAATGTCTCAATGTCCCTAACCAAACAATATCATATAGGTATGTGTGTTGTGCGTGTCATGGCAATTATTAACGGTATGTGTGGTATACAATCAGTGCTCGTGCAACATGAGCCGTCAATAATAGTGCAGTGTCCTAAAGGTACTAGTCCAAGCACAACAAGTAACTAAGCAATAAGGTGTATGCGCAACTCTATATATGAAATAGAATATACGACAATATTATAACATCTTTAGCCCGGACGCATAACGCCATGCGAGCGATTCCCCTGTAGACGTTAAATCTACTCACCAACGCTCCTGGCTAAGTAAAACCTACCACTCGCCTTTCCCTATTCGCAGCGCCCGAAGTCCCCGCCTGCGATCCTGAAAGCTTATAACAATATAACAGGTATATATTAGCAATAGACCCAAAATACGTACAAACTACGCTAACCAACGCGACAACACAAAACTTACTCTTAAGTGTTCGTATTGTGGCTAACGCGCGTAGCGACACTACGAAACCAACTCAAGAGCAAAAGCTACACAAAGACACGAACGACATCGGCACGACCCTAACTAGGAACGCAAAGCGACACAACTACCAAATCTAGACCCTGATCGTACCGATCGCGCATTCGCAACACAAGATATAGCGTGAAATTAATATAATTAACGTCGCAACATCAAAATAAACCCACGCCTAAACTTACCGAAATCTAGTAAGCAACATATAACATTTTAGCACAAAATTACAACTTTTTTACCAAAACTAGAATTTACAAATATCATAAAATAGCAAGATTTAACCATTTAAACGTTTACTATAATTTTAAATCTCACTAATTAGGATTAGTAAAAGTTTAGTTTGCTAATTAGTTTAATTATCCGATTAGGAAAATATCAATTAACAAATTAGCAATTTGATTAAGTTTTCATAAATTTCAATTAACAATTAACCATTTCATCAAGATAAAACCTAACTTGAACTTCATTAACATTAACATGAATGAATTAAACATGAAATTAAAGCTATAATTAAACAATTAAATCGCTAGCTTATTATTTAAACATAACAATTAAGAATTAGGGTTAGGGTTTTATACCTCACAAAAGATCAAGATCAAGCAACTAGAAATCCAAAGTTTAGCCTCCAAAATCCTCACTAGAATGATGATCCAAGCTTGATTGAAGAAGAAGAATGATGGGTTTTGATTATATTTGAGTTTGGATGAATTTATTTGGATTTTTGATGATTTATTTGAAGCAAAATGAGATGAAAATGGAGAGGAAAATTTAGGACAGTCAAGGAGAGAAAGGGGGCCGGGCAT
Organism: Agapanthus africanus; assembly: GCA_030015575.1. Lineage (NCBI taxonomy): Eukaryota > Viridiplantae > Streptophyta > Magnoliopsida > Asparagales > Amaryllidaceae > Agapanthus > Agapanthus africanus. The sequence continues at coordinate 191,508 of JASDDO010000308.1, forward strand.
GAGGAACAAAAGAGGGGGTGTTTTGTGAAGAATGAAGAAAGTTCTAGCAAAGTAAATCAATTAATGCTTCATTTAATGCAAATTGCCACCTTTTCCTTTCTTTTCTTTTCTTTTAAAATTTCATTTTAAACTCAAAATATCTAGATATTATGGATAGATGGTTTAACAAAATATCTAGTGATTAGATTAGTATAAAACCACATTAATAGTAATTAACCCAAGCCAAAAAGTAATTACCACAATAAAGTGCGTAAATAAAGCATTAAAATAATAATTAATTAGCGAAAAAAATCTATGTGAACTAAAACTTCCAATTGACCCTCAAAGTCCGCGCATTAGTTTTATTTTAGCTAAATTAGGTGCCGACAAGTCTATACAGATGTTTGATCACAATCGGGTTAAAACGGAAAACACCGACTATTTTACCCTAAAAACGGAAAATTCGCAAAACGATTTCTAAAACGTTACATGTAACTGAAGTGTAATTTAAAAGGATATTACATGTTTCCGTGGCTCCGGGGGGTAACAGAATAGAATCATTCTTGATTCATACATCTTGCATCCGTGATCCCGGAAGGTAACGGGATATATACTTTTAAGTTATATGGAGGAGTATATTCGTTGGTTTCAAATACCTGTAAGATAGTTAACCTAGAAACACAGAGCTCGGGATATACATAATATGTTTGAATACCTACAGCCTGATGTTATGACACTTGTGATTGTTTTGTTTATACTCATACATTATTTTACATGTGACATCCTATATAGCATAACGTGCATATTATTATTATGATATTTATGACGCGCTGACGTTTGGGTTTTGCATGGCCCAGATTTTTGACCTTAGCACGGAAGGATCATGAGTAAGTTGACAGGATTGCGGGTCGGTGGGGAGTATCCCACGGATCTAGTTCTTATTGATGGCTTATATATTCTTTTATATCCTTGGATCTTTGTTGCTTCCGAAAACGTTTCCGGTAATTATTTATCGTGGCTATTGGACATATTTAGAGATAGATATTTATATTATTGTTCTTGATTACTGATTGACTGCTGTAATATGACTATGTGAGAATATTTCCTTACCGTAGATAGTATGGTTGGTTTTGTTACGTTCCCGAATTTTGTATTCTGGGAAGCGGGGCGTGACATCAAGGTACATCCACCGAGTTATGTTCACTTTTAGGCACGATACATGTCACACATCTGTTGATTTATTATATGAGTTTAGATTAATACATGATTTTTATCATTCTAGTGTATATCAGTATCTATGCATGCACAAGAATATAATATTTGAGTGGCTAGTGCTAACAGTAGGGTTAACTAAAGCATCTAGTATAAATTTATATTCAATTCATGTCCTTAGGGTGCGCAGTTAGACTGAATCTGCATTTCATTCACAACATCTTTGTTTTGCATTTTGAGGTCCGACAATAGATAATTGTGATGAATAATTTTTATAAAACTGCAGCTAATATTTACATATGAATTAAAAATTTAAAGCAAGAGAAGAGTGTTAATAAAGGTGCATCTAAAATGGTAAAGAAACTAACACTCAAAAACATATCCTTATTATATTTTTAGAAAATTTGGGCTAAACACCTAGTCTAGATATTTTGATGGTGTTCAATATTGAGGACTTAACCCATTTCATGAGCCGATTAATTTTCCTGCTATTATCATGAGTGAGAGTTCGTACTACACCCTTGGGAGTTTACATCATGGAGCTTTATTGCGGTTCCCACTTACTGACGGAGCAGAGTTTTCATTCGACCGGCTGTAACACCTATTCACATCAGAATATTGCATTTAACACCGCTCATTCTTATGCACATTTGTATATAGGTAGGTGCTTTTAATCCATATTTACTACATGATTACAGATTACAGGTTCTCGGTCCAGAATAATGCAAATCGCGCACATTCTCTCCAGATGACAAATTCAGAACAATTGCCAACAAATGGATAAAATACGGGTTCTGGTCATCCACATCCGTCAGGTGCCACTTACCAGTTCATGAGACAAGACAAGAACATCAGTCATTCATGTCTCGGATAAGTACAAAGTACGAGGGAGGCCGCACAAGGATCAAGAAGGCGGTGCGGAGCTCGAGGGAGATTCAATGCACAATATTCAAGTGATTCAAATGAGAAAAAAGATTAAAAAAATTGCCATTTTGGACCGTTGAAAATCTGAAAATATTTTGGAACGATTTTGCAAATTCGAACCTAACAAACAGAAGAAGAGAGAAACACGAGAACCCACAAGAAAAATGGCGCACCAATCCCAAAATAAGACCGTGGATCAACGAAATTTTGGTCATTTTGGCGACGGATCAGCAGCCCTACTGACGCAAGACTTGATGAATTTTCATGGGTGTTTTGGTCATTGTGTAAAGGCTCAGAATATTGCCCCAGGATTTCATTTCACTGCCTATAAATGCTTCAATTCAGAGGCAAAGAAACCATAATTTATTTTCTTAGGATTAGTTGTAGTTTAGTGTAAACACACTCTTCTTGTTCATCTTTTCTCCATTAAAATGTAAGGAGAGCCTTTGAATGGATGAATAATGAAGATGAGGGTTTTATTTAACTTGTATTTTTTGTATTGTTAACTTAGTTTTTATTACTTGCTTGTTATTTTCTTGCATTTTCTTTTGATTCTTAACTTAATTTTATTACATGTTTGTTAATTAGTTGTTGTTTTTATTTGATTTTCTTCTTCTCTTCTCTTTTATTTATCTTTTGCAAAACTATGATGCTCAAGTGTGATTATTGCTTAGCTGAGATCCTAAGAAGCTAGTTTATGATCTCATTCTCTTTTATTTTCTCCTCTTCGATTTTGTTTTCTTTTTATAATGAGTGAGTAGTTTACTCACTTGTTAGGGTTAAGGAAGGATGGTTTGAGGGATGGAAAAATCGCTTGTGCTTCTCTTCGCCAAACAACTTGAATTGAAGCTAGATCAAACAAACACAGCCCTCTCTTTTAGGCGCGTTATAAGTGACATATAGCCGTGACCTAAGTTAAGAATTCTTTTAGGCGCACTATAACGTGACATGTAGTTGCGACCTAATTAAAGACTTGTTGTGGATGTTTCGCCTAGGGTTGGAAATAAGTGCATGGAACGGACGGATAAGGGGCATTAGGATTGGATTAAACGTTGGAAAGCTTGTTTAAACTCGCAAATACCATTTCTATGTTCTCCCGATCCCCGTTACTTCCGATTATTCCAATATCATTTCAATGATGGTACAAGACAAGCATAAGAATAATTCCTGACTCTACTAACCAATTCTAACCCTATCAATTTCTCTTGAAAACACACACACACACACACACACACACAACACTTAGGATAGAATTGAATTTGGACATTTCTTATTTGACTCGTCTAAAATAAGATCAGAAACACATACCTTCTCTCTGTGGATCGATTCGTACTTAACCGGCTAGCTATCAAGCGAAACCGACTTGATTGCGGTAAGTAGAATAAGTAGAACACATCATATCATGAAACTGCTACCAATCAACACCATTAGAGTTTCGTCAGATTCTAATATTCAGCAAGTGGTGAATTTTTTGAAGCCAGAGAGAATGATGAGGGACCAACAAGCAAATATCTTATTTGTTAGGGTTTATTTGCTTTTTGTTATTCTTTTAATTTATGTTATTTTGCAAAATTAAAATTTTTATGTACCGTTTTGTTAATTGTATTAGGGTTTCGATAAAAAAAGACCCTTGAATTATTTTATGGTTAGATGAATGATTATTGAGAATTTTCCATTGATAAAATTTGTGCTCTTTGTGAATTGTTCTCAGTGGAGAAATTAGATATCGGCTGCGATCGAAAATCCTTCGGCTGCGATCAATATCGTTTCATTGTTTCATCTCTATCAACATCGTCAAGTCAGCATATTTTCTTCATCGACTTCAAAGAAATCATTATCGGATCAAGACACAACGGGTTCTGGAAAATTAAGTCAACAGTTTTCATGCCGACCATGACGATGTCGCCAAAAACTACCATCAAAATCTTGCTTCGCCATTGAGATCATCTCAGAGATCCTTTACTTAAAACTCAAGTTGAGTCATTCAAAATCCTGGGTGTGGATTTTATTTTTACTTTGATATGAGATCCACTCACATGTTACATGTGAGGAGCAGCTAATGCAAAGTTTCATGAGAGGGGATAATCACAGCATCGATAATTTAAGGTAAAGGTTTAATTATTTTCTTTTGGAGTATTAGTAGAGATCTTTAATCGGTTAGTGACACCGGAACAAAGATTTTAATAATTAAACACTTCCTGCTATCTGTTGCTTAAATATTTGTTTCCAATTTCTTAAAATATAATATTCGGATCGCTACAAGAGTTGGTTGATTTATACTCAGTATATAACCCGATATCAACGCAAATCAAATCTCTAAATCGGAAGTTAAAACATAGGTATTTAGCTTTCTGGTTTTATATTAATTATTTTTCGCAATATGCGCGTATTGCATCATTTAGAGTTTGTTTAGGTTGCATTTACATGTGTTTATTTGTCATTTTGCATCCATACCAGTATATATAGCAACCGTTCTATTCCTGTCCGGCGACAAGAAGAATACCTTTTTTTAATATTAAAAGATTCTATTTTTTGATGGATCGAGAGATTTCCAATAAGTACTAGTATAGATCGATGGAAAATAATAGTTTTTGATAAAGTGACCGAATTGCTTTTGTGTACGTTCACAATTTTTTTTGTGATGAAGCTTTTGTGTTTCCAAAGCTTTGAGCAGTGCAACCATTCTACAAAAAGTCTCCATGGAACCCTTTACTGTAGGATCGATCCTTTTTGTTATTTGTTAGTTGTATACCAGCTAATATAATGGCTATTATGTATGCAACTAGAAATTTTTATTTGAGGGTACTGATGAGGCTCGATATCGGTGGCTCTCCAAATGCTGACACGTTGCAAATGACGTGTCCCTGAACCTACAAGAAAGGATCAAGAACTCCAGTTGGGATCGCACCTCGGGCCTCCGGCCCGAGGAGTCTCCCGACCTCCGGTGGCCTTCCAGACCACCCCTCGGCTTGCCTCCGAGCTATCACAGAACCAGAATGTCTCGGCCTCCCGCTCGTGCCCGAGCCTACCGCCGAGCTCATCTTCCTCGGTCTAATCCAGACCGACCCACAGCACTGATCACAGGCGCCTCCGCCACGGCTCCTCGAATCTCACCATGTGCGAGATATCCGCCGCCTACGATCCCGCGTTCCACGCCATCACGATCCCCCATTAACGAGCCTGTCTCATCATTAATGCGGGATCTCGCCTATCACGCGGGCGTGACACCAGGGGCGTAACAGCCGGCGTGATTCTCGCGCCCGCCTGTCCATTGCTGCCGCTATATAAACCCCTCTCTCAGACGATCGAGGTAAACCATTTTTACTCCACTAGGCCGTTACTCTGCCAAAATATCTCGACTAACTTGATCGTCGGAGGGTCCTCGGTGGCACAACCACCCCGAGAGTTCTTTGCAGGTAGCTCGGCCTCAACCACATCAAACCCATTGAGATCCACACGCTCCAGGGATCAACCCTTCAACACAATCTCAGCCGTACATCAGCACGCGAAGAGATCAATGGAAGATAACATCTGAAGGAGATCCAGAGATCCATCAGTTGGCGCCGTCTGTGGGAAGATAGTTCCACTCAACCAAAAGTTCATCTTCCGATCTCGACTACATGGCAAGCGGTCACCGCGACGACCCAAGCACCAGCCGTCGCCCTCCCCGCAGTGGAGACGAGGGAGAATCCCCTCCTCTACCAAACGTTATCCATGCCCTATCCGCTCGGATAGATCGACTAACGTCCGTCATGAATGCGCTCGTCCGTGTCCAAGCGGCCGGGTAAGCTCCTTAGGTCGCCGCTCCCCCTCCGCGGACCCGGGATCTCTATAGAGGGAGAGAAGACTCTGACCGCATTGGCACGACCGAGCACCGTCTCGCTGTCTCCGGCGGCCACGGATTCCCTGGGCCCACATATTCGATGACCCGGTGGGCGCTGCACAGCTTAACTCCGAGGTCTTACGCCAGAGCGCCTCGTCCTGGGCCCCATCGCGCCCATGTCCCTCCCGAGGAGGTGTCGGTCAGCTCGTCTGCACCTAGGCATGATCGGCACCCCCTCCCTCGACGGGGTCACGTGCACGGGACTCGCCATGGCAGCTCAAAAACGACCTCACCAGGAGACCTGAGGAACGTCATCGAACGGAATCGGGGCCGTGGCCACGCAGAGGTCTCTGGTAGCAGAGGCTAAAAATCTGAGTATGCCGACACATCGGGATACCACGGCCGACTCGACGCCCTCGAAAACAAGATCGAGGGCATGCATCGGGAAGGTCGCCATTCGAGCGATGGGGCTAAGTACTTCGCCGACTCGCTCACAAAGCCCTTCACAGAAGAGCTTCTCGCCGTCTATGTCTCCTCCCGGAACAAGCCCCCGAAGGTCTCACTCTTCGACGAGAAGTCCGACCTGAAGGACCATTTGGACGCGTTCACAGCTGGGATGAGTTTCCAGGACTGTTCCGATGCCGCCCAATGCCGCGCTTTTCCGGCCACTCTCATCCACTCCGGCAGAGACTGGTTCCGAGGACTCGTGCCACGCTCCATCTCAACCTTCGATGAGCTGGCCACCCAATTCCTCGGCCACTTCGTTGAGAACAGACGGCAGAAGCGGACCGTCAACCATCTCTTCACAATAAAGAGCGGGGACAAAGAAACCTTCAAATGGTACGTTACCCGCTTCTATAACGCCGTCCTCAAAGTCCCAGAATACCGGGATGAGACGGTCATTACGGCGCTTAGATTGGGTCTTAGGCAAAAGGAGTGATTACGCTCCTTTGCATTAGCGCAACCTAAGACCATGGCCGAGGTAAAGGCCTGTACCGAACGAGAGATCCAGCTGGAATCCGAGGTAAACGCCAATCTTCCCCGGACAGAACAAGCCGATCACAAGAAAAGGTGCCGGGAAGAGAAAAAGAGGCTTGAGCGGCCAAAGCCCTACTTCCCGAAGTTTCAGGAGTACACCCCGCTCAACATCTCCCAAACGGTACTGCTGGAGGAGGCTAAGGGCGAGAGGTTCTTCAAACTCCCCCCAGTCTCGCGCATGGGGGCAAAGCGCACCCGGGGCCCCTACTGCGGCTTCCACCGGTCACAGGGCCACTCCACGGAGGACTGCAAGCTGCTCCGAGACTACATCGAGGAGCTAATTCGCTTGGGGCACCTGACAACGTACTTACGGGACAAGCGGCAAGCCGACCGTGAGAAAGAACAACGTCCGCCTTCCGGCGAGTTGACGATCGGCCAAATCATAGCCATATAAACGCGGGGGGGGGGGGGTTACGGAAAATACCGACGAGGCTCAGCATTCCTCACCGGTCGAGGAGGCTAACAGCCATCTGAGGAAGAAGGACAAGACCACCGAACCGATCATTTTTAACGATGAGGACCTCCACAGTATATCCCTGCCCCACGACGACCCGCCAGTGATCACAGCTCGGGTCCATCGCTGCGAGGTGCAGAGGATACTGGTGGACTCTGGAAGCTCGGCATACATCCTATATTACGACTGCTTCCTGCGTATGGGACTCACCCTGTCGGACTTAAGGCCGACCGCACACGTCCTGTCAGGGTTCACCAACTACACCATCCCGGCGGAAGGAGTAATCACTCTCCAGTTTAACATCGGTGAGGACGGTCGTACGCGAACAGTGCCTGTGGAATTCATCGTAGCGAGAATCCTGTCGGCCTACAACATCCTGTTCGGCCGCCCTACACTGAACTCCCTCAGGGCCCAGATATCGACCTACCACCTGGCAATGAAATTCCCGCTCGACCAAGACGGGATAGGTCGGGCCTACGGAGACCAACGGACTGCAAATGTTTGCTTCACCGTAACATCTTCGTCTGAGCGTCCAAACAACGATGTTGAGGCCGAGGGTGACATCAGGGCTTCTCTGGACACTCGAGACGAGCAAAAAGAGGTCCGAGAGACCCCGGTGGAGCCGCTGACAGAGGTCCCCCTCGTTGAAGGGGACGACGAACGAACCGTACAGATCGGGTCACTTATGACAGGGGCTCAGCGGGACGATCTAGTTCATTTCCTCAGGAACAACTCTGACGTGTTTGCCTGGGCACCTGCTGACATACCTGGGATCGACCCCAAAATCATATCTCACAAACTCGGGGTAGATCCTATGGCCCAACCTTTCAGGCAGAAGAAGCGAAGCTTCACCCCGATCAAGCAAAAGGCAATCGAGGATGAGGTAGACAGGCTCCTCGCCGCCAACTTCATTCGGAATGTGCCATACTCCGAATGGTTGGCAAATGTGGTCATGGTCAAGAAGTCAAGCGGGAAGTGGCGAATGTGCATCGATTTCACCGACCTCAATAAGGCCTGCCCGAAAGACAACTATCCCCTCTCTCGGATAGATCAGCTCGTCGATAGCTCGGAAGGCCACGAGCTACTTAGTTTCATGATGCTTTTTTCGGCTACAATCAGATCCGTATGAATCCGGCAGACGAGGATTTCACCGCATTCACAACGGACCGGGGGGGGGTATACTGCTACAGGGTGATGCCTTTCGGCCTCAAAAACGCTAGAGCTACGTACCAACGCTTGGCCAATCGCATGTTCAAACCGCAGATCGGCAGGAACATGGAAGTTTATATCAACGACATGCTCATCAAGTCGGTCTCATCGGTCGACCATGCCAAGAATCTGGGCGAGTCCTTCGACGTTCTCCGCAAGTTCAAGATGAAGCTGAACCCCGCCAAGTGCGCATTCGGGGTCACCGGGGGAAAGTTCCTCGGTTTTATGGTCACTCACCACGGGATCGAAGCCGACCTGAAGAAAATCAACGCCATCCTCAACATGGCCGCACCCAAGACTAACGTCGAGATCATGCGGCTGACAGGGCGAGTAGCCGCTCTGTCACGTTTCATGTCGAGGTCTGGGGAGAAGTGCCTCCCGTTCTTCAAGGCTCTAAGGAAAATTCTAAGGTTTGAGTGGTCGGAGGAGTGCCAGACCGCCTTTGACCAATTGAAAAGGCACCTTGCGACTCCACCACTACTCACCCGACAGGTTAAAAGGGACGAGCTATCGTTATATCTAGCGGTATCCGACCAAGCAGCGGGCGCAGTGCTCATCCGAGAGGTCGACGGAGTCTAGAGGCCGGTATACTATGTGAGCCACGTCTTCAAAGACGCAGCGAGGTACCCAGCGATAGAGAAAATCGTCTTGGCACTCATCGTGGCCTTAAGAAAACTGCAGCACTATTTCCAAGTGCACACCATCCTTGTTCTTACCGAGCGCCCTTTGGGGGCTATCCCCGTCTCACCCGAGTCCTCTGGCCGCTTGGAGAAGTGGAGGTGGGAGTTATCCTAGTTTGACATAAAATACCGCTCGAGGCAAGCCATCAAAGCACAAGCCCTGGTCGATTTTATTGTTGAATGCACCATTCCCAGCAAGGAGCTGGAGTCAATGCCGTCCTCCGCAGCTCAAACCTCGGTCGATGGGAAGCCCGACCCCGTCCCTGATTGGGTCCTTTATATCGACGGGTCCTCGACCGAGGAAGGCTGTAGTGCTGGCCTCATCGTTCGGGGCCTGAACGAGGCAGAAATGGAGTATTCTCTAAAACTCGGGTTCAAAGCCTCAATTAACGCGGCGGAATACGAGGCCTTGCTGGCCGGACTACGCATAGCCTCCGGACTGGGGCTGAAAATGATTCGGATCCGCAGCGATTCCGCCCTGGTCGTTGGCCAAGTGACCGGCCGATTCGAGGCACGGGAGCCCCTAATGGTGAAGTATCTGGCTGAGGTAAGAAGACTGCAAAAGGACTTTGACCGAGTCCAGGTAGAACAGATCCCCAGACAGCTCAACGCCCAAGCCGACGCCTTGAGTAAGCTAGCTTCGTCCTACTCGGCCAACAACAAGAGGAGCATCCTCTTCAAGGTCTTATCACGGCCCAGCGTGAAAGACGGGGCAACAATACTTCAAGTGTATACAGCCTGGGAAGAAGACCGGGACTGGAGAAAGCCCTTCGTGGAATTCCTGAGGGAGGGTACGCTCCCAGAAGATCGGGGAGAAGCCTGCCGTCTCCGAGCCAGAGCTCGCCATTTCGTCTGGAGCAATGGAAACCTCTACAAGAAGTCCTTCACTCAGCCCCTGCTGCGGTGCGTTGACCCCCACGAAACCGAGTACGTCCTCCGTGAGATCCACGAAGGGGTCGGCGGCGCGCACCAAGGGGCCCGCACCTTAATCCAGAAGGCATTACTCCAGGGGTACTACTCTCCGACCATTCATCAGGACGCCCAGAAGCTGGTCAGGAGATGCAAGAGCTGCCAACTCCACGGAAGTATACCTCGCCTTCCCGCTACCGAGCTAACCGCCCTAACCTCCCCATGGCCGTTCGCCCAGTAGGGAATGGATATGATAAGCCAGTTCCCAACCGGTACGGGCAGGCACAAGTACGTCCTTGTTGCGGTAAACTACTTCACGAAGTGGATTGAGGCCGTTCCCATCAGGAAACCGGACGCCGCCACAACTATTAAGTTCTTACAGAACAACGTGATACTCTGGTTCGACATCCCGAGGTGCATCATCATTGACCACGGGACAAATTTCGAAAACGAAAGAGTTAAGAAATTTTGTAGTGAATATCACATCCTCATGAAATTTGCCGCGGTCGCACATCCCCAATGCAACGGGCAAGCCGAGGTTGCTAATCGGGACGTCCTCCAAGGTCTTCGGACACTCCTAGAAAGACGTCAAGGCAGTTGGGTCGAGGAATTACCCCGGGTCCTATGGGCCCTGCGCACGTCAAGGAAAACCCCTACCGGGGAGACCCCTTTCAGCCTCTACTACGAAACCGAAGCAATGGTTCCAGCAGAGATCGGGCTCCCCAGCCACCGGGTCGAGCATTTCGACGATGAAGCAAACACCTCAGCCCTACGAACTAACCTAGACATCTTGTTAGAAAAACGAGATCGGGCTCAGATCAAAGTTGCCGCCTATCAACAGCAAACCGCCCGCTACTACAATACGTGAGTCAAGCGTCGCTTCTTCAAGACCGAAGATTTGGTTCTAAGGAGGAACGAGTTCGTCGATCAAGGCAAGCTGCATAAATTTTCTCCAAAGTGGGACGGTCCATTCCTCGTCTCCGAGGCCCTGCCCGGCGGAGCCTACCACTTGCAAGACGCGGATGGGCGCAAGTTTCCACGGCCTTACAACGCCGAGAAGCTCAAACTGTACTAATAAAAAGAATATCTACGAGCGTGTACTTCTTCTTTCACTAAGGCAATGTAAACTTTTCTCAAGTTCTTTCTGTTTATATAATAAGAAGGGAACAATAAGACATTGCAAAAAGAAGAGTTTTATTTATTCCAAAGGGTACTATGGGCTCCTCAGCCTTACAGAAAAATAAAGAAAAAGTTACAACAGAGGTGGAACGGGATCGAGGAATTACTTTCGGTGATACTCAGAGCGGATTTCCGCTAGCCGAGCCTTAGCCTGTGCGGTCCGCCCCCGCCGATGCTGCACGCTAACCCGGGATGCCACGGAATCGCCTGACACTCCGCCCTTTGCGCCCTGGCTCACGATATACCTCATTTTGAAGCACTCCAGAATGAGGGCCAAGGATCGGTCGTGCCTGGCCTTCGAGATAAGGCCGAGAAAGAAGATCGAACTCACCTTGTCGAGCGCCTCGTCCAGCAACTCCTCGGAGAGAGGGTTGTCCAACCCCGGAGACCTCCTCCAAATTGCGTACATCAACAACTGTAGAAGGGACAACCTCCGAGGGAGAAGCTGACCGAAGTGACCCTCGAGACATTGAACTACTCCCCGGTACCCATCCTGACCAGGGATTAGTCGTACAAGGAGACGTCGTCGAAGGTAATGATCTCTTCGATCGAATACACGCGCCCAGTCATCTAGTAAAACGATGCCGAAGAAGTTGCCGTCTCTTTCTCTATTTATAACCTCAAACAAAATCCTTGAGAACCCAGATTTGCGCGCGCATGGACGCGAATCCTGGGATCCATCAAGATTACTCCAATGCCGCGCCCCCACATGTCAGAACTGATGCGACTTCCCAAAACGTTACGCCTCTCCCAAGAATTCGAGGCACGTGCCGCCTTTGACGGTCGCCCCTCCCAATGTTCACAGACCAGGGAAGGTCGGGCTGAACTTCCAGAACTACCGAGAAGCTACCATGCTCGGTCCACCCTTTGCAGGCCTCCCTATGCCCTCCCGCGTTAAGGATCGAAGCCCTCACTAAGAGACAACCGGGAAGCTACCCTGCTCGGTTATCCCTGGCTAATAGTTCCCTACCCCACGACGCCAGGGATCGAAGCCCTCGCCAAGAGGCAACCGGGCGGCTACCCTGCTCGGTTATCCCTGGCTGGTAGTTCCCTACCCCACGACGCCAGGGATCTAAGCCCTCGCCAAGAGGCAACCAGGCAGTATCCCTGCTCGGTCCGTCCTTAGCAGGCCTCCCTATGCCATCCCCCGCTAAGGATCGAAGCCCTCGCCAAGAGGCAACCGGGCAGCTACCCTACTCGGTTATCCCTGGCCGGTAGTCCCCTACCCCACGACGCCAGGGATCTAAGCCCTCGCCAAGAGGCAACCGGGTAGTAACCCTGCTCGGTCCATTCTTATCAGTCCTCCCTATGCCCTCCCGTGCTAAGGATCGAAGCCCTCGCCAAGAGGAAACCGGGTAGCTACCCTGCTCGGTTATCGCTGGCTGGTAGTCCCCTACCCCACAACGCCAGGGATCTAAGCCCTCGCCAAGAGGCAACCGGGCAGTAACCCTGCTCGGTCCATCCTTAACCGGCCTCCCTATGCCCTCCCGCGCTAAGGATCGAAGCCCTCGCCAAGAGGCAACCGGGCAGCAACCCTGCTCGGTTACCCCTGGCTGATAGTTCCCTACCCCACGACGCCAGAGATCCAAGCCCTCGCCAAGAGGCACCGGGCAGCAACCCTGCTCGGTCCGTCCTTAGTAGGCCTCTTACGGCCCTCCCGCGCTAAGGATCAAAGCTCTCGCCAAGAGGCACCGGGCAGCAACCCTGCTCGGCCCGTCCTTAGCAGGCCTCTTACGGCCCCTCCCGTGCTAAGGATCAAAGCCCTCGCCAAGAGGCACCGGACAGCAACCCTACTTGGCCCGTTCTTTGCAGGCCTCTAACGGCCCTTCCTGTGCTGAGGATCAAAGCCCTCGCCAAGTTGCACCGGACAGCAACCCTGCTTGGCCCATCCTTAGCAGGCCTCTTACGGCCCCTCCCGCGCTAAGGATCAAAGCCATCGTCAAGAGGCACCGGGCAGCAACCCTGCTCAGCCCGTCCTTAGCAGGCCTCTTATGGCCCCTCCCACGCTAAGGATTGAAGCCCTCCCAAAGAGGCGACCGAGCAGCTACCCTGCTCGGTCATCGCTAGCTGGTAGTTCCCTACCTCACGACGCCAGGGATCTAAGCCCTCGCCAAGAGGCAACCAAGCAACAACCCTGCTCGGTCCGTCCATATCTAAGCGATCTCTAACTCGACTTCGGGACCATGGAGATACCGTCCTTTCACCGATCTTTGCACACTTGGCAAATGATCGAATTCAACTCGACGTGCAATCGCTAGACGAAATACCGATTTAAAGACGAAAGCAGTACTGTGCAAATACAGATGTTCACCACAAACAAAAGGAAAATGCGCACGCAAAGAAACTGCAAAAAGATTTTTTTATTCATAAAAGGTCAGAAGTCTTTACAAGGTATTATGAGCTCTCCAGCCTAACAAAATGCCCGGAGGCTTACAAAATTTTAGCGGAAAAAGAAAAGGGAAACGAGGAAGCTCAGGCCTCAGGGCCGGGGAGAACCTCGATGAGTCGCGCGTCCACTACGACCACCGGGGCGGCATCTTCAGGGTCGGCACCCACGGCGGGAACCTCGGTGCCGGTAGCCGGGGCGACCGACTTACCCCTTATGCTCCCACCAGGGGCCTCTTCCCCTGCATCGTTTCCAGGGGCGTTCCCCTGCACGTCATCCTTGAGAGGGTACGCGGCCCGGAGCTCGCCGTCGGGGAACTCCGGCATCTAAGACTTGACAGCGTCGTGCCAAATAATGCTAGCAGCTCCAGCAAGGTCGGCGTAGAACTGGTCCGACTTCTTATAGTTCTCCACCGCCTTCGACGCCAGAAGCTCACCCTTCGACGCCCGAAGCTCGGCATACTTCGTCCTCTCCTACGCCGCCTCATTCTCCCTTCGGAGGGTGATCGTTGTCTTCTTCAAGGTGGCCATGAGCACCTGGGAGTCTTCCAACTAGGCCTCGGCAGCTCGGGCGGCCTCTCGGTACCGGGCGACCTCCCGACTCCCGGCCGACACCCGGTCTTCAAGAGTAGCGATCCTCTCCATCACCGCCTCCAGCTCCAGCCTTGAGCTCTCCTCGCGGCCCGCGGCCCGTGTTCAGTTGATAAAACTGCACATTTGTATTACATTTTTCCTACCATTTTCATATTAAAAAAGGACTTTATTATAATATATTATACATATGAGGGTTTATGTGTAAAAACATTATTTTCCATGTGTTAATATATTTTAATTATCATTTGGTAGGAAAATGTATGCAAATATTATTGACCTAATCCTAGTAGAACAAAGTCTACTAAAATCTTATTTGAGTTGTTGTGCAGAATATTTCCAAGTTGTTATGAAGAATTTATCAAACAAATCAATTTGTTGAAGAAAACTTGCCAAATTAAGAAGCAAAACTTGGAGACCAAGTCTGGAAGTAACCGAGAGAAGATTTCTGAATTCTAAAGATGCCTAGGATTGCCAAATGTCAAAATCAGAGAGCCCAAGAAAACTGGTGAAGAGATCCTCACCATTGGCCGCGGAACCGCGGCCAAACCCCCCTGTTGGCCGCGGATCCGCGGCAATCTAGAGAGATTGTGTGCTAAAATTTTGTGGAGTAAATCTCTGCTGAATTTTACCAAGTTTCCAACTAAAAGATTCTGGCTTTGCACTATAAAAGGGCACCGAGGGCCTCTTGGAAAAGCTATCAAGCCGAAGAGATCACGAAGTCCAAGACGGCTCACGCATCCAAGCTGATCATCAACGGTTTATCTACCTCCTTAGGAAAGATCGAGAATCAACTAGTTTTGTAATCATTTTCTACGGAATAAAGTGTAGATTGTTCAAGTTGATTAATAAAGGTAGTTGTTTTATTTAATTCTTTTGCATTTTACATTATGTTTTCCCTCTCTATCTTTTCATCTTCTTTTCCCAACAGACTCCTCGGAAGTCGGGCAGCGAGGCTCGCTTGGGCGTCTGGATGGAGCGGCCACCGGCGGAGCCAGAACCGACGACGGGCGAGAAGGACCGGTGCCTCTGGCCTTCTTCCCCTTCTTCACGTCAACCACTGCCGTCCGGAACTTGCTTAGGTCCATGGGTCCTGCATAAGGCAAAATACAAGGAGTCAGCAATGCCAGAAAAAATGAAAAAATGCACAAGTCTAAACAGGTCGCCTAAGAGCTCCTAACTTACCCGCGTAACGGGAGGGGCTGAGCCCCGTCCAACTGAAGGCCTGCTCAGACAGCAACACATCAACCCGAGGGAGGGGCTCCCACTTCGACACCGCCACCGTGTCGGGATCATTCGACCGACTCACCCGCGGACAGCTGGCCCTTTGTCACTAGGTGGGCACATGCCAATCCTCACCCTCGAGCGGAGCAATAAAGAAAAACTTCTTCTTCCATTCGTGAATGGAAGAAGGCACTACGACGACCCCCGACCCGGCAGCATCCCCCCGTTGTTTCCTAAGAGAGAGGTATACCTAGCTCGGCTCGCCCCTACGAGCGCCAGGGTGGTTTTTATAGCAAAGAGAAGAAACGAGGAGGCTCAGGCTGAAAGGGATCTGACTTAATCTCAACTGGACCAGGAACCCGAGGAGGATCCTACAAGAGTTCGGCACTAGCTGGCCCGGGGATAACCCAAAACAATTCAACGCCGCACTCACCTCGAGAGGGGGGAAGGGCAGACGCAACCCGGCCTAAAAGGCCTCCAGGTATAAGGCAATCTCCTCGCCCCGTACCTGGTTTTCCCTCTCCCTGTCCTCGGCCAGACGAAGCGAATAGCCGGGAGGAATGAGGAAGCGAGTCTTGATGTTGTCAAGCTCCTCCGTACGCCTCAGCGAGGAACGCACGCCAAGGACATATGCGACCTATGCTCTGGGGACCGTCCCCATCGCACGACCCTGAGGGAACTCCAACTCAGAGGGGGAAGAGGAAGAAGTAGAAGAGGAAGCTTCAGAGGACTCCCTAGACTCTATCCGGACTACATCTACAGACTCCTCGGAAGAAGACATTTAACCTGATCGAAGGGAGTTTTCGTCGGGAGATCAAACGCAAGGAATCCGACCTGAGGAGAAGAGCGCCGAGCTAACACGACTAGGGACGGGGGAGTTTTGAGGAGGTATGAACCCTGATGGGCATCCCACCTCTATTTATAGCTGCCGGCATACACATCCTACGGCTCCAATCGCCTCCCGCCAAAACAACGTTTCGCAACCAACGGCCGACACCGTTCCACCAGTCTCACCCACATTGGGCGCGTCCCTTCGAGCGTAGGGAACACCTGCGGCACGTCTCACCAGCCAACCAGCGCCAAACATATGGGTCGTCGCTTCGACGAACGTACACACGATCCGGCGCTTCCCCTTTAAATGCGAGATCTCTCCCCTGATCCGCTGGCGTCATCAAGAAAATGCTACTCTCTTCCCGGGAATGCGCGTCGACGATATCTTCGAGTGAGAGATCACCCCGAGTGATCGGTCAAACCACTCTCGACCCGACCCAGGATCGGGTTAAGACGAGAGTGGGGGGCTAATGATGAAGCTCGATATCGGTGGCTCTCCAGATGCTGACATGTTGCAGATGACGTGTCCCATAATTTAAGAGAAAGGATTAAGAACTCCGGTTGGGATCGCACCTCGGGCCTTCAGCCCGAGGAGTCTCCCGACCTCCGGTGGTTTTCCAGCCCACCCCTCGGCTCGCCTCCGAGCTATCACAGAACTTGGATGCTTCAGCCTCCCGCTCGTGCCCGAGCCTCCCGCCGAGCTCATCTTCCTCGGTCTAATCCAGACCGACCCACAGAACTGATCACAGGCGCCTCCGCCACGGTTCCGTGAATCTCGCCATGCGCGAGATATCAGCCACCAACGATCCCGCGTTCCACACCATCATGATCCCCCATTAACGAGCCTGTTTCGTCATTAATGCGGGATCCCGCCTATCACGCGGGAGTGATGGCAGGGGCGTAACGGCCGGCGTGATTCTCGCACCTGCCTGCCCATTGCTGCCGCTATATAAATCCCTCACTTAGACGATCGAGGTAAGCCATTTTTACTCCACTAGGCCGTTACTCTGTCAAAATATCTCGAACTTGATCGTCGGAGGGTCCTCGGTGGCACAACCACCCCGGGACTTCTTTGCAGGTAGCTCGGCCTCAACCACACCAAACCCATTGAGATCCACGGATCAACCCTCCAACACAATCTCAGCCGTACATCAGCACGCAAAGAGATCAACGGAAGATAACATCTGAAGGAGATCCATAGATCTATCAGGTATCAAAAACATTGGAGAAAGTTTCTCTTCTAAATATATTGGTCAAAAACAACGCTTTTGTAACTTTTTTTTATATTTATGATCGGCTTTTGTATATCTTGATCTTCATTACCTAAAATGTATATACACCAATTTTCATGTAATTTTGATACTCTTTTGACCGTTAATTTGGTTATGGAAAATATATAATCATTGATAAACATTTGAATATGCAATTCTCATTTGCAAGTTCTAAAAGTATCGAAATCATATGGTTTTTTCTCTATGTGCATGCCTTGGAATATAGCTACTACACAACCCCGGACCAGATTAGATTTTAGGATTCCCTAAAGACCGGCATCTATCTAATCACTCAGTAGTGGGCACCGAGCAAGTCAGACGAACCATGTCCGTCTAACTGAGTAGCTCATATGTTGATCAAGACGAAGGATACCGATTATTAAGAAAGTTGAGTGTTGACACAAGGAAGGTTTTCTCTCATATGCCTTCAGCCCTTGCATTTCTCTTTCTGTTAATATACTTTTGAAGGCAAGGGTTAGTTTTTCATTTTAAAAGGGTAAATTTTACTAAATCCCGTCTAGGTTTTTGAGAAAATCTTATTGAACTTTAAAAATGCTATAAAACCATATTCAAGAGTATTTTCGTAAAAGAAATTGAAAAGTATTTTTGTCAAAATATATCACATATTTCGTTTATTTTTAGTTTATTCAATGTATCCGTAAGACAATTGTGGCTTCCATGAGTTATTCAAACTAACGATTTTATACAATACGAATACTCGAGACAAAAGGGACGTCCAATAGCGCCCTTAGCTAAAGTGGGGCCGGTCACCGTTGCCTAAGAGAACATCTGGTTTTGCGCAATAAAAAATGGCGAGATGGATTAAATATTAGTATCTCAGTTGAGTTTTATAGAATTTTTAAAGTTCAATATGCAAATATCAAATACCTATAGATGAGGTTCAATAAAATTTAACCTTTAAAAATACCGCCTTTCTATGCTAGCAAAACTTTTGTGTACGTCAAAAATCAACCTTTCTATATGAGCAAATGAAGAAAATTCCACCAAATCAAAAGGGATGGCAAATTATCTTTCCATATGACTTCTTGGAAAGTCTATCTTTTACATCATTAGTACTTACTGTGAACTTTCCCCATCTTTTAAATAATTACCACATAGTTTTTTTATTTTATTTTAATTCCCAAAACTTCTTCTTGCTCTGCTTATCACAACTCATGATAGTTTTACTGAAATTTTTGCCATCGATCTTGATGGAATTAACAAAATTGCATGACATTTAAAAGCAGTAAGGCGTGTTTTAAATGTATAAAAAGGACATGTAACAAATAAATTAGGCATGCGACGGTTACATGGTCAATAATGTAATATCGGGGACTAAAAGTTTGTGCTATGTATATACCATAAATAAAGTACATCCTATTTATCCGAAGAATATAAAAAAGTGCATGGTATTTTAGTGTAATGTAAGCCTTGCCAGGCATCGCCTTATCTTGGAAACATCTGGACTCCTAATCTTCATAAACGAGGCCCTAGCCACAACATAAACAATGCAGATGAAATAGCTTGAGGGGGAACAAACAAAAAGATCCATAGTGAAGCACTAGCATTGTTAAATTAGCCAAATGTTGGGGTCATGGGAAGAATCAATCACTAGCTCAACCAAAGCTTAGCTTTGAATCTGTCCTCTCAAAACATTTTTTCTTTCTAATCTTTTGTCCCATGTCTCACTCACTAATCTTTTTTCATTAAAATATAAGATAGCAAATCCAAGATTATCAGCATCAATGTTTGTTTATTATGTCACATCTTCTATGCTAAGATTGCTTGTCTGTGGTTTCTAAGAGCATAAATTGAGGGCAGAAGCGCTTTAGACACATCTTTCACTGAAAATATTTTTAAAAAGGAAGTACAAATCCTTTTAAGGCTAGTTTGAGATTTGATAAGACTTAAGGCAAATCCTACAGCTATTACCACCATGTGTTTAAGCTTAGAATAGTTTGTTGTTTTATTTATCGTTTTTTCTATTTTTAAGAAGCACATCCTAAATTAAGAAGCTAAAAATTGGCCACTTTAGGACAAAATGGGAGGGAAAGCGCCATGTTAACCCGCTCCCACAAGTTCATAGATTTTACTTAGACCGCATCAAGACTGAAGTTGATAATGAAGAATATATGGTGGAGCGTCCAAATAATGTTGTGATTGATTCCAATAAAGCAACCAAACATAAATTTCATATGGATTATCAATTAGCATATTTGTTTTCGGAGGAGGGAAAGCACCATGTTAACCTGACCCACAAGTTCATAGATTTTACCCAGATAGCATCGAGCCTGAAGTTGAGAATGAAGAATATATGGAGGGCCCAAATGATGTTGTGATTGATTCCAATGAAGCAAACAAACATAAATTTCATATGGATTATCAATTAGCATATTTCTTGCAGGACTTATTTTTTGGTGCTTACTCTGAATATTTGTCTATGTACATGTTTTCATGCATGTATTGATTATAGTCTCTTGGATTTTGAAGTAACTTTATTTTATAGATGACCCACCATATTCGGGTCAGATGAAGGGACAAAATCTAGCATATATTTAATTCCATGAATTTTTATCTGAACCCATTTTGCCCGTCATCCACGATCACCCATCCGCAAGTAGCCCGACCCGTCTGTTTGCCTCCTCGGAACATGTAGGGTGATATAGAAAAGTCAACGATAATTACACAAGGTGGTCGTTCAAGTTAACATTCCTAGACATCAGCATAATTCCAGTAATTTTTTTAAAATAAAAAACAATGTACTGCTTAGATAAGAACTAAAGGCAGGCACCAAAATTCTATATTTACTGCTCAATTTTTTGAAAAGGAAAAAAAGGAAAAAAAAAGTCTGATTCGATAAAAAGAAAAGTGGCTCAAGGTCATAGCTACCAGCAAAACACATTTATCAATTCTTGAGTAACATCCTACATTTTAAGTTTATTCTCACTGGCAGCAGTCTATCCTTTGACATAGATTTATGGGTAGCAAACACAACTTGTTATTGCGTTTCGTCGGATAACCTGACTTGTTACTAACAACAACAATACCATTTAAACCACATGAACGCGTTCAAGAGACGGATTAGAGTCCTCTACATTGTGTCTTTTGACAAGAAATTCTGGGGCTGGATTTGTCGAGCGTTGCTGAGATGATCAACTGCATCGCCTCTCTCAAATACTGCTGCGGCTCCCATGCCCGAGCCTGTAAATATGTGGCAACAGCATGAATAATTATATACCGGTACGAGAATAACTTTCAAGCTCCAAAATTTACAGAGGAAGAAATAAGGTTCACATGAAGGAGAAAAACCTCACCTATGCACATAGAGATCACCCCAAATCGACAATCTTTGCCTCTTCGTTTCATTTCATTCAATAGAGTGCTAACACAGCGGGCACCTGTGAACAATGACGGGGCGCCAAATTTTAAATGCAGGATAATTTTATCATGCAGCAAGTTTTAGAACACTAAATATATGGTCTAGCCCAGAATTGGGAAAAGAGGAATCATGTCAATCAGATTTATTGATGCCAACAAAGTCAAGAGGTAACTGCTGAATTTTATTGGAGGAGTTTATGTACAGATGATCTAATGTAACAAAGCCTGTTTGACTCCACAACTCAATAACACAACCCTGTGAAAACCTAAATTCTAATATTTTTATTATTTCTAATCACATCACTACTTAGCACCTAATTAACACATCAATTTTTTGTTGGACGGACACTACTCATGATTTTACCCTTGTAATTATAGAATTTTTTTTGTTGTTGCGCAATTTGCCTAGACTCCTTGCTACTCTTCAGAGACGCATTGATGATGGAGATGGTCCCTAGGGCAAGATGAGGAAAGGAGAAGATTTATGTTGGAATTCCTGGTAAAAAGAGCATGAATTCCACACCCCCACCTCCACTTAAAAAATAAACTACATTTATCGCAACCCCCCCACCCACCCCAATTTTTTTTATCACAACTCCATATCCAAACAGGTCCCTAAAAGTTGACTGGGGTAGTGTTTAATTGTCGAAGCATGTAATGATTTTAGAATCACCAATACTAGCTCACCGATTAGCACCATATGGATAGTAGTTGAATTGACTTTAAGAACAGGTAGGTGTGCGGAATCTCATCGCATATAAAGCTTTTAGAATCACCAGTATCAGCTCACTGATTAGGTGTGCAGAGTAGAAGTATATACTTTGAAGAACTTTATAATTAATTAATTTATGGATTAAGCACTCCATCACCACAAATGGTATCTTCTAAGCTACTAGAAATGTAAACGATTTTATAAGTTACCTGTTGCACCCAGTGGATGCCCAATGGCAATAGCACCTCCATTTACGTTTACTTTGGCAGGATCAATCTCCAGCTTCTTGCGGCAATACACAAACTGAGATGCAAAGGCCTAATAATACAAGGTTATTAGTTTCATATTAGCATTGTCGTTATGACAGGAATAGAACAGCTATACTCTTCTCAATTACCTCATTTATTTCAAAAAGATCAATGTCCTCTATTTCGAGACCGGCAGATTTGACTGCTACAGGTATTGCAGCAGCAGGTCCAATACCCATAATTGCAGGATCCACACCAAGCGCTACAAAGCTCCTACAAGGTTTTAAATAAAAAATCGATCAAACATAACTGGAAAATTCCATTCCTATCTTCACAAAAAAATTGAGGAAACAACAAACTAAAGACAGTACCCTCAACCTATTCTCAAACCAAAAGTAAAACCCAAGAGTGAGCAGACAACAAAAATATGTTAAATCATTTTGGTTTCTTAGATGCTGTCAAGGATGGTCAAAAGCTGCAAATCAAAATCTATACGAAATATTTCAGCACAAGACAAGCAAGAATTAAATTTCTAAGCGAGTGCAATATCCGACAGTTGGACTGTACTGAAGAAATAACGGGCATTGCCAACAGATCAGTTTGACTAGGAGCAAATGTGTACCGTTTTCATATATTATGCGTAGATCTAAGCAATGTGTTTGAAATGCATGCAACTTATATTCTTGTCTGCAAGGATAGCAAACCTGAATATGCCAAGTATAGGCAACCCTTTTCTCATTGCTACATCCCTCCTCATGAGCAGGACTGCTCCAGCGCCATCACTCACTTGACTTGAATTGCCTGGTAATAGAAATACTGATTAAAACTACTTGCAAAGAAACCACTAACATAATACTTTGGATTAAATAAGCAATTCAATACCAGCAGTTGTGGTCCCATCCTTTTTAAATACAGGTCTAAGCTTTGCCAAACTCGATAACGTAGCCTCAGGACGTATTCCATCATCTACGGATATTGTGACTTGTCTTTCTTCTCCGTTTTTTGGGTCCACTATCTGCAAGACATGCATTTTCACATTAAAGAAATGAAGACCATGTTTTTGGTTGGGATCCCTAAAACTATAAACATAATCAAGGCCTTTCCCTACATCATTTGGGTTCTACTAAAATATAAACCACAGTATTGTTATTGATTGCTCCATGAACATTGTAGACCTTTATCCTCTATAAATTGCTGGGGGTGGACTACAACAAACTTATGGACATACTAGGGGGTTTTCTGCATGAATTATTTAAATTTCCACATTAAGCAGATCACGGTTATAAACCATTATTAACCATGCCCAAGAGAGCCATTGCAAAAAAATAGCTATCTCTTTAGCTTTTTTAATTATCATAATCCAAGATATTAGACTGTCACATGGAGTAATGGCTTTCACCTTTGTAGTTACAGGAACAATTTCTTCTTTAAATTTTCCAGATGCAGTTGCTGCAGCTGCTTTCCTATGAGACTCAACCTAAACATCAAACAGGTCTCTGTCAGAAGCAGACTGGGTAAATTTCCAGTATATAATAGATATACATGTAAATCTTACGGCAGCCTGATCTTGCTCCTGCCTGGTTACGCCAAAACGATGGGCGACATTTTCAGATGTAATTCCCATAGGAAGAAGACAATCTTGAGCTTGTTGAAACATTTTCACCTAAAACATCAGAAGAGATGTTTTAGCAGGTAAGAAAAGACCTCAAAGAATTGTATCCAAAAGCAAGCATATGGAACACCTTGTCAACATATAATTGAAATTAAGTTAAAAGAAAGTATACTTTTGGGTTTATGGATCCTTCCCAAGCAACTGAATTGGCAGTCATGGACTCCAACCCAGCACCAATGCCTGAAATTAAGTTAAAAGAAAAATTAGGTTAGGATTAAAAGAGTTGATATATACTTAACTACCATGTAAATCACAATACTCGTACCAATATCATAAAACCCAGCTTTAATAGCAGCAGCAACATCAGCAACCGCTTGAAGGCCTGACGAACACTGCCGGTTCACAGTTCGGATCGGAACAGTCTCTGTGCAACCAAAATTAAGTTTAAGGGGCAGGGCCAATTCCTACAGAGAAAACTACCCCAAAGATAGAAAGAACTTACCCGGAAAACCAGCATAGAATGCAGCCATCCTGCATTCAGTTGCTCTTTGAGAACCTGGAGCTAAGACTGTACCAACCACAATATCACCGACTTCTTTGGGATCAAGTTTGGTCGTATCTACCACTGCCTATAGTAGCAAATTGTCATTAGAAAACAAACAAAGAATGCAATTTCACGAGTTGAAAATAAACAAATAAATAACATATACAGTCTGCAAGGCAGACTCCAAAGCAGCATTGTTGGAACCGATGAAGTAATTAACGTATATTTCTGTCTAATGTAAGGGTTATTTTACTCCAACTGCTCGGGATGGTTATGCAACAGCAGAAATATGTCCATCTTATAGACAATGATAACATATCCCCTCTCCTCCTCTATCTCCATCAAGCTGGTCATCTTCCTTATAATTCATGCTACATCTCATCTTCCTCTACTTTGTTTGAACCTTTCATATCATTCACAAACCTGTTATTTAGCCTTCCATCATCACCTCACATCGAATTATAACATTCTCCCCTCATCACACATTTCATACACAGTCTTAAAGGAGTAGTCAGTCATGTCTCACAACATCTATCACTAGCTTTATTTCATTAAGCAAACCCCTACGACATTGATGCCTACTAAATCACATCTATGTTATGACTACAATATCACATTTATCTAGCCAGTCCACACATACCTAAATTAGTCCAACAGTTCCCTTCCTCCACATCGATACTCTCTATCTGAATCTATACACAACCGTAATCAATGATTAAGGGGTGATGTTCAGTGATAAAGCTATCATGGTTGAATACATCATTATCCTACTGAAACTCTTGAATGCCCCTAAATGATGACGCTTATAATATTTGCCAATAACAAAAAAAGAGAAGTTTTTTTGCTCTATGTCAATTCAGGTCTGCAAAGTTCATTATCAACGTTGTCAAATCGTGATATGAATCGTCCATAGTTTTTTTTATGAATCGTGTCGTATATCGTATTGAACCGTAAATCGTAAGAAATGATATCAGTTTGTGCAAAATCGAAACAATTATATATATATATATATATATATATATATATATATATATATATATATAATAATAATTAAACCCACCGTTGCCGGTCCCAAATCCGGATGAGAATGGGTGAGGGTAGTGGTAGGCTTGTGACAGCCAACGTAAAACTGTCACATTCTATGACATGAACCATAATAAGAATATTGTTGGGGCATCCCCTACTCAGCGACGCGCTACATCGGATCCCGGGTGTAGTGTTAAGTATGCAAGGGATTTTAGATCGTCGTCTGAAAGCGGCACGCTATATCGAACCTCGGGTATAGTGACAAATAAGCAGGGACTTCATAGGATCCGTCTAGTTTCTTGGAACATAAATTCTCTTACGGGTAGACTAACATAATTAGTGAATGAGATGATTAGGAGAGTTGGTATTATGTGTTTGCAAGAAACTAAGTGGGTAGGTGAAAAGTGTGGAGCTATAGAATCTTGGATTATAAGCTTTAGTATATGGGTAGAGATAAAAATCATAATGGGATGGGCGTAATCATAGATAGACGGTTGTTTGAAAATGTAGTTAAGATTAAGAGAAAAGGTGATAGAATTTTACTGATTAAGTTTATTCTAGGTTGGAAGATTCTTAATATTATTAGTGCTTATGCATCACATATAGATCTTGATGACGCCACTAAGCGTTTATTCTGAGAGAATTTAGACGAGATGGTGCAAAAAATGCCTACTAGAGAGAACCTATTTATTGGTGGTGATCTCAATTGACATGTATGTACTAGTCGTAGTGGGTTTGATATTATCCATGCAGGTTTTGGTTTTGGACAAACGAATGAAGCGAATAGCTCGATTCTAGATTTTGCCTTGTCTTATGACTTGATTTTAGTAAACACTTGGTTTAGAAAAAAGTCACTTTATCACCTTTAGAAGCGGATCGAGTGCAAATCAAATAGACTTTTTTTTGAAGAGAAGGATAGAAGTTGTATCGACTGTAAGGTAGTGCCGGGTCAGAATAACCACTCAACATAAACTTTTAGTTCTAAATTTTCGATTTAGAAGAGAACCTAGAAAGATTAAACATAAGGTAGAGCTTAAAATTAAATGCGGCGACTGAAAAAAGTAACTAAAAAGATTTTATAGATTGTAAAGTTAAGAGACGGATTGGCAGTTTGAAAATGATTCAGACAGAACATGAAACAAGACGGTTAATTATATCAAGATGGTAGTTAGATCAAGATGGTAGTTAGAGATCTGCTTGATGAGTCGAGAGGTGGTGCTCCACCATCTAAGGACGCATCATGATGGAACAAAAAAGTAAATGCTGCCATTAAAATCAAGAGGGATTCTTATAAAGATTTGGAAAAAAAGCAGAGATGCGGAAAGATTTGAGAAGTATAAAATGGCTATAAAGGAAGTTAAGAAATATGTTCTGGAAGCTAAATCTAAGATATACAAGGAGGTATACGAGAAGTTGGGCACTAAGAAGGCTGAAAATGATATATACATGATTGCTCGGATGTGGGAAAGGAAGACCAAAAACTTATATGCGGTGAAGTGTGTCAAAGATGAAGATCAGAAGATTTTAGTTCGAGATAAGGATATCAAGAAAAATGTGGAGAGATTATTTTGAGAAATTGTTCAATGAGAGCTTTACCAAGAATTTGGATGGACTTGTCATTCAATCTCAATCTCAAGATATAAACCGGGATTTCATGCGTAAAATAAGAATATCCGAGATTAAAGAGGCTTTGAAGAGAATGAGATCAAGAAAAGCGGTTGGTCCAGACAGGATTCCTACCGATGTTTGGAGATGCTTAGGAGAGATAGGCGTTAAATGGCTGACAGATCTGTTTAATAAGATTTGACAGACCAAAAAGATGGCAAATGAGTGAAGGAAAAATACCCATGTATCTATTAACAAAAACAAGGGCGACATTCAAAGTTGCTCAAACAATCGTGAAATAAAACTTATATGTCACATCATGAAGGTTTAGAAGAGCGTGATTGAACACAGGCTAAGGAAGGATGTTAAGATAACAAAGAACCTGTTTGAGTTCATGCCTGGACGATCGACGACAGAGCTATTTATTTTCTTCATCAACTTGTCGAGCGTTTTCGAGAGAGAAGAGATTTGCATATGATATTTATTGATTTAGAGAAAACGTACAAGATATCTAGAGAGGTATTATGGGGGACGATGAAGAAGGGGGTCCCCGTCATGTACATTGACATAATTAAGGACATGTACGATGAAGTAATGGCAAATATCAAAACTTGCGTCGGCCTATCGAGTGATTTTTCGATTACAATTGGTATATATCAAAAATCTGCATTAAGTCCATTCGTATTTACTATCGTAATGGATGAACTTACTGGAACTATTCAAGATGAGATACCTTGGTGTATGCTGTTCGTTGATGATATTGTTCTAGTAAATGAGACGAAAGCAGGGGTTAATGCTAAATTGAAGTAATGGAGGTAAATGTTGGAATCTCGGGGGTTCAGATTGAGCAGGTCCAAGACAACATATATGCATTGCAAATTTAGCAAACAAAGAAGTCGAGACCACATTGATATATAACACTGGACGGGCAAGAGATGCCGGGAAATCGGCTAAGATGCTTTGGTCACGTGCGACACAGACCTATGAAAGCATCGGTTCGACAAATGGCCACTTTCGATATAGGCAATGCCAAAAAGGAGACCGAAGAAAACATGGATGGAGATGATATGATATGGTTGCCAAAGGCCTCAATAAAAGTAGAGGATTCATGTGCTGGACTCGGCGTGATTCTCATGTTGGTTCATGTAATGCTCGGGATAAAAGGCTTAGTTGTTGTTGTATAATAATCATATGACCAGATTAGCAATATAGAACAATACATTATATAAAATACATTATTTAGTCAATTACCGGTCGCACAACTGACATAATAAACACTTATCTACATGCAAAATCCAACAAACAATATATAATTTAATAAAAATCATGTGAATATATAATTAATCATAATTATTAAGATAATTAGTCAATTGTAGGAGTTGAAGCAATGATAAAACAACAAGGAAGCCGAGGGCGACTAAGCTTGAAAGATTGTTCACAATAAAGAGACGGTGAGACTGATAAAGGATTAGAAAATTTGGGATTTTGCAAATTTGGAATTAAAATGTAAGTATTTTGAAATCTATTAAAATGAAAGTAGATCTTAAATTAATATAGGATTCAAAATATTCCGACCTAACCAAAGGCCGACCGAGTCGCCAAAATGATCCGCATCGTGAATCATAAAAATCATATCAAATCGTATGATACGAATCTTGAATCGTAAGATTCAATCGAAATCTGATACAACCTTACGATGTGTATCAGAGAATCGTATCGAATCGTAAGATTCGAATTGTGAATCATAAGCTTTTAACAACTATGAATCATAATGACTAGGGTTTCTCCAACAATTCCAGCGCATAGCAATGAGGGTTCTATGAGACAAGTACAGCATCAACAATCCTCGTCTCTTTCGGCCAATTGCAGACCAGGTGCATATAGGTTTAGTGATCATATGTGAATCTTGAGACTCCATTACCATTGGAGTACTACCTGATTCCTAGAAGGATGTTGAAGAAAAAGACCATCGAGGATGATCCTTACTTGCAAAGGCTATGGAGGGTGAAAAGCCAATTATCTTAATTGACTGAACTAGAGACTCTTTTCTCTTATACATATATATAATTTATAGTAGCACACATCACAGATGCCAACAAAGATTCAAGACAAACCTTGAGAACAGGAGCTAACAAGTCCTCCGGATGTGTGTCTTTAAAACCTCCTCTCTTGGACTTGCAAAGCGCGGTACGGTAAGCACTATAAAATGGAGGGAAAAGAAATCAAGAGACGAGAACTACATCAACATTTAGTGAACATGATTGCTGAAGGCGTTCAGTGAAAACAAGTAACAACTCATAAAGCAATTAGGCAACATAAAGTTCTGATATAAATAAATAGTGGAACCCCAAGATAAACTTGGCAAACAATAATGATCCAATAGAACATAAATAAAACTCTCATGAAAGAAAGGTTAAAAATACAGAAGAACTACCAAGTATTAACATTTACATGGAACCTATATGATATGATATAAGAGAACGTTTGGTTGTTTCATACAAACTGGTCAGTGGGCAGTTCCAACTTCCAACAGCATGGTTTTTTCAAAAAAATGTGTTTAATTGGTAGTAGTTATATTGTCAAGACTAAGAACTATTCATTTTTGCATGTTCCCACACGCTAAGGCCCTGTTTGGGAATGGAGTTAACTTTAGATAACCGCAATATCATAAAGTTATCTGAACTTAAGTCCAAATTTCTAAGCATACCATGTTTGGCTTCCAATTTGGATTTAGAAAGTTTTGGTTATCTAAACTCCAATCCAACCAAAGTTTACCAAAACTCCAAAATGATGAGAAGAAAACACTTATTTTAGAGTTTAGATGAGTCCAAAACAGAACATCGTGATTTCGACAACTCCAAAGCCAAAACGCGTCAAAGTTGAATTTTAAGTGGAGGTAGGTCCTTGCAAACTATAGTTTGCATTCCTCTAACTAGACTTAAAATAAACTCCAGTTATCCTATCTCCATACCCAAACAGGGACGTAAAAATGTGGACACACAAGATATTCCCTGGTATACCCACTACCACAAACAAAAGGCTAGACCACAAATTTCCATGTTCTCTAAACAAAAAAATAAATAAAATAAAATAAAATTATATGATAAAAATGTAGACACTTCAATAATTAATTTAAGTTATAAGAACATCCTAATAGCATATCCTAATACTGAATTTAAAGAATATCTTATTAGATTTATAAGAAACGGCGATTAATAATAAATATGCTCAAATATATTATATACAAAGAGAATTTTAAGTCGATTATTCTAATTTTGTTATTGTTGCAACTGTATGGGGGCTCCAAGTACACCCAACAAAAGGAAAATTTCTAAAATGCGCAATCTATTGCCATATACACAGAATTGCTCTCTCTTTTTTATGGCAGTCCCCTTATTGAGCCCCAAAATCATGTCTTTTCAAATTAAATCTACAAAAAAAACCGGTATTTCTCATCTAATTGAATTTTAATTATTGCAAAAAGTTATCTATAGAACTTACGCAACGATCACGACATCATCACCGAAGCTCGAATTCCTCAAATACGCAGCACTGTCGCCAGCAGCGCACGCCGACGCCTGCTCAAAATCAACCAAATCCACAACAAATCACTTCAAAATTCGCACGAAATCAACTCAAATTTCTCAAAATGTAAAAGCAAACCAAAACCTACCGTTAACGATGACGAATCGGAAGAAGAACTCGAATGAAGGAGATGCTGAAGGAGGACCCTCTGCCTATTGATCGCCTTCTCCATTCTCAGATCCTCGATCTCGATCCCAAATTTTACACGACGGTATTTTTCTCTCTCGATAAAAAGTCGATCTTTAGAAGGAAAAATGGTCGAAGGGGCTAGGCCTATTTATATCGGATGAAACGTAGGTGCATTGGAGCAAAAACACACAATTTAGGTGGGTCCCACCGTTGATACAGGGGTGTGAAATGGGTGCAAAGCCGTATCCGCATAAAAATTGCGTGGGGTATCGTATACGCAAGAAGCAGAGAGAGCGGCGGTGAGCAGATCCGAGTGAGCATGGGGAAGAGGTAAGGTTTAGTATGGTTTTTGTCGCGGTTTGGTCACGGAAGGTGAGGGAATGAGGATTTATCATGGGGATGCGTGCCCTTGCGGTTTCTAGAAGGCACGTGTCAGCTTATTTATGACGCAGGCGCAACAAGACTGTCTTTGATAGAGAAAAAACTCTACAATTTGTCATACATATGTGTCCGCTCTTAACAATGAAAAATAAAAATACAAATCCTACCAATCTGTATGAAATTTTCAACTCTCTCTCTCTTTTCTGTTCCGGTGTATTGCACCTGACAGGGTGTGTAATTTTTCCATTGATAGAAATAAAGTATACAAAAATATTCTAAGCTATCTTGTTTTTTCTTAAAATATACCTTATAGTTTTTCGCTACGAACTTGGATAAAGTAGCTTGGGTGCCCTTTCTCTCCTAGGGTGTTCTGAAAAAAGTTTCCTTAAAAAACGAAGTTTAAGATATGTTATTATAATACAAAAACTATAAGATATTTCATGGTCAATATGGATGTCCAAAAGTAACGAAAACGCCGAATACAGCCTTAAATTAGCTTCCAAAAAATCATTATCGAAGGAGACCTAAATCTTGTTTCTACCGTTCGTTTATAAAAATTTTAAGACTTACGGAACAACTTCTCATGTTTAAAACAAACCAAAAAAACCCTTTTTTAAATTGTAATAAACTATTGCTTTTTGGAAGTAATAAAGAGATACAATAAGTAATTACTTCTTTTTCTTCTTCGTTGTTGATGGAACTCCTTTTCGGGCCTCCGTCAGATGTTGTCTTCTGTTGATCTCGAGGTGAAGTGGGTTGATTGTCCTTCGTTGCGTGTGGGTCTCAATGGGTTTTGAGAGGACAAAGTGGGATGAGGAGGCTGCCGCCGTGTACCTGCAAAGAAGTCCCGGGATGGTTTGGTACCACCGAGGACCCTCCGACGCTCAAGTCAGTGACAAGATCCGAGCAGAGTAACGGCGTAAGTGTAAAGAATGGCTTACTTGACCCCTCTGTGATGGGGGGTTATATAGCGGTGGTGGCACGCAGCAGCAGGCGTGAGAATCTCGCCGGTGGTTACGCTCCCGACGTCACGCCCGCGTAGAGAGCGGATCGCCCATTAATGGGGATCGTGATGGCGTGGAACGTGGGATGTTGCCGGCGGGGAATCCGTGCATGGCGAGATTCGCGGAGCGGCGGTTACGCTTGTGAGCGGTGGAGTTGGTCGGAGGGCTGAAGAAGACGGCCTCGGCAGGGAGCTCAGGATGAGCGGGGTGGCCGAGGAGTCCTGGTCCTATGGTGGCTCGGGGCGAGCTGAATGGCCCAGGAGGCTGATTCGCAGGAGGCCCCGCGGGAGGGCTAGCCTGTGCTTGCAGGTCGGGTGCGGGGCATCCTGGTCGGCATCTGCGGGCCCTTTCTTCTTAGTCTTGGGACACGTCATCTGCCACGTGTCCTGATCCTGGAGGTCCTCAATATTGAGGGTCATCAGTTGTACTTCATGGTTTCTTTCAATCCAAAATGAATGGAGAAAATTTTTGAAACATGCATGCCACATAGGATCCATATTATCACTTGGAAGTAATGCTCAAGTTTTTCTTTCGTTAAGACAAACACTTAAAGTATCGAAAGTCGACTTACTTACGGTACTTCCGTAAAAATAAGTCGCGATAGATGAGGGTATTTTAGTGTAATTAACCTCACTGATAGGATACATATGGATTCGGGTCAGCTTCAATATTGGATTGGGCCTTGTTTAAGGTCGTAGATCTTGTGTTGGGCTCAATATTTGTCGCTGATAGTCCATGGTTAAATATACTAGTAATTTTGCACGTGCGATCCATGTAGTTTTAGAATAAAATACAAATAATGAAATTGTAGAAATTAGAATGTGTGAGAGATAGTTTCAAATAATTAAGCCATAAAAGTTTCTTAATTTTAAAATGATTTGATGTAACATTTTAGAAAATAGAAAATATTATTTTAGAATTTAAATAATAAAATATTGAGTTTTACGGATATTATATCGACTATGGATTTGTGTTTTCATAGATTAGTATAATTATATACCCCTATTTTGGAAAATAGTTGGAATGTAGAATGAATTTTTAATTATGTAAGCATTTATTAATTGGGCTTTTCATAAATTAGTATATAGTTATATCCATACAAGTCTAATGCTAAGCTTAATTAGTGTTTTCCTATTTGTGTATTAAACCAAGCTTATTTGTTAAACATACTTAAAGTGCCATGACATGATTATGAGAGGGTTAATATTTTATTTGTGTTTTTATGATGATTTTATTTTAAAGAAAAAAAAGAAAATGAGAGAAGGGAGGGAGACATGGGTGGCATTATTATAATGAACTATGGGCAAGTGAGAGAGAGTGAAGGGTTATGGCTTGATACAGCTATCACTTTCTTCATGTATCATTTTTCTTCATCTCTTCTTCCTCTCCTCCTTCTCCATCTCCTCCACCATCAACTACAAACACCAACATCAACACAAACCTCTTCAAATCACTATGAAGCCTTCACAAAAAATGTTCATATTCTCTTCCTAAATATCATGATGTGATCAAGTCTTCACTTTGAGATCTTTTGCAAGCTTGGAACTCTCTTTAATTTCAATCATGAGGTAAAAATCCTACTTTATAACAAGTTCTTACAATACTTGCCTTCACACACTGGATTTAGAGCTCATGTGCATGTTTCTTAGTCTTGAGTTTTTCAAAAAGTGAGTTTTTATGGATACAACTTGTAGTGGTGGTATAGTAGAGCGCTAGCTAGTTATTACAACCTAATTAGTGATAGATGATGGTGTTTTAGTGAAAGTATCTTTGGTTTAAATGAGTTTTGAAGTTTTAAAATATGGTTTTCATTTAGTTTTTGATGTTTGAATGAAATCTGGTGCGACTTGGGTTCTCTGAAAAATATTTAGAGGATACTGTGAGATACGTTGACCAGTAGAAGACCACTGTAGGAGTCTGAACCCCTAATTCCTTTGCCAAACCGCAAATTTAATGTTTTTGGCCGCAAATTGCGGCCAAGTTGTTGAGTTAAGGCTTGAGCTTTGTTCTGTAGCTCACTTACTTGATAACCAAGCCTACTTTATATGGTAAATTGCCCCAGGTTCCCTGAGTAAAAATCTGGGAGCATTTTGACTTGGTTTTGGCGATATTTTGCGATATTTGAAACTTGGATTTCGGATTTTTATGTCCTGACTCGGTTGTTCAACGTTTGTACGTCGACGTCAGAGGGTATTTTGTCGTTTTGGCATACGTTGACCATAGGTTCTAACCTATGTGCGCTTCGTTTGTCGTATCGGTCTTGATATAGGTTTTTATGTGATTCGATATGGTTTCGATTGTAGGTACAAACGCGGGAACTTATGAGATGACGAAGAAGGGCAAGGCATCCGTCGGTTTCGACTAGGGCGAAACGTTTAGATGAGTAGATGTATATCTACGGGGGAAGTCGGGTGGATGGAATATAGCACCCCCGAAACCGTAATAGCTAGGATACTATATATATTAGAATCATATACCTAGACTAATCTTATGTGTATATTAGTATACTTAATAGAAGATTTTATACCTAGTATCTATTCCTTAGCTATTGAGCTATATCTACATATATAAATAATATATGAGTACTTTATATGATATAAGTATATATATGACATAAGTATACTTACGATATAAGTATACATGATAAGGTATGATATAATATGATATGAGATGGGTTGGTGTACGCGACGATAGATCCGTACTGCTTAATTGGATGATATCGTATGAGAGATATTCCGTACACGATATATTGATGATAGATTGCAGATTACGGCCGATATTCATTTCGACTCGAGGAGTCTTGATAATATTTCAAAATGGAAATTATGAGATATTTAGAGCCATATTTACTTTCAAAACCAACGATTTGTCACGCACTTTTAAGTGATAAAGTTAAGGGCGTGATTGATCTGTATTTTATGTGTGTATTGTAGTAGTTAACCGCAATCAATACGGTGTCGCGTGTAGCTAGACCGAGATGAGTACGGGCCGTCCTCAGGGAAACGTTGAATATTTTATTCTTACTTTAGGCGTGTTGAGAAAGAAATGAGGAAGAATAAAGAATGATTGTAGGTTCTAGATCTATGTTAAACACGGATGCAAAATATAGATCTAGATTAATTATGGATGTAAGTTTAATATAAAAAGGGGGCTTGTCGGGTTCGTTAGGATTTAGTAGTTATGGATGATTAATTAAAAATTACTCTTTTTATCTTTTAATAGATTTAAAACTAGAACGACAGTGATGCATGTGGATTAGGGTTTCTGGAGGGAAAAGGGTTCCCACTCTTAACCTCTATCTCGACATGGAACTCCGTTCATATCTAGCCTTTACCAAAACAATCATTAATCTAATCTCTAATCGCGGTCAAGACTAGCAATAAATTGGTAGTGCACCCGATTAGGATTTTAATGATTCTTTTGGTAAAGTTTATAAGCTTTATAGGACGTAAAAAGAGTTTAAGGATCTTCATCATCCATTAATCTACCCTAATCCTACGAACCCTAACAAGCTGAGAATTACTCGCGCATGATGGGAGAAGAAGAAATGGAGAGATGAATCATATTAAAACTACAAAGAAATAGAATAAGAAAATGAACTAACTTTATTAATCAACAAAATTCATTTACACTTTGTTCCCTTAGAAAATGATTACAAATGCTAGTTTTCTTCTTGATCTCTTCTAAGGAGGTAGACGAACAGTTGATGATCAGCCTGGATGCGTGAGCCTGTCTTTGACTTCGTGATCTCTTCAGCTTGATAATTTTTCCAAGAGGCTCTCGGTCCTTATTTATAGTCCCAGAGTCAGAACCCTAGTTTCCTAATACGGAAACTAGTGGTTAAGATCCCAACATAAAAAATCTCATGCCCTAACTACCCTAGTTTCCTAATATGGAAACCAGTGGTTAAGATCCCAACATAAAAAATCTCATGCCCTAACTACCCTAGTTTCCTAATATGGAAACCAGTGGTTAAGATCCCAACAGCAAAATCCCAACTTCCAAATAGTCCAATACGCGGCGGATCCGCGGCCTTACAGGGAGATCACTTGATTTGGTCTTCTAAAGCTTTATCTTTATGACACGTGGTGATCTTTTTAATCTCTGGAAACTGAAAATCTTTTCTACGTCACTGCCAGACTTGATTTCTTTAGTTTACTTTCTTAATTAGGCAGGTTTGTTCCAACAACTTTGATTTCCTTGATTTCAGCCCTGAAAATTCTGCACAAAAACTCAATAAATAATATTAGTAGAGTTTGTTTTATTGAGATATTAACTTAACCATTAAGAATTGGTCAAAGGTATTTAATAAGGTAAGCATATTTAAATGGGCCAAATGTTATATGGATATTATATGCTTACTTTTTCCTACCAAATGTTAATTATAATATATAAACACATGAAAATAGTATTTTTACAGATAAACCCTCACATGTATCATATATTATAATAAACACCTTTTATTATAAAGAAATAGTAGGAAAAATGTCATATTAAATGTGCAGTTTTATCAACTGAACAAATACCCCCAAACTTATTTTTGATCGTCCCGAGCAAACTAGTTTATTCAAGAGAAGGAGAAAAAGAAAGGAGAAATCTAAGCACACTTTCGTAGGCAACACGATTGCACTGAGCACGTGCAACAAGCCGTTAAACCTCTAGGTATCCCTAGTAGGAGGAGTGTTGTCTCCTAAGGGTTTTCAGCGGATTACACCCACAAAATCCTATAATAAAACAGAGATGATGAAAGTTACATATAAAGATAAGAACTATAAAAGAAAGACTTTGAAAATTTAGAGTTTCCAACTACACTAGCTTTTCAGTTGTCATGAGCCCTATCTTAATAGTCATGAAAAGATATTAGAAATCACATCATCCCTCAATAAAACATCGTCTTTATTCTTCATTCCTACTTTTCATCCAAATATCGATCATATACCCCTACGTGTGTGTATAGAACATCCCTACACTCGGAGAATTCAATTCAAGCTATCATACTCTTGTCCATCAGCCTTAGTACTTTTTAATCGATATTTATATGGAATATGCTCACATATTTTTCATGCGACCGTTAATACTTCCTGAGGTACTAACCGACCGATTACTCATGTGCTTGTTAATTAGGTGCTTTTCCTCGTCTTGCAACACCTAAGGCTTAGCAGTGGCTCCCAAACCAGTTGGTCTAAGGCACTAGGTGATAAAGCACCCTCACTATATTTTTTTATTGCTGCCTCGGTGATAACAAAACCAGTGTTCATTTTTCTTCACCATTTTATATTTTATTCATTTATAATTTTCTTCATACTTTGGCTTTTAGACAAGAGCATTTCAAGGTATCCTCTACTATCCTGAGTTTCAAGACGTGTGTAAGTGCGTATAGTAGGGTATCAACGTTCAAATGTTTGGCTTTCAGAATAGAAACTATTTTTCAGACTTATTTTTATCCTCAGATTAGTGACTTCTTTCATCTTACTAACCCTTGGGACAACAGCTCATAACTACTTATTACTAGTTTTGTTTAAGAAAACCTCTAACTTTCTTGTTTTTCTCAAACTATTTCTATCTTTCATATGTAAATTTTCACTTTCAAACTTTTATTATCAAATTTTTTTTTGTGTGCTTATATAGTGTAATGCAAAGTAATGTGTAAATAAGCACAAACCTCTCCCAAACCTGTTTGCAGCAGTGTCCTCACTGTTGTTTCTTATAAATCTCAAAAACCTGTAGACTTGTGAGGACGGGTTATTAACGGGGGCACAAAAATTGAAAGTGAAAATCCTCCCCCAAACTTATTATTGGCTCACAATTTTGAGGACAATTTTATTTTCAAGAGCCAAAAATATACCCCCCCTAAACTTAAGTAAAATAGTATTGAGAATTTAAAATTATTGGGGAGGGTAAAAGTTATTGGTCAAAATAAAGCCTTGCAAAGACCAAAAGTCAAAACCAACCATTCAAAAATTTTATCGATGAAGCACCAAGGTTAGTAGAAGAACATGTCGCCAATTGACGTGAAGAAGTGGGGAGGAGATAAGAGGTGTAATGGAAAAAGGTTTATGTCTCGATTTGTAGAGACAAAACAATGATGATGGATTACTCGCATTCTCATTCTTGATAAGAAGAAGATGTGGCAGTTTAATTTCTTTGGATTGGGGTTGATTCATCACAACGCCCATGCTTCTACGAATGCGAGTTCATCAGCGAAGATTTCCTCGAAGCTTTCATTGATATCCCGAATAATAATCTCATCAGAAAGAACGGGATGATACTCTGACTCCATGAAATGTTCACATTTAGCGTTAGATGTTGACCCGGACAACTCGAAAGAAGGGTCTGTATGTGTATAATACATATCTGGGTCAAATAACAACGTATGAAAAGAGTCTAGATCAGTATCGTGAAGTTGTTCAAATTCGCTGCTGTCGACAT
Organism: Agapanthus africanus; assembly: GCA_030015575.1. Classification (NCBI taxonomy): domain Eukaryota; kingdom Viridiplantae; phylum Streptophyta; class Magnoliopsida; order Asparagales; family Amaryllidaceae; genus Agapanthus; species Agapanthus africanus. The sequence continues at coordinate 229,870 of JASDDO010000308.1, forward strand.
CCATTAATTCGACAGAACATACTCGAGCATGAAATTCGGAGGCTTCACTTCCCAACTTGTAAATGTTAAGTTCAATTGACCTATTCCCGAAGGATAGGGTCATAGAACCATTTCGACAATTGATTACAACGTTGGAAGTCGCAAGAAAAGGTCGTCCCAGAATCATCGGAATTTGGTTCCGTGGGTTTGCTACAGGTTGTGTATCTAGAACAATAAAGTCCACAGGGAAGATAAATTCCCCGACTTTTATCAACACATCCTCTAACATATCCCTTGGTTTGGTGATAGATCGATCAGCCATCTGTAAAGTGCATTGCGATGGTTTTAATTCTCCGATACCCAATTGCTCATACACAGAATAAGGAAGCAAGTTAACACTAGCGCCTAAATCGAGTAAAGCACGATTGATATTTTTACCCCCAATAGAAATAGAGATTGTAGGATAGTCAGGGTCCTTACGTTTCTTGGGTAATTGCTGTGTAAAAGCTGTGCTTACATTACTCGACATGAATTTTTTTTTCGGCACTTGAGTTTTTCTCTTCCCAGTGCATAAGTTCTTAAGTATTTTCGCATAAGCTGGAACTTGTTGTATAGCATCTAGGAGAGGAATATTTACGTTAACTTGCTTAAATATTTCCATAACTTTCTCCATTTGTGCATTCGGTTTGTTGGACCTCAATCTATCTGGAAATGGAACTTTATCAATAAGTGTTGGGTCCAACGTATGTGGAGAAGTTTGTGGGGGTGGAAAGGATGAAGTGGGTGGAGGGTTCGAGCCTTGGGGAAAACGGAGAATAAGCTCGGAAGAAGAAGGTAAACTAGACGAAATAGGGTAAGAAATAGAAGTGGAAGTGGAAGCCGGGGGTTCAATTTGTTCCTCAATATCAGTTTCAATCTGTTCACCCACATGGTTATCCAGCACTCTTCCAGATCTCAACGTGGTAAGTGAATTCACATTATACCGTGAGCACCCAGGATCAGGTAGGGGTTGAGCTGGAAGATTCCCTTTCTCTCTAGCACTCATTGCTGCAGTCAGTTGTGCAATTTGTGCTTTTATCAATTTGATACTCTCACCGTGGGAGACAGTGTTTTGCACTAACGTATGGATAGAAGACGTTAAAATGTCATTCGTTCGCATGGACTATGCAATGAACATATCGAGTGCAGAGAGTTATCGGTACCGGCAGAAGAAGGATCGAAGTTGTTGGCCGGGTTTTGTAAAGGTTGCGGTTGAAAGGGGTGCTGACTCAGTTGTGGTGGTTGCTGTTGCTGTGGAGGGACCCTTTGAAAGTCATTTGGGTTTGGAACCGTATTTTGAGTTTGGTGTTGGTTCCAAGCAACATTAGGGTGATTCCTCCAACCTTGATTATAAGTGGAAGAAGAAGGATCGTTTCCAGGTCTTTGCTGCTGAAAAGCAGCATTAGTGTGCTCTTGACTTTGAAACGGTACATTCAAAGGACATTCTTCCGTCAAATGTGATGGGTTGGAACAACAACCACACACGGTTTTGGGAAGTGTGTATTGGGTTAGGGAGGCTGAAGAAATTCTGTTTTCTATAGCGTCGAGTTTCCTTTGTATTGCGTCCATTTCGACTTTCATTGTGACGGAAATATCGTGCTGATTAATACCTTCCCTAGACAATGGTTGACTAACACTTTCCTATTGTAAAGTGTTTTGAGCAAGATCTTTGTAACATTTCAAAAAAAAGAATAAAATATTATTTTTGGGAATTTTATAATTTAATATTATTTTATTGAATATTTTAATATTTCGGTATAATTAAATACCGATAAATGGGAAAATTTTGGAAAAATTATGGAAAATTCTAAAATAGGGTATTTTATGGAATTATGCCATTTTAAAGTTTTTATGATTAATTATACACTAATTTTGTGCTTATCGCGATTAAAAATCGCTAATCGGTTTTTTAGCATTTTTGTGCAAAACATGCACATATCATTTTTTTTACACTTGTACATTTTACCATGGTTCTTTGGGTTTACTATTTAAGTGAGAAGGATTTAGAGAGAAAAAGAAAAGAAAAAGAATTTGAATTAGAATAATGGTAGTAGATGGGTGAGAGAGAGAAAGGTGAGGTGTGTTGACTTGGCCATTCCCTCATGTTCCAACACTCATTTCCTCTCCCTCTTCATTGTTGCTGCTGCTGCTCTTGCTCCTCAATCCCTCCCCTCTTCACCTCCTCAAATCACCTCATAAAACAAACTCAAGACCCTATCTTCATTTCACTAAAAAGGTGCACAAGCTCAAGAGAAGCATTTTGGACCAAGAAAGCAAGGATTTTGGCCATTAGGGGCAACTCAAGAATTTTCTTGAGTTGCCAAATGCGGTATTTACTGAACCATTAGCTTAGTTTTTGCATTATTTTTAACCTCGTGTTAAGATTGAATCGATATTGTGTGTTTTGGTGGACTTAAGGAAAACCTAGTTAGGGTTTAGTGGAAGTTGTGAGTTGTGATGTGAAATTGAGCTCAGTAGACGCTATACAAACACCCTAGTGCTTGAATTGAGACCCAAACCTAAGACTTGAAACCCGGAATACGGATTTAGAAACCGATATCGGAAGATTTGTGGAATCTGTAAGGGCAAATTGGAATCTGCTATTACCCCGAGACTCTGAAAATTATTTTGGATTGACAGTGAGATGTGCAGGCACCTAGGAACCATCACCCAAAGCCCTAGCCCCTAACCCCTCTTGCAGGCCGCAAATAAATCCATTCTGGCCGCAAATTGCGGCCAGACCAGGTTGGATTTGACTCGTTTTGGTTCTGTAGCTCCTATATCTATAGATTAGACCCCTGGCATATGCAAAATTGTCCAGTTTGACCTAGAGTGAAATCTGGGACCCTTTTCTATAGTTGCTGTTTTGGATTCGTATTTCCGTATTGTGTATTTTGCATTCTGGATTGTGTACCCGTGTTTTACCTCGATCACTTGGCGTTTGCACGACGAGATCGAGGGTCATTTGATGGTTTTGAAAGCGTAGTCTATAGGTTCTAACCTATAGGCATTAGCGTGTCGTTTTGGGTATTCCCGATGTGATTTTAATACGCGTTCCGATTATGTTATCTATGTAGGTACCATCATGTGGATTCCATATGATGAAGAAGACTAAGGCGACATCGACACCGACACGCAGGATACAAGGTGAGTAGATTATATCTACGGGGGAAGTCGGGTGGATGACGTATAGCACCCCCGCAGTCCGAAGTTGGTATACTAAATATGTATATATTATATATATATGATACCTTATAGTGTGTCGTGGATATTGAGATTAGATGTACTATGGTTAGATTAGGGTTAGAAGTAAGCTAGTGTAGTTCCTAGTCGCGAACCCTAGAATAGGTTTACACCCACACGCACACACAAGTATATTTGCTATATTTATACTGTGATGATGAGGATAATGGATGACATTGGAGATGAGTCGATGATATTGGGCATAGTGTTATGAGATCGGTGATATGATGGGATTCGTATTTGGCATACGACATGAGATTTTTAGCGGGCCTTGGGACGTGTGTTTCACACACGCATCCATACTTATATAGATGGTATCAGTTGTACTAGACTTAGATCCGTACCCCAGTTCATGAGACATGATGATAAGGATACCAGATAATTGATGAGCTGACTGTGATATTGACCCGTACCCAGCTATTGGGATGCCGTACGACGATTTACCGTACGGGCTTTATATTGATGATAGATCCGCACTCATGACTCGAGGATGTCATATGATATATTGTATCGTACGCGATACTATTGAGGCGGGATCACCGACTATTATATATATATATATATATATATATATATATATATATATATCGACTCAGATATAGGTGGTTTCCATACCCCTCATGTTTAGCTTGTTAGTTAGGTCTGTAGATTACTTAGTAGACATTAGACTAGACCCGAGTCATACCTATTTCAAAACTAACGAATCGGGGATATTTTAAAGATAGGCAAAAGGGATTCTACGGATATTTTCAAAACGACGCATCTTTTCTTAAAACACCGTAGCCCTTATTTTACCAAAAACCCGATTTGTCTTATTTCAAATGGCAAAGCTGCATGATATATTTATTGAGGTAGATTCTTCACTATTGCATTGATTATTCGATTCCGCATATTCATGCTTTTTGCATTGCATTGCTTATGTTTATTGCTATATTACAACCATGCTGTTAGGACACCAGCACCATTATCGATGATGCGTATGTTCCACGTACACTGCTTGCCGGTTCACACACTTCATCATCGATAATTGCCATGCCACTACACTGTAGTACTGTTGCATTCAGGATATGACCCTTGCATGACATACTTGTGTACCTATATACTGTGTATTCCTATTGTACACCCATATGTGCATGCATACGTATTTGCACATACTTTGATGATTCTGGCTTGATTAGAGATTTGGGAACCGCAAGATACCTTTTAAAGCTGATTCATTTTAAAGAAGCGGTCTTCCCTAAATATGTGCATATTACTATTCCGTGTTGCATGACATACTGATATGCTTACATTTCTTTTACATGTCGCATACATCATGCTTTCTGATTATACGCATTGAGATATGTTGTTTCCATGATATTTCTGGATTTAGGAACCGTGGGTATTTCAAAAGAGAATATGTAATTGTTTAAAAAACCCGGTTACCCTTGATATGATATTTCAGTGCGTCCACCATATGTTTTTTCGGTGCTGAGAGCGACATGTGAAACCCGATTCGAGGAGGCGGATGAGGCCGATTGCGGGTACATGGTGGACCCGGTATGGTACCTTGGGGCGAGAACGGATCGCTGTGTAGTAGACGGTGAGCCTGGCAGAGGGACTACTACCTACCGGTGATATTATTTGGGCTCGGCGGATATCCTCGAGAGATGATATGGGCCGATCCAGACTGTCGGAGCCCGATATATGAGGATTTATGTGTCGATGATGGGCACGGTTTTCATGATGTTTTCGAGTGTCAATGCTAGACACTCAGGTTCCATGATTTGATATGTCGCGAGCGACATATGTTGATTTACTCCTCATACTTCCATGCATATGCTTTATGATATTTACATGCATGATGGTTATTGTCATTGGATGATATCCACTTTTTCACAGACTTCATGATATAGTCGACATTGATCATACCTCATATTTATGAAATGTTATTACCTGAGGCACTGGCACGAGCACTTGGCACTACACTCATGTATAGATGTTACATTACCACCTTATCATGCTTCAGACTTATTCATTAGAGGTTTATATATATATCTGATCGTATTGACCTAGGATTATGTCATGCATTCGATTTCTGCTTGTAGATGTTTTCTACTCACGAGTTGGCAACTCACCCCCGTTGTGCCACAGTTCTTGCAGGTTTTGCCATATAGGTTTCATGGCGGCATTTCTGGCACACTGCTTCCTTTGCGGGTGATTTGCTTTGGTAGGTGGGTTCTTTTGCATCAGAACCACCATTGTACATGTATTATTCAGTTGTATCTAGAAATTCCATCAACCAAAACTTGTATATTGTTTCAGACTTAGAAATCAGTTATGTATTATTTCGACCTTAGAGTCGCGCGTTGTAATATTACGGTTTTCATGCTGTTTTGAGTTCTTTCTGAGTTTTGATGCCCGCCCTTCGGCGTTGTATATTATATTGATTGTGTGGTTGTGACCGTCGATTGACGAAGAGCTAGCTCCCGCTTGGGGATGCCTTCTATCATTGCATATACATATTATTCTTGTTGTACCCCGTTCGGGGCCATTATTTACAAAGGAAACTCTGCCGAAATTTTCAGAAAAGAATATAGATTTTAAAAATGCATATTCGGCTTACTTATTTAAAAACCTTGTTTTAAAAAAAAGCATGTTTTCCTTACTTCTTACAAATTAGTTTTTCTTATTTACTTCTTAAAAATGGTTTTAAATTTTTGGGTTTTTGGCTTACTTGAATTAGATGGGGTCCTATAGACTTCATATGATTCAAGTGCCAGTCATTGGCTATTTCGGGTCGTGACAAAATTGGTATCAGAGCGCTAGGTTAACCTTAGTTCGAGTCTAAGTTTGACTATGCGGAGCCTAGGGCGTTTATATATATACGGAACTTAGGCTTGACCTTACGGAACTTAGACTTAGTCGAGGGGGTATTATACTCGAACTTTCGTCTCGTAGGATGACCCTTGGTTGATGGAGTAGGTTGCTTGAGTAGAGTGACGTACCGTACGTATGTTCCGCGGCATACTTACGATACGCTACTTCACTTAAGAAACCTTAGGATGTACATTTCCTTGCACAGTATTATATTCATTCCTATGATCTTTACTCATCGATATTGGTTATGATTTTGCTGCCATGACTACACAGGCAGATAGAGCTACGGCTAGAGTTGCGTCAGCTCGAGCTCGTCACGGACGAGGACTGACCAGGGCGTGATTCCAGAGGCGTACGATTGCATATAGAGGCGTCATTTCATTGTGTTTTCGCGCCATGGGCGGTTGACAGATCGCTTTTATGAGATTTCTCGGAGTTGCTGATCGGTACCAGAGGATCAGGCTACTGCTAGAGGCCAGCCAGAGTGTGATGACCATTGATATATCGCTTACCCAGGATGATTGAGGCGCTGTTCAGCGTACAGACGAATGAGCCAGTTGCTGCTGCAAATGACGAGATATCACCTAGATGATTGGAGCTACTGCAGCTTGAGCATATACTCAGTGATATGATGGAAGGTCGCTAGTCACCCGAGGATGAATGACTAGGACATGTGGTTCGTTCGCTTACCCCGATGCGAGGTCATCAGGTAGATTGATTCCCGCTAGAGACGACTTCACGCAGATTCGTTGAGAGTCGATAGAGACGATCGAATGTCAGAAACCCATATTCCAAGTTTAAAGTATTCGGAAAGACATGCAAGCGATTCTATGGACCCTCTAGAAGAATGAAACCCTAACTCGACATAATGACCGTGTGAAAGCCTTTGAACCTTAGGGTTTGCGGCAGTTCCGCGGCGCCATTAGTGAGGCTTGGGTTTGCCCTTCTACGGTTGGACCACCGATGCTGTGGTATGTACTCGATACTATTAAACTGTACCCAAGATGTTGAGCTCTTGGGGGATTCTGAGGTTTTGACAAATCGATCGGATGGTTCGGCATCTTTCGGATATTATGTGATGGGACACATTGCTTGGGAGACTCCAGATACGAGTGTAGCCGTTAGAACGCAGTCCATGCAGTCACGAGTAGACGAGTCTGAATCAGTCGACATTGGAACAAAGTGGAGTAAAGAGTTCGCACGAGATTTCGACGAGATGATGTTCCACTCCGCTGACATCAGAGATGCGATATGTCTACAGAGGCGTTGGGATGCGACCAGCTTCCGAGTAAATGCTGTACTGAGAATGCAGATGTCCAAAGAGCGAGAAGAGATTGTATAAGAGTACCAGCCTCCGTACAGTTCGGCTTGGGCGAGATTGGAAGAGACCTTAAGCAGGATTCCTTCCAGGACACTGCTGCAATAAGATTGCACCCAGGATCGGATGTGTGATGTGTATTCAGAGGACCAGAGGTTGGCGCCAGTGACGTACTGCTTTACGAGTGGTCGTGAGGATTGACCGAGAGATGACCAGAGAAGTGCCAGAACGGAATCGTCCCCGTTAGCACACCTGACAGGGCCGATGAGCCGATGGATTGCGAGATTGGTAATCCACAGAGAAGATAAGAACCCAGAGACAGAGGACGCCAGACCGTGAGCAAGAGGCAAGTAGATATCTTGCGCTGCTAGCATTGGATGTACCGACACCTTCTCGACTTTGAAGAAGGATATACCGACGACGGTAATTATGATTAGTGATTTTGTGATTCGATTATCACGTATCTGTCACCTTAGATTTCGGTATTTTGGGTGATCTATTTGCATGATTTGGTTGTGATGGCTGAGTCTCATGATATTTGTTTTTATGCACCATGGTTGCACCTACTGGGTATTTATGTTTTGCGCATAGTTATTACGCTTGAGGTATTGATTGTGATTTCATGCCTATTTTATGCCTGTGATTTGATTTATGCTTCCAGCATCGTTTTCATGCACTTTTAGTGTTTTGATTTGATTTGTGCACACTGATGCACACGGTTCAGAGATTATATACCGCGGTATACCTGATTTGGATTGAGCCGTATTGTATACCGTCGACTTCGATTCTGATTTTGATGTTGATTTCGTGATTTCGTGCATGATGGATGCACCGATTTGGATTTTCGCGCATGTTGGGCGCATGTGTTGAGATACGATTTTGGTGCACACCAGATAAACTAAATCGGGATTCTTCGTGCATGTCAGATGCACCTGATTTTGCTGTCAGGCACACACGTTGCCTATGACAGATGTTGTATGCACACCCGTTGTACGTAGATGTTGTTTTATACACCTGTATGGCACATATATGGATTTTGATTTCCGTGCGCACCAGACGCACAGGGTATTCTTATATACATTTTTAGGATTGATTCCTTATGAATCAGTACGTTTTTATGATATTGGCTATGTGTTTTCATACTGAGCAGGACTAGTCAGAGGATAGTACCTGGATATTTTTGCATGCATTGATAGTTATCGAAGGGATTTCTAAAAAGCGAGCTATAGTCTCAGTATTTGCCTACGTGTCCGATATGACACGAAACGTTTAAAAACAAGGAAACCCTTCTAAATTGTTTTCAAAACGGCGGAACGTACATAGTGAACAAAACATATATATATATATATGGTTATTTTCTTATGAAAGACGTCCGCCACTGTGCAGTGTTATGCGCATCGCACAACGACTTAAAAAGATTTGGCATGCATTACTTCAGCTATTTACATGTATAGATTTGATATTTACATGTATAGTTCTGATTTATATCGTATTGGTTTTGCTTTGAATTTGACATTCGTGTTTTTATCATGACTCCCATGATTGCGGGATGCTTAACGGAGTTTCGGTTTTGAGTTATCTGCTCGTTACTTATGCGCATGTATTGCGCTATGATGCGTTTTATGTATTGATGATTTCGGAGCCCCGACGACTTGGACTTTTACTGAAATGTTTTAGTATTTGGGGGTTTAAATTTAAATTCGGGGACCGAATTTCTTTAAGGGGGGAAGATTGTAACATTTCAAAAAAAAGAATAAAATATTATTTTTTGGAATTTTATAATTTAATATTATTTTATTGAATATTTTAATATTTCGGTATAATTAAATACCAATAAATGGGAAAAATTATGGAAAAATTATGGAAAATTCTATAATATGGTATTTTATGGAATTATGCCATTTTAAAGTTTTTATGATTAATTATACACTAATTTTGTGCTAATCACAATTAAAAATCGCTAATCGGTTTTTTAGCATTTTTGTGCAAAACATGCACATATCATTTTTTTTTACACTTGTACATTTTACCATGGTTCTTTGGGTTTACTATTTATGTGAGAAGGATTTAGAGGGAAAAAGAAAAGAAAAAGGATTTGAATTAGAATAATGGTAGTAGGTGGGTGAGAGAGAGAAAGGTGAGGTGTGTTAACTTGGCCATTCCCTCATGTTCCAACACTCATTTCCTCTCCCTCTTCATTGTTGCTGCTGCTGCTCCTGCTCCTCATTCTCTCCCCTCTTCACCTCATAAAACAAACTCAAAACCCTATCTTCATTTCACTAAAAAGGTGCACAAGCTCAAGAGAAGCATTTTGGATCAAGAAAGCAAGGATTTTGGCCACTAGGGGCAACTCAAGAATTTTCTTGAGTTGCCAAATGAGGTATTTACTGAACCATTAGCTTAGTTTTTGCATTACTTTTAACCCCATGTTAAGATTGAATCGATATTGTGTGTTTTGGTGGACTTAAGGAAAACCTAGTTAGGGTTTAGTGGAAGTTGTGAGTTGTGATGTGAAATTGAGCTCAGTAGAGGCTATACAAACACCCTAGTATTTGAATTGAGGCCCAAACTTGAGACTTGAAACCCGGAATACGGATTTAGAAATCGATATCGGATGATTTGTAGAATCTGTGAGGGCAAATTGGAATCTGCTATTACCCCGAGACTCTGAAAATTATTTTGGATTGACAGTGAGATGTGCAGGCACTTAGGAACCATCACCCAAAGCCCTAGCCCCTAACCCCTCTTGCAGGCCGCAAATAAATCCATTCTGGCCGCAAATTGCGACCAGACCAGGTTAGATTTGGCTCGTTTTGGTTCTGTAGCTCCTACATCTATAGATTAGACCCCTCGCATATGCAAAATTGTCCAGTTTGACCTAGGGTGAAATCTGGGACCCTTTTCTATAGTTGCTGTTTTGGATTCGTATTTCCGTATTGTGTATTTTGCATTCTAGATTGTGTATCCGTGTTTTACCTCGATCACTTGGCGTTTGCACGACGAGATCGAGGGTCATTTGATGGTTTTGAAAGCGTAGTCTATAGGTTCTAACCTATAGGCATTAGCGTGTCGTTTTGGGTATTCCCGATATGATTTTAATACGCGTTCCGATTATGTTATCTATGTAGGTACCATCATGTGGATTCCATACGATGAAGAAGACTAAGGCGATATCGACACCGACACGCAGGATACAAGGTGAGTAGATTATATCTACGGGGGAAGTCGGGTGGATGGCGTATAGCACCCCCGCAGTCCGAAGTTGGTATACTAAATATGTATATGTTATATATATATATATGATAGTTTATAGTGTGTCGTGGATATTGAGATTAGATGTACTATGGTTAGATTAGGGTTAGAAGTAAGCTAGTGTAGTTCCTAGTCGCGAACCCTAGAATAGGTTTACACCCACACGCACACACAAGCATATTTGTTATATTTATACTGTGATGATGAGGATAATGGATGACATTGGAGATGAGTCGATGATATTGGGCATAGTGCCATGAGATCAGTGATATGATGGGATTCGTATTTGGGATACGACATGAGATTTTTAGCGGGCCTTGGGACGTGTGTTTCACACACGCATCCATACTTATATAGATGGTATCAGTTGTACTAGACTTAGATCCGTACCCCAGTTCATGAGACATGATGATAAGGATACCAGATAATTGATGAGTTGACTGTGATATTGACCCGTACCCAGCTATTAGGATGCCGTACGACGATTTACCGTACGAGCTTTATATTGATGATAGATCCGCACTCATGACTCGAGGATGTCATATGATATACTGTATCGTACGCGATACTATTGAGGTGGGATCACCGACTATTATATATATATATATATATCGACTCAGATGTAGGTGGTTTCCATACCCCTCCTGTTTAGCTTGTTAGTTAGGTCTGTAGATTACTTAGTAGACATTAGACTAGACCCGAGTCATACCTATTTCAAAACTAACGAATCGGGGATATTTTAAATATAGGCAAAAGGGATTCTACGGATATTTTCAAAACGACGCATCTTTTCTTAAAACACCGTAGCCCTTATTTTACCAAAAACCCGATTCGTCTTATTTCAAATGGCAAAGCTGCATGATATATTTATTGAGGTAGATTCTTCACTGTTGCGTTGATTATTCGATTCCGCATATTCATGCTTTTTGCATTGCATTGCTTGTGTTTATTGCTATTTTACAACCATGCTGTTAGGACACCAGCACCATTATCGATGATGCGTATGTTCCACGTACACTGCTTGCCGGCTCACACACTTCATCATTGATAATTGCCATGCCACTACACTGTAGTACTGTTGCATTCAGGATGTGACCCTTGCATGGCATACTTGTGTACCTATATACTGTGTATTCCTATTGTACACCCATACATGCATGCATACGTATTTGCACATACATTGATGATTCTGGCATGATTAGAGATTTGGGAACCGCAAGATACCTTTTAAAGCTGATTCATTTTAAAGAAGCGGTCTTCCCTAAATATGTGCATATTACTATTCCGTGTTGCATGACATACTGATATGCTTATATTTCTTTTACATGTCGCATACATCATGCTTTCTGATTATACGCATTGAGATATGTTGTTTCCATGATATTTCTGGATTTGGGAACCGTGGGTATTTCAAAAGAGAATATGTAATTATTTTAAAAACCCGGTTACCCTTGATATGATATTTCAGTGCGTCCACCATGTGTTTTCTTGGTGCTGAGAGCGACATGTGAAACCCGATTCGAGGAGGCAGATGAGGCCGATTGCGGGTACATGGTGGACCCGGTATGGTACCCCGGGGCGAGAACGGATCGTTGTGTAGTAGACGGTGAGCCTCGCAGAGGGACTACTACCTACCGGTGATATTATTTGGGCTCGGCGGATATCCGGAGGATACCGACCGGAGTCGAGAGATGATATGGGCCGATCCAGACTGACGGAGCCTGATATATGAGGATTTATGTGTCGATGATGGGCACGGTTTTCATGATGTTTTCGAGTGTCGATGCTAGACACTCAGATTCCATGATTTGATGTGTCGCGAGCGACACATGTTGATTTACATCCTCATACTTCCATGCATATGCTTTATGATATTTACATGCATGATGGTTATTGTCATTGGATGATATCCACTTTTTCATAGACTTCATAATATAGTCGACATTGATCATACCTCATATTTATGATATGTTATTACCTGAGGCACTGGCACGAGCACTTGGCACTACACTCATGTATAGATGTTACATTGCCACCTTATCATGCTTCAGGCTTATTCATTGGATGTTTATATATATACATATATCTGATCGTATTGACCTAAGATTATGTCATGCATTCGATTTCTGCTTGTAGATGTTTTCTACTCACGAGTTGGCAACTCTCCCCCGTTATGCCACAGTTCTTGCAGGTTTTGCCGTACAGGTTTCATGGCGGCATTTCTGGCACACTGCTTCCTTTGCGGGTGATTTGCTTTGGTAGGTTGGTTCTTTTGCATCAGAACCACCATTGTACATGTATTATTCAGTTGTATCTAGAAATTCCATTAACCAAAACTTGTATATTGTTTCAGACTTAGAAATCAGTTATGTATTATTTCGACCTTAGAGTCGCGCGTTGTAGTATTACGATTTTCATGTTGTTTTGAGTTCTCTTTGAGTTTTTATCCTCGCCCTTCGGCGTTGTATATTATATTGCTTGCGTGGTTGTGACCGTCGATTGACGAAGTGCTAGCTCCCGCTTTGGGATGCCTTCTATCATTGCATATACATATTATTCTTGTTGTACCCCGTTCGGGGCCATTATTTACAAAGGAAACTCTGTCGAAATTTTCAGAAAAGAATATAGATTTTAAAAATGCATATTCGGCTTACTTATTTAAAAACCTTGTTTAAAAAAAACAACATGTTTTCCTTACTTCTTACAAATTAGTTTTTCTTATTTATTTCTTAAAAATGGTTTTAGATTTCTGGGCTTTTGGCTTACTTGAATTAGATGGGGTCCTATAGACTTCATATGATTCAAGTGCCAGTCACGGGCTATTTCGGGTCGTGACAATCTTCTAGGTATTTCCAAGCTTCACCATCATCTTTAGACAGGAATTGACATTGACACATGGTTTCAAGTATCTGTTTTGTCGTGAGATCCATACCCTCATAGATAATTCGGCACAGATCCCATCTAGGGATTCCGTGATGAGGACATTGTAAAAGAAGATTTTTGAACCGTTCAAAGCATTTCCAAAATGGTTCATTGGGAAGTTGGGTAAATTGGAAGATTTCGCTCCGAACACGGGCGGTCTTTTGATTGGGATAAAATTTCTTCAGGAATGCTATAATGAATTCGTCCCATGTTGAAATAGAATGTGCGGGTGTGTTATAAAGCCACTTCTCGGCTAAATCGCACAAAGTGAACGGGAGAATACGTAAACGCATAGCATCCACAGAAAGCTGTGAAGTACCCATCAAAGCACATACGTTTTCGAATTTGGTGATAAAAACGTATGCGTCTTCAGACTCGAGCCCGTGAAATTTGGGTAAAAGTTTGATGAAATGAGGTTTAATTTCAAAATTATCCCCATTGGTTGGTGGAATGGAAAGACAAGTGTGAAGGGGACCACGTGTAGGGTAGCATCTCTCCTGGAGAGAAATGCGTGGAGGTTTCTGCGCACCTGCGGGCGGTGGTAGAGTGGTGTTAAAGTTTGATGGATATCTGTCCATCGCGGTCGTGGTGGGTGGTGGTGGAAAAGAAGATGAAGAAGCATTGACTTCAGAGTCGATAGCAGGAACGCGGAGAAGACGGGCACTAGAATCCCGTGTCCAGCCAAGCATGCACTAAACGTTTTTAGCGCAAGTGGCAGCGTGTGCGTGATTTAAAATTGGTTTGTTTTTTGAAAAAAAGTGGGACTTTAAAACAAATCACACAAAAATGTACAAACAACCCTAGAACTGAGCTTATCTAGGTCAAGTCTCTAGACCGCTCCTAGATTTCCAAAGGACAAGTCGCAGGATCAATCCTCTACCACTTCTTTACTACTCTTGTGGCTAGGTAAGTGCCAGGTAAGTGGGAGGTATCCGCTATACGAATCACCGAAAATAGCGGGCCTAATTAAGTAACCACTTGCTTTCGACACACTTGCCTAGACACCACAAAAGTAATGCGGATAAGTGATAGATTACCCATGACCTTCCTCTGTCCTTATTGTGCGCGACAGTCCTTAGAGTCTTTTCTAAATATTTTTGAAATTAATGTAGGGTTGATGCGGATGCTCGTTTTGTGATTTGTGGGGCTTAGGAAGGGTGATGAAATCCCCACCTAATCTGAATTTTGGTCTTGCCCCTTAAAATCCGTATTAAAATATGAAATAACAAACCAATAACAAAACTTTGCAAAAAGATTTTTGAGCGGTGATATTTTGCAAAGAATCCTGCAGAAAAGATATTTTATTGGATTTCAGAGGAGAGAGAATGAGTTGAAAATTTCACCAGAGAAGTTTGGAACCCTAATTCCTCACTTAAGCCGCAGATCCGCCGCTAAAATAGCCTTTCTGCCGCGCTTCCGCCGTGCTTTGAGGGAATATTTTGATGATTTTTGCTATGTGGCCTCCTGTGCTCCTCTGGATCTTGATGAATGTCTCTGGCTCTCTGTTTCCTCAAGTCTGCGACTCCAGATCCCCTCGCAAAATTCACACAATAATCGTTAAATGTACAATTTGCAGTTTTGTTTTGTTTATGATAATGATCGAATAAGAATTCAACACAAATAGTAACAATAAAAAATTACGCACGTATCCCCGGCAACGGCGCCATTTGATTGATCTGTATTTTATGTGTGTATTGTAGTAGTTAACCGCAATCAATACGGTGTCGCGTGTAGCTAGACCGAGATGAGTACGGGTCGTCCTCAGGGAAACGTTGAATATTTTATTCTTACTTTAGGCGTGTTGAGAAAGAAAGGAGGAAGAATAAAGAATGGTTGTAGGTTCTAGATCTATGTTAAACACGGATACAAAATATAGATCTAAATTAATTATGGATGTAAGTTTAATATAAAAAGGGGGCTTGTAGGGTTCGTTAGGATTTAGTAGTTATGGATGATTAATTAAAGATTACTTTTTTTATCCTTTAATAGATTTAAAACTAGAACGACAGTGATGCATATAGATTAGGGTTTCTGGAGGGAAAAGGGTTCCCACTCTTAACCCCTATCTCGACATGGAACTCCGTTCATATCTAGCCTTTACCAAAACAATTATTAATCTAATCTCTAATCACGGTCAAGACTAGAAATAAATTGGTAGTGCACCCGATTAGGATGTTAATGATTCTTTTGGTAAAGTTTATAAACTTTATAGGACGTAAAAGAGTTTAAGGATCTTCATCATCCATTAATCTACCCTAATCCTACGAACCCTAGCAAGCCGAGAATTACTCGCGCATGATGGGAGAAGAAGAAATGGAGAGATGAATCATATTAAAACTACAAAGAAATAGAATAAGAAAAAGAACTAACTTTATTAATCAACAAAATTCATTTACATTTTGTTCCCTTAGAAAATGATTACAAATGCTAGTTTGCTTCTCGATCTCTTCTAAGGAGGTAGACGAGCAATTGATGATCAGTCTGGATGCGTGAGCCTGTCTTGAACTTCGTGATCTCTTCAGCTTGATGATTTTTCCAAGAGCCTCTCGGTCCTTATTTATAGTCCCAGAGTCAGAACCCTAGTTTCCTAATATGGAAACCAGTGGTTAAGATCCCAACATAAAAAACCTCATGACCTAACTACCCTAGTTTCCTAATATGGAAACCAGTGGTTAAGATCCCAACAGCAAAATCCCAACTCCCAAATAGTCCAATTCGCGACTGATCCACGGCCTTACAGGGAGATCGCTTGATTTGGTCTTCTGGAGCTTTATCTTTATGGCACGTGGTGATCTTTTTAATCTCTGGAAACTGAAAATCTTTTCTACGTCACTGCCAGACTTGATTTCTGTAGTTTACTTTCTTAATTAGGCAGGTTTGTTCCAACAACTTTGATTTCCTTGATTTCAGCCCTGAAAATTCTGCACAACAACTCAACAAATAATATTAGTAGAGTTTGTTTTATTGTGATATTAACTTAACCATTAAGAATTGGTCAAAGGTATTTAATAAGGTAAGCATATTTAAATGGGTCAAATGTTATATGGATATTATATGCTTACATTTTCCTACCAAATGTTAATTATAATATATAAACACATTAAAATAGTATTTTTACAGATAAACCCTCACATGTATCATATATTATAATAAACACATTTTATTATAAAGAAATACTAGGAAAAATGTCATATTAAATGTGCTGTTTTATCAACTGAACATGGTGCGCTACGAACTTTCAAATGATATCTATTCAAAAACATCTTCCCTTATTTCCAAAATAACGTCTCGTACTATTTTAAACTATAATGTTCACCGCCGAAAACAGGGAAGAACTGGGATAGATCGTCTTGCCTGAATTTGGAGGCAGATGCTATTTGGATTTATCCATCCACCTCTCCGAATATACCAACTTGATTTATGACACCATATATCGAAGGTTTGGATAGATGCAGTCGTTGTAGCAGACTTCATCAGATTCCCCCTTCATTTTATGAGGGGTTTTTGATTGTAGGGACGCTCTTCCCTGCAGGCGCAAGCCCCTGCAGTTAATTACGTTACTGCATTGCGATAACCACTTTCTCTTTCTCCAGCAGTTCACTTCGTGTCGTGTGTGTTTTTTGTTTGTTTTGGTTACCCGTGGATTGTATACGGAGACTAGTTTATGTCGTTGCCCGTAGGGCGCGGATCAGTCCAAATCCGTATATTTTAGATTTGGGTTTGGTTTATTTAAGGACCGTTAATCTGGTTTGAGATTAAGATAAATTTAAATGTGTGAGTATTTGGGCTTAATTTATTTTTAACTAAGAATACGTTAGTCTAATTTGAGATTAAGATCAACTTAGCAATATTTTAAGAATTATTTTTATTTAAGATCCAAACAACAGAGCATTTTGGGCTCAGCTATAAAAAAGTTTTATAGACTTAGCCAATTTGGGCTTAGTATGCTCAGGTTTTTTGTTCAGAAGTACTAATCACTTATTTTGACTCTGTTGGTTCAGTCCCCCTTTTTTATGCAAAAGTGCTAAGCACTTTGTTTGAACACTCACATGGATGTCATGTGAAATATTTAATTATGGGCACCGCCCAATGAGCGCTGAGCACTCAGCCATTTTGGTTGTTTATAGAGTGTTAAGCACTTTTCTCTTTTTTTTTGTGGCGCCCACGTGAAGAACATGTGAGGCGTTGGGTGCTGCCCAATCAGTGCTAAGTACTTAGCCGTTTTGACTATTTATGGAGTGTTAAGCACTCTTATTATTTTTATGGCGCCCATGTGAGGAGCGCGTGAGGCGCTGGGCATTGCCCAATCAGTACTAAGCGCTTAGCCGTTTTGGCTATTTATGGAGTGCTAAGCACTCTTATTATTTTTGTGGCGCGTGAGAAGCACGTGCGGCGTTGGGCGCTGCCCAATTAGTGCTGAACACTCATCCGTTTTGGCTGTATGTGAAGTACTAAGCACTTTTTATATGGCGCCCATGTATGTTTCACGTGAGGCGCTAGGCGCTGTT
Organism: Agapanthus africanus; assembly: GCA_030015575.1. Taxonomy (NCBI): domain Eukaryota; kingdom Viridiplantae; phylum Streptophyta; class Magnoliopsida; order Asparagales; family Amaryllidaceae; genus Agapanthus; species Agapanthus africanus. The sequence continues at coordinate 247,990 of JASDDO010000308.1, forward strand.
AAAGTGGGGCGCCCACGTGGGAAGCACGTGAGGCACTAATTTCTTTTATATGGAGATTTAATCTTTGTTAATATTTTCAGAGAGGTTAAATCTCTATCAATGGTGCTTTAACCATTAATGCTCGCTAAAATCACTATATTTGAGGATTTTAGGTTGAGTTTGTAAAGAACTAAGTTCTCGATTTGAAGGAACCGAGTTTCTGGAGTATTCTGGACTTCTCTTCTTTCTCTTTAAATTTGTTCTTCCCTGAACCTTTGATTCTTAAGAACAAGATCTTTCCGATGAGAATTAAATTCTCAACTTGTGGGAGACTTGTCTTGTGGATCTCGGATCCAGAGAAAGAACTAAGTTCTTTTTACAAGGGTCAAACCCTTAGATGTGATATTATAGGTAATAGAGATATTTTGATCTCTTTTCTTTACCCAGGCTTTTAAGAAGGAAGCTCTTCTTCTTTAAGAATTGAATTCTCTGTTCTTTCTATCTGTGGTCTCTTTCTGATAGTCGTTCTTTTTTTTGAGACTTGAAGTCTGGGGTCCTTTATATAGTGGAGGTAAATTGTTAATTGGTTTTGAGAAAATCTCTCATTGAGAGATTCCAATTGATTTAATTGGACTCAAAATTGATTTGGGGAATTTTTCCCACCGTTGGATCTTTGATCCAAGGACTTCTGTTTTATAGAACATGTTGTTCTTGTTTTTAACAAGATCGGAAAAATATTCTCCCATATACAGAATTTATTCTGTAAAATGGTGATTTTTAATCACCAAGAGTTCTCTATTTTATAGAGAGCATTCTTTTTTGTTTAGAAAGATTTAGGGAATATATTCCAAAAATTGGATCATTGATCAAACCGAGAGTATCTTTCTTATTTAGAAAGATATGGTAGATATTTTCTCCTAATAGAATTTGATTCTATATTTTGATATTTATCATCTCCGTTGGATTTTTGATCCAACGACTCTATTTAACGCAGAGTATCGTAGAATTTAATTCTACTTGGGCGCCGGCGCTCACGTATTGTGCATGTGGGCGCCACTTAAGAATTTAATTCTTAAGATAGGTATTCCTGTGCTTTGCACATTGGCGCTCGCGTGAGGAGCACGCGCGGCGCTATATAAGAATTTAACCTTTATTCAGGAAGCACTCCTGTGCTTTGCACATTGGCGCCCGCGTGAGAAGCACGTGAGGCACCACCATAGGATTTAATCTTATAAGATTGGTTCTGGCACTGGCGCCCTCATGGAGAGCACGTGAGGCGTTGCTTCATTCCAACAGAGCTTTGCTATTTTATTAGGTTAAATATTGGGGGAACAAATGCCCCTACTGTTGTGCTCACGTGGCTAACGCGTGAGTGCAACAGTGTCACCTTTTCTACCGTTCGATCTCCTGAGGAGTTGAACCGTCTCTTCATGTCTTATAAATAAGGCCTTTGGCCCTTGATATGACTGCCATTCTATTATCTTCTTGAGTCTTCTTTTTCTTGAGAATTTAATTCTCTCCTCAGAGCTTAGATCTCTGTTCCCGGAACTTTCTCAGAGTTAAACTCTGTCAAAAATTGGTAAGAATTATGACCACTATTTAACTCTTAAAGAAACTCTTAAAAGAATCTCTTCTTGTTTTTTTTTTGTTTTTAACCCATTAACAGAGTTTTGCTATTCTCTTGGAATTCTCTCTTAGAGATCTTAAAAAAACTTTTATTTTGGTAGACCATGGGTCTTAGAGATCTTAGATTTTTTTTACCCTGTTAGTGACTTTGATTTTTGATCGTTGTTTGGAATTTAATTCCATTTCCCGTGGGGATTTCTGAGAAAATTTCTTTTGGGAATTTTATTCCCTTTTCTTATTTTCTTTTTAGGGTTCTTCTTGCAGATTTGAATCTGCTGCAGAACTCGTTTTTCGAGAATATTAGGAGTTTAACTCCACAGTTCAATGAGATTTTTCATTAAATGAGAATTCTTTTGGATTCTTACAATGAGTGCCTGCCTCATCATTGATGAGGGCATTATTTTGATTTTGTGGGGCCAATTGTTCATTTCTTTTTGAACTGTGGTGCCTTTAACATGCCAGAATGTAGTACAAATTTGGGTGTACTGAAAATGCTAAATTCTTGAACATTGTGTCGATAATTAACCCCTTTTTTATAGGTAATATGGCTCCCGATTCCTCTTTCCCTTACGTTCGCTCGAAGAGTGATTTCGCCGACGCGCTTACAGATTGGGAAGTCTTTGCGCTCATTCGGGATTATGACCCAGAGCAGAAGTCTCTTTATCTGTGGGGGTCATGGTACAGTCACATTATCCGGGGTCGGCGCATTTTTACTTGCGCAGCACCGCCAGAACCGATCCCGTCGATTCACTATGCCAACCTTCTGCAGTCCGCTTACGCAGTAGAAGAGGTCAATTGGACCTCAGAAGGTCGTCTCCAACCTTCCATGGCATTGATACCAGTGCAGCTACCAATGACCCTAGACATTCTAGGGCATCGCATATGCTAAGGAGAATCGCGTCCTTGGGGGCAGGTTTATACGATAGGAATGACTCCCCATCATCCGGCTGGTTATCTGCAGTGGGCCCGTTACATTTTGTCGGCCAAGAAGTCACTGCAACTAAAGACCAGGCTATATCCAGCGATCTATGCGTTCCTTTTTTACTACCATACTCCTCATGTGTGGTGGGTCAAATATTTTCTGGAGCAATGGAATATCCCGACCCACACATTTCTCTTATTGGATCGGGTGGTCTCAATATCGTTAGAGGAATTCGCGGAGATATCTGGGTTACCAGTCAGAGAAGAGCATTATGAGGAGATACTTCCTCTTGACGAGTATGTCTTCGCTACAGAATCGGTGGTTATGCGTCTTACCCTAGAGAATGCCGTTCGACACAAATTTCTGAGCTTGATCAAAATGTTGAACATATATGAAAGCTTATTCTTAGAGTCTGGGGGGCACAAAGTTAGCTTCACGGACTTCGTTGCTCGTTTCCTTCGTCCGGAGGCTTTATCGAAGAAAGCCGCGAAGTTCGCCAAGCTCGATGATCCTTTCGGATTTGTCTTGGACAAACAACCGACAGCGGAGGAGGATTTAAAGCAATTTTTTATTCCAGATACCCCAATCGTCCCTTTCGCAGAGGTCACCGCTCCAGACATTGATGAGGATACGTTCTTCCTGGGGTTTATCGGCTTGTCGTTGAGCTGGTTTGCGCTTCTAATACACCCCCGTTATATGAGACCATCTGTCTTTTATCCGGCTCACCGTATTGTGGCGGGGACGCGCATGGCCATTGGGATTGCAGGACTTGCTCACTTATATCATGGCTTGAGTCTGGCGGCCGACACCACTCAGCTTGGTGTGAAGCCCGTTAATCTCTCATTGCATTACTTTACCTCGTGGATCGAGATGCACGTGCTGGGTGCTTTTGGTGTGCATAAACGACCCAGATTTTATGAAAGATACAATTTTCCTCGGGTCATGCACTTGGTCGATGTTTCTTCTCCAGACCAGACACAGCGGGAGGCTCGGAGATTGCTTCTTCGCTCGTGCATGGTTGGGGACAATATGACCTTTGTCGATAAAGTCCTCACCATCGGCAAAGAATCTTCCAAAGTGATCCAGCAGCTACACGACGTTTTCAAGGACGGAGCTTCTATATCGAGGGCTCGAGAGATCATCCATTTGTATTCTATCAGGCAAGGTTTCCTGGTATTCAGACAGAACGCCTTTGTTTTGTTTATGAGATATAACCCGCACCGTTTTGCCTAGCAATCGGGCTACAACCAAGGCGTTCCCCTCGAGGCGTTCATTATTGATCCAGTTACTACTGAGGAGGGTGTTCTCAATGCGGCGCACCATTTTATGTGTCTGAATACGGGGTCCCATTTCCTGATCAGCGAGCCGAGTCATATTCCAAAGGCCTCAAATGCCTACGTTGCCTGGTATCAGCATGCGACAGGGGCCGTCATTAAGGAGGAAAGGCGGATGCTTCTTGACCACAAGGATTCTGTTCAAGTCAGCAATCACACGGTCCCGCTGAGGCGACAGGCAGTTGTCCATCCTTCCTGGAGAGAGAGCAGTGCGGTCGTGGTTCCGCGAGCTTTTCCAGATAGGCCTCGATCGGACGCTCCTCTGACCATGGTAGCTGTGGCGTCTCCGGAGTCGGGCATTGGTTCGGAGATCGGGACCTGCCGTCCGAAGAAGCTCGTTAAGAGAAAACTCTTATGTGTTGGTGCCAGCTCGCAGAAGAAGAAGAAATCCTTATTTTCAGCCGACGTTGTATTCGGTAAGGAGCCTCATGCTCCTTACAGCGAAGGCTTGTCCGAATATAGCACCAACGATGGTCTGTTAGAAGCTCCCGTCGCTACTGATCTTCAAGCCGCCATCGAAGATTTTGAAAGATTGGCCCATGAGCAAGCAGCGCTAGCTTCTCTGGCGGTGTCTGGTTTTTTCTATTTATACCCTTCTGTGTATATATTTTTTTGTACGAATTTATCATGCTTTATTAATGCTCTTCTCTTAACAGGAATTTCCACCGAAGAGGCTCTTTTAGCGTCCCTCAAGACATTTGAGGAGGAGGAGAGGATCCGCGCTTCCATAGGCCTCGGTATGATTCGTTTCGCGATGGCTTTACATATTTAGTTTATTTTATTCACCTCCTGACCCCCTTCTTCTTTCTTTTACAGCAACCACTACAACTCGTGTTGTTCCCGGCACAATGCTAACCTCGGGTGATGGTGCGGAGGAGCCTTCAGAGCCACCGACTACAGTTGAGGTCCTCTCAGGGCCACCACGGGATGCATCACTGAAGCAGCGGATGATGGATGTGGCAGTAGATCCGGAGGCCGAGCTTGATTTGGACAAAGACGCTCCTCTGTCGAAGGTCCTGAGGAGATCCATTCGTACAACCAAAGCCGAGAGGAAGCGCAAAAATCTTGCAGCAAGGGAGCATCAGGCTAACCTAGCCACAAGAGCGGGTTCGAGTGATGCTCGACCCTATGACGTTTCCATGGAGGACGTTCCTTCTGCCCTGTCCACCGCTCATAGACAGGTTGTGCGTGCGGCTCGGGAAGAGGCCGAACGATTACTTCAAGGTAGAACAGTGCATGGTCCCTCGTTGAAACCTAGCAACAGCCTTTTTCTCGAATCATAACACTTTTTTTTTAAACAGGGCCAAGTTTAGGTGGTGACGTGGCGAGCGAAGTGCCGGCGATTGAAGAGCCTGAAGTGGCAGACCTTCCTTTAGAATCCGGGACTATTCCGCCTGCCGCTTCCTCTCCTTATGGATCCTTGATATCAGAGGGTGATGCGAGCATTACGACGGCCCTTATCAATTCAGGGGACGAAGGTGTGGACACTAAATCCACCTTCCCGGTGGAAACCGAGGAAGCCGTCATAGCTGGTGATGCTCCAGACACTGTCATGGTTTCTGCCCTGTCAGGTATTCCTCGAGCTATTACTTTTGAGTTCTTAATCCCGCTAGGCATCTCTACTGATATCTCCTTTATTCTGAATATAGGCGTGGTAAACCCCAACGCTATGCTGACTGAAGAATTACTACCAGCCGTTGCCACGACTGTCACAGTTCCACCCTTCTCTTTTGTGTCCCCACGAGTTCTCTCGGGTCTAATGACGGAAGGTAAATATTTTTCATTTCTATGTTTTAGTGTAGATATTATTTTCTTAGATTAATTTCTTTACCATATATTGACACAATCCTGCAGGATTACTTTTTGACCGCTTATACTAGATGTTAAGCTCGCACTTCGCCTTCCAATCGGAATTCACTCCCCCTTTAGGCGTTGGTTAGTATATTCTTCACCTTTTATTTCATCTTTCTACGAGTAAACTTTCTATTGCTAAGCTTTTCTCGTATAGACCGCAGAATTACAGCTCGAGGGGGAAATGAAGAAATAGCCGAGCTTCCTGTGCTTCCTAACTTGCCACTTTTGACCACTGGTATGGTAGATCGTTCATCATCATTCATTTTTATTATTATTTTTAAATTTTTTTTTAAGGTTGAAATCCAACCCTTCTTTGTGTGTGGTTTATTCTGCAGCAGCTGCACCGGCTTTGGCTCTTTTTGAGTCTCGCATTTTCATGCCTACATGGCCCTTTGCTAAGTGCCAATCTTTCAGGGGTGCGGCGAATAGCAGGCGGATGTTAAGTGAGTTCATCGAAGATCTCAACATTGAAGCCCTCACTTCTGCTGCAGACTTTGCTGACGAGGTTAACCCTATGTTGGCGACACTTGTGAATTTACACAATGAGGACTTCGTCGGCATTTGGGTTGACTATTGTAAGTGGATTGAGGCTTGTCTCCTTGAGATTGAACACAAACGTCTTGCACCTGAAGCGTTAATTTCGAAGGCTCAATTGATCGCATGGATTGAACAAAGTGCCGCTTCCATTGAATACTTTGAGCAAAAGTTGGCCCTGAAGCGAAAGGAGCATGAGACATTTTCTGGCGAATCCAGCCAATTGCGTGCCTAGGTCGAAGCGAATGCCGCGCAGTTGCAAGTTATCTTTGAAAGTCTTCAGCAATGTTTGTCTAAAGGAATGGCGCTGAGGCAGAACCTCGATTTTACCGAGCGGGGCATACGAGATTGCGAGGTTGCTAAGCAGGAAATTGCTGAGAAGCTTTCATCATGCTTGCAACAACGGGCTCAAGTTGAAGCGATGCTGACTGCAATAGTGGCACGTGAGGAGGTGATGCGGGAAGAGAGTGAACGGGTTGTCAGTTTATTGAAAGACCCGCTTTCTTAACGGCTAGAATTGTATTTCCCACTTTTCTTTACATAAATGTAAACTGTATCTCTTAAACATTTCGATTTATGAATAAAGAATTCATATTTTTTGGCATGTGCTCCTCTGTGTCCGATGTCTTAATTTAGCGCCTATTAGTTTATTTACTCGTTTCGGAGTTTATAGTTTATTCACTCGTTTTGGAGTCTCTAGTTTATGTACTCATTTCGGAGTTTGTAGTTTATTCACTCGTTTCGGAGTCTCTAGTTTATGTACTCATTTCGGAGTATTTTTAGTTTACCTCCATTGGGTTTACAAGCAAACTTGTTCTAAAGATGTATGTAGATAACCCCTATTCTTTACGACAGAGGTCCGTTAGATTTGTGGTACTAGGGTTTTAGTCCGTGGTACCATCGCGTTGGCTGATGTATTCCTCGATATGCAGTCTTTAAGCCGCTGTTCGAGTAGCCCCGTGACTGTCGTATCTCTATTCCCTTCGGGGGCTGGACAAGACATCTTCAAGTAATCTACTTAGGTCATATTACCGTCGGAAGAGCAAACGTTAGGAATTTGCCATGACGCTTTTTACTTGAGGTTAGGCTCAATTTGGAGCCCCGATGAGTCATAACTACTCCGCTCTGGTGTGGGATGATCTCCGATAGTCTTTTAAGCTTTATATCAGTTGCCTTCAAGACCCGAAGCTGGGAATATGTCGTTGTTTCATTTTTTTGTTTTGACGATGTCGCGTCGATTCTTTGCTGAAGTAGGACAGACATCTGTAGGACCTCCATGCTGTGTGTATCGCAGTTGAAGACCAGAGCTAGGAATATGCCATTGCTCTATTTTCATTTGATAGACGCATTCGCGTCCTGCTGAAATGAAGGGGAACATCGGGATGGTTTCTAGGTTGTATATGCGTCGTCGAGACTAGGAGTTAGGATTTTTCCGTTACTCCATTTTTATTTCGACCCTTGGGTCATTTGTTGACGTTGCGTCTGCATCCTGCTGGAATGAGAAGGAACGCCGAGTTGGAGCTAGGATTTTGCCATTACTCTGTTTTGATTTGGCTCCTTGGAGCTTTGTTGACGTCACGTCTGCACTCTGTTCGAATGAAAAGAACGTCGAGCTAATCTCTAGGCTGTAAATATTGCCGTCGAGATCTGGCTCTCTCTTCGACGGAAGCTGATAGGAAAATATGGTTCCCTTGCTTTTATTTGTGCCTATGGACCGTATACAAGAGTCAATATGGATATACTTGCAGGGCAGATGAAATTTCATTTTATATTATTTTTTTTATTTCCGCGATCCTCTATCTTTTCAGCTTTTCATATCGCGAAAGTCGCGATTGCCCAATCATTTCGGCTATTTATTGTGGGGCCCAATCATTTCTGCTATTATTATTTTATTTATTTATTATATTTTTACTCGCTGCTTTTTTATTGTGAACTACCCTACCATTTCGGCTCCTTTTTTTGAGTTAGGGATTTAAAATCTAATACCAATCTTGGCATCAACATCGCTACTAATGGGATATTGCCCGGAGCGAATCATCATTTGCCGTGAGAGCACTTGAAATTTGATACCTATTTAGGTACCAGTATCGCTACAACTGGGATATTGCCAGGAGCGAATCATCATTTGCCTTTGTCGATTTGAACAAAGATGGCTTAGCAAATAGGATTAAGATCCTGTCGGCTAAGGCTTTTGACTTTATGAGCCATAAGTATCTCATAAAGGTATTTCTCCCTACGAGTCGAGAGGATCTCGTAAGTGTATTTTCTCCTTATGAATCGTGGGGATTCCTAAGTGATATTTTCTTTCGTAAGTCGTAAAGATCTTACAAGAGTATTTTCTCCTTATAAGTCAAGATGACTTACAAGTGTCATTCACCATATGGGATATTTCTCGCCATTGGTAGAACTTGGTAAGGGAATATTTTTTTGTGCTCGTGAATTGTACATAAGGGTCAATATGGACCGCCTATAGGGCAACTTGGGGGATATGACAGCTTAAGAACAGGTTCAGATCCTCGTAACTTATGACTTTTGAATCTTATGAGCCTTGAGGGTATCATAAGGGGAATTCTCGTTACGAGTCGTGAGGATCCCGTAAGTGTAATTTCTTTTTAAGAATCATGAGGATTCCTAAGTGTGTTGCTCTTTTGAGTCGTAAGGATCTCACGCATGTATTTTCTCGTCACAAGGTCGAGAGGACCTTGCAAGTGCACTTGAATTTTTTATTTTATGAGTTTGCGCCCTATTGGGGTTTTCACAAACTCGCCGGTAGTCTTGCTGTTTTTACTCACGGCTCCCTTTCGGATTTTCATACGTGCCCATTTTACTTGTGGACATACCGTTTTTTTAACGAGATTGCGCCCTTCCGGATTTTCACAAGCTCGTCGGTAGCCCTGCTGTTTTTACTCATGGCGCCCTTTCGGGTTTTCATCCGTGCCCATTTCGCTTATGGACATACCCCTTTTTTTTTGCAATGGCGAAACTCTCGAAAATAGCTTCGTCGCAGATGACCCACCTGTTTGCCGGTGGATTTTGGGGGTGGCTTCATCGCTGGAGTAGCATTGTAGCCAGTAGGACTTAAGTTGCAATCTTTCATGCTAAGACTTCGATTGAAATATAGATCTCAAGGGAATGTATCACCGTATTTGGGGCGATGCACTAGTTTAGGGACGTTCCTGTCCATTATCGCTATGTTTGAGGCGACATAATTTAGGTACTTTTTGGTCCATTATCGCCATGTTTGAGACGAAATTTTAGTTTAGGGACTTTTCGGTCCATTATCGCCATGTTTGAGACGAGGTTCTAGTTTAGGGACATCTCGGTCCGTTGTTAGTTTAGGGACTTCTCGGTCTGTTGTTGCCATATTTGAGGTGGATAATTAGTTTAAGGACTTCTCGGTCCTTTCGTCATTTTTGGGGCGACAGAGCTTTTTTGTATATTATTCTCAGAGTTCTGACTCATGAAGATAGCGAGCGGACACGAGCGTCGTCATCTATCATAGACCTAAGTCGTGACTCGTAAAGCATAGTATTTTTTGAGGAATCGGCCATTTATTGTCCGGAAGGGTCTTTCGCCATGCATATCCATGAGCAGGTAGGCTCCACCTTGGTAGACTTTGTCTGTGATGTACGTGCCTTCATAATTTGGCTCGAATTTCCCCCGTTTTGCATGATTAGGGATCATGGGTCTTTTGACGACCAGCATGAGTTCGCCTTGGCGGAATGTTCTCGGCCTGATTAGTTTTTCGTATGACCGTGTCATTCTCGCCTTATAAGCCTCCAGATTTTGCTGTGCTACAAGGCAAGTTTCGTTGAGGGCGTCGAGCTCCTCAAGTCGAAGATGAGCATTTTCTTCATCTGTTAGTTCGTACTGAACCGCTACTCGTAGAGAGGGGAGTTCTATTTTCAGGGGAAGCACTGCTTCCGTGTCGAATACCAACATGTATGGTGTTGTATTTATAGCCGTTTTGAACGTTGTTCGGTATGCCCAGAGAGCTTCGTGCAACCTTTCGTGCCAGTCTTTTTTGTTTCTGGACACTGTTTTCTTTATAATCTTCGTTAAGGTCTTGTTAAAAGCTTCAGCTAGACCGTTGGTCCGAGAATTATAGACTGAAGAGTATCTCCAATCTATTTTATATTGCTGTGCGAAGCGGCTGATTTTATGACTTCTATAAGCTGGCCCATTATCTGAGATAATTCGTCGCGGAGTGCCGAACCGATAGATGACATGTGTCCTGAAGAAATGGAGGATATTCTCCGTCTTCACCTCCCTTAGTGGTACTACTTCCGCCCACTTAGAAAAGTAGTTGGTTGCTGCCAGTATGAACCGATGTACTTTGGACGATGCCGGTTCAATGGGGTTAATTATATCGGTTCCCCACATTTCGAACGGCCAGCTAGCTACTGTTGGGTGTAGCGGATTTGGATGCTGGTGGATGAAGTACTCGTGAATTTGGGACGAGTGACACTGCTTCGCATATTCAAGGTAGTCATGAATCATTGTGGGCCAATAGTAACCCATTCTTTTTATCTTCAGCTTCATCTTTGACCCAGCTTGATGAGAACCACAGAGTCCGTCATGAATTTCTTGAACGTCTTTCTTTGCTTCCTCCGGACCCAGGCATCTTAGCCATAGTCAGTCGAACGATCTTTTATATAGAGTATCATTGACGAAGGCGAAAGAAAAAACTCGTTTCATGAGCTGATGTCTAAACGACGCATTTTCGGGAGTTCGTCGGGACTTAAAGTAGTCTATGAAGACTTCCCTCCAGTCCTTGACCTTTTCTTCGTCCTCTATTTGAAGGGCTGCTTGTTCGGTCATTTTTCTTTCGGATAACTTTATTAGATCTTCCGAAGATATATCTGTTGGCGTGAGGACCCTGCAGCTTTGCACAATGATCTTTACATCATCGAGGCCGTCATCAGCTAGTTCCTTAGCCAATTTGGCCAATGCATATGCTTTGCCGTTTTATGCACGTGGTATACTTTCCAGGATGTAGGAGGGGATTTGTGTCAGCAGTTACCGCACTCTGTCGCCATACTTTATCAGGTTTGGCTTGCACGTTTGATAATCACCATTTACTTGGCTAACGATCAGCTGGGAGTCTCCATATATGAGGAGGTCTTTGATTCCCATATCGACAGCGATCTCGAGACCTGCTATCAAAGTTTCATATTCAGCTTCGTTATTAGCCCTTGGCTCCGTTAAGAAGAGGGCGCAACGCAATATCCCTCCTTGCGGAGTCACGAAGATAAGGCCCACCCCGGCTTTAATTATGGGGGTGTTTTGTTTTCGCCTCTTCACGGAAGATGCTCTATCGAAGTAGAGTTCCCATTGGGAATCATTTTCTTCCTTTTCTTCTTCGATTGTGTTGAACGCATGTTCATTCGGCAACTCGCAATTTAAGGGGGAGTGGGCTGGTATCAGATGCTCCGCGAGAAAGTCGGCAATGGCCTAGCCTTTCATTGCTTTGAGGGGTCGATATGTTATCGAGAACTCCATCAGGAGGAGGGCCTATTTGGCAAGCCTTCCTGTTAGTATGGCCCTTGACATCAAATATTTGAGAGGATCCACCTTTGATATAAGATGGACCTCATATGCCAAGGGGTAATGTCTGAGCTTCGTTATCGCGAAGATCAATGCCAGACAATGCTTTTCGATGGGGGAGTAGTTGTTTTCTGCCCTCAGGAGAACTCAAATTAAATAGTACAGAGCTCTCTCCTTTCCCTGATCGTTCTCTTGTGCCCATAGCGCTCCTAGAGAACCTTCAAGGGCTGTCGTATATAGGATAAGGGATTTTCCGATAACCAGAGCGGTCAATACCGGCAGATTTTGCAGGTATTGCTTGATTTCGTCTAGTGCATTTTGACACTTTTGATTCCAAACGAACGGGGTCCCTTTTTTCATCAAATGACTGTAGGGACGACATTTTCCGGAGAGGTTGGCTATGAACCGCAGAATATAAGCGAGCTTTCTTTGAAGAGACCACAGTTGTTTGAGGGTTCTCGGCGTGGGCATTTCCATAATCGTCTTGATCTTTGAAGGGTCGATTTCGATACCCCGGTGCCGTATGATAAATCCTAGGAATTTTCCCGAGGAGACTCCAAACGCACATTTTAGAAGATTCATCTTCAGATTATACTTCCGAAGACGTCGGAACACTATTTTTAGATGTTCCCAATGCTCCTCGTGAGATCCACTCTTTAGCATAAGGTCGTCAATGTAACATTCGAAAATCTCATGGATGAGGTCATCGAAGATCTTTATCATGGCCCTTTGGTAGGTAGCGCCAGCGTTCTTTAAACCGAAAGGCATCACCTTATAGCAGAATATACTCAGTGGGGTCCGGAAGGCGGTATGTTTTTGGTCTTCAAGATGCATTTTTATTTGATTGTATTCTGAAGATCCATCCATGAAGTAGAAGACCTCATGGGTAGACGTGTTATCGATCATCAGCTCAGTAACAAGTACTAGGAAGTCATCCTTCAGGCAAGCTTTGTTGAGGCCCCGAAAGTCCACGCAGATGCACACCGTCCCATTCTTCATCATCATTGGAACGATGTTAGTGATCCAGTCGGGATATTGAACTTCTTGGATGAAGCCAGAGTCAATTAGTTTCTTGACTTCAGCGTTGATACTCATCTCAAGTTCGAGCCGCATTCTTCTTGGCGCCTGTTTGACTGGCTTTATGTCCGGCGATATGGCCAGTTTATGTACCACCACTTTTGGATCTATACCTGGCATCTCTGAATAGTTCCATGCGAAGAAGCCTTTATTCTGCATGTGCACATTCTTTAAAGTAGCTCCCTATTTTTTGGATAGTAGCTCACCGACGAACGTTGGCCTCAGATCTTTTTCCGTCCCTAAGTCAATTTTCCTTAGGTTATCTGCCGTAGTGTGTATCCCATCTTCCAGTTCTTTTGGCGCAGGTGGAAACTCTGAGATCACCTCATCCACGTCTTCATTTGCGAAGCACATGTGGAGGTCATCCATAATCTCGTGCCCTCCCTCTTTTGAGAGTGTTATCATATGCAAGATATGGGTCCGCTTCCCTTTTTGTGGTTGAGCTGGTCCTATCCTCATGGTATAGATCCTCTTTGGCTCTGTAGGGTGCTTTTCGTCACCCCATTGAGATGGGAATACGCGTCGCTTGTCCGGAGCATTACAGATTCCCCCTGCCTACGGTAGGCTGGCCGGCAGCCGTGGACTAAGCTGCCGTTAATTACCCCTCGCCTTTAAAACGAAGAAACCTCTGATTAATGGGTCAAACTGGTCATGCGAACTCAATGTGCAGTGTGCGTGTGTTGTGTTTTGAAGGGTCTTGGGTATATCGGGGGCCTCGCAGAGTTTACGGGAGTCTCGCAGAGTTTACGGGGGTCCCGCTATCCGGATAGCTGGTTGGGGGTCAAGGGGGCCAGCAGCCCCCTTACGGGGTGTGGGGCAGCGTCCTGTTAGAAATTTTTTCTACTGGGGGACATGTTTTGAGTGTGGAGTGTATAAAAAAGGGCCGAGGAGCGTCCTAAGGACACGCGAGTGGCGCGTGAGGGCTCGCGGGTTACGTGCACGACACGCACGGGCGCTGGGCGCCCCGGGTCACGTGCGCGGCACGCACGGGCGCTGGGCGCACCGGGTCACGTGCGCGGCACGCACGGGCGCTGGGTGCCAGCGGGTCGCGTGCGCAGCACGCGAACGCTTAAAGCATCAGCAGAGAAAGGGGCTTAGCCCCTGGGCTGGGAGTTGAACTCCCGAGAGACTTTGGAGTTGAACTCCTAAACAGAAATTAGGTATACATTTGGAGTTAAACTCCCAAAAGATTTCGATTTTGGAGTTAAACTCCTATGTAATAAATTGGATGTGGATTTGGAGTTAAACTCCTGAGAGACTTTGGAAACTCCCAGAAAAGGGAAGGATCCAAGAGGACCCCTTTCTTCTTCTCTTTAGTCTTGGATCTTCCCGAACTAGGGTTTTTAGGAAATGAGTCTCCTTCCTCCTCCTCTCTGTTAGCTAGATCTTGGAGAAAAAGGGGTGAGACTTAAAAATCTTCCCTCTTGGGGGTTTGATGGAAGATCCGAGCTCCCCTCCAAGGGTTTTATGGTGAAAAACTATTTCTTTTTGGAAAAAGAAGAGTTAAATTCTTGATTTAATTCAAAAAAAGAAAGAGGGTTTAGAAAGAAGGAGAAGGAGGCACATAACCCCTAATTTTTGAGAGAATGAAAAAAGTTTTCTTTAATTTTTTCATCATGTTTGCCTTTATAGGTTACATACTTTATATATAGCCCCTTGGGCTTTGCCAAATGGCACTTATGCTACCCCATACCTTATGTGCTTATTTCTTTTTGCATATAAGCCATGGGGTTTACAAAATTTTGGCTTTCTGCCCATTTTTTCATACATTTATTTCTATAAAAAAAAGAATTACATAAATCAAATTTTCATTCTTTTTATCATGGGGCCGGTCTCTTCCATGCTCGGTCTTGACCTGGGCTTGGGCCCACTTGGCTTGGGGTTGACTTTGATTTTGACTTGGTCAACCGGGGTGTAATTTTTGACCCCAGCAAAGTGCCCCCATCAATAAATGCACACCGCGTGTGTAGGTTGTGTGCATGAAATTGATGGATCTTGTTCTATATGGAACTTGATTTGATTGGGTTCCCTTTTGACGACATGGAGGGTCGATGCTGCCATTTTTAGCGACTTGGACGGTTGGTGCTGCCATATTTGCGACTTGGACGGTCGGTGTTGCCCTTTTTGCGACTTGGACGGTTGGTGCTGCCCTTTTTGCGACTTGGACGGACGTTGCTGCCCTTTTTGCGACGTGGACGGTCGGTGCTGCCCTTTTGGGACTTGGACGGTCGGTGCTTCCTTTTTTGCGACTTGGACGGTAGGTGCTTGTTCCGCTTTTTGCGGTGTCGGAATTTTATTTGACTTGCTTCGCTTTCTGCGGTGTCGTGGTTGAAGTTGACTTGCTCCGCTTTCTACGGTGTCAGGGTTGATTTGTTTGATTTGATTTATTTTGGGAGCTCCTTACCCGTCCAGCGGGACTTTTGAGCTTGGAAGTGCTACCGGGTAGGACATTAATTTGATCT
The DNA here is from genome assembly GCA_030015575.1 of Agapanthus africanus. Taxonomy (NCBI): domain Eukaryota; kingdom Viridiplantae; phylum Streptophyta; class Magnoliopsida; order Asparagales; family Amaryllidaceae; genus Agapanthus; species Agapanthus africanus. Next base: position 263,325 of record JASDDO010000308.1, read on the forward strand.
GTTTGATTTCTGCCTTGTTTGTCAGGACTTTCGAATTTGAGAGGAGCTTGGAATTTGGATTTTGTTTAGTATCAGCATTGCTGCACTGGAATAATGTCAGGAGCAACTCATCATTTGCCCCAGGAGGACTTGGGATTTGGTTTTTGGGTCGGCTTCAGCATTGCTGCACTGGAATAATTCCAGGAGCAACTCATCATTTGCCCCGGGAGGACTTGGAATTTGGTTTTTGGGTCGGCATCAGCATTGTTGCACTGGAATAATGCCAGGAGCAACTCATCATTTGCCCCAGGAGGACTTAGGATTTATTTTTTGTGTCGGAATCAACACCGCTAACACTGAAGCTTAGTGCCAGGAGCGACTCATCATTTGCCTTTGGGAAGACCTGGGATTTGGGTTTTTGGGTCGGCATCAGCACCGCTAACACTGAAGCGTAGTGCCAGAAGCGACTCATCATTTGCCATTCCCGTTAGGGAACGATGGCTTAGAAGACAAGTTTAGATCCCTACCACCTAAGGATTTTCAATTTTATAAGCCGTAAGGGTCTCATAAAAGCATTTTCTCCCTACAAGTCGAGAGGGTCTCGCATGTGTATTTCTCCATAGGAATCGTGGGGATTCCTAAGTGTGTTGCTCCTCTGTGAGCCGTAAGGATCTCACGCGGGGAATTTCTCCTCACAAGGTCGAGAGGACTTTGCGAGTGTATTTCATCTCTTTTCATAAGTTTGCGCCTTTTTGGGTTTTCATAAACTCGCCGGCAGTCCGGCTGTTTTTACTCACGGAGCCCTTTCGGGTTTCAATCCGTGCCCATTTTTCTTGTGGACATACCTTTTTTTTTACATTGGCGGATCTTCATTGCAGGTGGAACTTTAAATGTAGCTTCGCTGGTAGGACTTGGGAGAGATAGGAGTCGTTTATGCCCGTGGATTGTATACGGTTTTACAGGATGTATGATCCAGACCGTAGGGCCGGTGTGCTCAATTCGCCCACGACTTGAAGCGTTCACGCATAGTATTTCTTGAGGTATCGACCATTGATGGGTGGCATGGGCCTTTCTCCCTCGGCATTTATCAGCTGGTAGGATTCTCCATCAAACACTTTCTCGATGACGTATGGTCCTTCCCAATTTGGCTCGAATTTTCCCTTGGCATGTCGATTGGAGATGATCGGTCTTTTGAGGACCAACAAAAATTCGCCTTTCTTGAAAGCACGGAGACGGGTCATCTTGTCATAGGCTCGTGACATTTGGGCTCGGTACAGCTCCAGATTTTGCTGTACTGCGAGCCTCTTTTCTTCGAGGGCGTCGAGCTCTTCGAGCCAAAGGAGCACGTTTTCCTCCTCCGTCAACTCGTACTGAATGACCATTCTTAAGCTTGGAACTTCGACTTCGAGGGGGAGGATCGCCTCCACTCCGAAGAGTAATGAGTATAGAGTGGACTGAGTTGGAGTACGGTGCATGGTACGATATGCCCATAACCTCGTAAAGTTTAAGATTCCAGTCTCTCTTGTTGGCTGAAGCATTTTTCCTCAGGAGCTTGCATAGAGTTTTATTGAAGGATTCGGCTAGCCTATTGGCCCTTGGATTATAGATGGAGGAATATCTCCAGTCTATCTTGTGCTGAATAGCGCACCTTAAGATTTTGAAGCTCTTGAAAGAAGGCCCGTTATCAAAAACGATTCTTCTAGGTGTACCGAAGCGGTATAGGATATTATGCCGGAAGAACGCCAGAATATCTTCTGTCTTGACTTCTTTTAGCAGGACAGCTTCAGCCCATCTGGAGAAGTAGTCAGAGGCAACCAATATGAATCGGTAGCCTTTAGATGATGGAGGATTAATTGGACCAACTATGTCGGTGCCTGAAATTTCGAAGGGCCATGACGCCACCGTAGGATGCAGCGGATTAGGATGTTTATAAATGAAGTCACCATGAATTTGGCAAAGTTGAAACCTCTTCGCATGCTTTTCGCAATCCTTTATCATGGTAAGCCAGTAATACCCAAGCTGTTTAATTTGAAGCCGCATTTTGGGGCCAGATTGGTGAGCTCCACAGACGCCTGAGTGAACTTCTTTCATGACTTTTTGGGCTTCGGCCGATGACAGACATCTGAGCCAGAGTTGGTCATATGATCTGCGGTTTAGCGTATTATTTACAAATACGTATTGAAGAGCTCTCTTCTTCAGCTGAATCTTTGTAGATTTTCCTTCGGGCAGCTTGTCGTACCGGAGGTACTCTATGAAGGGTTTGTTCCCCTCCGAAAGACGGCGCGACACCGCGTCTTGCCTGTGATTCGGGGCAGATGCTAATAGGTGCTATCCGTCCACCTCTTCGAAGATGCCAAGTTGATTTATGGCACCACGTATCGAAGGTTTAGACGGATGCGTCCGATGTAGCAGACTTCGTCAGATTCCCCCTCGTTTGAGGGGTTTTTGATTGTGGGGACGCTCTTCCCTGCAGGCGCAAGCCCCTGCAGTTAATTACGCTACCGCATTGCGGTAACAACTTTCTCCTTCTCCAGATGGTCACTTCGTGTCGTGGGTGTCTGTTTTGTATTTTGTTGCCCGTGGATTGTTTACGGAGACTGAGTTATGTCGTCGCCCGTAGGGCGTGGACTAGTCCAAATCCGTATTATCTTAGATTTGGGTTTGGGGGGGTTTGGTTTGAGGATACGTCAGCCCTACTTGAGGCTAAGATCAACTCAAACGTTTGTTAAGCATACGTTAGTCTAACTTTGTGACTAAGATCAACTTAACGGGATCGTTTAGATCCGACAAAAGAGCGTTTGGACTCTAATGTTCCAGTTTAGGGACATAGTGGTCCATGAATGTATGGCCGTCGGGACCCGTCACCTCTCTGACGACGTTGAAGGATTACAACGACGGATGTCAGAGGAGTTCAAGGATGTACCCTCGAGCCAGAGTTAATTGGGGGGATTTATAGTCCACTCTGTTTGGAGGTTTTAAGGATACGTTAGCCATCTTTGAGGCTAAGATCAACTTAAACGGGACCGTTTAGATCCGACAAAAGAGCATGCGGGGCTCTATTGTCCTAGTTTAAGGACATTACGGTCCATGGGTAGTGTAAGGACATTGCGGTCCATGGGTAGTTTAAGGACATTGCGGTCCATGGGTAGTTTAAGGACATTACGGTCCGTTGTTAGTTTTAAGACATCTCGGTCAAGGTTAAGGACGTCGTAGTCCATGGGTTTAAGGACCCCATAGTCCATTGTTAGTTTTAAGACATCTCGGTCAAGGTTAAGGACGTCGTAGTCCATGGGTTTAAGGACCCCACAGTCCGGTATGTGCTCTGGATGCTTCACACGGGTTCACTGCCGTGCTTGGCGAGGACCAGGCTCCGCTCTGGACGTTTTCCACGGGGTCGAAGAGTGACATTATCCGCGTTCCACGTAACCAGGAATTTGCATTAGACATGAGTTTAAGGACCCCACAGTCCATATCAATGTGTGGTCGTCGGGACCCGTCACCTCTTTGAAGGCATTGAGGGATTACAATGCCAAGTATCAAAGGAGTGAAGAGATGTACCCTAGAACCGGAGTGGATTAAATAGCCCTTGGCCCAATTTGCGGTCAAGACGAATTAATTATGTTATGAGTCCATTGGACCAGTTAATCACAAATTGAGGACTTATGGCCATCTTGGGCTAAGTCCAATCAGGAGAGGCTTTGCCTCCATCCATTTAAGCCAATTGGGCCAAAGCCTAGTGTTAAACACTACAGAGCAGTCAGTGTTGAACACTGGGAATGGGGTTGACAAGTTAGTGTTTAACACTAAGAGAATATTTGGTGTTGAACACCAGCAACAATGCTTTTTCAGGTTAGTGTTAAACACTAAGGTAATCAGTGTTGAACACTGCAAATGAAGATCTCAGATTAGGGTTTAAACACTAAGGTAATCAGTGTTGAACACTGCAAATAAAGCTTTTTAATTAGTGTTGAACACTAAGGCCCAACAGTGTTTTAACACTGGGTTCGAGAGTTTTAATTTAGCGTTAAACACTAAGGCAAGAGGGGTCACGTGGCAGCACGTGAGAGCGCCCTCCCTTCATTTGTTCTGCTGAGATTATCGCGTCTTTCAGAGCATCACGTGCCATCACGTGATGGGCATTCAAATGCCTATGTATTAGAGCTTCTGCCGAGGGTCACGTGGGTCACGTGGGGTGCTGCCTCAAAGGGGCTTTCTGTAGATCTCTTGGGGGGTCATGTGATGACACGTGACCCTGCCTCTAGGTATTTTGTTTAAAGGCTTTGTTAATCTTCTTTCAGGAATTAAATTCCTCGAACTATAAATTTCAGAGGAATTAAATTCCTACTTCCTTTCGAAGACTTTGTTTTCTGGAATAGAGTTTAACTCCGAATTTTCTGTAGGAATTAAATTCCTCATATACGTGAAGGGCTGAGTAGGGTTAAACCCTAATAAAAGTTTTTAAGGAGTTTAAACTTCCATCCTCTGTATGATTAAGGGAATTAAATTCCTGCTGTTTCAACCGAACTAGGTTCTTAATTAGGGTTAAACCCTGTTTCTTTTTTGTTCTGGAGGAATTAAATTCCCATAATATAGGGTCAAGCCCTCCTTTTATTTTAAAGGAATTAAATTCCTATAGTTCTGTGAGAATTAAATTCTCGTGCTTGCACTCCTTCTCCATGTTTTGGATCTGCATGGCAGGATCTTAACCCATTGAGAATTAAATTCTCAACCTTAAGGGGAGATGTGCACTTTGCAGATCCTCCATCAAAGAGAGAAGAAATATGTTCTTCTGTTTTTACATTATCAGAGTTAAACTCTGTTGAGAATTAAATTCTCTTTCTTTCAAAAGGCCTTCCCTTTCTTACCTAGGGTTTTTCGCAGAAGATCCGAGTCTTTTCAAAGTATCAAAGCTCTTCTCCTTTTTTCTTTTTTCTTCTCTGCGCATGTATCTGTATGTATGTCTCTTGGCTCCTATTTATAGGAGAAGCAGCCGAATCAATCAGTTTTTGACGAATCTTCATTGAGATTTGATTTGCATTCATCATTCATTTTGGACCTTTGGATTATTAGGTGAATTTTATTCACCATTGGATTTTAAATCCAGAGATTCTCCCTTGTTATTTTGATTAGATTTAAAGGGGAAATCTTTCCAAACCCGAGATTTTCCCATAGATAGATGATATTTCATCACCTCTGAATCTTTAATTTGATTGGTTCAAGATAGTTGCTTTCTTTCGGAAAGATTTGAATTTCCTTCAGAATTTAATTCTGTTAACACAGTGGGCTTTGAAAGCCGGTCACGTGTGACCACGTGACCCATGGTCACGTGTGGGCACGTGACCCCCTTTGGAATGAGCCTTTTCCTTTCTTTTGCGCTTTGTCTTCTGATCGCTGCCTAAGCGTCACGTGCTACCACGTGACCCCTGGTCACGTGTGGGCACGTGACCCTTGTTTGAACTCTTTTTCCTTGGTTCGTTTGGAGAACGAGTCTGCTGTCTTGAACGTCACGTGCCAACACGTGACCCTGGTCACGTGGGAACACGTGACCTCTTCTGAAGCCTTTTTCTTGACTTGATCAGGGAACTGGTGTGTCTTTGACGTTTGCATTTAAATGTCACGTGTCGCCACGTGACCCTAATCACGTGGGAGCACGTGACTCTTTCTGAAGCCCATTTTCTTTAGCGTAGTCAGGAAACTGAACTTGACTTGATGATGCCTTTTAGGTGTCACGTGCCAACACGTGACCCTTTTTTGAAGCTTTTCCCAGAAGCTTTCCTGATTTTAAATCAGGAAACAAATGCCCCCACAGCGTTGTTCTCACGTGTCTGCACGTGAGTGCAACGCTGTCACCTCTTGTGACCGTTGGATTCCTCTAGGGATCTGGGGAGACGAAACGTTTCCATTGCCTTCTATAAATACCTCTGTCTCTTCATAGGAGCCTTCACTTTGCCCATCTTCTTCTTCTGAGAACTTTTTCTGAGAATTTAATTCTCTTCTTCCAGAGCTTAGTTCTCTGTTTTAAAATATTTTCAGAGTTTAACTCTGCTCAAAAGGAATCCTTTTTCCTCAGGTAATGTTCTTGGACAACGATGGACCTTCACATTTCCCTGGATTTTAAATCCAAAACAAGGGTTTTTACCCTTCTTTCTTCATATCTTCCATAAGAACATGAAACTGTTTAATCTTTCAACTGTAGATCTCTTAGGGTTTAGATGATCTTTGGGGAGATGATGATGGCGGTTCAAATCCATGGAATTTAATTCCATCCAAAAATGTTTTTTGGGAATTTAATTCCCTTTTCTTAATAAGGAATTTAATTCCAACGAAGAACTCGATTTCTTCACATGGAGGCTTCCTGGGGTCTCTTGGCCCGAGGTTGTTCTTCCTGCAGTTAATGCAATGGGGGCCTTGTAATGAATCTCATGACTTTTATTTTAGGTACCATGGATGCCCATCTGTACCGTCTTGACGAGATCATTTCCTATGGGAATATTCGTGCGCTGGGCCGCAGTCAGAACCAGGAGTTCACTGATGCTCAGTGTGCCGAGATCATGAGCCGCTTCGACGAGTACAACCATAGGCTACTCCCCCGTCGCTCTTCTCTTCTGAGGCTGATCGTGCTGGCGATCCGGGAGGCACTTCCTCTCTTTTGCGCCGGCATACCGCTCGGGGCCTTGGACACCGCCGAGGATAAGGTGCATTCGGTGTACCTTATGGGCTTGATCTCAAAGAGAAGGCGGGATAATCTCATCGATCTCCTTCATCAGATTTTTCAGCAATCAGCCATATTGGGCGCCTACCGGAGGGTAGAGGACATCCGCGGGGACCCCGATGCTTGTGACCGTGAGAGAAAGCATACTCGGGAGGTTCGAAATGCTTGGAAGATCTTGAATAAAGTTAATTTCGAGTTTCTCAACCCATGCCCCACGTCTGAAGCCTTACCATTGTAAAAGTTTTTCTTTTTATTTTGTATCGCCTTCTTGAAGTCTGGATGATAAATTTTGTTGTGTCCTTGTATGTTTGCACGCTTTTTCTCTGAGATTTTATTATTTTGCTACTATTGTTGTTTATGCTTTTTAACATGCAGGGTATCACTCCATATTTTCCTTTTAACTGAACGTCAGGTTTAGGCCTCACGTGTTCTGCACGTGGGATCCCTTGATGTGGCTGTTCACAAAATTTTCCCATGCCGTATTTTCAGTACAGAGAAAGGGTCTTGGAAATAATTACATCTCCTTGATTTTCGGTGCCTTTCCTTTTTTAGGCCTTGGAAATAATTTCACCATGCAAGATTTTCCGCGCACAGCACTTAATGCACTTCATTATATATGAGGCTATAGCCTTCTTTTCTTTTCACAGAGAGATTCATATCATATATATATTTTTTTTTCTTGAGGGAGAAACGAGTGCCATGGCTTGTAATCGCCCTCATGCTCGTCGACAGCCGTAGAAAGTTCCTCTTGAGGAAATGATCCCCCGCTTTGCTGCTCGGTTGGTGGACCCCCTCCTTTCTGATAACGAATGTGACTCGGCCATGCACGAGCTCTCAATCCGTAGAGGGTCTCCCCTCCCGATGGGTTCCCTCTGGCTCCGGATGATCCTCATGGCCGTGCTTGCCGACATTCCTCCTCACCCGGCAGAGATGACCCTGGCGATGCTTGATGCGGCGGAGGAAAAGCTCGAGGGTTTTCATGAAGCATGCTTGATTACTCAAGCTCTGAAGGACTGCTCAATTCATCTGCTGAGCGAGATAAAGGCCCGGCGAGCTATTATGTTTGCATTCGCGGACGAACATGGCACCAACCGATGGGGAGCGACTTCTCGCGAGAATCGTCGCTTCGATGTGCTGGAGAAAGCGGGGAGAGAGATGGAGAATTTTGTCCTTTGCTTCATCAACCCCTGTGCCGTTGATCCTGTGTTTGGTGATCTTTTCCGTTAATGTAAAACCTTTTTAAATTAGTCCCTCTTTTTTGTATGCTTTATGTTGAACTTCCATGTAGGCTCGGTATTCGTATGTATGTTTCCGCTTGCATGAATAAATTTTGTGTTCCTTTTATGAAAATTTTCTCCAATTATCAATACTGTTGTCATGTCGCGTGCACATTAAAGCTGCGAATTTTACTTCTTTTTCGGATGTTCATATGATTGCGAGCACATACTTGATAGGATAATCGTCGGAAAGTTTTTTTTTTTTTTTTTGTTGCTTGTCATACCGGGTTGTGTGAGCGCGTTCTGGATCGATTATCGCTGTCGATCGGAAGCCCATTTATATGGTCTTGTAAATGTCATGTTTGCAAGGCCGCGGTCACGAAAGCGAGCTTACGTGGCCACGTAGCGAACATAAGGTTGTGGCTCCCGATAAAGTTGCCATGTTCACTCGTGAGAGGGTTGAGGCTCATAAGGCCACTGAGAAAGAGCTTGAAGCCCGGCTCGCTTCGTATCAGACTCAGCAAGCTCAAGCGGAGGCTCGTCTTCTGGAGATCTTGCGTCATGAAGCCGTGGCTCAGCAAAAGCAGGATGAGCTGACCAAACTGCTGAATCACCCGCCGGCCTGAAACATTTGTATCTTTTTCTTCCCTTTTGTACATACTCATGGATGAGAGTATTTTCTTTTTGTTTCTTTCATGAATTGTACTTTGTACCCATTTTGGTTTATGAATAAAAGATACATTTTTTCTTGTCAATGATGTGTCTCCTTTTCATTGAATGTATTCTGCGGGTATTCTATCTTGATCTCCTTGCAGGACAGCAATGGCTCAGGACTCAGGGTTAAGATCTGCTTCCTGAGGCTTTTGCATCTTATGAGCCACGAGGGTCTCATAAAGAGTTTTTCTCCCTACAGGTCGAGAGGATCCCGTAGGTGTGAGTTCTTCTTAAAGATCGTGAGGATCCTTAAGCGGGTTTTCCCTTGAGAGTCGTAAGGGTCTCACAAGAGAGTTTTTCTTCCTTACAGGTCGTGAGGGCCTGCAAGTGCCGGATGTGATCACCCTTATCCGTGTTTCACGGAGTCAGGGATCTCTCAAGGTATCGTAGTTTAAAGACGTCACGGTCAAGGTTAAGGACCTCATAGTCCGTGGATTTAAGGACTCCACAGTCCGCTGTTAGTTTTAAGACATTACGGTCAAGGTTAAGGACCTCATAGTCCGTGGATTTAAGGACTCCACAGTCCGGTGTTTGGTTGCAGGGACCCGTCACCTCTTTGAAGACGTTGAGGAATTACAACGCCGGGCATCAAAGGAGTGAAGAGATGTACCCTTAAACCAAGGCAAAGTCTGTAGGGAATCGGGGTGATTGATCGTTAGTTTTAAGACATCACGGTCGAGGTTAAGGACGTCATAGTCCGTGGATTTTAAGGACTCCACAGTCCGGTATTTGCTCTGGATGCTTCACACGGGTTCACTGCCGTGCTTGGCGAGGACCAGGCTCCGCTCTGGACGTTTTCCACGGGGTCAAAGAGTGACATTATCCGCGTTCCACGTAACCAGGAATTTTGCACTAGATGCTTCACACGGGTTCACTGCCGTGTTAGGCGAGGACTAGGCTCCGCTCTGGATGCTTCGCACGGGTTCACTGCCATGCTCTGCGAGGACCAGGATCCGCTCCGGACGTTTTCCACGGGGTCAAAGAGTGACATTATCCGCGTTCCACGTGACCAGGAATTTTGCACTAGATGCTTCACACGGGTTCACTGCCGCGTTAGGCGAGGACTAGGCTCCGCTCTGGATGCTTCGCACGGGTTCACTGCCATGCTCTGCGAGGACCAGGATCCGCTCTGGACGTTTTCCACGGGGTCAAAGAGTGACATTATCCGCGTTCCACGTGACCAGGAATTTTGCACTAGATGCTTCACACGGGTTCACTGCCGCGTTAGGCGAGGACTAGGCTCCGCTCTGGATGCTTCGCACGGGTTCACTGCCATGCTCTGCGAGGACCAGGATCCGCTCTAGACGTTTTCCACGGGGTCAAAGAGTGACATTATCCGCGTTCCACGTAACCAGGAATTTTGCACTAGATGCTTCACACGGGTTTACTGCCGTGTTAGGCGAGGACTAGGCTCCGCTCTGGATGCTTCGCACGGGTTCACTGCCATGCTCTGCGAGGACCAGGATCCGCTCTGGACGTTTTCCACGGGGTCAAAGAGTGACATTATCCGCGTTCCACGTGACCAGGAATTTTGCACTAGATGCTTCACACGGGTTCACTGCCGCGTTAGGCGAGGACTAGGCTCCGCTCTGGATGCTTCGCACGGGTTCACTGCCATGCTCTGCGAGGACCAGGATCCGCTCTGGACGTTTTCCACGGGGTCAAAGAGTGACATTATCCACGTTCCACGTAACCAGGAATTTTGCTGTTTGTATCCGTATTTCATGGGATGAGGGTTTGACTGTTGGCGATATGTATACCACTGAGCCATGGAACTGGGAGTTGCCGCTGTTCTGCTTAGCTTGAAGTTGTGCCCGTTGTTACGAGACGATCTCCAGGTTATTTGTGAACCGTCGAGATTTGGCTTCCTCTCATGATGAAACCTGGGGGGAGGAGTATGATCCCTTCTTTGTTTGTGCCCCTGGATTGTATACAGGGATTGTTGTAGTATCACCTGTAGGGCAAAAAGGTTTCATTTTTCCATCATTTCTTTTATTCTTTCCGCGATGCTCTATCATTTCAGCTTTTTATATCGCGAAGGTCGCGATTGCCCAATCATTTCGGCTATTTTTCGCGGTGCCCAATCATTTCGGCTATTTGTTTTATTTTTACTCGCTGCTTTTTATTGCGAGTTGCCCCATCATTTCGGCTATTTTTCATGCATACATTTTTACTTGCTGCTTTTTATTGCAAGTTGCCCCATCATTTCGGCTATTTCGTAGGCATGTGTGGCCTGCTAGCTTTTTCGCCGCAAGCTCGGATTTTGGACACCGATTTCGGCATCAGCATCGCTGCAACTGGGATGTTGCCAGGAGCGAATCATCATTTGCCTTTGTCGATGTTGAACAAAGGTGGCTTAGGAAACAGGGTTAGGGTCCTGTCGACTAAGGCTTTTGACTTCATGAGCCGTAAGGGTCTCACAAAGGTATTTCTCCCTACAAGTCGTGAGGATCTTGCAGGTGTATCTTCTCCTTAGGGATCGTGAGGATTCCTAAGTGTATGTTCCTCTGTAAGTCGTAAGGATCCTACAAGAGGGTTTTCTCCTTATGGGTCGAGGGGACCTACAAGGGTTGGACTTTGCTGGGGATATGTTTATTCGCATCCGTGGATTGTATACAAGGGTCAGTATTGAGCCTCTTGTAGGGCAATATCGGAGGTTGTGGAGGATTTGCTTAAGAACAGGTTCAGGTTTCTGTAACTTAAGACTTTCAAATCTCATGAGCCGTGAGGGTCCCATAAGGGGATTCTCCTTACGAGTCGTGAGGATCTCGTAAGTGTATTTTCTCCTTAGGAATCGTAAGGATCCCTAAGTGTGTTGCTCCTTTGTGAGTCGTAAGGATCTCACGCAGGTGGTTTCTCCTTACAAGGTCGAGAGGACTCTGTAAGTGTCCTTTAACGAGGTTGCGCCCTTTCGGGTTTTCACAAACACTCGCCGGTAGTCTTGCTGTTTTTACTCACGGAGCCCTTTCGGGTTTTCATCCGTGCCCGTTTTGCTTATAGACATACCGTTTTTTTTTAATTCTTTTTCACTTTTTTTTTACAAGGTCGCGCCCTCTCAGGTTTTCACGAACACTTGCCGGCAGCCCTGCTGTTTTTACTCACGGAGCCCTTTCGGGTTTTCATCCGTGCCCACTTTGCTTATGGACATACCGTTTTTTTTTTTATTATTTTTTTAATTATTTTTTTATCTTTATTTATCCATCTCGTCGACCTAAGGACGTTGCGGTAGTAGTTTAGGGACGTTTCGGTCCGTCGATAGTTTAAGGACGTTTCGGTCCGTTGTTAGTTTAAGGACGTTCCGGTCCGTTGTTAGTTTAAGGACGTTTCGGTCCGCCGATATGGGAAGGCTGGTTGCTGCTTGTAAAGTCTGAGCCTAGGAAGATAGTGAGCGGACATAGTCGTCGTCATCTATCATTGACCCAGGCTGTGGCTTATTAAGCATAGTATTTCTTTAAGAAGCGGCCGTTTATTGGCCTGAAAGGCCTTTCACCGTGCATGTCCATGAGTAGGTAGGCTCCACCCTGGTAGACCTTGTCTATGATGTACGGGCCTTCATAGTTTGGCTCAAATTTTCCCCGCTTGGCACGATTGGGGATCATAGGTCTTTTGACCACTAGTACGAGTTCGCCTTGACGGAATGTCCTCGGCCTGGTCAATCGTTCGTACGAGCGCGTCATCTTTGCTTTGTAGGCTTCTAGATGTTGTTGCGCTATGAGCCGGGTTTCGTCGAGGGCATCAAGCTCCTCAAGCCGAAGGTGAGCATTTTCTTCGTTCGTCAGCTCGTGGTGGACTGCTACTCGTAGAGAGGGTAACTCTATCTCGAGGGGGAGCACTGCTTCCGTCCCAAACACCAACGCGTACGGCGTTGTGTTTGTGGCCGTCTTGAACGTAGTTCGATAAGCCCAAAGGGCTTCTTGCAGCCTTTCGTGCCAGTCTCTCTTATTCCTGGAAACGGTCTTTTTTATGATCTTCGTCAAGGTCTTATTGAAAGCCTCGGCCAGACCGTTAGCTCGTGGATTGTAAACTGAAGAATATCTCCAGTCTATATTGTGCTGCTGTGCGAAGCGGCTAATCTTATGGCTTCGGTAGGCCGGCCCGTTATCGGAGATAATCCGCTGTGGAGTTCCGAACCGATAGATGACATGCGTCTTGAAGAAATGGAGGATATTCTCCGTCTTCACTTCCCTCAGTGGTACTGCTTCTGCCCATTTGGAGAAGTAATCAGTTATCGCCAGGATAAAGCGGTGTCCCCGGGATGATGCTGGCTCAATGGGGCCGACTATGTCAGTCTCCCACATTTCGAATGGCCAACTAGCCAGCGTGGGGTGCAGTGGATTCGGATGTTGGTGGATGAAGTCTCCATGGATCTGGCATGAGTGGCATTGCTTCGCATACTCGAGGCAGTCCTGGATCATCGTGGGCCAGTAATAACCCATCCGTTTAACTTTTAACTTCATCTTTGGGCCTGCTTGGTGAGAACCGCAAAGTCCGTCATGAACTTCCTGAACGACTCTTTCCGCTTCGTCAGGTCCCAAGCATCTGAGCCATAGAGAATCAAACGATCTCTTGTATAGAATGTCGTTGACGAAAGCGAAGGATAGAGCTCGTTTCATGAGCTGATGTCTTGAGGACGCTTCTTCGGGCATTCGGTGGGACTTAAAGTAGTCTATGAAGACTTCCCTCCAGTCTTCGGCCTTCTCATGGTCTTTTATTTGTAGGGTCGTCTGCTCAGTCGTTCCCTCTTCTTCGCATGATTCCGGAGATATTTCTGCCGGGGCGAGCACTCGACGGCTTTGTACCACGATTCTGACGTCATCGAGGTTCTCGTCAGCCAGTTCTTTAGCAAGTTTAGCCAACGCGTCTGCTTTGCTGTTTTCCGCGCGCGGTATGTTCTCCAAAGTATAGGAAGGAATTTGGGTCAATAGTTGTTGCACCCTTTCGCCGTACTTCACCAATTCCGGCTTGCACGTTTGATAGTCACCATTTACTTGACTGACGACCAGCTGAGAATCCCCGTATATGAGGAGGTCTTCAATTCCCATGTCGATGGCGATCTCGAGGCCTGCTATCAGAGCTTCGTATTCGGCTTCATTGTTTGTCCTCGGCTCTGTTAAGGAGAAGGCGAAGCGCATTATCCCTCCTTGTGGAGTTGCAAAGATGAGGCCTATCCCTGATTTGATCATTGGGATACCTTGTTTCTGTTTCTTTATGGAGGACGCTCCATCGAAATAGAGTTCCCATCGGGTGCTTCCGCCGCTAATCGCATCAAATGCATGCTCGTCCGGCAAATCGCAATTCAGAGGAGAATTGGCCGGTATCGGGTGCTCGGCGAGGAAGTCGGCAATGGCCTGGCCTTTCACTGCCTTGAGAGGTTGATACGTTATCGAGAACTCCATCAAGAGCAGGGCCCACTTAGCAAGTCGTCCCGTCAGTATGGCTTTCGACATCAAATATTTGAGAGGGTCCACCTTTGAAATAAGACGGACTTCATGTGCTAATGCGTAATGTCTAAGCTTTGTTACTGCGAAGATCAACGCCAGGCAGTGCTTTTCAATGGGGGAATAGTTGCTTTCTGCCCCCAGCAGCACTCGACTTAAGTAGTAAAGTGCTCTTTCTTTCCCCTGATCGTTCTCTTGTGCCCATAATGCGCCTAAGGAACCTTCGAGGGCGGCCGTGTAAAGAATGAGAGGCTTTCCCTTCACTGGAGCAGCCAACACTGGAGGGTTCTGCAGGTACTGCTTGATCTCGTCTAGTGCACCTTGACATTTGTGATCCCAAACGAATGGGGTACCCTTTTTCATCAGGTGGCTGTAAGGACGGCATTTGCCTGAAAGATTGGCGATAAACCGCCGGATGTATGCGAGCTTCCCTTGGAGAGACCGCAACTGCTTGAGGGTTCTTGGCGGAGGCATTTCCATGATCGCCTTAATCTTTGACGGATCTATTTCAATACCTCGGTGTCGAACGATGAATCCCAGAAATTTGCCCGAGGAGACTCCAAACGCGCATTTGAGGGGATTCATTTTCAAATTATATTGCCGAAGGCGTTGAAATACAGTCTCCAGATGCTTTAAATGCTCTTCGTATGACATGCTCTTTACTACGAGGTCATCGATATAGCACTCGACGATGTCATGTATGAGATCGTCGAAGATCTTTGTCATGGCCCTTTGATAGGTGGCGCCAGCGTTCTTTAGACCAAAGGGCATAACCTTGTAGCAAAATATACCCAAAGGGGTGCGGAAAGCGGTATGCTTCTGGTCTTCAGGATGCATCTTTATCTGATTGTATCCTGATGAACCATCAATAAAGGAGAAAACCTCGTGAGTTGACGTGTTATCTATCATTAGCTCGGTTACCGGCACCGGGAAATCGTCCTTTGGACAGGCTTTATTGAGATCCCTGAAATCCACGCATATGCGTACCGTCCCATTCTTCTTCATTACCGGGACGATATTGGCGATCCAGTCGGGGTATTGGACTTCTTGGATAAATCCAGAATCGATCAACTTCTTGACTTCGGCGTTGATGCTCATTTCAAGCTCGAGTCGCATCCTTCTTGGCGCCTGCTTGACTGGCTTGATATCTGGGGATATTGCTAATCTATGCACAGCAATCTCCGGGTCTAATCCTGGCATCTCGGAGTAGTTCCACGCGAAGCAGTCTTTATGCCGTAGAAGCACGTTCTTTAACGCAGCCACCTTTTCTTCGGATAATAGCTCGCTGACAAATGTCGGTAGCGGGTCGTCTGCCGATCCCAACTCAATCTTCTTGAGGTTATCTGCAGTAGTATGTATACCATCTTCCAGTTCTTTCGGAGCGGGCGGAAATTCTGAGATCACCTCATCATCGCTGTTCTCAAAGCACCGGTAAAGGTCATCTACGTTCTCGGGCTCTTCTCCTAATATCGTAATCGTATAACAAGTGCGAACCCGCTCCCTGGACTGAGGTGGACCCGGTTCTGCTCTTGCGGCCTTGGGCTCATGCTTTCGCGGCGGCGTTACCTTCGAGCCGTTGGATAAAGCGAATCTACCCCGTCGGTACTGGTCCTCGACCCAGTTCTTGAAGGTGAAGCAGTCTTCGGTAGGATGTCCTATAGTTCGGTGATAAGAGCAATAACTCGAATGAGAGACCTTGCTAGCTTGCTCGGGATGTCTAGACTCTGGAAGCACGATCATTTGATGTTTTATAGCGAGGTTGAGTAATCTCTCCGTCTTGTCTCGGGGGAAGGAGTATGCTTGACTCATCTTCTTCATGAGGGACAAACCCGAGCCGTTTCTTGATTTATCTCCGTCTCTGCGTCGGGTCTTTCGCACAATGGATTGACGAGGATAAGCGTCTTTGTCTTTTGCAGCACGTTGAGATAGACGTTGCGTCCTGGCCTTCTCGTAGATGGCCATTTCGTGGTTGTGGTTTTCCCGAGCTTTCTGACCCGTTTTCCTGATAGGCTTGTTCGTTCGTTCTTCAAACGACAGACTCGATGTTTCAATCGCAGGGTCTAGTTTTAATGAAGGGTTGGCGTCTCCTGACAGGGCGTCCTCTTCTTCATCAAAGGTATATATAGGGTAGCTGCTGTGAGTCCGTTCCCGTTTTCCAGCTCTTGCGTATCCAAACCCGAGTGTTTCCATCTTCCCATTGGGCAATTTGTGTTGAGTCCCGGGGACATCCCAAATCCTGTTGTAGAACCGCGCCTGCCGAACGGTCTGTTCTAAGGGTACTCCCTGGCGCTTCAATAGCTTCTTTAATCCATTTGTATAGTATCTGGGCAGACGGATGGGTTGGAGCCTGTCGAGCGTAGTATCTGCGCCATGCCAGATCTCTTTCTCTATTTTCGACTCTGAGGATCGGTAAAATAGGATCACCTTCTCGCCCCTTCGCCTGGGAGGGACGTAAAATGTTTGCAGGTCCTGCACATCGTGAGCCTGAAGCGCGTCGAGGTCCTTGTAGTGTTCTCGCGGTACCATGATGATTTGCAAACTATGGTCATCGCCAAGGGGTGCTTGTGTCGGCAGCCGATTGGAGAACACAGCATTAACTTCATCTTCTGAATCACTTCCGAAGACTAATACGGGGGCGGGTGTCCTCAGGTTGTTGCGTTGAGATGGCCCTGCATAAACTATCTCTTCCTCTTCTTCGGTATCGCTCCCGAAAATAGGGATGGTGGCGGCGGTTTTGTTTTCCGGATTGCGACACTTTTCTGTATCCTCGAAATCTGGCAAAAAGTATTTCGCATCTTCGTATTTGCGGACTTCGTTCACGGAAAATGGGTTTAACTCACCTGTTACGGTATACTCGAAACCATCCTTGAAGTACTTCATACACTGATGTTGTGTAGAAGGGATGATATTGTACTCGTGTAGCCAAGGGCGGCCGAGCAAGGCGTTGTAACAGGTCTTGGCGTCAATGACATGGAATTTGATGTCTGTGACGAGAAGTCCGAAGCGTAATGTTAGTATCACGGATCCGAGAGTCCGTGACGATTGTGAATCGAAACCGGAGATAGTAATTTTGTCACGAGCAAGGTGTTGCACACTCATGCAGATTTCCTTCAACACCCGAACATTCAGGAGGTTGACGGAGGATCCATTATCCACCAGGATCTTGCCTATCTTGATATCATGGCAGTATCCGGAGACATATAGGGGACGGTTATGGTCGCATGTCCCGAGAAGGAGGTCTTCATCACCGAAAGTGACGTCGGCCGTATGCACTTCCTCCAGTTCATCCTTCATCTTTTCAGTGGCGAGGAAGGCTTGGAATTGCTCAGGTTCTTGTAACGCCTTAATTAGTGAGTCTCGCGCTTCTTTTGATAATAGGAGGGCATCAAGAATGCTAAGCTGAGAAGGTAGTTTCCTTAGGTGCGCGAGGATGTTATAGTCCACCTTACTCTTTCTGGGAGGGTCTTTGGCAACCAGCTCTCTCATGACTTGGTCATCTAAAGTGATATCTTCAGTGACCTTTTCCTTTCCCTTATCCCTTCTATTCCCGGGCCCGAGATTCTTTTCTGGGAGTGTGCGATTGCGCAGCTGAATGTTCTCGCATGCCTCCGATTCTTCTTCTTTCCCCAAAACGGATTCTTTAAAGAGAGGGCCCAGAGCCATTTCTTCGTCAGAGTCGCTCCCAAAGGTGAGAACTTGTGACCCCCTGACGTTAACCATGTAACAGTTGCCAGTCGTTCTGTTGTGCCCATCAACAGTACTTCTTCGCTCCCGACGGCTCTTGCGTTTCATGCGCTTAACATGTTGCCGACGAGCAACATATCCTTGCCACCATATCTTAAAGGCGTCGCACTCCTCCGTGGGATGTGAGATTTTCCGGTGATATGCGCAATAGTCAGGGTGCCTCCCCACCCCATCGTGTGTGTTTCCTTCCGAGGGTGGTAGCTTCATTCCCATTGACATGGCTTTGGCAAACCTTTTCCTCGTCTTGAATATCTTCTTGTCTACTTCGGATGCCTTTCGCTCTGGTAGGGTTAGTTTAACTCTTTCGTTCAGTTGCCCGCATTTGGCTCCTTCCGACGTGGTTATCTCACGCTCCTGGTCCGCTTTACATTTTAGACGAATCTCGTCTAGAAAAGCGTCGATCATTTCGTCTGTTGGCCATGCACGCTCAGGTACAGGCTCTGCCTCCAGCTTTTTAGTGCCAGGAGTTTTCCCATCATCGGTAAACGAGTGGGAGATCACGTTACAACTCGCCACATATCCTTCGGATTCATCCGACGAGCTTTCTTCATCATCTTCCTCTTGAAAGATGTGGTTGAGGAATTCTTGGAGTGTGACAGGAGTTCGCGCCTTTTGATTGTATTCTTCCAACGCGTCGATTTGCTTCTGCAAGTTCGTATGCTCTTTTCCAGGCTTCACGGACTTCTTGGATTTCTTCTTCTTTTTCTTCGAAGATTTTGACGATTGGGCGTGAGTATCTGGGCTCTTATCGTGAGTCTTTGTAGTCGGGCGGCGCCTTAGCATCCCTTCGATAATTTGAGGTTCAAGAGGGTCCTTCCATTCGATCGCAGGGCACGCATGAAGGTCTCTCAGCATTCTTCTGGTTTTAGTTGATAGCACGACCTCCCATGGAGCTTCTTCAATAAAAGAACATGTTGCCCCCGGTGTATCCGCTTTCCTAGGAGCATGCGGCTGTGGTGGGTTCACCTTCCACTTTTCGGACAGTACAAACTTCCTCTGGAGGTACTGGTCTTCAATCCATCCTTTGAAGACGAAGCAATCTTCAATCGGATGGCCTACCGTTTGATGGTAAGGGCAATAGTTAGGGTTATTCACCTCGGTGGGTTGCGGCGGTCGCCTTGGATTTGGCAGGTTTATAAGCCTGTTGCGTATTGCCAGCTCGAATAGCCGTTTCGTCTTGTCCCGTGGGAAGGAGTAGGGACGCTTCATCTTCTCATTATAATACCGACGTCTTTCCTCCAGTTGATCTGCCGGTTTCGGGGCGTTGGGTTGCTCTTGGGCATTCGCAACAAATGTTGCTCTTCCTTTACCCTTGTCATTCCGAGGTTCCGACTTCGGTGTAGGTGGTCTATGACCCATCTGGTCCATCTGAGCCAACTTGTCGATCAGGGCCTGGAATGTGGTTGGCTTAAAGAACATCATAAACTGGGAGATAGTTGCGTGAGGGTCCAGAGTTCCCACGAACATGCCCACCGCAGGTGCTTCCTCAATGCGTTGCTCACATCTCGACCACAAGTTCCGCCAACGTATAGCGTACTGGACCCAGGTTTCGCCCGGTTTTACCCTGGCGTTAATAAGTGCAGTTATTGGAGTGCGTTCGCTGGCACTTGCAAATCGCTGAGTGAACAACAACTCCATTTCAGCGAACGTTTTGATAGAATCGTTCGGGAGTTCCGAGTACCATTCGAACGCTGTTTCTGATAAGCTGCCCACAAACTGGCGGAGCAACAATTTATCATCACCGCCGGTGTTACCGCAGAGGGCCCGAAACTGGGCGACATGTTGATAGGGGTTGCCGGTCCCCTTATACACGTGGAATTTTGGTATCGTATAGCCTTGCGGGTATTTGATTTGGTCGTACCAGCTCGGATACGGCCGCCCCGTTTTCACGACTTGACCAGCTGCCTCAGTCGCGTGGTGAACCCGGATCTGCTGGGCTATGTAGTCAGCCAAGTCAGCCTTAGAGATTGCCTCCTCCTTGGCCGTTGAGAGGGCTGGTGGTGGATTTGACGTTTCTCCTCGGTCGTCTTCAAGAACGATCGGGGCATCTTCGGCGGGTAAGTCCTGCTGGATCATCATTCCTATTACATCTTGGAAGAGAAGGCCCATCCGTTGTATGTTGGCCTCTTGTTCAGCAGCCTCTTTGTCCCTTTTCTCCAGTGTCCGGCGAAGGAATTCAGCATCGGTTTCTTCCTCCCGGCGTGCGTCTGAGGACGTTTCTGGGTTTTCTTTTGGCCCGGTGAGCGCGGCCATAGCATTCATCATTTCTTGCAGCTTTTGTTGCTGTTCCTGGGCTTTCGTCACGGATCGGGTTAACGGTCGGTGGCCCGTAGAAGTGCGGCTTTCCTCTTTTCCAGAGGCCATGTAAACAGTGTGCACCACCATGCCCCCAGACTTGGGGCGTTTGGGCTCAGTGCTTTTAGCCGTCGTTGCATGCTGGGGGGTCTTCTCTGGCCTCCTCCTTTTATGAGCCAGTTGATCAACAGCCTTTTGGGGTTTAGCCTGGTGACCGGCTTCCGGTTGGATTTTCAGCTTCTTGTGTTGGCGGGAGAAGTTCGGATCGATGATCGAGTCCCGTGCCTGCCGCCAAACCTTATAGATTTTGGAAGACAGCCGTTGAGGAGATTGAGGCCGTTCTGACTCCATTTCCACAACCTTCTTTAACGGGGGAGGAGACCTCTTCAGTACTGCAGTAGGAGAATTTCTTCGCACTTTATTTAGCATTTCGAAGCTGTTCCCAGTTGGAACAGCAGCATTAACTTCTGCCATCGGGACTGATGGAGTCAACCCAGATGGGGAGTTGCCCCCAGCCTTCCTCACTCGGCGCCAATGGCGACGTCGGGCGTGTCGAGCGGACGGTGTAGGGTCAGCGGTAAGAATGGTTTCGTTTTGCCCTCTGTCTGGGCGTGGGGTCGCAGTTGGTATTAGCCTGTCAAAGACCGATGTCCTTTGGGCAGTAGGAGCGGGAGCTGAAGCCGTTAATCTTGTAAAGACCGACCTTTTGGCCGGAGAGGCTGCCTTGACGACTTCTGGGATAGGAGCGGCCACTTTCTTAGAAGCAACCTTCTCTGAGATTGTAGGTCCCGTGATGGGTTCGAAAGATTTCTGGCCCAATCTAGAGAAGACCGAGGCGTTGACGTTGGGCGACTCGTTGAGAGGAGCCGCGGCAGGGGTAAGTCGATCAAAGACCGACTTCTTGGGAGCCTCCGTTGTCAGCACTGGAGCGGCAAAGTTTGTCGGCGGGACCATGGTCCCAAAGAACAATCCTGTGGTGGCGCGAGTGACCTGTTCCACGGGCATTGTGAATAGCGAGGCAGCTTGGGGTCCGTAGGCTATACCTCCTGGCGAGGCAGAGCGTTGGTTGCAATTGCAGTCTGAGCAGTTGGACACTTTCACGGAAGTAGAAGCCATCGATCCTTTGCTTTCTGCAATAAGCCAGACGCCAATTCTTAGTATCTTGAAACCCAAGGGCAACCATTAGCGAACCGCGATTGGTTCGCGAGTCACGACACACGAAGTGTGGAGTGGAAAGAGGAAAAGGTCCCACCGGGCGTGCCAGAATCTGTTCCCCTCCGAAAGACGGCGCGACACCGCGTCTTGCCTGTGATTCGGGGCAGATGCTAATAGGTGCTATCCGTCCACCTCTTCGAAGATGCCAAGTTGATTTATGGCACCACGTATCGAAGGTTTAGACGGATGCGTCCGATGTAGCAGACTTCGTCAGATTCCCCCTCGTTTGAGGGGTTTTTGATTGTGGGGACGCTCTTCCCTGCAGGCGCAAGCCCCTGCAGTTAATTACGCTACCGCATTGCGGTAACAACTTTCTCCTTCTCCAGATGGTCACTTCGTGTCGTGGGTGTCTGTTTTGTATTTTGTTGCCCGTGGATTGTTTACGGAGACTGAGTTATGTCGTCGCCCGTAGGGCGTGGACTAGTCCAAATCCGTATTATCTTAGATTTGGGTTTGGGGGGTGTTTGGTTTGAGGATACGTCAGCCCTACTTGAGGCTAAGATCAACTCAAACGTTTGTTAAGGATACGTTAGTCTAACTTTGTGACTAAGATCAACTTAACGGGATCGTTTAGATCCGACAAAAGAGCGTTTGGACTCTAATGTTCCAGTTTAGGGACATAGTGGTCCATGAATGTATGGCCGTCGGGACCCGTCACCTCTCTGATGACGTTGAAGGATTACAACGACGGATGTCAGAGGAGTTCAAGGATGTACCCTCGAGCCAGAGTTAATTGGGGGGATTTATAGTCCACTCTGTTTGGAGGTTTTAAGGATACGTTAGCCATCTTTGAGGCTAAGATCAACTTAAACGGGACCGTTTAGATCCGACAAAAGAGCATGCGGGGCTCTATTGTCCTAGTTTAAGGACATTGCGGTCCATGGGTAGTTTAAGGACATTGCGGTCCATGGGTAGTTTAAGGACATTACGGTCCGTTGTTAGTTTTAAGACATCTCGGTCAAGGTTAAGGACGTCGTAGTCCATGGGTTTAAGGACCCCATAGTCCATTGTTAGTTTTAAGACATCTCGATCAAGGTTAAGGACGTCGTAGTCCATGGGTTTAAGGACCCCACAGTCCGGTATGTGCTCTGGATACTTCACACGGGTTCACTGCCGTGCTTGGCGAGGACCAGGCTCCGCTCTGGACGTTTTCCACGGGGTCGAAGAGTGACATTATCCGCGTTCCACGTAACCAGGAATTTGCATTAGACATGAGTTTAAGGACCCCACAGTCCATATCAATGTGTGGTCGTCGGGACCCGTCACCTCTTTGAAGGCATTGAGGGATTACAATGCCAAGTATCAAAGGAGTGAAGAGATGTACCCTAGAACCGGAGTGGATTAAATAGCCCTTGGCCCAATTTGGGGTCAAGACGAATTAATTATGTTATGAGTCCATTGGACCAGTTAATCACAAATTGAGGACTTATGGCCATCTTGGGCTAAGTCCAATCAGGAGAGGCTTTGCCTCCATCCATTTAAGCCAATTGGGCCAAAGCCTAGTGTTAAACACTACAGAGCAGTCAGTGTTGAACACTGGGAATGGGGTTGACAAGTTAGTGTTTAACACTAAGAGAATATTTGGTGTTGAACACCAGCAACAATGCTTTTTCAGGTTAGTGTTAAACACTAAGGTAATCAGTGTTGAACACTGCAAATGAAGATCTCAGATTAGGGTTTAAACACTAAGGTAATCAGTGTTGAACACTGCAAATAAAGCTTTTTAATTAGTGTTGAACACTAAGGCCCAACAGTGTTTTAACACTGGGTTCGAGAGTTTTAATTTAGCGTTAAACACTAAGGCAAGAGGGGTCACGTGGCAGCACGTGAGAGCGCCCTCCCTTCATTTGTTCTGCTGAGATTATCGCGTCTTTCAGAGCATCACGTGCCATCACGTGATGGGCATTCAAATGCCTATGTATTAGAGCTTCTGCCGAGGGTCACGTGGGTCACGTGGGGTGCTGCCTCAAAGGGGCTTTCTGTAGATCTCTTGGGGGGTCACGTGATGACACGTGACCCTGCCTCTAGGTATTTTGTTTAAAGGCTTTGTTAATCTTCTTTCAGGAATTAAATTCCTCGAACTATAAATTTCAGAGGAATTAAATTCCTACTTCCTTTCGAAGACTTTGTTTTCTGGAATAGAATTTAACTCCGAATTTTCTGTAGGAATTAAATTCCTCATATACGTGAAGGGCTGAGTAGGGTTAAACCCTAATAAAAGTTTTTAAGGAGTTTAAACTTCCATCCTCTGTATGATTAAGGGAATTAAATTCCTGCTGTTTCAACCGAACTAGGTTCTTAATTAGGGTTAAACCCTGTTTCTTTTTTGTTCTGGAGGAATTAAATTCCCATAATATAGGGTCAAGCCCTCCTTTTATTTTAAAGGAATTAAATTCCTATAGTTCTGTGAGAATTAAATTCTCGTGCTTGCACTCCTTCTCCATGTTTTGGATCTGCATGGCAGGATCTCAACCCATTGAGAATTAAATTCTCAACCTTAAGGGGAGATGTGCACTTTGCAGATCCTCCATCAAAGAGAGAAGAAATATGTTCTTCTGTTTTTACATTATCAGAGTTAAACTCTGTTGAGAATTAAATTCTCTTTCTTTCAAAAGGCCTTCCCTTTCTTACCTAGGGTTTTTCGCAGAAGATCCGAGTCTTTTCAAAGTATCAAAGCTCTTCTCCTTTTTTCTTTTTTCTTCTCTGCGCATGTATCTGTATGTATGTCTCTTGGCTCCTATTTATAGGAGAAGCAGCCGAATCAATCAGTTTTTGACGAATCTTCATTGAGATCTGATTTGCATTCATCATTCATTTTGGACCTTTGGATTATTAGGTGAATTTTATTCACCATTGGATTTTAAATCCAGAGATTCTCCCTTGTTATTTTGATTAGATTTAAAGGGGAAATCTTTCCAAACCCGAGATTTTCCCATAGATAGATGATATTTCATCACCTCTGAATCTTTAATTTGATTGGTTCAAGATAGTTGCTTTCTTTCGGAAAGATTTGAATTTCCTTCAGAATTTAATTCTGTTAACACAGTGGGCTTTGAAAGCCGGTCACGTGTGACCACGTGACCCATGGTCACGTGTGGGCACGTGACCCCCTTTGGAATGAGCCTTTTCCTTTCTTTTGCGCTCTGTCTTCTGATCGCTGCCTAAGCGTCACGTGCTACCACGTGACCCCTGGTCACGTGTGGGCACGTGACCCTTGTTTGAACTCTTTTTCCTTGGTTCGTTTGGAGAACGAGTCTGCTGTCTTGAACGTCACGTGCCAACACGTGACCCTGGTCACGTGGGAACACGTGACCTCTTCTGAAGCCTTTTTCTTGACTTGATCAGGGAACTGGTGTGTCTTTGACGTTTGCATTTAAATGTCACGTGTCACCACGTGACCCTAATCACGTGGGAGCACGTGACTCTTTCTGAAGCCCATTTTCTTTAGCGTAGTCAGGAAACTGAACTTGACTTGATGATGCCTTTTAGGTGTCACGTGCCAACACGTGACCCTTTTTTGAAGCTTTTCCCAGAAGCTTTCCTGATTTTAAATCAGGAAACAGGGTTCTCTCCAATCGGGCTCATCTTGGATGATCAAAGGTTCTTCGGCAGGATTGTTCTCTTGTTCTACGCTTCCCTCTTCACACAAAGAGACCGGAGGTAGAATTTGCCGGCTTCTGACTGTTATCAGAATTTCATCCACATCGGGAACAACCAGCTCCTTGGCTAAGCGAGTGAGTACGTCAGCTTTTCCATTCAACGCCCCAGGAACTCTCATCAGTTCAATATGGGTGAACTTTTTCATAAGCTCCACTACCCGGCTTCTGTACCGAGCTAACTCGGGTTTATATATCTTATAGTCGCCGCTTACTTGGTTGACAACAAGCTGGGAATCACCGTAGACTCGTAGCCGAAGGATTTCCATTTCTATGGCGAGCTCCAGACCAGCCATCAGAACCTCGTACTCAGCCTCGTTGTTTGTGCGAGGCTTGGTGAGAGCAAAAGAACGCTGTAGGGTTCCCATCGATGGCGTGATGAACACCAATCATATCCCTGCTTTTATCTATGGTACGCTTGATTTGTTGGAGGTCCTAATTGATGAGGCTCCATCGAAGTAGAGCTCCCAACAAGGTTTGTCATCCTCGAGGTGCAACAATTGTTCATCGGGTAACTCGTAATTGAGCGGTGACCCTTATGGTATGGGATGAGCAGCAAGGAAGTCGGCAAGGGTTTGCCCTTTTACTGCTTTCTGAGGAGTATAGATTATGTCAAATTCAAGCAGCATGATAGCCCATCTTGCTATTCTACCGGCTAGGCTTGCTTTAGTCATTAAGTGTCTGAGCGGGTAGATCTTGGAGATCATCATAACCCGATGAGTGAGAAGATAGTGTCTTAGCTTTTTCACGGCAAATATTAGGGCCATGCACTGCTTTTCGATCGGGGAATAGTTATGTTCCGCCCTGACTAACATTCGACTGAGCTAGTAGAGGGCATTCTCTTTTCCCTCCTCATTGTTTTGGGCGAAGAGTACACCGAGTGACTCATCTAGCGTGGCAGTATAGAGGATCAATGGTTTATTTGGAATGGGAGCAGCAAGCACTGGAGGGTGCAGCAGATACTGTTTGATATTTTCGAACGCTTCTTGACATCTGGCATCCCAGACGAAAGGAGCTCCTTTCTTCATGAGCTTCGAGAAGGGCCTGCATCTTCCCGATAGGTTCGAGATGAACCTTCGTATGTAAGCAAGCTTGCCTTGAAAGGATTTTAGCCACGTCAGATTCTTCGGAGGAGGCATCTCTATGATGGCCTTTATCTTCGATGGGTCGACTTCGATCCCCCGATGTCGGACTATGAAGCATAAGAATTTTCCTGATGACATGCCAAAAGCACACTTTAAAGGATTCATCTTCAGATTGTATTCCATCAGTCTAGTGAAAACGGTCCTGAGATCTTGGATGTGATCGGCCTTGGCTTTAGTCTTGACGACTAAATCTTCAATATAACATTCGACGACTTTATGGATTAGGTCATCAAAGATATTGGTCATTGCCCTTTGATATGTAGCACCTGCGTTCTTTAATCCGAATGGCATCACCTTATAGCAGTATATCCCGATCGGGGTTCGAAATGCTGTGTGTTTCTTATACTCGGGCGACATCCTGATTTGATTATATCCAGATGAGCCATCCATGAAAGTGAACAACTCGTAATTTGAGGTATCGTCGACCATCATTTCCATGACCGGAAGTAGGAAATCGTCTTTAGGGTATGCCTTATTGAGATCTCTAAAATCGACGCAAACTCATATCTGCCCGTTCTTCTTTTTCACTGGGACGATGTACGCGATCCAGTCCGCGTATTTCTCTTCCCTGATGAAGCAGGCATCGATGAGTTTCTTGGTTTCCTCGATGACCTTTTCTTCCAGTTCTCTTCTCATTCTTCTAGGAGCTTGTTTGATTGGCTTAGCATCAGGAGATATAGCCAGCTTATGCACAACCACTTCAGGGAAAATGCCAGGAATTTCTTTGTACGCCTACGCGAAGCAGTCAGTGAACTCATGCAGCAGGGCGACTATCCGCTCTTTCATTTCCTCTGACAAGAGTGAGCTGATGTAGGCCGGCCTTGGATTATCAGGTGCTCCCAAATCAACCTCGTTTAGCTTGTAGAAGGTTGCTTGTCCGCCATCTTCGAACTCTTGAGGGGCTTCTTCTGGCTCGAGTAGCTCGTCTTCATCATTTGACTCTTCGCTGGCTTCACCATTATGAATCATGTAACATGCCTTGATGTCAGGTTGAATGAAACCTATGCCCCGTCTATCTGGGATTCGTCCATTGATGAGTGCTCGAATCTGAGGTGGGTGCCACAGCCCTTCATAAACCTTCACTTTGGAGTCCGTTTGATATAACTGACATCCGCACTTTTTAAAATATTCCCTCATCTCAGGCGCATAATATCTGGGGTTTAGGACGGCTCTTATGTCTCTTTCATAGGGAGGGCACATGACAGATAAATCGTACGGGTGTACGATAGGATTTGACCCATAAAACAGGATGCCCTTCCGCCCACTCTTTCTTTTGGGAACGTAGAAGGTTTTCAGCTGGTCCACAGTGGAGACTGACAATGCGTCGAACTCTTTGCACATATACTTCGGCACCCTTGTGATGGCTAGAGACCCTTCCGTAACTTCGAAGGTCTCTCTTAGCTTCACTTTTGCACGAGAGCCCGATCTACACAGCCGTTGTAAGACGGATCCTCTTCTTCTGATTCTTCAGTGTCACTGCCTAAACGAGGGAGAATTTTGCCGTCAGATGGGCCTTCGATATCAGACTCGTCCGTCTCGCTACCAAGATGATAGCGGTTTTTATGGACGGACGGACTTGTAACGTTGGATCTATCAGTGTCATTGCCGAAATGCGGACGCACTTGGGGTTTTTGCTTTTGAAAGTGACAGCCGGCTCAGATTTTCTTTTGAGTTTCGGGGCCGTTCTGTCTTTGGTCAGCTGTGGCTCAGTACTTTGGAGGTTCACAAAATACCGAGAATCTTCATATCGGACTTCATGCACACCGAACGGCTGGATGTCTCTATCAATGCGTCTTTCTTCTCCATTTTTGGTAAACTTCATGCACCGATGGAGAGTTGATGGAACGATGCCGTAATCGTGAATCCACGACCTTCCTAGGAGAATCTTATAGGACGTGTCGGCGTTGATTACATATATCTTGGCTTCAGTTTGTAGGTCTCTGAACATGATCGGCAGAGCTATGGATCCTAGAACTTACTGGCAATTTTGATTGAAGCATTGTATGACAATCTTTTCCCTTGGCAGGTGTCGGACGTCCATTGACAAACTCTTCAGAGTCTGCAAGTTCATGATGTTCACCGAGGACCTTGGATCAATTAATATGCGATTAATCCAGTCTCCGTCAGTGTACCCTATCATGTAAAGCGGTCGGTTGTGCTCAGCTGTTCCTAGTAACATGTCTTTATTTTTAAATGTGATCACGGCTGTATGCAGAGTGTACTGGGCTTCTTTCGTATCAATTTCCACAAAGCGAGGCTGGTACCTCTCGGGGTTTTGTAGAGCGTGAATGAGAACATCTCTAAGCTCCTTAGATAGGACCAAGGCATCGTAGATGCTCAGGAGAGACGGAAGCTTTCAGAGATGAGCCAAGACATTATAGTCCACTGAGGAAGGACTCGAATTTTCATGAGCCGGCTCTCTGCCATCTTCTTCATTAGCGACTTGTTTTTCCTTCCCTTTTGGGGCGTTGCCCTGATTTGGCGGTAGAGCCCTGCCGCTTCTGAGCTGGATTTGGTTGGCCTTTGTGGCGAGCTCCTTGTCCTCTTCGGGAAAACACAGCTCCTCCACAGAGTCGCTACCAAGGTGAATGACATAGAAGGTCACTATAGGAATCTCGTTATCGGAGTCTTCTTCTAGCTCCTCTAGAATTTCAGCCGCTTCTATGGGGAAGAACTCCTTCAATTGAATCGGAGTTCTTTCCTTTTGTTCATAGTCTTCAAGAGAATCGATGTACTTTTGAATGGTCGACCTCCCCGCAGACTCTTTTTCGCGTCGAGCCGCACTTTTCTTCTTCTTGAGCCTTTTAGATTTTAAGCCTGATTGAGCCAAATTGGTAGCTGGAACGACGGGCTCCTTCTGCCCTTCCCATTTTGTTCTGGACTCTATCTGAAGTAGCTTTAGCATTTTCTTCATCTTTTTATACATGTGCATGCTCCATGAAGGCTGCAGCGAGTTAGTTTCATTCCTCAGGGTAGCGGGTTCAGCTGTCTGCTCCCAGAAGGCTTCAACTTGTATCTGTATAAAGTTGGTGGTTGCAACTTGATTGTTCACTAACACACTCTTGGACAGCTCGATCTCTCCAGTCTTGTACTGCTTCTCGACCCAGTCTTTGAAGATATAACAATCCTCGATCGCATGGCTCACTACTTCGTGGTACGGGCAGTATAGAGGATTGTCAGTCATTTTTGCTTCGTGAGGTCTTTTCGACTCCGGCAATTGTAGACCGTTGTTCAGGGCATCTTTGAATATCTTTCGGATCTTGTCCCTCCTGAAAGAGTAAATCTTTTTTTTCTCCTTTAAGGAAGGCCCTTCTCCTCCCAGCACTGGCTTTCGAGACTGGTTGGTTTTGGATTCGCCTGCCTTTTGCTTGTCTTCATTATCGGACGCATTAAAGACATTGGTATTGCTGGAATTCTCGCTTCTATGGTTGTCGTCCCTCTTGCTTTTTCAAGGCTTGTCTCTCTGAGAGTCCGGGGCAGACTCTTGCTTCGAGCGTTCCAACATTTGAACTCTCTTGGTCAGCTCCTGAAACGTCTTGAGGCCTGCTGTACACAAGAATGGGACCATCCAATTGCCAAGGTTCCCAATGAGGAGGCTGACGAACCGGTCCTGGTCTAGCGGCGGTTCGCATTTGACAGTGAGGTTGCGCCATCGGGCAATAAAGTTTGTGTTGCTTTCGTTGTTTCTCGACTTGGTTCTCATAAGGTCAGCAATGGAGATTTTATCACTGACACTCATGAACCTTTGCCGAAACAGAGACTCCATTTGGGCAAAAGTAATGACGAACCCATCTGGTATGCTCGCGTACCAGTCGAAAGCAACACCAGTCAGACTGTTGACAAACTGACGAAGAAGGAGTGCATCATTGCCCCATGTATTTCCGCACGACGCTTTAAAGTGGGCGACGTTCTGATTCGCATTTCCCGTCCCGTCAAATCTTCCGAACTTGGGAATGATGTAGCCGCTCGGGAACTCGATCAGATCGTACTGTGCGGGATATGGCCGCCCACTACTGCTAATTTCTTTCTGAGCTTCGGCTTCAGCCACCAATGTTTTAATCTTGCTGGTGACCAAATCCATTATCCGATCTTGTGTTAGCGGGATGGTGATATCTGGGGCCAAGGCGTCCCTAGAAGCGGAATGTGGTCGGCTTTCGTGCGGCTCACCCAATTTTGGACCCAAGGGGACAAACATCGGTTGCCTCAGGTTGTCATCACCCGGCTCATGAGTAGAGAGTTGTGCTTGATTGGGAGGCGCCTGAGCAATTTGAGCCATGAGCTGCATCATAACGTTCGTTAGGTCGTCAATTTTCAAATAGAGCTTAGCCATCTCTTTATCTTTGCTCTTGAGCTGTTTTCGAAGCTCTTTAAGCAGCACTTGCTCTACGGTCCTGGGGCAGAAAGTCGGCTCTTCCTCGCTGTTCGAGCTTGACTCCACATGGACTGAGGGGTTCTTCTACCTATTGGCCTCATCGAGAGGGTTTTCATCGTCCAGCGGAGACGGCTGATCTTGGGAAACAACAACCACATTCAAACCAGATTGGGCTTGGGATGTGGTGGCCCCATCCTTTTTTTTGCTGCGCAAGTTGTCGCTGGGACGCGCGCCCACCATATAGACCGTGTGAATAACATATCCAGCCGTCTTTTCATTATTGCCAACTGATTTTGCGGACTGACGTCGTAGCCCTTCTTTTTCGGTAATGGGCAATCGACTGAAGGCGGATGGCCTGACCGGGTTCTTGAATGGTGCCGGCGCTTCCTTTTTGGCTTTGCCCTGCTGTTTTCACACGGTACGGAGCGCCTGATAGACTCTTGAAGAGATGGTGTCATGCTTTCTCTGTTGGGGATGGGATACGTCTCTTTGTAGTATCATTCGGGCAGCTATCTTTCTGATTTTGGTGGTCATGGTGTTTTTCTGAACCCACTTTAGAGGTTCGAAGGAATTGCTGACTTTTATGGCCGACTCAGCCGTCGTCGCGGGGTGACCCTGCTCTTGGAACCTCACAAGATTCCATTTGGTCGGAGTCTTGGCCCTCTTGTTGGCTCGACACCCGAGCCTCTTCTGTCTCAACCTTTCTGTTTTGAGCACTTGGCTGGCTACGGCTCTTCGGGAAGACGCCGTAGACCAGGCGATGGAGGGCTTTAGAGATACGCCTGATTGTGCACTTGTTGGAGTGGTCGCCTGAGCTCGTCCGCAACGTTTGATGTTGCCCTTTGTACCGGAAGTTTTGCCCCCAGCTGGAGCACTAGAGAGTCATTCGGACACCGTCTTAAGTTTGGGTTGTGGTGCCTTAGCGATCACAACGTTCGACCTCTTGCCCCTTGAGACCGTTTTGGCCACCTGGTTTGCCGGGATTTCTTTCAGATGAGAGCTTCTGGCAGGATAGATGATGACGGAACCAAATTGACGGGGTGACTCCTCCCATTGCCGGCTGAGACTTGCAGGGAGAACCACGCGGGCGTTCATCCTGACCACGTACTGGATCGGGTCCACGTCGGAAATGAAGCTCGTATTGGGAGACATGATCGCTGAGTTCGAGATTGTAACTGAAAGCTGTTAACCTGTACACACAAGAAAAGAAAAAAATGACTTCAGTGCAGGCAATCGATATATATGTTAATTGAGTTCGCATGAACGATTAACCTGAAATATGGGAGGAGAGAAAAGGTCCCACCGGGCGTGTCAGAATCTGTAGGGTGTTTTTTGTCACCCCATTGAGATGGGAATACGTGTCTCTTATTAGGCGCATTATAGATCCCCCCTGCTTAGGGTAGGCTGGGGTTTATTGATTGTGGGGATCCGAATCTCCGGCATCCGTGGACTAAGCTGCCGTTAATTACCCCTCGCCTTTAGAGCAAAGGAACCTCCGATTGACGGGTCAAACTGGTCATGCGAACTCAATGTGCAGTGTGCGTGTGTTGTGTTTTGAAGGGTCTTGGGTATATCGGGGGCTTCAAAGAGTTTTTGGGGTCTCGCAAAGTTTATAGGGGTCCCGCTACCCATATAGCGGGCTGGGGGTCAAGGGGGCTAGCAGACCCCTTGCGGGATGCGGGGCAGTACCCCGTTAGAAATTTTTTCTAGTGGGGGACGTGTTTTGAGTGTGGAGTGTATAAAAAAAGGGCCGAGGAGCGTCCTAAGGACACATGAGTGGCGCTTGGGCGCTGGACGCCCGCGGGTTACGTGCCCTGCGCGTGGGCACTGGGCGCCTGCGGGTCGCGTGCGTGGCACACGACCGTTGGGCACCAGCGGGTCTCGTGCGCGGCACGCGACCGCTGAAAGCACCAGCAGAAAAAGAGGCTTAGCCCCTGTGCTGGGAGTTGAACTTCTGAGAGGCTTTGGAGTTGAACTCCTAAACAGAAATTAGGTATAAATTTGGAGTTAAACTCCCAAAAGATTTGGATTTTGGAGTTAAACTCCTATGTAATAAATTGGATGTGGATTTGGAGTTAAACTCCTTAGGGATTTTGGAAACTCCTAGAAAAGGGAAGGATCCAAGATGACCCCTTTCTTCTCCTCTTTAGCCTTAGATTTTACTTTTGAGCCTTGGATCTTCCCGAACTAGGGTTTTTAGGAAATGGGTCTCGTTCATCCTTCTCTCTGTTGGCTAGATCTTGGAGAAAAAGGGGCGAGACTTAAAAATCTCCCCTTTGGGGGGAGGGGTTTGATGGAAGATCCGAGCCCCCTTTCAAGGGTTTTATGGTGAAAAACTGTTTCTTTTTGGAAAAAGAAGAGTTAAATTCTTGATTTAATTCAAAAAAAGAAAGAGGGTTTAGAACCTTGAGGAAAGAGAAGGGGGCACATCACCTAAATTTTTGAGAGAATGAAAAAAGTTGTCTTTGATTTTTTTTATCATGTTTGTCTTTATAGGTTACACACTTTATATATAGCCCCTTGGACTTTGCCAAATGACACTTATGCCACCCCATACCTTATGTGCTTATTTCTTTTTGCACATAAGCCATAGGGTTTACAAAATTTTGGCTTTCTACCCATTTTTTTCATACATTTTTTTTCTATAAAAAACGAATTACATTAAACCAATTTATGGCTTCATTCTTTTTGTCATGGGGCCGACCTCTTCCATGCTCGGTCTTGACCTGGGCTTGGGCCCACTTGGCTTGGGGTTGACTTTGATTTTGACTTGGTCAACTGGGGTGTAATTTTTGACCCCAACAGGCCCATGCTTTTGCGGCTGGGTTACACTCCAGCAGTCGGATAAAGCGAATACTGGTCTTCTACCCAGTCTTTGAAGGTGAAGCAGCTTTCAAGTGGATGACCTATTACTCGGTGATAGGAGCAATAATCCGGATGATAGACCTCATTTATTTATTCGAGATGCCGAGACTCCGGGAGCGTCATCATTTGATACTTCGTGATAAGATTGAATATTTTTCTTGTCTTGTTTTGGGGGAAAGAGTATTCCCGACCCATCTTCTTTATAAAAGACGGGTTTCAATCGACCTTTTCTCGATTGCACGGCCTCTTGGATCCTCTTTGTTGTTTTCGAACATTGTTTGCATTCTGTGCCCTATTTTTGCTTTTATTTCGGGATTTTCCCCTTTCGCAAGGACATACAGCAGGCCGGTGATGAAGAGTATTATAGTCTTCCTTCTCC
The DNA here is from genome assembly GCA_030015575.1 of Agapanthus africanus. NCBI lineage: Eukaryota > Viridiplantae > Streptophyta > Magnoliopsida > Asparagales > Amaryllidaceae > Agapanthus > Agapanthus africanus. The sequence goes on from JASDDO010000308.1 coordinate 297,056, forward strand.
ACGGATTGCAAATTGAGACGCTGCATCCTGGCCTTTTCATAAATGGCCATTTCGCGGCCGTGATCGTCTCGGCTCATTTGACAAGCTTCTTTTATTAGCTTGTCTATTTGTTCTTCGAGTGACGGACTTAATGTTCTTAGAGCGGACTCACGCTCTGTTTCAACGCCGCGGCCATTCGGAAGAGCGTTTTCCCCTTCGTAGTATCTATTTATGACGCGGCAGCTGTGGAACTGCTCCCGTTTCTTGGACCGAACGTATCCGAGCCCGGTTGTCTCCATCTTCCCTGTTGGGCATCTTTCGCTGATTCCCAAGAATATCCTAAATCTTTTTGTAGAATTAGGCTTGTCGAACAGTTTGTTCGAGGGGTACACCTTGGCATCTTAACAGCCTTTTCAATCCCTCCGCATAGTATCTTGGCAGAGGATTGGTTGAAGCCTCGCGGCACCATGCCAGACTTCTTTTTCTACTTTGGTCTCCGTAGATTGGTAGAAGAGGATCGCCTTTTCACTTCTTCGCCTGAGAGGGACATAGAAAGTTTGTAGCTCTTGTACGCTGTATGTATCGAGCGCATCAAGTTCCTTGTAATGCCGAGGCGGAGCCATTGTGATTTGCATACTCTGATCTGCTCCGGCGAGGGTTTGCACTGACGGGCAGATGGAGAACACTGTGTTGGCCTCGTCCTCAGAGTCGCTGCCAAAGACCAGAATATGAGTAGATGGTCCAGGCCTGCTGTTTTCTTTCTGGGGTTGCCCCGAGTAGACTATTTCTTCATCTTTCTTGGAATCGCTCCCAAAGATCGGGATAGTGGAAATGGACTTCTGTTTATCCTCCGGCTTATGACACCTTTCCGTATCCTCAAAGTCTGGTAGGAAGTACTTTGCGTCTTCGTATTTCTAGACTTCGTTTATCGAGAATGGGTTTAGCTTTCCCGTGACGGTATATTCCGAGCCATCCTTGAAATACTTCATACACTGATATTGAGAAGAAGGGATGACGTTGTACTCATGTAACCAGGGCCTACCGAGCAAAGCGTTATAGCAAGTCTTAGCGTCAATGACATGAAATTTGATGTCAGTGATGAGCAACCTGAAGCGCAGCGTCGGTATTACGGCCCCGAGCGTCCGTGATGACTGCGAGTTGAACCCGGAGATGATAATTTTGTTTCGGGCCAGGTGCTGAACGTTCATACAAATTTCCTTCAGCACCCTTACGTTGAGAAGGTTGACAGAGGATCCGTCGTCGACAAGGATTTTTCCCATCTTGATGTCGTGGCAGTACCCGGTGACGTATAACGGGCGATTAAGTTCGCATGTACCGAGGAGAAGATCTTCATCGCTGAATGTAATGTTAGCCGTGTGGACCTCTGCCAGTTCATCCTTCATCTTTTCTTTTGCGAGGAAAGCATGGAACTGATCAGGCTCTTATAATGCCTTGATCAGAGAATCCCATGCCTCTTTGGACAGGAGGAGAGCATCCAATATGCTCAGTTATGAGGGTATTTTCCACAGATGTGCTAGGACATTGTGATCCACATTATTTTTCTTAGGCGGGTCCCTTGCTGCGAGCTCTTTGGCAACTCCATCGTTGAGGGCAATTTCCTCAGAGATTTTCTCTTTCCTTTCGTCTTTTTTGCTCGAACCTTTGTTTGTAGGTCCGAGGTTCTTTTCAGGCAGCGTGCGGTTACGCAGCTGAATATTCTCGCAGTTCTTCTCCCCCTCTTCTTTTTCAGAGGTGGAGTCTTTGAAGAGAAGCTGAGGGGTATTTCGTTCTCAGAATTGCTCCCGAAATTAAGAACTTGGGTGTTTTCCCCTTCTGAACTGGTACCAACCATATGCCAGTTGCCAGTCATTTTTCACGTGCATCTGTCGCACTCTTTTGCCATCGATGTGCTTCGCGCTTCATCCTCTTGAAGTATTTTTGATAAGCAACATATCCTTGCCGCCACTTCTTAAAGGTACTTCATTCTTCGGTAGGGTGGGTAACTCTCCGATGATATAGGCAGTAATTTGGATGTGAATCCTTTCCGTCGAGGCATATGACCCTGGGAGTGTTTCTTACGAGAGGTGGCAGCTTTATCCCCATTGATAGAGCTTTGGCGAACTGCTTCTCTGCCTTGATCCTGCCCCTATTTGTCGCAGGTATGCCTTGGTTTGGTTAGAGTACTTTACGACTCCTGCAGCTTCTTCATCCTGATGTTGACGCTTAGCCTTTTTATATATGGCTGTTTCACATTCTCGGTCAACTTTGCTTTTTCGAAAGGCTTCGTTTAACAGCCTATTGATCGGGTCTTCTGGCGGTTCCAGGGATTTTAACGCCGATTCTGCCCCCAGTTCCTATGCGTTGTTTTCTGACGCTGAGGGTGTTTCTTCGTCATTTAACAACGAATGGGAGACCATGTGGCAACTTGCTACACAGTCTTCGGTTTCTTCTGATGAGTCATTTTCCTCATCGTTGTCACTATCTTCGTTCTCAAGAATATGCTTCAGGAACTCTTCGAGCGTGACCGGTTTCCTCACCTCCTGGTTGTACTCCTCCAACGCGTCAATGTACTTTTGTAGGTCTGTGCGCTTGTCGTCATACTCGGCAGGCTGCTCAGGCTTCTTAGTCTTCTTCTTTTTCTTCGAAAACTTTAAAGGCTTGACTTGGGGATTTTGCCCTTTGTTAACAATCTTCGGTACGGGACGCGGCTTCAGCATCCCTTCGATGATTTCAGGTTCAAGTGGGCTGTTTCACCTGACCACCGGACATGCCTGTAGATCTTTCAGCATTCTTTTGGTTTTTGCTGAAAAAACGACTTCCCATGGAGTTTCTTCCACCCTCGGCGCATCCACCTTTTTGGGAGTGTGCTTCTGTGGTGGGTTCACCCTCCAGTTATCAGACGGCGCGAACTTCCCCTGTTGATACCGGTCCTCGACCCAGTTCTTGAAGATGTAGCAATCCTCAATTGGGTGGCTTACCATTCTGTGATAGGCACAGTAGTTAGGGTTGTTTACGTCGTCGGGTTGCGGTGGACGCCGTAGGTCTAACAATGTGATGAGTTAGTTACGCGTTGCCAACTCAAATAGTCTCTTTGTCTTATCACGGGGAAACGAGTAAGTGCGTCCTAGCATTTCTTCCTGGGATATGCATGGACGTGCGTAGTTTTGGAGAGCAGCCGGTTTTGGGCCACTCGGTTATTGTTGAGCGTTGGCGATGAAGGCCGCTTTCCCTTTACCCTTGGTGTTTCAAGGGTCCTTACTTGAGGAGGAAGGCCCGTGGCCCATCTGGTCCATTTCGGCCAGTTTATCGATCAAAGCTTGGAAGGTTGTTGGTTTGAAGAATGTCATGAACTGGGATACAGTCGTTTGAGGATCAAGGGTCTCGATGAACATGCTCACGGCGGGGATTCTTCGATGCGTTGTTCGCACTTTGACCATAGGTTCCGCCATCGGATCGCATATTGGACCAAGGTTTCTCTTGGCTTTACCCTGGCATTGATTAATATCGTGATCGAGGTGCGCTCGCTTGCGCTGGCGAACCACTGTGTGAACATCAGCTCCATCTCTGTGAATGTTCTCACGGAGTCATTTGGGAGCTCCGGGTACCATTCAAAAGCCGTCTCTGACAGGCTGCCAACGAACTGGCGAAATAACAGTTTGTCATCACCTTCAGTGTTGCCACACAGAGCTTTGAACTGCGTGACGTGCTGGTGTGGGTTGCCTATCATCTTGTACATATGGAACTTGGGGATCATATATCCCGGCGGGTACTTGATTTGATCATACCAGCCTGGATACGTTCGCTCAGCTCTGACGATTTGGCCAGCTGTTTCATTTTCTTGATGAGCTCTTATTTGTTGAGCAATATAATCATCAAGAGCAGCCTTGGAAATTGTTTCCTCCTTGGATGCCGATAAGGAAGAAAAAGGATTTTATGTTTCCCCTCTGTCATCCTTGATGATTATCGGCGGATCTTCGGCTGGGGGTTCTGGCTGGATCATCATCCCAACCATATCTTGGAACAAGAGAGCCATCTGCTTTATGTTAGCAGCCTACTCAGCAGCTTCCTTGTTCTTTCTTTCAAGCACCCTTCCCAGGAACTCTGTATTGGTCTCCTGCTCCTAGAGTTGTTCGGCTGTTGTGTCCGGGCTTTCTTTCTGTCCTGTAAGTGCTGCCATTTTGGTCATCATTTCCTAGAGCTTCTGTTGTTGCTCCTGAACTTTAGTCAGCGATCGAGTGTCACGCCCCGCTTCTCAGTATACGGGCAGAGGACGTGACGAGACCGCTACGTATTTACTCTGAAGTAAATACGCTAAGCGTATCTAAGCAATATAAAAATAAATGCACAAGAGAGAAGATATAATAAAACAACAACTTTATTTATTCACATTCTTTTTGTACAATGCATGGAAAAGTAAATACATCTGAAAGAAACAATGCCTAAACAGTGGCATAACAGAAAAGGAAAAGTACTGAAACAAAAGTGTATAATATAGCTAGAGCTCTGGATCGTATGCAAGCTGGTCCAAATCCTCGCTAGTAGGCTCGATCTCTGGAAGATCCGAATCACCTGACGACATTCAAAAAAGAAAGAAAGAGAATGTCGTCAGCGAATAAATCGCTCGGTAAGTCCCAAGGATAAAGGAGAAATAGAATAGATAGAAAGAGAAGATAGCTTTTAAAATTTTATTATATGTGTATTTGGTGTTAACGCTGTTGTTTGTAGCTTGGTACAGAAGAATGCCAGTGTATACAAGAGGAGTCTCTATATGCCAGAGACTAGGGGCACGTGTAATACAAGGAACCGTTTATGCCACGGTACAACAACAACGGAATATAGGTTAGGTGTATTAAATCTTACAGTCTCGTGCCACTTCTAACACCTTCCATACCAATCTACCCCTTAAACCCCACGAAGTATTGATTTTATTATTTGTGTTGTATTGTAAATTGTATTGTCTTGTATAGATGGATGACTTGCCGAAACCATGATATCAGTAAATGGATGTAACTGGAGAATCATGTAAATGGAAGTATATCCATGGTTCGGTTCAGTCAATACAGATTGAATATATTGAATATATGTATTCCAGGATTCATGTTGAATTGTAGATTGTAAATTGTACTTGAATCATATTCAAGTCAGATTATTAATGAGACTCGGTCTGAGTCAGAATAATTATAAAAGAAATTGAAGTCCTGATTGTTTTGATATTATCGGTAACCGCTGCACATGGGCGACAGGATTTGTGTCTTTTTTTAAAGACGATTACCGTGTTGATAACACCGTTGTTAAGTTGTCTATCTTAGATAGGCAAGCACCCATATCTCCGGCTCTCTGAGGCTCAAGAGACTGGTCCCGCTTAAACCTATGTTTACCAGGGTCCTTAGGGTAATTTATAGAACTTGAGGGGTTTGATGTAAAAATACTTTCGTATAACTTTCAAAATACACCCCAAGTATTTAATTATCGTCTTTAGAGTTGTAATAAATATAGATTTTATATATGTGATGTTTCTAGTGAAATTAACCTAATTTCATAATATAGGATATTAAATTGCAATATTGTACTTAGTATGGAATTCATGGTATTTTAATGTAAAGTGATTTTGTGATTTTAGAAAAAGTTGGAATATTTATATTATTACAAAGTAGATATTTTAATTATACATATACATATATATATATATATATATTTATATAAAATAGTTTTTAATATATATTATATTTCTAGAAATCTCACTTTCTTAAGATTTTGTATTTTGTAAATCTTTCGAGACCGAACGCCCCTTGCGGGGGTCTGCATCTCGCACTACTAAGCCCAGAGACGTGCGATAATTTGCACCATCCCAGTCGGCTTCCCTAAAATGGGTTGTAGCGGCGCTTTGCAACGATTTGTTTAAAAATACTAAATCTTGTAAAAATGATTTTATTAGTAAGGGGTATTTATATGTAAAACTTCGTTTCCTGTATTCTATGTTCCCAAAAAGTATTGTGCTATATTTCATATGAGTGTTGTGAGGAGGTAGGTCATTACCTCGTGATCTAACTTAAAGGTATAACAAGATTGTGATGATTTAATGTCAAAATGAAACTGCATGGTATTTTACTGAAAAAGAGCGATAAAAGTTACAAAGTGGGATTGTGTTTGTTACAAAGTTACAAAGTGGGATCTAACTTAAAGGTATAACAAGATTGTGATGATTTGATCTAACTTGTTCAACATGTTTGTTAATGATTAATAGTCAACATGTAATGGTTTAATAGGGTGGTGTTTAAGAAAAGTGGGATTTTTAGAAAGAAACAGAATCGGAAATCGGTTTGACTCCGATTCCGTCGGGTTTTATAAAAAGATATTTTTAGAGTAGCAAAGGAGAGAAGGGGTGGGACTTATGGGTTTAGAGATTAGAAGAGAGGAAGTGGGAACGGTAGGAGTCTCCGGTGCGTCGTTTCGTTGCAGGGAACTCCTATGGTTGTCGTCAGAAAATTGCCGAAGCTTTCGCCCTTTCGCTAGCTTAAATTGCACACAAATTCTCTATAGTTTTCTTGAGATTTTTTGATCAAAATTTTGGAGTGAGGGGTGTGTGTTTAGGGGTTGTATTTATAGGATAAGGCTAGGGTTAGGGTAAGTGAAAGGTTTAATTGAAAAAATGTAATAAAATGTATTAAAATAGAGTAATTAGGGTTTTAAAGAGTCTCTGGTACTGGTCTGAGGAATTAAAGTATACAGGAGTACAGGGGAGATGAAGAGGCCCAACTTTCATGTTGGTGACTTGGCGGTCCGGCCGAGTCTGGCCGGCGGCGGCGGCCCGAGTCGGCCGAGTCCGGCCGAGTCAGGTGGCCGGAGTGATCCTCGTCGCTTCATTACCCCCTGGTACAGTTAGTTTATTTAGTGTAGGGGGTTTTGTGAGTTATGCACGTGTAAACCCTTGATATTCTAAAAATTCAAAATAAAATAATATTAAAAATAAGGCGGGGTATGGGATTTGAACTCTGGTGGCTTGGTCCACCAGTGCAAGGTATTACCAATGAGCTACAAGCTCCTTCTTGTAATTAGAAAGCAAAACAAGTATTTATGGTACTCACAGAAATGTAATTACTCCAACTATATATCAACTTTTAAATAAATCTTTGTACACTAAAATTGGAGTTGTTACAGTCTACCCTCCTTACAAAAATTTCGTCCTCGAAATTTACAACTTTTATTTTAAGGACTAGTTTACAAAGAGGTGAGGATATCTTGCACGCATCTCATCTTCCCTTTCCCAAGTTGATTCTCCTGGAGTGTCTTTTCTCCACATCACTCGAACCAAGTTGACTTTCTTGTTCCGAAGTGACTTCACTTTCCTATCCAGGATCTCAATAGGTTGTTGCTCACAGGATAAGTCAGGCTGTATAGTGAGCTCGGAATGATCAAGTACATGGCTGGGGTCACTCATATACCTTCTGAGTTGGGATATGTGGAACTGCTAAGTGGTATGCTACTTCACCGACTAGTTCGAGTATGTCGAACGGTCCAATGTATCTCGGACTTAGCTTTCCCCGTCTTCCAAATTGGATCGCTCCGCGGTTCGGAGATATCTTTAAGAACACGTGATCTCCTGGCTGGAACTCCAAGAGACGTCGCTTTGCATCAGCCCAATATTTCTGTCGATCTTGGGCTATGCGCATTCTTTCTCTGATAGTACGAACCACATCAACCGTCGCTACTATCATCTCAGGTCCAAGAAGTTCCCTATCTCCGATGTCGTCCCAACTTAATGGCGATCGATACTTTCTTCCATATAGTGCTGCAAAAGGTGTCATTCCTATGCTTGCTTGGTAGCTGTTGTTGTATGAAAACTCTACAAGATGTAGGTGATCTTCCCACGATCCTTTGAAGTTTAACATACATGCTCTGAGCATATCCTCCAAGATCTGAATAGTTCGCTCAGACCGACCATCTGTTTGTGGATGATAAGCCGTGCTGAAATTCAAACTTGTTCCCAAGCTCTCTTGCAGACTCTGCCAAAATTGTGATCGGAATATGGTGTCACGATCGGAGACAATGCAGACCGGTACTCCATGAAGTCTCACAATTTCCTGTATGAGTTCATGGGTATCAGGAATAGTGCATATTTAAAGAGTTTAAATCTTAAGTAGATTATTACCTCCATATACTTCTTTGCTAATGTCTCAGTTGATTGGCCAACTCGGAATGGGATGAAGTGAGCCGACTTTGTGAGTTGATCCACAATGACCCATACTGCGTCATTACCCTTTGTGCTGCGAGGAAGAGCAGTCACAAAATCCATCGTGATATGCTGCCACTTCCATTCTGGGATTGGTAATGGTTGAAATAGTTCGGCTGTCCTGTGATGTTCAGCCTTTACTTGTTGACACACCAAGCATTTTGCGACGTTTCTGGCTACTTCACGCTTCATTCCATGCCACCGGTAATTCTGACGTAGATCTTTGTACATCTTTGTACCTCCAGGGTGTACTGAGTAGGGAGAGCTGTGAGCTTCTTTCATTAACTCTTCCCGAACATGACCTTTTGGTACACACAATCTACTGCCGTATCTCAAAAATCTGTCTTCATGGATGATGAAGTCTGTTCTGAGTCCATTCTCCACTTGTTCTCTGATCTTTTGCAACTTAGTATCACTTGCTTGAGCTGCTTTGATCTGGTTGACAATGGTAGATTGAACTTGTAAATTCATCAAACTTGAAGTGTTACTTGGAATGACTACTTCAATCTCCATCTGATACAAGTCTTGTTGTAGCTTCCACCGAGCGGTGAGATGCATTGCTAATGGTTGGCGACTAAGAGCATCTGGAACCACATTCACCTTCCCTGGGTGATATTGCAAATTGATGTCAAAGTCCGCCATGAGTTCAAACCACCGTCTCTGCCGCATATTCAACTCTTTCTGAGTAAACACATATTTCAGGCTCTTGTGATCTGTGTATATGTTCACTCGTTCACCAAGAAGATAATGGCGCCAAATCTTGAGAGAAAAGATGACGGCTGCCAATTCCAAATCATGCGTCGGGTAATTTCGCTCATGAGTCTTCAGCTGTCTTGAAGTATAAGCCACAACCTTACCGTGCTGATGTAGAACACATCCTAATCCCTTACCGGATGCATTACAATGAACTTCAAAACCTCCAGACTGGTCCGGTATAACGAGAATAGGCGCTGATGTCAACCTTGACTTGAGTTCTACGAAACCTTGTTCGCATGCTTCTGACCACACAAAATCTTCATCTTTATGTGTGAGCTTGGTCAGGGGTGTTGGTATCTTTGAAAAGCCTTCAATGAACCTTTTGTAATATCCAGGTAAATCCAAGAAACTCCAAATGTCCTTCACTGACTTTGGTGTCTGCCATTCGCTTACTGCTGAAACTTTCAGTGGATCTACAGAGATTCCTTCGCCTGATACGATATGTCTAAGAAAACCAACTTGATTTACCCAAAACTCGCATTTGCTGTACTTGGAATATAATTGATGTTGTCATAGAGATTCCAGGACAATTCATAGGTGTACGGCGTGTTCTTTCTGACTCTTAGAATACACCAGGATGTCGTCGATGAAGATGAAACAAACCTGTCTAAGTACTCCCGAAAAACTTGATTCATCAGGTTCATGAATATTGCTGGTGCGTTGGTCACTCCAAATGGCATCACTAGAAATTCGTAATATCCATAGCGAGTTCTGAAAGCCGTTTTGTCAATATCAGCTTCCTTGACCTTCACTTGATGATAACCTGAACGAAGATCTAATTTAGAGAAAACACAAGATCCACTTAGCTGATCGAATAAATCGTCAATGCGCGGGAGTGGATACTTATTCTTTATCGTGACTTCGTTCAAAGCTCTGCAATCAATGCACATTCTGTATGAACCTTCCTTCTTCTTCACAGGTAGTACAGGTGATCCCCAACTTGAAGTGCTGGGACGAATCCATGCTTTCGCCAATAATTCGTCCAACCGAGTTCGGACTTCCTTCAAACCTTTCGGACTTAATCGATAAGGTGCTTTGATCACCAGTTGTGCTTCTGGTACTAAATCAATGCTAAATTCAAGAGCTCGATCGGGAGGCAAACCTGATATATCGTCATGAAATACATCGTCGAACTTTCGAACCACTTCTGGCCATGATTCTTCCTCTGCTTGAGCTGCTGAATTACCGCCTTCTTTGGCTTCGCTTTGTATGTACTTGGCTCCAATGTACAGTCTTAGCTTTTGAAATAGAAGACCGGATGGTCTGGAATCTTGAACACTACCCTCCTTTAACGACAGTCGATGGTAGCATATAAGGTTCCTAGCCAATCCATACCTAGAACCACATCGAAGTTCGGTATGTCTAGCACTTTGAAGTCAGCATAGAATTCTCTGCTGCAGACGACTACTGGACACAAACTGTATCCCATTGTTGCCTTTAGATCGCTATTTCCTGAACTGACATTCCAGCTGGATACAAGCGGTGTAACTGGAATCGCCTGAGTTCGGACGAACCGTTGCGACATAAAGCAGTGAGATGCTTCAGTATCAAAAAGTGCTAGTGCAGGTAATGAGGATACTAAGATTGTACCTAAGGTATGTGGGATATATTTTAGGTGTAGGTAAAGGTATGTAGATAGGTAGTAAGACTGAAAGAAAAGTTTGAGAAGAAAGGGTTACCAGTGATAACTTGGCCAGTGGCCTCAGCTTCTTCTATGGTCATCGTGAAAGCCTGGCGCCGTGGTACATTCCTCCCGGTCTGAGGAGCATTCCTCGGAACGTTCCTTTGAGCTTGATGGAACTGATGAGGAGAAAGTGCAGATGGTGGTCCTCTAGGTGGTGGAGCAGGTAGTGCAAGTCTTGGAGCAGGTGCCTGAAGGGCTGGTCGCTGCTGGTAAGTGATTGCTGGCCTGGGTGTAGTAATTGGATTTTGTCTATGAGGACAAGACCCAATATCATGAGCAACTGAGCCACAGACTAAGCAAAGACGGTTGGCTCGCCGGCAGTCTTGCAACATATGCCCATTTCTCTTGCAGTAGTTACAAAAGGCTGGGTTAGGACGGTTGATCGGTTTTCCGGGTCGCCTTGGCACAAAAAGTGGCCTTGACGAGGCTCCTCCTGTCATCTGGTTGACAGGGCGCTTAACTCCTGCAGACTGAGGTCTGCCCCTCGCCTTTACCACTGCCTTATAACGGCGGGCAGTTTTCAGAGCCGATTCGTGAGTCGGAAAATCTCCTGTGGCCAGTGCAGCCGGGATCTCCGAATCCAAACCCTTTTGAAATCGACGGGCTCTGATCTCATCCGTCGGTATCAGGTGTGCCGCAAATCTGTTTAAAGTATGGTGTTAGCTGTGTAATATGTGATAAATTGAAAAATCGAATTATTGAGACATATCTTACCGACTAAGCATGGTGAACTCAGCGTCATATTCATCTACCGACTTGGTCCACATCGAACCTTGTTGCAAATGAATGAACTGTTGTTCCATGTCGAACCTGGCAGTCTCAGGGAAGTACTTAGCGTCGAACATGTCGCGGAAAGTCTTCCATTCGATGGGTTGTTCAAGACGGCTTTCTTCCGCCTTCCACCAGTTCCGTACATTGTCCGTGAGCTGTAATTTTTCTACACGAACCCAAGCTATTTCTGGCACTTGTGCCGCTGCCAGATCATCTTCGATACTCTGAGCCCATTCCCCAGCTTCCAGTGGGCTCCCCTTTCCTGATAACTGTTTGGGATGTAAAGCTCTGAATTGCTTCACCCCAGGTGCTTCAGCCTCGGAACGGTTCAAGAGCTGCTGTTGTCCCTCTAGGAGGCTGCGGATTGCCACAAGCAGGACCGTTTGCTCGTTGGGTGGAGCAGGAACGACAGGTGTGATCGGTAGTAGTGGTGGAGTGTTGTTGAAGTTGGTGCTGGTGTTGTTTGGGGAATCCATAACTTTGAAGAAAAATTTGGGTTATGACAGATTCAAAGTATATGAAATGATAAGATTCAAGAAGTATGAATTGTAAAGAATGTTTTAGTTGCCGGTTCTTGTGTTATATTGCTTAGGTTTGTTCACGCAGAACAGAATTGCATGGTAGAATTTCATACAGCTCTGACCTGCATGGGCCACCAACAAAACCTGTCACGCCCCGCTTCTCAGTATACGGGCAGAGGACGCGACGAGACCGCTACGTATTTACTCTAAAGTTTATACGCTAAGCGTATCTAAACAATATAAAAATAAGTGCACAAGAGACAAGATATAATAAAACAACAACTTTATTTATTCACATTCTTTTTGTACAATGCATGGAAAAGTAAATACATCTGAAAGAAACAATGCCTAAATAGTGGCATAACAGAAAAGGAAAAGTACTGAAATAATAGTGTACAATGTAGCTAGAGCGCTGGATCGTATGCAAGTTTGTCCAAGTCCTCGCTAGTAGGCTCGATCTCTGGAAGATCCGAATCACCTGACGACATTCAAAGAAGAAAGAAAGTGAATGTCGTCAGCGAACAAATCGCTCGGTAAGTCCCAAGGATAAAGGAGAAATAGAATAGACAGAAAGAGAATATAGCTTTTAAAATTGTATTATATGAGTATTTGGTGTTAACGCTGTTGTTTGTAGCTTGGTACAGAAGAATGCCAGTGTATACGAGAGGAGTCTCTATATGCCAGAGACTAGGGACACGTGAAGTATAAGGAACCGTTTATGCCACGATGAAACAGCAACGGAATATAGGTTAGGTGTATTAAATCTTACAGTCTCGTGCCACTTCTAACACCTTCCGTACCAATCTATCCCTTAAACCCCGCGAAGTATTGATTGTATTATTTATGTTGTATTGTATTGTCTTGTCTGTAGGGTTCCTAGGCAGTCATACAAAGGTCTATAAAGCATCAACCATACCAGATTTAAAATTTAGACGTGCCGAACAACCCAAAACCGGGATCTTTGCTAGATAATTAGGGTTACACATGCAAGTAAACATCTTTTCAACTAAAAGTGAGGGATTACAACCTTTGTAGTCCGCTCCTTCGCTTCATAAGCTCCGAGTAGAAGTCCCTTCGCCATGATCCACGATCTCCCGGACTCAAGAGAGGCTCCACAACTCGAACGATCCATGCTAGCTTGTAGTCTTCCTTTTCTCCGATGATCTACCTCGAAATTTCTATAACTCAAGCTCTCTCTCTAATGAGGTGAACACCCTAATCTAATTGGCTAGATTAGATGAGGATGATGGAGTAGTATTTATGCTTTCTTTTTATATCAAATTCTCACTTTTAATCCATCACAAAATGAAACCTAGAAAGCTTTCTCAAAGCTCAAGGTTGAAGAAGAAGATGAATAATGAATTAAATCCTTTTGTGATGAATAATGAAATGATATACGATTAATAATGTAACCATGGTCAACTATGACAAGGCTAACCCATATAGAGAATTAACTAAGGCTAAGGGTTTGGGTTGGGTTAAGAATGAGTCACTAGAAAATATCAACCATAATATCTTAACTCATGACAAAAGAAAACCTTCTAGAAGGTTCATGAAAGAACTAACCCAATTCAAACCCTAACCTTGTTTAATCTCCACTAAACATGTTGTATTAGTAATCATATTATGTTACAATAATATATATCACATATATATTATATATTTGTAACAAAAGAAAATAATACAATTAACATATATCGCATATATATCAATGTATTATCCGGTGAGAAAATGAAATAATAAAGCGAGCCAATATTAGATAATGTAATGCAATATACCATATATATTATTATACATTAAATTATCAAATCAACACTTGATCCGACAATCCGGCTATATTGAATATAACCGACTAATATATCATGTACCGATTCATCGAATCAACACTTGATCCTATGACCCGGCTCATATCTAAATATCGCGAGAATATAATACGGTATCTCATATCGCATTATCCTCGGTCGTGCACATATCACATATGTGCCCCTACTCCGTTTTGCCTGAGTCAAGAAACCTCTGCGTAGGACTCTAAAGAATCGTCAATACGCCGGTAGCAGGTGATGATCATATCAAACACCCACAAGCTGCAAGCGGTCAGCTAAACGTAACAGCCACCCAGGTATTGAGCGATCAGAAGATCAACAAGCTAGCCTGTACATTCTCCTGTGAATCCAATCAGTAACACTCCCGTACAGTCCGGTCTTTTCGTCTGATATGTCGCATATCTAGTCTAGGGGTGGTATACGTCAGACCCCAGTAACCGATAAGTCATGTCGATGTGAGGATCATAACGGGTCGAGAAACTACTGGTAACACTTACCAGTAAATCTATATATCAGCCCTGGCCAGAGACTTCCAGTTATAGCCAATCGAACACAGCACAACATCAACTCCCTATACCGGGAGAGACGAATCCCCTCCTATCGCTCATTGCTTCCATGTGATTCGGGACTGCACCCAAAAGCCACCGTTTTGCATGCCCTCTTGGACGTGGTAAGGTGGAAATCAAAGCACAGTGGGAATCACACAAGACTCTATGACGATCTCGGGTCTACAGACTATCCTGTACCAGTGTCACCGGAGAACTGCCATCTGACGTGTGGTATATCACCATCTGGGAGTTCTCGGCGAGTCCGTCCAGTGCACCCAGTCTCCACTGAGCACCCGTACACCATCCTTGATGTCAAACACCGATGGATATGGGATCATCCATCACCCATCATATGGGTCAAGATGCATATACGCTAGTCTACTCTGGTGTATCGATGCCCTGTCTCGACACACCCTCGACTAGGAACAATTATAGGATGTACTCATCGACTACCGTGGCCCCACTAATATGATCTCATCATAGTCCCAGTAGTCGAGTACAGATCCTAAGGGCTTTATCAACATGTGAGAGTAAGACAGTAAACATATACAAGTCAACATTTTAAGATAAAGTGAAACCAAATAGCATACTATCATGACGAGCAAGAAAGTCCTCTCTATATATATCCAAGCATCCATTATAATATATATCATATGTACAACAATGGCCTCTAGGGCATATACATAACTAACAATCTCCCACATGCACTAAGGCCAGCTGCTGTAGTATCTCATACCTAGCATCCCGAATAATCTCTCAAACTGTATCTGGGGAATGGTCTTCGTGAGTGGATCCGCAGTGTTGTCCTTCGTATCTATTCTCCTGACCTCGATCTCCCGGCGATCAACTATCTCCCTGATCAGGTGATACCGCCTCAGAATATGTGTAAATCCCCGTTACTATCTTAATAAAAGTTTTTCCTATTTTTCCTAATCCCAGAGATTTACTTTTCCTCGTAATTATTTTGTGTCGAAGGTGGTTGCTTGAATCCCAATGTCTATATTTTTCCTTAACCCTAAAAGTCAAAACCCTAGAACTATTTTCTAAATTAAACCCCAAACCTTTTTTACAAAATACTCTCAGCCCATTCAAAACTTTTTTTAAATAAATCCCTAAATTAAAAACCCTAGCCGGCCCCGCACTACTTTCCCCAGCCCACTTGGATTTTAAATAAATCCTTTTATAAATATAAAATTAAAATTTAATTAAATCCTCAATTAAATCCCTCAGCCCACACACTTTTTATAAATTCCTTATAATTTTTCCCCGGCCCGTTCCTTTTATTTTTCCCTCAGCCCACTTCAGTTTTTAATTGAAAAAGGGAATTAATTTTGAGCCGGCCCGTCTCTCCCCTGCAGCCCACAAAGTTTTTTTTTAAAAGGGAATTATTTTGAAGCGGGCCTGGCCCACTCCCTCCGGCTGTCTCCGCTTCAGACCCGACCCGCTACCCCTGTTCATCTTCTTCAAATTTTCTCCAACGGTAACCTCCCATAACTTACGCGCGCGATCCCATTTCCTCCGCCGCACCTCACGTCCACGCCCACGCCCCCGCTCCTGCCGTTACGCCCACGATTTCAACCTCGTTCCCTTCCTCAACCCCTCGTCTCCAACTCACTCCTCATCTCTCTCTACATTCACCGAGCCCCCCAACTCGAGCAACCACTACACCTCTTAACTCCCCTCGACTCCGACGACGACAACCCCTCGGTAACCCTCGATCACTCCTCCTCCACCAACCTTCTCCCTCCACGACTTCACCCTTCTTCAACCCGAGCCCCAGCCAAATATTCCCTGCACACCCAAACCCAATTTGTACCAACTTCGGTCATCGCCTGAAATCGACGCCGGCGAACCCCCACTTCATCTGAAACACCCCATCGACCTTCCACCTCCTCTGCATCATCACCAACACAACAATACCCGACCCCCACTGCTCCCCCTCTCTCTCCAAAACCCACACCAAGAGATCACTGCGCACTTCACTGTGCACGTCGCCGGAGCGACCACCGCCGACATCGTCGACCCCAGCGCACCCGGGAGACCCACAGAGCACCACTCTATACTTCCAGCGAGCGCGAGACGACTCCGAGAACTCCAACGTCAAATCCGCATCTCGATCCAAGCTTGCGCGAATCGGTTTCACGGCGTACATCACGCGTTCGCGACGACGTTGCTGCCTTGCGACCCCGAGACGTTTCCAGGCAAGTGTTTACTTGCTTCATGCTAATATAGTTGTGTTACAAACCTAGATCATATAGTTAATAAACTTACCGATTACTAATATGTATCAGGACCTAGGTGTTCGATGCTAGTCTCTCATGGAAATGATTGTTTATTTTGACGGAAACTGAAAATTTCTGTTGGCCCATTGGATGATAAATATCGTGTATGAATCTCGCTGGAAAATACGATTGTTAGTGACAAAAATTTGATACCCCCAAATATGCCGTTAAAACTAGAATTTTCTCATACCTGAAAACGAATAAAATCACCATAAATTACATATATACTGGAAAGATGCGTTCGAGGGCTTAAATCGAAGCCGACTCGACGAAATTTAACCCTATGTAAAATTCTAATGATTTCTGTTCTGTAACCGTGATGATAATTGGATCGGAATGCGACTCTGGACTGCAGTCCAGAGCGTTTCTGATTATTGTGTTCTGTCCAAAGACCTGTGTCACTGTGTTTCCTGAAGCCGTATGTTACGGAACTCTACAGTAGATTAAAGATATTTCTGTTAGTTAAACAAAACTGGTGGTTCCATTCCGATTCATCGCCGTTTGCTATTTTAAACTGTATTTAAAAGGGCAGAACGTATAACTGTCCAGAACAGATTCTGAAATGACACCCTGAGGTTAAACTGTGTATAACTTTTAATGTACAGATGCGATTGAGGATCCGTCTGTTGAGTTGAATAACCTATCGAAAACCCTAGATTTCATTCAACTGTGACATCGCCAAATTCTGAGCCCAACTGGGTGAAATTCGTGTCGCGAAACGGACGTTCAGTTCTGAAACTGAATTTCCAGCCGCGAGCACTTAAAATGAAATAGCTATATCTTGAGAACCGGAATCCCGATTGAACTGAAACAAATTTTGATGAATTGCTGACTGAGTGTTCTATTTATCTTACTTGTATCATTTTGTTGAATTCTTAACATATTAATTTATGCAAATTAATTTAGTTAATGACATGCATGTTGATTCATAACATACAGAGCTTATTGGTAGCATACAATACATATATCATACCCTTGCCATATACTCAGTGTTAGTGCGTGTGGACATTGCATTATCGTGCGTGATGGATGTTGGTTTAGGAGTGACGAGTACACCAATGGAAAGTGAATATTCGTGACAGTGATTGATACAGTGAACGGTGATAAAACCGTGCCATTGGTATACTTGTACACAACTAGATCAATATCATAAATAGTGTAAACCTGGGGGAAAAGGGAAAATCAAAGTGGAAAGAGTATCGTATTTAGCGGGACCGTGTTTAGAGGATGATCATTCGAACCGTGATACTGATACGTGTAGGATAGGATCTAGCGATCCGGCTGACAGGGTTATGTCCCGGGCATGTGGGCCGTTGTCTCGGGTATGTACGAGACTCCTATTAAACATGATCCTCCTTCCACTATGTGATTTCAAACATGACCTAGAGACCGATAGGGACACATAACATATTCTGCATCATATAGTGACATAGTGATTACTTGTATTGTTCCTACACCAGTATTACCTCATATACCTGTTTCATCTTATTATTATAATATTGTTATTGTGTCGCTCTGACGACCTGAGTATGCATGCTCAGATTCCGCGGGAGGACCAGCACAGGAGACGGATCTACCCTTTGAGTTCACGGAGATATGTTTGGTGTACCTTCTTCATTTACTGCTTTCCATAAAAGTGATCGTGAGATTGAACTTGGTTAGTTATTGTTCTTATCATCTGTAATTTATGAACAATGGAATTTTAATGTAATAAATTAGTGATGTGATCCCTTTAATACTGTGCTTTATTTACTGATTACCATGTAGTGCTAGAAGCCGAAGTGTGACTACGGAGGGATGATTCCTGGACCGTAGGAGCATGGCTGGCCTAGTCATCCCTCGTTTTCCGTATTTTGGGAAGTGGGGCGTGACAATATGTCTGGACTTTTGATGGGACCTGGGTTCCTTGGCCAAAGCCACAGCTCCATTGTTATCGCAATACAGAGGTATTGGATGTTCAATGGATGGAACCACACCAAGTTCACTAATGAACTTTTTTATCCAGACAGCCTCTTTGGCAGCATCGTTGGCAGCGATGTATTGAGCCTCCATCGTCGAGTCTGCAACGGTATCCTGTTTGGAACTCTTCCAACATACCGCCCCTCCATTGAGGGTAAAGACAAATCCCGAGTGCGACTTAGAGTCGTCCTTATCACTTTGGAAGCTGGAATAGGTAAAGGACTCCACCCGGAGTTCTCCGTTACCATACACCAAGAACATCTCTTTAGTCCTTCGCAAGTACTTGAGAATATTCTTCACAGCTGTCCAGTGACTCTCTCCAGGATCTGCTTGATACCGACTCACTACACTTAGTGAGTATGCTACATCGGGTCTCGTACATAGCATCGCATACATGATAGAGCCTACTGCCGAAGCATAGGGTATCCCTTGCATGCGAGCTCTCTCCAAATCAGTCTTGGGAGACATCTCTTTGGAGAGAGTGAGTCCAGAGATCGTGGGTTGGTTCCCACGCTTGGATTCTTCCATACTAAACCTTTTTAGTATGGTGTCAATGTACCTGGATTGGGACAATCCCAATATCCGTTTAGATCTATCTCTATAGATCATGATTCCCAATATACAGGAGGCATCACCTAGATCTTTCATTGAGAATCTTCGTGATAAGAAAAGCTTGACTGATTGCAGCATATGAACATCATTTCCTATCAAGAGTATGTTATCCACATACAATACGAGGAATACAACCTTACTCTCTGCAACCTTCTTATAAATACAAGGTTCATCTATATTTTTGATGAAGTCAAACTCTTTGACTACAACATCAAAACAGATGTTCCAACTCCGCGATGCTTACTTTAACCCATAAATGGATTTAAGCAGCTTGCACACCTTTCCGCTGCTCCCACTATCTACGAAGCTCTCTGGCTGAGTCATGTACACGCACTCTTCTAAATCACCGTTTAGAAAGGCGGTCTTAACATCCATTTGCCAGATTTCGTAGTCATGGTATGAAGCAATGGAAAGTAAGATCCAGATGGACTTAAGCATAGCCACTAGAGAAAAGGTTTCGTCATAATCCACACCTGGTCATTGACGAAAACCCTTTGCAACAAGTCTAGTTTTGAAAGTCTCAACTTTTCCATCTACACCAATTTTCTTCTTAAAGATCCACTTGCACCCAATGGGTTTTACCCCTTCAGGAGCATTTTCCAAAGTCCATACTTTGTTGGTGTACATGGATTCCATCTCAGATCGCATTGCATCCAGCCATTTCACAGAGTCACCACTTGTGATGGCCTGCTCGAAACTAGTTGGTTCGTCATCTTCCATGATGCAATCCTCGCTCCCACCATCAATGAGAAAACCGTAGTATCTCTCAGGTGGATGAGAAACCCTACTAGATCGGCGGAGAGGCTGGGGTTCGTCGGGTACTACTGAATCCTCTGGTTCTACCAAGTCTTCTGTTATAGTTTGTGTCGCTGGAACTTCTTCCAGTTCTACCTCCTCGCCAAAAATTTCTTTTGCAAGAAATTCCTTTTCTAAAAAGGTGGCATGTCGAGAAACAAACACCTTTTGTTCCTCAGTGTGGTAGAAGATATACCCTTGTGAGTTCTTGGGATATCCTACAAACTTACATAGGACAGACCTTGCCTCGAGTTTGTCCGGATTTAGCCTTTTGACATAGGCCGAACAACCCCATATCTTAACATACTTAAGAGATGGTCTCTTCCCTTTCCATATCTCATATGGAGTGGTAGGCACTGATTTGGTAGGAATCATATTCAATAGGTGTATGGCTGTCTCAAGCGCATACCCCCAAAAGGAAATAGGTAACTCAGCATCACTCATCATAGAGCGTACCATATCTAATAGGGTGCGATTCCTCCGCTCCGATACACCGTTGTGCTGTGGTGTATAAGGAGGAGTAAGCTGAGAGAGAATCCCATTCTCTTTTAGATAATCCAGAAAATCATTGCTCAAGTATTCTCCTCCTCGATCAAATCGAAGGATTTTAATAATTTTTCCCGTTTGGTTCTCTACTTCGTGCTTATATTCTCTGAATTTCTCAAAAGCTTCAGACTTGTGTTTCATCAGGAACACATGTTCGTATCTAGAGAGATCGTCAGTGAATGTAATGAAGTAGGAAGAATCGTTCCTGGCATGCGTAGATATAGGACTGCATACATCACTATGTACCAGTCCTAAGAGTTTGGTAACTCTTTCTCCGTGTCCACTAAACGGAGCTTTGGTCATTTTGCCTTTGAGACATGAATGGCAAGTATCATAAGATGATAATTCGAATGAATTCAAATATCCATCCTTATGTAACTTAGCTAGCCGTGTCGCATTGATATGACCAAGTCTACAATGCCACAAGAAGGATTCATTCATTTCTGAACTCTTCCTCTTGTGTGTGTTTTGTATATTAAGGACTGTATTTTGATTGAGAATGAATATGCCATTATGTAACGAGCCTGATACAATCAACTTTTGATCTAGGAATATGTTCATAACATTATCCTTTACTATAAAATTATATCCTTCTTTACTTAATAAAGAAACTGATATAATATTGCACATCATGTTCGGTATATAATAGCACTTATTCAGAATCAGTGTATTACTATTTGGTAATACAAGGTGATATTCGCCAACTTCTTTGGCTGCAATACTTGCACCATTCCCTACTTGAACGGAATGATCACCTTTTCCCAGTTCTCCACCTTTACGTAATGTAACAATTTACATATGTGGGATTCCGATCCAGTATCTAATACACAGGACGTAGGGTGAACTGAGAAACAGTTCTCAATAACTAACACACCTGAAGAAGACGCATTGGTATGCATGTTCTTCGTTTGGGCGGTGTGAGAATCCAGATATTCTCCTATTCCCTGTTCAGTCTTATAACTCTTATAAGAAAGAACGGGACCAACGTTCCCTTGCTCAGTATAATAAGCGGGTTCAGTCAATACATCCATATTATTATTTTGATTATGGCCTGACATGGTCGCTACTTGGAGAGAGAGAGAAGAAAACACTTTAGCGTATGCTCTTGCAAGATTATATTGGTTATTGTCTTATCTAATCAAGATGTCTCCCACTGTTTTTATCAAATCTTCCTTCAAACCCTAAAAGGTAAGATTAGCCGGGATTAATTACACCCTACAATTTCGTCAATCTTTCAGCCAGATCAGTGTCAGTACTTGAGGGAGGTTCCCCGTGCTTTCGCACGGACCTAATTAAAATAAACCTCGTTTTCCCAGAGGCATAACCCCGTTAACACTTTTCTAGACACCTACTTGATCGGCTAATTGTCCTGTGTAAAACTCTCTCAGGAGTAACTCTTACTCGCAGTGGGTATCAGGATCCAACTATCTCATAGGAGGTATGCAATCTCATTGCAAATTTCAATACTTTGAAATTCTCGATAATGCTTTTACCCCTAACGTGCTATGACCTTGACGAATGCCAACAAACCATAGTCCGCTAGTCAAGTTCAACCCGTACATTTCTTGATTGAATTAAACCCAGCCGTACGTCCCTTGACTAAAGCCAACAAAGCCGCACGACTACCCTAACCCAATCTCATCATATGTTACAGATAAGCAATAGTTAGCTACCGCACACTACGCCTTGACGAAAGCCAACAAACGCAGCACGAATACTAAGTATTACCTATCTGAAATGTCGGAGGGCTACGCAGGTTTTTCAGAAAACCATGAGCGTAATGAACTTGATATCGTTGTAGAAACAAGTGATTTTGAAAAGGAGTGTTTTTGAGGCTTTTCTAGTTTCGCTAAAGAGGTCACTCCTGGTGAAGGGATCTCAGCTCTTTCCCAATCGAATAAGGTGCAGGATATATCATATATACCACTGTGCAAAGCAAGAACTATAGAAGCTGTCAAAAACTAAACCGTGAGTTTGTAGCATCTGCCAGTTTCGCTAAAGAGGTCACTCCCGGTGAAAGGATATCGGCTCTTTCCTCATCGAATAAGGTGCAGGGTATATCATATATACCGCTATGCAAAGCAAAACTGTAGCTACCCTTTTTATAAAGTTTTGATTCTACAACATCTTTTAGGTTTCTTTTCTTTTTATTAATCTCATTAATAAATCCCATCAGCTTATGCTTCCTAAGTATCACAGAAGAAACGAAAACAGTAATATTTATATATCAGCATATATATATATATATATATATATATATATATATATATATAGTATAAGCATCCGTCTCAGGCAGTAATATGATCTCATCACAGAACATTGCAGCAGAAGAACATATATGAAATATTGGATATACTAGGATGTCCGTGTTTTTTAATACGAGCCGGTATAAAACACGGATTCCACGGTTGCGATGAATAGCCAAACCCACATCCCTAGACCCCTACGAGAGCGGCAAGAAACACTGCCAATTCTAGGGTTAGGAGACCCGGTCTCGACTCCTCGGGATGGCCCCCCACTGGACCCTAGAACCCGGTTACTTGTGTTCTCCTCCTTGGGTCTACCTAATGCGGAAAAGTAAATAATATACACTGGTGATATCAACCTCATCCCGGAAGTGCCCCAATAAAAAAATATTACATACAAATGAATTTTACATGAATGAAAATAAAAACCCCCATCTCACATAAAACCCCCGGCCATTCAGAACACGACGATCCAATATAACATATCACTGCAACACATAATATCACATATCATCAACGTAAGTAAGTATGCATACACCGATCGTCGTTGATGTATAGCAACGAAAACCGGCAATACAACTACATACTATACATACGGTCACAGAAAAGAAATTGTAAAACTACAACATTTGGAATCCACAATCACTTTAGACATCATAAATCCGAAATATCACATACTTCGCATTTCATGCCTAGCTTTATGAATTCCACATATTGTATCACATTCCAGATAAATAGACAATATTAAACTTTCCGATCGGATAATCAAATACCCAAGATTTCCTAAATAGCTCAACACTTGAGCGGAGTTCAAATAATCTCAGAATATGTCACAGTCCCAATGGTCCAGCCGTAGAAGGGTCAAGCCAACGCCTCACATGTGGCACGCCGTACTGCCCCAAACCCTAAGGTTTAGAGACGGTTCAGACGGTCACATAATCGAGTTAAGGTTTGTGTTCTTCTAGAGGGACCACCGCTTTACTTGCACGTTTTTCCGAAATATTTAAACTCAAGAAAAATTCAACACTTGAAAGTTTTTCGTGCCAGGAAAAAGTGAGTTAATGATATCCGTTCGAACATTTTAACAGTTTCTAAAATATCCGGAAAACAAAAAGAAATTAAACTATCCGATCGAATCAATGAATTCAAAATAATCCCCAGAACACTCAACACTTGAGTTAGATTAAAAATACCCATAAATATGCAGGAACAACTAAGGATAATACTGTGCAAACACGTGTCAATAATGCCAAAGTTCGGCCGCGGAACAGCCGCGGGAAGCAGGTTCCTGCCGCGGTTCCGCGGCGACTTCATGGTATTTTAGGTTCGTGTTTCACGGTAATTCTTAGAATTCCCTGCTGATTTTTTAAGTATTTTTAATGCAGAAAAAATCACATTTTTACAAAATTTCCAGAGAGGGGGTCATTATCGATGTTTCGGGGTTCGATCGGAGTTTTAACTTCGTATACATGTCGCCTAATGCTCTAGCTAGGCTATGATACCACTGTAGGGTTCCTAGGCAGTCATACAAAGGTCTATAAGGCATCAATTATGCCTGATTTAAAATTTAGACGTGCCGAACAACCCAAAGCCGGGATCTTTGCTAGATAATTAGAGTTACACATGCAGGTAAACATCTTTACAACTAAAAGTGAGGGATTACAACCTTTGTAGTCCGCTCCTTCGCTTCCTAAGCTCCGAGTAGAAGTCCCTTCGTCGCGATCCACGATCTCCCGAACTCAAGAGAGGCTCCACAACTCAAACGATCCATGCTAGCTTGTAGACTTCCTTTTCTCCGATGATCTACCTCGAAATTTCTATAACTCAAGCTCTCTCTCTCTAATGAGGTGAACACCCTAATCTAATTGGCTAGATTAGATGAGAATGATAGAGTAGTATTTATGCTTTCTTTTTATATCAAATTCTCACTTTTAATCCATCACAAAATGAAACCTAGAAAGCTTTCTTAAAGCTCAAGGTTGAAGAAGAAGATGAATAATGAATTAAATCCTTTTGTGATGAATAATGAAATGATATACGATTAATAATGTAACCATGGTCAACTATGACAATGCTAACCCATGTAGAGAATTAACTAAGGCTAAGGGTTTGGGTTGGGTTAAGAATGAGTCACCAGAAAATATCAACCACAATATCTTAACTCATGACAAAAGAAAACCTTCTAGAAGGTTCATGAAAGAACTAACCCAATTCAAACCCTAACCTTGTTTAATCTCCACTAAACATGTTCCATTAGTAATCATATTATGTTACAATAATATATATCACATATATATTATATATTTGTAACAAAAGAAAATAATACAATTAACATATATCGCATATATATCAATGTATTATCCGGTGAGAAAATGAAATAATAAAGCGAGCCAATATTAGATAATGTAATGCAATATACCATATATATTATTATACATTAAATTATCGAATCAACACTTGATCCGACAATCCGGCTATATCGAATATAACCGATATATCATGTACCGATTCATCGAATCAACAATTGATCCAATGACCCGGCTCATATCTAAATATCGCGAGAATATAATACGGTATCTCATATCGCATTATCCTCGGTCGTGCACATATCACATATGTGCCCCTACTCCGTTTTGCCTGAGTCAAGAAACCTCTGCGTAGGACTCTGAAGAATCGTCAACACGCCGGTAGCAGGTGATGATCATATCAAACACCCACAAGCCGCAAGCGGTCAGCTAAACGTAACAGCCACCCATGTATTGAGCGATCAGAAGATCAACAAGCTAGCCTGTACATTCTCCTGTGAATCCAATCAGTAACACTCCCGTACAGTCCGGTCTCTTCGTCTGATATGTCGCATATCTAGTTTAGGGGTGGTATACGTCAGATCCCAGTAACCGATAAGTCGTGTCGATGTGAGGCTCATAACGGGTTGAGAAACTACTGGTAACACTTACCAGTAAATCTATATATCAGCCCTTGCCAGGGACTTCCAGTTATAGCCAATCGAACATAGCACAACATCAACTCCCTATACCGGGAGAGGCGAATCCCCTCCTATCGCTCATTGCCTCCATGTGATTCGGGACTGCACCCAAAAGCCACCGTTTTGCACGCTTTCTTGGACGTGGTAAGGTGGAAGTCAAAGCACAGTGGGAATCACACAAGACTCTATGACGATCTCGGGTCTACAGACTACCCTGTACCAGTGTCACCGGAGAACTGCCATCTGACATGTGGTATATCACCATCTGGGAGTTCTCGGCGAGTCCGTCCAGTGTACCTAGTCTTCACTGAGCACCCGTACACCATCCTTGATGTCAAACACCGATGGATATGGGATCATCCATCGCCCATCATATGGGTCAAGATGCGTATACGCTAGTCTACTCTGGTGTATCGATGCCCTGTCTCGACACACCCTCGACTAGGAACAGTTATAGGATGTACTCATCGACTGCCGTGGCCCCACTAGTATGATATCATCATAGTCCCAGTAGTCGAGTACAAATCCTAAGGGCTTTATCAACATGTGAGAGTAAGACAGTAAACAAATACAAGTCAACATTTTAAGATAAAGTGAAACCAAATAGCATACTATCATGACGAGCAAGAAAGTCCTCTATATATATATCCAAGCATCCATTATAATATACATCATATGTACAACAATGGCCTCTAGGGCATATACATAACTAACATTGTCTTATATAGATGGATGACTTGCCAAAACCATGATATCAGTAAATGAATGTAACTGGAGAATCATATAAATGGAAGTATATCCATAGTTCGGTTCAGTCAATACAGATTGAATATATTGAATATATGTATTCCAGGATTCATGTTGAATTGTAGATTGTAGATTGTACTTGAATCATATTCAAGTCAGATTATTAATGAGACTCGGTCTGAGTCAGAATAATTATAAAAGAAATTGAAATCCTGATTGTTTTGATGTTATCGGTAACCGCTGCACATGGGCGGCAGGATTTGTGTCTTTTTTCAAAGACGATTACCGTGTTGATAACACCGTTGTTAAATTGTCTATCTTAGATAGGCAAGCACCCATATCTCCGGTTCCCTGAGGCTCAAGAGACTGGTCCCGCTTAAACCTATGTTTACTAGGGTCCTTAGGGTAATTTATAGAACTTGAGGGGTTTGATGTAAAAATACTTTTGTATAACCTTCAAAATACACCCCAAGTATTTAATTATCGTCTTTAGAGTTGTAATAAATGTAGATTTTATATATGTGATGTTTCTAGTGAAATTAACCTAATTTCATAATATAGGGTATTAAATTGTAATATTGTACTTAGTATGGAATTCATGCTATTTTAATGTAAAGAGACTCTTGTGATTTTAGAAAAAGTTGGAATATTTATATTATTACAAAGTAGATATTTTAATTATACATATATATATATATTTATATAAAATAATTTTTAATATATATTATATTTCTAGAAATCTCATTTTCTTAAGATTTTGTATTTTGTAAATCTTTCGAGACCGAACGCCCCTTGCGGGGGTCTGCATCTCGCACTACTAAGCCCAGGGACGTGCGATAATCCGGACCATCCCAGTCGGGTTCCTCAAAATGGGTTGTAGTGGCACTTTGCAACGATTTGTTTAAAAATACTAAATCTTATAAAAATGATTTTATTAGTAAGGGGTATTTATATGTAAAGCTTCATTTCCCGTATTCTATGTTCCCAAAAAGTATTATGCTATATTTGATATGAGTGTTGTGAGGAGGTAGGTCATTATCTCGTGATCTAACTTAAAGGTATAGCAAGATTGTGATGATTTAATGTCAAAATGAAACTATATGGTATTTTACTGAAAAAGAGCGATAAAAGTTACAAAATGATATAGATTGTCATGAAACTTGTTCAACATATTTGTTAATGATTAATAGTCAACATGTAATGGTTTAATAGGGTTGTGTTTAAGAAAAGTGGGATTTTTAGAAAGAAACCGAATCGGAAATCGGTTTGACTCTGATTCCGTCGGGTTTTATTAAAAGATGTTTTTAGAGTAGCAAAGGAGAGAGGGGGTGGGACTTATGGGTTTAAAGATCAGAAGAGAGGAAGAGGGAACGGTAGGAGGCGCCGATGCATCGTTTCGTCGCCAGGAACTCCTGGGGTTGTCGTTGGAAAATTGCCGAAACTTTCGCCCTTTTGCTAGCTTAAATTGCACACAAATTCACTATAGTTTTCTTGAGAGTTTTCGATCAGAATTTTGGAGTGAGGGATGTGTGTTTAGGGGTTGTATTTATAGGGTAAGGCTAGGGTTAGGGTAAGTGAAATGTTTAATGGAAAAAATGTAATAAAATGTATTAAAATAGAGTAATTAGGGTTTTAAAGAGTTTCTGGTACTGGTCTGAGGAATTAAAGTATACAGAAGTACAGGGGAGATGAAGAGACCCAACTTTCATGTTGGTGACACGGCGGTCCGGCCGAGTCCAGCCGGCGGCGGCGGCCCGAGTCGGCCGAGTCGCCGGCCGATTCGGCCGAGTCCGGCAGATTCGGCCGAGTCCGGCCGAGTCAGGTGGCCGGAGTGATCCTCGTCGCTTCATTACCCCCTGGTACAGTTAGTTTATTTAGTGTAGTGGGGTTTTTGTGAGTTATGCACGTGTAAACCCTTGGTATTCTAAAAATTCAAAATAAAATAATATTAAAAATAAGGTGGGGTATGGGAATTGAACTCGGGTGGCTTGGTTCAGCAGTGCAAGGTATTATCAATGAGCTACAAGCTCCTTCTTGTAATTAAAAAGCAAAACAAGTATTTATGGTACTCACAGAAATGTAATTACTCCAACTATACATCAACTTTTAAATAAATCTTTGTACACTAAAATTGGAGTTGTTATAGTCTACCCACCTTACAAAAATTTTGTCCTCGAAATTTACAACTTTTATTTTAAGGACTAGTTTACAAAGAGGTGAGGATATCTTGCACACATCTCATCTTCCCTTTCCCAAGTTGATTCTCCTGGAGTGTCTTTTCTCCACATCACTCGAACCAAGTTAACTTCCTTGTTCCGAAGTGACTTCACTTTCCTATCCAGGATCTCAACAGCTTGTTGCTCACAAGATAAGTCAGGCTGTATAGTGAGCTCGGAATGATCAAGTATATGGCTGGGGTCACTCACATACCTTCTGAGTTGGGATATGTGGAACACATTATGCACTCCTTCCAATGAAGGTGGAACTGCCAAGCGGTATGCTACTTCACCGACTCGTTCGAGTATGTCGAACGGTCTAATGTATCTCGGACTTAGCTTTCCCCGTCTTCCAAATCGAATCGCTCCGCGGTTCGGAGATATCTTTAAGAACACGTGATCTCCTGGCTGGAACTCCAAGTAACGTCGCTTTGAATCAGCCCAATATTTCTGTTGATCTTGGGCTATGCGCATTCTTTCTCTGATAGTACGAACCACATCAACAGTCGCTACTATCATCTCAGGTCCAAGAAGTTTCCTATCTCCGATGTCGTCCCAACTTAATGGCGATCGACACTTCCTTCCATACAGTGCCGCAAAAGGTGCCATTCCTATATTTGCTTGATAGCTGTTGTTGTACGAAAACTCTACAAGAAGTAGGTGATCTTCCCATGATCCTTTGAAGTTTAACATACATGCTCTGAGCATATCCTCCAAGATCTGAATAGTTCGCTCAGACCGACCATCTGTTTGTGGATGATAAGCCGTGCTGAAATTCAGACTTGTTCCCAAGCTCGCTTGCAGACTCTGCCAAAATTGCGATCGGAATCTGGTGTCACGATTGGAGACAATGCAGACCGGTACTCCATGAAGTCTCACAATTTCCTGTATGAGTTCATGGGTACCAGGGATAGTACATATTTAAAGAGTTTAAATCTTAAGTAGATTATTACCTCCATGTACTTCTTTGCTAATGTCTCAGTTGATTGGCCAACTCGGAATGGGATGAAGTGAGCCGACTTTGTGAGTCGATCCACTATGACCCATACAGCATCGTCACCCTTTGTACTGCGAGGAAGAGTAGTCACAAAATCTACCGTGATATGCTGCCACTTCCATTCTGGAATTGGTAACGATTGAAGTAGTCCAACAGTCCTGTGATGTTCAGCCTTTACTTATTGACACACCAAGCATTTTGCGACGCTTCTGGCTACTTCACACTTCATTCCATGCCACCAGTAATTCTAACGTAGATCTTTGTACATCTTTGTACCTCCAGGGTGTACTGAGTAGGGAGAGCTGTGAGCTTCTTTCATTAACTCTTCCCTAACAGGACCTTTTGGTACACACAATCTGCTGCCGTATCTCAAAAATCTGTCTTCATGGATGATGAAGTCTGTTCTGAGTCCATTCTCCACTTTTTCTCTGATCTTTTGCAACTTAGGATCACTTTCTTGAGCTGCTTTGATCTGGTTGACAATGGTAGATTGAACTTGTAAATTCATCAAACTTGAAGTGTTACTTGGAATGGCTACTTCAATCTCCATCTGATGCAAGTCTTGTTGTAGCTTCCACCGAGCGGTGAGATGCATTGCTAATGGTTGACGACTAAGAGCATCTAGAACCACATTCACTTTCCCTGGGTGATATTGCAAGTTATGTCAAAGTCCACCATGAGTTCTAACCATCGTCTCTGCCGCATATTCAACTCTTTCTGAGTAAACACATATTTCAGGCTCTTGTGATCTGTGTATATGTTCACTCGTTCACCAAGAAGAAAATGGCGCCAAATCTTGAAAGAAAAGTTGACGGCTGCCAATTCCAAATCATGCGTCGGGTAATTGCGCTCATGAGTCTTCAGTTGTCTTAAAGTATAAGCCACAACCTTACCGTGCTGATGTAGAACACATCCTAATCCCTTACCGGATGCATCACAATGCACTTCGAAACCTCCAGACTGGGACGGTATAACGAGAATAGGCGCTGATGTCAACCTTGACTTGAGTTCTACGAAAGCTTGTTCGCATGCTTCTGACCACACAAAATCTTCATCTTTACGTGGGAGCTTGGTCAGGGGTGTTGCTATCTTTGAAAAGCCTTCTGTAATATCCAGCTAAACCCAAGAAACTCCGAATGTCCTTCACTGACTTTGGTGTCGGCCATTCGCTTACTGCTGAAACTTTCGCTGGATCCACAGATATTCCTTCGCCTGATACGATATGTTCAAGAAAACCAACTTGATTTAGCCAAAACTCGCATTTGCTGTACTTGGCATATAATTGATGTTGTCGTAGAGTTTCCAGGACAATTTGTAGGTGTTCAGCGTGTTCTTTCCGACTCTTTGAATACACCAGGATGTCGTCGATGAAGATGACAACAAACCAGTCTAAGTACTCCCGAAAAACTTGATTCATCAGGTTCATGAATATTGCTGGTGCGTTGGTCACTCCAAATGGCATCACTAGAAATTCGTAATGTCCATAGCGAGTTCTGAAAGCCGTTTTGTCAATATCAGCTTCCTTGACCTTCACTTGATGATAACCTGAACGAAGATCTAATTTAGAGAAAACACAAGATCCACTTAGCTGATCGAATAAATCGTCGATGCGCGGGAGTGGATACTTGTTCTTTATCGTGACTTCGTTCAAAGCTCTATAATCAATGCACATTCTGTATGAACCTTCCTTCTTCTTCACAAGTAGTACAGGTGATCCCCAACTTGAAGTGCTGGGACGAATCCATCCTTTCGCCAATAATTCGTCCAACTGAGTTCGGACTTCCTTCAAACCTTTCGGACTTAATCGATAAGGTGCTTTGATCACCGGTTGTGCTCCTGGTACTAAATCAATGCTAAATTCAAGAGCTCGATCGGGAGGCAAACCTGATTTATCTTCAGGAAATATATCGTCGAACTTTCGAACCACTTCTGGCCTTGATTCTTCCTCTGCTTGAGCTGCTGCAATTACTGCCTTCTTTGGCTTCGCTTTGTATGTACTTGGCTCCAGTGTACAGTCTCCGCTTTTGAAATAGAAGACCGGATGGTCTGGAATCTTGAACACTACCCTCTTTTGACAACAGTCGATGGTAGCATAAAAGGTTCCTAGCCAATCCATACCTAAAACCACATCGAAGTTCGGTATGTCTAGCACTTTGAAGTCAGCATAGAATTCTCTGCTGCAGACGACTACTGGACACAAACTGTATCCCATTGTTGCCTTTAGAACGCTATTTCCTGAACTGACATTCCAGATGGATACAAGCGGTGTGACTGGAATCGCATGAGTTCGGACGAACCGTTGCGACATAAAGCAGTGAGATGCTCCAGTATGAAAGAGTGCTAGTGCAGGTAATGAGGCTACTAAGATTGTACCTAAGGTATGCGGGATATGTTTTAGGTGTAGGTAAAGGTATGTAGATAGGTAGTAAGACTGAAAGAAAAGTTTGAGAAGAAAGGGTTACCAGTGATAACTTGGCCAGTGGCCTCAGCTTTTTCCACGGTCATCGTGAAAGCCTAGCGCCGTGGTACATTCCTCTCGGTCTGAGGAGGATTCCTCGGAACGTTCCTTTGAGCTTGATGGAACTGATGAGGAGAAGGTGCAGATGGTGGTCCTCTAGGTGGTGGAGCAGGTAGTGCAAGTCTTGGAGCATGTGCCTGAAGGGCTGGTCGCTGCTGGTAAGTGATTGCTGGTCTGGGTGCAGTAATTGGATTTTGTTTATGAGGACAAGACCCAATATCATGAGCAGCTGAGCCGCAGACTAAGCAAAGCCGGTTGGCTCGCCGGCAGTCTTGCAACATATGACCATTTCTCTTGCAGTAGTTACAAAAGGCTGGGCTAGGACAGTTGTTCGGTACTCCGGGTCGCCTTGGCACAAAAGGTGGCCTTGACGAGGCTCCTCCTGTCATCTGGTTGATAGGGCGCTTAACTCCTGCAGACTGAGGTCTGCCCCTTGCTTTTACCACTGCCTTATAACGGCGGGCAGCTTTCAGAGCCGATTCGTGAGTCGAAAAATCTCCTGTGGCCAGTGCAGCCTGGATCTCCGAATCCAAACCCTGTTGAAATCGACGGGCTCTGATCTCATCCGTCGGTATCAGGTGTGCCGCAAATCTGTTTAAAGTATGGTGTTAGCTGTGTAATATGTGATAGATTGAAAAATCGAATTATTGAGACATATCTTACCGACTAAGCATGGTGAACTCAGCGTCATATTCATCTACCGACTTGGTCCACATCGAACCTTGTTGCAGATGAATGAACTGCTGTTCCATGTCGAACATGGTAGTCTCAGGGAAGTACTTTGCGTCGAACATGTTACGGAAAGTCTTCCATTCGAAGGGTTGTTCAGGACGACTTTCTTCCGCCTTCCACCAGTTCCGTGCATTGTCTGTGAGC
The DNA here is from genome assembly GCA_030015575.1 of Agapanthus africanus. Lineage (NCBI taxonomy): Eukaryota > Viridiplantae > Streptophyta > Magnoliopsida > Asparagales > Amaryllidaceae > Agapanthus > Agapanthus africanus. The sequence goes on from JASDDO010000308.1 coordinate 330,148, forward strand.
TGTAATTTTGCCACACGAACCCAAGCTATTTTTGGCACTTGTGCCGCTGCTAGATCATCTTCGATACTCTCAGCCCATTCCTCAGCTTCCAGTAGGCTCCCCTTTCCTGAGAACTGTTTAGGATGTAAAGCTCTGAATTGCTTCACCCTAGGTGCCAGCCTCAGAACGGTTCAAGAGCTGCTGTTGTCCCTCTAGGAGGCTGCGGATTGCCTCAAGCATGACCATTTGCTCGTTGGGTGGAGCAGGAACGACAGGTGTGATCGGTAGTGGTGGTGGAGTGTTGTTGATGTTGGTGCTGGTGTTGTTTGGGGAATCTATAACCTTGAAAAAAAATTTGGGTTAGGACAGATTCAAAGTATATGAAATGATAAGATTCAAGAAGTATGAACTGTAAAGAATGTTTTAGTTGCTGGTTCTTGTGTTATATTGCTTAGGTTTGTTCACGCAGAACAGAACTGCATGGTAGAGTTTCATACAACTCTGACCTGCATGGGCCACCAACAAAACCTGTCATGCCCCGCTTCCCAGTATACGGGCAAAGGACGCGACGAGGCCGCTACGTATTTACTCTGAAGTAAATACACTAAGCGTATCTAAGCAATATAAAAATAAATGCATAAGAGACAAGATATAATAAAACAACAACTTTATTTATTCACATTCTTTTTGTACAATACATGGAAAAGTAAATACATCTGAAAGAAACAATGCCTAAACAGTGGCATAACAGAAAAGGAAAAGTACTGAAATAAAAGTGTACAATGTAGCTAGAGCTCTGGATCGTATGCAAGCTAGTCCAAGTCCTCGCTAGTAGGCTCGATCTCTGGAAGATCCGAATCACCTGACGACATTCAAAGAAAAAAGAAAGAGAATGTCGTCAGCGAACAAATCGCTCGGTAAGTCCCAAGGATAAAGGAGAAATAGAATAGACAGAAAGAGAAGATATCTTTTAAAATTGTATTATATGAGTATTTGGTGTTAACGCTGTTATTTATATCTTGGTACAGAAGAATGCCAGTGTATACGAGAGGAGTCTTTATATGCCAGAGACTAGGGGCACGTGTAGTACAAGGAACCGTTTATGCCATGGTACAACAGCAACGGAATATAGGTTAGGTGTATTAAATCTTACAGTCTCGTGCGACTTCTAACACCTTCCGTACCAATCTACCCCTTAAACCCCGCGAAGTATTGATTGTATTATTTATGTTGTATTGTATTGTATTGTATTGTATAGATGGATGACTTGACGAAACCATGATATCAGTAAATGGATGTAACTGGAGAATCATGTAAATGCAAGTATATCCACGGTTTGGTTCAGTCAATACAGGTTGAATATATTGAATATATGTATTACAGGATTCATGTTGAATTGTACATTGTAGATTGTACTTGAATCATATTCAAGTCAGATTATTAATGAGACTCAGTCTGAGTCAGAATAATTATAAAAGAAATTGAAGTCCTGATTGTTTTGATGTTATCGGTAACCGCTGCACATGGGCGGCAGGATTTGTGTCTTTTTTCAAAGACGATTATCGTGTTGATAACACCGTTGTTAAGTTGTCTACCTTAGATAGGCAAGCACACATATCTCCGGCTCCCTGAGGCTCAAGAGAATGGTTCCGCTTAAACCTAGTTTTACTTGGGTCCTCAGGGTAATTTATAGAATTTGAGGGGTTTGATATAAAAATACTTTTGTATAACTTCCAAAATACACCCAAAGTATTTAATTATCGTCTTTAGAGTTGTAATAAATATAAATTTTAATATAGGGTATTAAATTGTAATATTGTACTTAGTATGGAATTCATGGTATTTTAATGTAAGGTGACTCTTGTGATTTTAGAAAAAGTTAGAATATTTATATTATTACAAAGTAGATATTTTAATTATACATACATATATATATATTTATATAAAATAATTTTTAATATATATTATATTTCTAGAAATCTCATTTTCTTAAGATTTTGTATTTTGTAAATCTTTCGAGACCGAATGCCCCTTGCGGGGGTCTGCATCTTGCACTACTAAGCTCAGGGACGTGCAATAATCCGCACCATCCCAGTCGGGTTCCCCAAAATGGGTTGTAGCGGCGCTTTGCAAAGATTTGTTTAAAAATACTAAATCTTGTAAAAATGGTTTTATTAGTAAAGGGTATTTATATGTAAAGGTTCGTTTCCCGTATTCTATGTTCCAAAAATGTATTGTGCTATGTTTCATATGAGTGTTGTGAGGAGGTAGGTCATTACCTCGTGATCTAACTTAAAGGTATAACAAGATTTTGATGATTTATTGTCAAAATGAAACTACATAGTATTTTACTGAAAAAGAGCGATAAAAATTACAAAATGATATAAATTGTCATGAAACTTGTTCAACATATTTGTCAATGATTAATAGTCAACATGTAATGGTTTAATAGGGCTGTGTTTAAGAAAAGTGGGATTTTTAGAAAGAAACCGAATCGGAAATCGGTTGGACTCCGATTCCGTCGGGTTTTATTTAAAGATGTTTTTAGAGTAGCAAAGGAGAGAGGGGGGTTGGGACTTACGGGTTTAGAGATCATAAGAGAGGAAACTGGAACGGTAGGAGGCGCCGGTGCGTCATTTCATCGCCGGGAACTCCTAGGGTTGTCGTCGGAAAATTGCCGAAGCTTTCGCCCTTTTGCTAGCTTAAATTGCACACAAATTCTCTATAGTTTTCTTGAGAGTTTTTGATAAGAATTTTGGAGTGAGGGGTGTGTGTTTAGGGGTTGTATTTATAGGGTAAGGTTAGGGTTAGGGTAGGTGAAAGGTTTAATTGAAAAATGCAATAAAATGTAATAAAATATATTAAAATAGAGTAATTAGGGTTTTAAAGAGTCTCTGGTACTGGTCTGAGGAATTAAAGTATACAGGAGTACATGGGAGATGAAGAGGCCCAACTTTCATGTTAGTGACTCGGCGGTCCGGCCGGGTCCGGCCGAGTCCGGCCGGCGGCGGCGGCCTGAGTCGGCCGAGTCGCCGGCCGATTTGGCCGAGTCCGGCCGAGTTAGGCGGCCGGAGTGATCCTCGTCGCTTCATTATCCCCCTGGTACAGTTAGTTTTTTAGTGTAGTGGGGTTTTTGTGAGTTATGCACGTGTAAACTCTTGGTATTCTAAAAATTCAAAATAAAATAATATTAAAAATAAGGTGGGGTATGGGATTTGAACTCTGGTGGCTTGGTTCAGCAGTGCAAGGTATTACCAATGAGCTAAAAGCTCCTTCTTGTAATTAAAAAGCAAAACAAATATTTATGGTACTCACAGAAATGTAATTACTCCAAGTATATATCAACTTTTAAATAAATCTTTGTACACTAAAATTAGAGTTGTTACATCGAGTTTGCGGCCGGTGACCCACGGAAGCACGTATTTCTTCTTTCCTGGAAGCCATGTAGCCATATGCACGATCATGCCCCCAGACTTGGGGCGTTTGGGTCCATCACCTTTGGGATGTGCCGCCGGCGGTAGGATTTTCTCTGGCCTCATTCTTTTGTGTGAGGTCGAAGTTGAAGGAGCCGTTGTAACAGGAATCTATGTAGAAGAAGCCCCTCGCTATATGACGGAGGAGTGGTCTTTCTTTTGCCGAGCCTTCGATTTTTTGGTCGACGAGAGTAATCTCTGTTGATCACAGAGTCCTGGACTTTCCGTCAGACCCTGTGAATTTGGGAAAAGAGCCGTTGATGGGGGCGCTCCGGCTTTTCCTGCACTGTGGTTTCTGCAGGCGGGGGTGATTTCTTTAGCACCGCCATTTGAGAGTCCTTGCGTACCCTCCTGAGCAGATCAAAACTGTTCCCGGTTGGAACAACAGCATCAACTTCCACCATTGGAGCTGGTGGGGTAAGTTTAGAGGGAGAATTTCCCCCAGCTTTTCTCACTTGGTGCCAGTGACGACGTCGAGCGTATCTTGCAGACGGAACCGCCTCAGTTTTGGAAGCGGCTTCTTTGTGCCCCCGGCTTTGCTGAGGGGCTGTTGTTGGCGTCAACCTGTTGAAGGCCGACGTTCTTAGCAGAGTTTGAGGAGGGCCGACCAATCTTTCAAAGACCGACTTTCTGGTAGAGGAAGCACCTTTGACGTCTTCACCTGCAGGAGGAGTTGGGAGGGCTATCCATTTTGGGGCAGCCCCTTTAGGTATTACGAGCCTCTTTGCAAGCTCGTTCGAGCTTTTGCTCAGCCTGTTGAAGACCGAGATACCAGATTTGGACGGCCCATTGAGATCCAAATCTTGCATAGGTACCAAACCGAGTAAGACATGTATAGAGTTATGTTTTACAACCGGAGAAAATACCTCATTGAAGTTAGCTCCCCGAACTTGCGAATAGCCTTTAGCTACCAACCGTGCCTTGTGTCTCGTATCCAAAACCTCTTGGTCTCCTTCCTTCTTCTTGAAAACCCATATGCAACTAACTACTTTCTTACCTCCTTCAGGCTTTATGAGCTTCCATGTTTGGTTCTTGTGAAGAGACTCAATCTCTTCATTCATAGTGACCAGCCAACGAGCTGACTCATCGGATGAGATAGCTTCTTGATAAATCGTCGGCTCACTACTATCAACTGTCTCTACAATAGACAATACATACACCGCTAGATCATCATAGCCATATCTTTGTGGCGTCAAATATCCTTTCATTGTCGGTCTCAAGCGAGTAAATATTCCTCATCTTGGGACTGCTTATCATAAGCTTCATTTGACAATGGTGAAGGAGAGATCACCTGTGAACCCGAGCTTTCATCAACTTCAATTTCAATGCCCGGCTTATCCATCTTTGAATCGTCTTTACTTTGAGATTCTACGTTCTTCAGCTTCAACATTGCAGATTCTTCAAAAGTCACATCTATGATAATCATAAATTTTAGCAACTTAGGATCCGAACACCACAACTTATAACCTTTGACGCCGATAGCATAACCAAGAAATATGCACTTCTTCGCTCGAGGATCCAACTTGCCTTCACGGCAATATGCATATGCAGGACAATCAAACACTCGAAGTGTAAAATAATCGGCATATTTCCCAGACCATACATACTCCGGTGTTTTACTACCTAGCAATGTATGAGGTGGCCGATTCATAATGAAGCATGATGTTTTCACCGCCTTTGCCCAAAATTACTTGCTGAGCCCTGCATTAAACAACATGCACCGAGTTTTCTCCATAAAAGTCCAATTCATATGCTCGCGACTCAATTCTGTTGGAGTGTGTAGACAACGGTATGATGCCGAAAAATCCCTTCGTTTTTGCAGAAATCATTAAAATCTCCATCATAAAATTCTAATCCGTTGTCTGTTCTTAGTCTTTTGATTTGCTTCTCTGTCTGCTTCTCTGTCTACTTCTCAAGCAACTTTTTCCATTGCTTGAATATAGTAAGCACATCACTTTTGTGTTTCAAGAAGTAGACCCAAACTTTCCTCGAAAAATCATCGATGAAACCAAGCAGATACTTAGCACCTCTTCCTTTAGAAGCAACTGGAGAGGGTCCCCAAGAATCCGAATGGATATAATCAAGAATACCTTTTATATTGTGCATCACCGAACTGAAGCTGACTCATTTCTGCTTCCAAAATACGCAATGCTCATAAAACTCCATCTTCGATGTACCCTATCCACATAATAGACCCTTCTTCAATAACTCGGCCATACCTCTCTCACTTATATGCCCGAGCCTCATGTTCCATAATCTGGTAACCTCTGAATCTGTCATAGATTTCGATGATGAAATAGCCGCCAATCCGGAAGTTGTCAAATCCTGCAATGAATATAAGGACACCTTCTTCAGCCCTTCATAACAACGAGAGCACCATTGGTTACCTTCAAAACCCCACCTTCAGCAGAAAACTTGTAACCTTTATCGTCGAGTGCACCGAATGAGATGGGATTCTTCTTCAAGTCAGATACGTACCTAACTTTCGCCAATATTCTCACAACGCCATCAAATATCTTGACTTGGATCGTCCCCTTGCCAATATCTCAACACGAACTATTGTTCTCCATCAAAACCACTCCACTATCAATGGACTCATAGGTGGTGAACAAATCCATATTAGGACGCATGTGGTAGGAATAACCCAAATCCATGATCCTTTCATACTTAGATCGATGTGTGTTGTAAAGAGTCATAAGAAGATCTCCTTCTCCTTCCACTATACTTGATTCAGCTGAAGACCCATTCTTCGATTTATCTTCTTTCTTTAGTTTGTTTTGCAATTTAAACCAATCGACCTTAAAGTGCCCCTTCTTCTTGTAATAGTTGCAGGTCAAGTTCTTATTCTTGGACTTCGACCTTGATTTCTTCCTATTACTTTCCGGATCTCTCTTCTCCGCTAGCTCTCAAACAAATAAGTCTAAAGATGGACCATCGCTTTCGTTAGAAGTTAACTCCTTGTCGATCTTCTCTTTGTTTATCAAATTTTCTTTGACATTCTTGATCGAGATTGTATCTCGTCCATAAACCATGGTGTCACGAAAGTGCCTATAAAAGGGTGGCAACGGACATAATAATAGAAGAGCTTGATCTTCATCATCAATCTTAATATCGATCTTACCCAGATCCGTAATGATCGAATTAAACTCACCGATATGAGATTTGATTTAAGAGTCGACATACGCAGTGTATAAAGACCCTGTTTCAACAGAATTCGATTTGTGAGAGACTTGCTTAAATATAACTGCTCTAACTTCATCCACAAATTAGCTGCTGTCTTTTCTACCAAAATTTCTTGCAAAACTTTGTTTGTCAGAAACAACTGGATAACCGTGAGGGTCTTTTCATCCAAATCCTCCCAAGCTTCCTCTTTCATGGTGGAAGGCTTTCTATTTTTCCCAAGAATCGCCTTTCTCAAATTATTTTAAGTCAACATGGCAATCGTATAAACTTGCCATAAACTGAAACTCATATTTCCATCAAACTTCTCAATATCGAACTTCATAATTGTCGGAGATATGACGCGGGATCAAAATAAAACACCTTGCGTGCTAACGAACCCTAAAACTTAAAAATCATGATCTAAGAAGATGGGGAAAAGGACACAAGCGTCATTACCCATCGTTAACTTAGATCTTAAAATTGAAGACCTAATGGTTCAAACAAAAGGTCCCCAAACAATAATGGCTCTGATACCAGTTTGTTGCGGCAAGACGACCACGTTGCAATAACACAATCGATATAGAGAAGTAATCAAACCAATTACAAGCAGATAGAAAATAAGAGTACAAACCAAAAGGCACAGGATATATGTGGAAAACCCTTATGGAAAAACCACGGGCGAAGGAGAAGATTTATCAATCACCAAAATATGGAGGAGTACAAACGGTGGATGAATCACAATCCCTCTCAAAACCTTGGCTCTTAAAATACAAAAGGGTTCTCTCAAAATATCACATAAGCTTTCTCAAAAGGCTATCAGATCTAGGGTTATAAAATACTATATATAATATACAAAATATCTGATCAAATAACTAATTTCCCATAAATCTCGAAACTGAAAGATTCAGCCTGATCTTGTCTTGAGCCGGCTCAAGTTAATGATGAGCCGACTCATACAAACTTAGAATAAATATGAACTCTACACGCTTTGTAAGATGGCTCAAGATTGACTTGAGCCGTCTCTTGCAAACAGAGACCAATAATGAATCCTGAACGTCTTTTAAGCCGGTTCAAGATGGTCTTGAACGGTCTCTTGCACCCAGAGAACATGAGGCAATCCTGGACAACTTGTGAGCTGGCTAAGAATTGTCCTGAGCCGTCTCAACTTCAAAATCCTCCGTAAAACACAGAATCAAACTTGGGAAACTTCAATAGGGATCAAGAATACGAAGCACAACTCAACACTAACTAGCTCAAAGCAAAGTTGCTATAGTTTTTTATTCATGACATGATTATCATAGATCTAAAACTTAAAAAGATGACAATAATAAGTTATTCTTCATTGCAATAAAGAGGGAATACATTTTGCTCTCTCCAAAAAGCATCACCTTACTACATCATTTTCAATGTTATATACCAAGACGGAGGGTCAGATCAATGCCATTTTCTTTATCGTCCATGTCACGTAAAGATGCCAATCTTCTTGCTGGCGTATTTGTTCCTTGATAGTTTGGTAGTGTCCAATATGTTTCATTTCTGGGTATAAATAGTCCACATCCACTTCTAAATCCTGAAGAGGATCCTCCAAAATCAACTCCAACAACTTCTTGATTAATGGCACTGAAGAAAGAAGGTTGAAATTGATGACAATCAAAATCCTGATTTTGGAAACGATTTGTTCGAAACGGAATGGTGCTCATTAGAGGTCGAGAAATATTCGACAGTGGAAGAGATGATGGTGGTGGACCTTGAGAGGCGAAGAAGCGATCGGGATCTTGATGCACTTTATTGACGGCATTTCTTTCTTTTTTATGGCCATTTTGATGACCACCTAGAGCTTGTGCACTATTGAAAATCTCATCACAATACTTGCAATTGTAAAGTCTTTGTCTTCCTTCTGCATTTGTTCTGTTTCTTTGAAAATCCATCTACAAATAAAGATGATACAAATTATTAAATTAAAAAGTAAGCTATATCTTATGAAAAACCCAAAAAATTTAGAAGAACGATAAATTTACTCTTCAAATAGCTCCTATATGGTTGAAGAAGATTGCCGACGAAGATCTAGAGAGATAGAATTGAAAAAAAAAATGCTATTCGAAAGTGAGTTGTGTTGGAACATGGGATCTATATTTATAGGAGATAATAGATTTATTATTAGAAATATATTGCAAGGATATGGTAATTAAAGTAATATATCTTTAAAAAATAAGCATATCCCTCTTTCCTTAAGCATAATGTACTTCCCCCTTAGTCATTTCATCATTGATTAACAATCTCGTATTAATGCATCCCAACCTTAGATATATACAATCATTATGTTTTAAATAGATGGCGTATATGAAATGGTAGATAATGATATTAGAAACACAAATTAGTAGGTATAATAATAATTCTGGTTTTTCTGGACATATATATCGCATTTTTTATACTTTGCATATTGATAATAGAGATTTATGTTGCATATTATTGTGTATAATGCACTTATTTATAAGATGAAGACAATGTCAAAATGTAAATTTCGCAAATCATTTATATTCTGACGTAAAAGTTTTGTAACCAACCATGAAAAGGTTAAGTTTAGTAGTCAGGGTATTGATTTAGCATATACGTTATTTGATTGAGAGAATATTGAATCTGGCATATAACGGTTGCTCTAAGAATGAGAGAAATTGAAAAATGTATCACAGTCAAAGATTTGGTTATTAACTGGCTAGATTTGAGAGACTTTAGATTTGGCCTTGTCAGGGGGTGATCCAGTATCCTATGTTAAACTATATATGATGGTTGGATCTAACATAGTAGTCCCAAATCTAGTTATGTCGAGATTTCGCATATTGCTAGTAAGTGGAAGTAGAAGATGATGTGAAGAAAACTCTCTCTTTTCTTATCCTCTCTTTTAAAATGAAGAGGAAGAAGATGAAGAAGAAGAAGCTCTATTTTTCAATTATCTCTTTTAAAAAAACATAAGAGAGAGAATGAGATGAAGAGAATGGAAATATTTCTCTCATTTCCTTTCTCTCTCTTCTATGTTGTCATGTAAAGAATGAGGTGGCCCCCACTTCTTCACATGTCTCTTATTTGTCACCTAATGATAAACAAGTATATGTATTATATGTTGGATATAGGCGCCCTTAAGGAAATTATTATAATTATAGGAGGACCTATACAGTGAGAACAATCTTACTCGGGATGATAGTATGTTATCTGTTTTATCTTTATCATTTATGTATATACATTTTACTCGTTATCACGTATCGCTAATATATAATGATAAAACCTGTAGGATCTTTGCTTGACTACCAGGATTATGATAGGGATCATACTAGTAGGGCCTAGGTAGTTCATAACCACATCCTTAAAGTCCTTAGTCATTAGAGTATCGAGACTGCATCGATACTCTAGTTTAGACTAGTGTATACGTTTCTTGACCCTGTATGGGGTGATGGTTGATCCCATAGCCATTGGTGTTTGATACTGGAGATTGTATACATGTGCTTATTAGGTTATGAGTTACACTGGACAGACTTATCGAGAAATCCTAGATGGTATTATACCTATCGTAAGATAGCAGTTCTCTGGTTACGTGACTACATGGTAGTATGTAGACCTGAGATCGTCATAGTGTCTTGTCTGGTTCCCACTGTGCTTTGATCACTACCCTACTACAGGTTTAAAGAGCCGTGCAAACAGGTTTTAATTGAGTACGGTCCCGAGCCAAATGGAGGCAGTAAGCGATCAGAAGGGATTCGTCTCTCCTGATATATGGGGTTGATATCGCGCAGTGCATGATTGGCTATAACCATAAGTCCCTGTCCAGGGCAAATGAGATTTACTAATAAGTGTTACGGTGGTTTCTCGGTTGGTTATGAGCTAGAAATTGGCATGACTTATCGGGTTATTGGGGATATGACGGATACCGCCACCCAGGACCGAAGTGACCGGACTGTACGGTGACCATCACTGATAGGCTCTGCAGGGTACGGACGATCTTGCTTGTCGAACTTACTTTCTTTCAATACCTGGGTAGTCATTATGTGCAGCTAGTACCGCTGACGTGCTTGTAGGTTAACTCGGTGGGGGATTGATTTGAAAGTGTTTCAGATCAATCGGATATGATCCTAACATACCGCCAACATATTATCGAGTCTTTAGAGTCCCACACAGAAGGTTTCCCGGCTCAGGAAAAACGATGCAGTGTGCGTATTGCGAATTTGATTAAACACGTTTATTTGATACACTTACTTTAATCGGACATTTTGTTAATACTAGCAGGTTTGAAAGATAACCGGATTATCACACATATATGATATGTGAGCTAGTATTAAATCTCTCATTTTATCTCTTTTGGTATTTGTATTTTGATTCGAATACAGGTATTTATATGAATACAGATATCTTGATACGGATACGGGTATTTGTATTTTGATACGAATACGGGTGTATGTATATATTTGTGTATATATATGTATGTAGTCATATAGATTCTTTTCTAGTTCTTTTTAGAACCTCTGTGAAGAATGAGGGCTTGCGACTCACATAGGCGAGTCACACAAGCTTCCTCCCACTCCACAAAGGCAAAGAAAAGAGAGAGAGAAAAATGAGTAAGCTTGTTTTTACACTCACATCCTTTTCCCTTTTCTTCTTTGTGAGCTTCTAAAGAGGAGAGAGAGAGAGAGAGAGAACAAGAGATAAACAAACTGCATCTTCTTCCTATTCATTCCTAGCAAGTCTTGATAACAAGTTGCTTCACTTGGTGAAGCGAGAGCTTGAGTCCGGATTCCTTTGTGTAGATCATCTTTGGCAAGGACGATCGGTGACCAAGCTCGTTCCCGGAGCGCTTAAAGTCTAGTGGGGTCTTCCATAAGTAGGCGGACACACTACAAAAGTTGTACCACACCAAAAACCTTAGTCTAGCTCTTTATTTGTGTTCAAGTTAATGTCTTTGGGTTGATTATAAGGTTTGTGGTGTTTTTGCTCTCTAGTTTTTAAAATTTATTCATCTGCTGTATTTTAAATTACTACTAGACGAGACGAGCATAGCATCCTAACATTATATACATGTATACATACATTAGTATCATATACTAACAAATGAGAGAGAGAGTGAATATGTATCATATATATATATATATATGAGAGTATATGTATCATGAGAGAGAGTATATGTATCATATACATATGTTTACTGCCGGAAACCGGACTGAGGCGTGGGGATAGCGTATAGCCTGAATGCGGGGGCAGATACTTGTAGGGTGTTTTTCAGTATCCTATTGAGATGGGAATACGCGTCGCTTGTCAGGTGAACTACAGATTCCCCCTACCTATGGTAGGCGGGGGTTTATTAATTGTGTGGATCCGAATCTACGGCAGCCGCGGACTAAGCTACCATTGATTATCCCCTGCCTTTGGAGCGAAGGAACCTCCGATTGACGCGCCAAACTGGTCATGCGAACTCAATGTGCAGTGTGCGTGTGTTGTGTTTTGAGGGTTCTTGGGTATATCAGGGGCCTCGCAGAGTTTACGGGGGTCCCGCTACCCGGATAGCCGCTGGGGGTCAAGAGGGATAGCATCCCCCTTGCGGGGTGCGGGGCAGCGCCCCGTTAGAATTTTTTTCTAACGGGGAAAGTGTTGTGGAGTGGGTCCATCGTGTTGTCCTTCGTGTCTACTCTCTTGATCTCCCGGCGATCAATGATCTCCTGATCATGTGACACCGTCTCAAAATGTGTCTGGATTTTTGATGGAACCGTGGCTCTTTCGTTAATACTATAGCCCCATTGTTTTCACAATACAAAGGTATTGGATCAACAATAGATGAAACCACTTCAAGTTCATGAATGAACTTTCTCATCCAGACAGCCTCTTTTGCAGCATCGCTGGCAGCAATGTATTCAGCTTCCATCGTCGAGTCTGCTACGATGTCCTGTTTGGAACTCTTCCAACAAACCGCCTCTCCATTGAAGGTAAACATATAACCCGAGACATACTTGCTGTCATCCTTGTCGTTTTGGAAGCTTGAATCGGTAAAAGACTCTATCTGGAGGTCTCCATTACCATACACTAAGAACATATTTTTAGTCCTTCTTAGGTACTTCATAATGTTCTTCACAGTTGTCCAATACTTCTCCCTTCGGTTTGACTGATACCTGCTTACTATGCTAAGTGTGTAATCTACATCTGATCCGGTACATAATATCGTATACATTATAGATCCTACCACCGAATCGTAGGGTATAATGCTCATGCGAGCTCTCTCCTTATCAGTCTTGGGAGACATCTCTTTGAAGAGGGCGATTCCGTAACAAGCGGGTAAATTACCGCATTTGGAATCTTCCATACTATACCTCTTTAGTATGGTTTCTATGTACCTAGACTGTGAAAATCCCAACATTCTTTTAGATCTATCACGATAGATCTTGATCCCCAGAATGTAGGAGACATCACCCAGGTCCTTTATGCAGAACTTCTGAGACAAGAACAGCTTGACCGACTGCAACATAGGAATGTCATTTCCTATCTGGAGAATATCATCGACGTATAAAACTATTGGATAAAGTGCCCTCAAGTCAATTATTGTAATCGCAGAAATACGATTGTGATGATTAAGAGAGGACCTATACGGGTAGAACAGTCTTACTCAAAATGATAGTATGTTATATGGTTTGCCTTTATCATCTTGTACATGCATTATGTGGTATTATAGATCACTATTATATATTGATAGAGCCCATAGGATTCTTGCTTGACTACCAGCATTATGACGGCGATCATATACGTGGGAGCTGGGTGGTCTATAAGCACATCCTTAAATGTCCTTAGTCGTGGGAGTGTTGAGACAGGGTATCGATACTCCGGAGTAGACTAGTGTATACTTTTTGAGACCCCGACGAGGGGCGGTGGCCGGTCTCACAAGCAATTGGTGTCAGTTAGTCACCTAAGATAGAATACAGGTGCTCATTAGGTTATGAGTTACACTGGACGGACTCGCCGGGAATATGCTAGATGGTATTATACCTATTGTCAGATAGCAGTTCTCAGGTGACAAGAGTACAGGTTAGTTTGTCGACATGAGATCGTCATTTGTCTCGTATGAGTTCCCACTGTTCTTTGATTACTACCCTACCACGGCTCAAAGGAGTCGTGCAAACAGGTTTTAGTTGGGTATAGTCCCGAGCCATATGGAGGCAGTGAGAGGATCGTCGGGGATTCCTCTCTCCCGGTATTGGGGGTTGATGTCGCGCGGTGCACGGGTGGCCATCACTAGAAATCCTTGGCCAAGGTAGACAAGAATTACTGATTTGGATCAGTAGTTTCTCATTTGGTGATGGACTTCATACCGACACGAAATATCGCGTTATTAGGGGTCTGACTTTATCCACCCCCTAGACCCGATATGAGATACTCTTAGACGAATAGACCGAACTGTATAGAGATTGTCATTGACAGGCTCAGTAGGGGTTCAGATGAGTTTGCTCGTCGGCCTTCCTTTTGCTCAATATCTGGGTAGCCGTTACGTACAACTAGTGCCGCTGACGTGCTTGTGGTTAAACTCATTACCAGGATATTGATGAGTCTTTAGAGTCCTACACAAAGGGTTTCCCTAGTTCTGGAGAAATGATGTAGTAGCAGTATTGGATACGTGCATGGTTCCAATTGAATGATTGTACTAGTTACCCGGACTTTCGATCAGACAGTTGATAATACTAGCCGGCTCGGGTTTGAGCCGGATTATTAAATCAGGTATTGATTTAATAAATTACGTATATGTATTTCGATATGTATATTCTAGTATTATGTTCTTTTTGTTATTCTATCTCTTTGGGAATTCGTATTTCGGTACGAATACAGGTATGTATACAGTAGAGTGTAATCCGTATTTATACGGAAAACATTCTAGAAAGTGGACACCTCATTTTGGATTTATCCATTTATATTAAATGGAAAATGAGGTGTAAAAGAAGAGAGGGGAGTATGGTGAAAGCCATGCTTCAATAGTGTTGCACAAATGAATTAACAATTCATTTGTTCAAACTATTCAAGCATGGTTGGAATTGTTTATTGAAAAATTGAGTTTTATAAAAGCTTGCTTCATTTTCCTCACTTGAGATGGATGGTTCAGTTTTGAGATGGATGGTTCATTCTTGCAAGATTTCTCCTTCTCACCATTAGCTTTACTCTCTTCATTTCTTTTCTTGAGCTCCTCCACCTTCATCTTCAACCTCCTCTCTACAATCTCATGTTTTGAGAATCAAGAGAGAAGGTGAGATAGATACGCACATAGAATACTTCACTACATCCTAGACACTTTAAATTAGTAATCTAAAGTCTCTAGTTTCTCCATTAGACTCTTAGTGTGGAGCTAGAGCCATAAGCTACATCCCTCGGGTGGATCATCTTCGACGGAGGAAGATCGGTGATCAAGCTCGATCCAAAGGACCTCTAGGAGCTAAGGAAGATGGTAGAAGACCGAAGGAAAAGATTCATTCGGTATAACAACTCTATCACAGTAGATAACATCTTTGTAGATTACTAGTTTCATGTTTGGTTTCGATTCTAGCTAGTTATTTATAGCGCCAAGTTTTATAAACACCAAAAAATTTCGTTCCGCAACGGCCGCGGTCAACAGCCAGGACGCTAGGAACCCCAACATAGTATTAGAGCCACCCAAACATTAGAAACTAGTAGTAGACGATGTATTAGTTTCAAAACCGAAAAATTCCGATTTCAAAACCCACTCTTTGTTCTGAATTTTTTTTGATCTCTGAATTTTTTTTAAACAAGTGCAGAGACTTAGTTTAGAAATGAATATGTGACACAATGAAAACGAGGCAATTTCATCCAACTTTGGCTGGACAAATTGCACAAAAAACCGATCTGGCCGGTTCACCATTCATATCTAAGCCCCATTTTCATTCTGTGTTTTGGGTTTTGTAAATTGGTATTTTTGGTCTTATTTGATTTGCCCCATATTTCACTTAGTGTTATCTTTGCTTGGGGGCAACTTGGAAAGTTTCAAAAGTTGAAATTTTGCATCGTTGATATCTGTGATGTGGTGTATGTGTTTTTCAAACGTCGTCTATTTTCTATATATCGTTTAGACGGGGTTGCACATACTTGCTTATACTGCTGTGATGTTGATATCTGTGATGGCTATGTTCGGATTGTTATATGGGATAGCCTATAATGCAATGGTAGTTGTACAGTTTAGATTCATTTGTATATTCGTTATTGCGAGACGAGCGTCCGACATGTGAACAGCCATCTCTGCCATATTGTATATTTTTTTATTGGGGCACAACCGGGTTGAGGTCGATGTCGCCATTGTATATATACTTTTCTTTTCTGTACTAGGATTACCCCAAGGTGGAGTGCTCGAATAGCCGGGTTCTAAAGGGCAATGAGCCCGCATCTCATGGCGTTGAGATGGAGGGGGCCTTACTCTAGAATTGGCGGGTTATTCGCTGCATTCGTAGGGGTAAAGGATGACTTACGGTGGAATGCTCAAGTTACCGGATTCCGTGAAGTGCTGGGTGGCCCATTCACTTTGTTGATTAGGGTTGCCTCACTTTTGAGATTGGCGGGTAACTTTCCGCACTCATAGAGGTCTTTGGTTATACATTGCACATGCAATCCACACGACCAGGGAACGTTGGGTCTCATTTGCGGCTCAAATGAAACCCGGGGATCCTAGATTATCCGTTATTCTGTGTTGCTTATCTCTTTTCTGTGATGTTGCTTATATCATGCCTGAAACGAATGTTATATATATATTCATATATACTAGTAGATATTGTATATGTTTTGCATCCGCGCTAGTCCATCCCCCGCTTTGCCGTTAGTTAAGTAACCTAACGGTGCATGACAGGGCCCCGTGTCGAATGCAGATGGCATATATGTACATTTTATTTTCGTTCTTTTCTGGTGTGATATGGATTAATTGATGGGACTGCGTTAATTTTGATTAATGCAAGGAAAAATAAACCTAAATGATGTTGTTGGAACCGATTTTGAAAACTGTTATTACAGACGTTTCTTTTTGCTTTGCACAGCGGTATTCGGTTATGAATATCCAGCACCTCATTCGATGATGCAAGAGTCGAGATCCCTTCACAGGGAGTGATCTCTTGGGCAAAAGTTTACGTCATTGTAATAACTTCACTATAGTCGATTCTTTTGCTTTGCATCGTGGTATTCAATTAGGAATATCCTGCACCTCACTCGATGAGGAAAGAGCCTAGATCCCTTCACAAGGAGTGACCTCTTTAGCAAAAGTCTGAGCCACTATACATTTGTTAAACCACTCGAGTTCCTCCAACGATATCAAGTTCATTACGTTAAAGGTTTTTCGCCAAAAACCAGCCGTAGCCCTCCGTTATTTCCAACGAGTAGTGCTTAGTATTCGTGCTGCGTTTGTTGACTCCTGCAAGCCGTAGTGTACGGTAGCTAAGTGGTGCTTATTTGTAGCATACGATGCGATTGGTCAGGACAGTCGTGCGGCCTTATTGACTCCGTCAAAGGCTCGTGCGGGTGGGTTTAATGCAATCAAGATAATGACGGGTTGAACTTGACTAGGACTCTTTGATTTGTTGACTCCGTCAAGGTCACTAAGGTCATAGGGGAAAAAACCACATCGGGAGTTTCAAATATACAGGAAACTTGCTAGGCATGCGCATATCTTCTGGAGAGTGGTGACTTGAGTGGCTTCTGTCAAGTTATCATGCGATGATAGTTGGATCCCTATTCCCACTGATGAGTAGGTGTTACTCCTCGGATGATTTTAGATGATCCCAACTAATTCTCCTTTTAGGGTTTGAAGGAGAATTCGAGGAAACAGTGGGAGCCATCCTGATTAGATAAAGTGATTAACCAATCTAATCTATATTATAGTGCACACTGAGTGTTTCTTTTCTCTTTCTCTTTTACAGAAACCATGACCTGACCTTAAACTAAAACTCATGAACCAAGTTAACCGAACCTTCTTAAAACACTTTGGCTTTTGGATTGTCATTTAGTCGCACATATCCCTGCCACTCCCACTTCCCCTTTGCATTTCTCCAGAACACTCCGTATCACTACGAAGATCCATATTGCTTGGATATGCCATCGTATGGTTACATACGAACTCGATGAAACTTGTTTCAGTTTGAGGATAGTTTCCAGTTCTGGAGAAATCGAATAGGATTATTCGGTTGTCTTTTCTCTTTACCTTCTCTTAGGTTGCGAGGGCTCCTAGTGTTAGGAGAGTACACCTATTACGCTTATTGGATAGTCTTCTTCCAAAGCTTAGGCAGATGCCGAAAGGTAGGGAAGGAAGAAAGCCAATTAGCCCAAGTGTGGTGTACAGAAGGTAATAAGTAAAGACATATAAAGGGATTAGAGTGAGGGCAAAGGAAATTGCGACTACTATCATTCACGACGAAGCCGTGTATACCCCTGCCACTCCTACTTCCCCTTTTCTTTTCTCCAGAACACTCCGTATCACTGCGAAGATCCATATTGCTTGGATATGCCATCGTATAGTTATATATGAACTCGAAGGAACTTGTTTCAGTTCGAGGATGGTTTCTGGTTCGGAAGAAATTGAATAGGGATATTTGGTTGTCTTTTCTCTTTACCTTCTCTCAGGTTGCGAGGGTTCTTAGTGTTAGGAGAGTACACCTGTTACGCTTATTGGATAGTCTGCTTCCAAACCTTAGGCTGGTGCCGAAAGGTAGGGAAGGAAGAAAACCAATTAGCCTAAGTATGGTATACAGAAGGTAGGAAGTAAAGATATATAAAGGGATTGGAGTGAGGGCAAGGAAATATACGGTTACTGTCATGAATCTGGATAGTGGAAGAGGCATTACTAGGAATACCCGGCCACCCTTTCGAAACATTTTCATGTTTCAGCTTTATTGTGCGGTGTTAATTGAAAACTGTTTTCCCAATTAGATTCTGACTCTAGATTATGTATTTACCAGGCTTGATTCTCATATCTGTATGGCGTTACAGATGCTTGTTCAGACCATAATATTGCATTTTTCATTCCCCTATTCTTATCCGTTTTATAAATAAACAGGTACTCTTGACGCACGTTTGTTGCATATTACAGGATACAGGCTCTTGGAGCGAATACAGTGAAAAAGACGGAAGTTGATACAGAAAAGGGACTTTTGACCAACAAGTAGACAGATCCTAGTCAAGCCTAGATGAAGAACAGTGCAAGATCCAAAATGTCGAGGCAAACGGTTAAAAGATCGCTACAAGTTTTCACTGAAGATCTGGAAATGTCCAAGAACCCAAATAGAGAAAAGTACTGAAGAAACAGAGAGGAAAAGACACCCTAAAGCATACCCTGAAGTTTGGTGAGCTGAGCTCACCAAAGGGCCGTTGAACCGCGGCCCAAGGCCTACATTTGCCGCGGTTCCGCGGCCGTATAGTGCCCGTGTCGGTGTATTTTTCTCGTGTCGGTGCGTCGGTGCGGGTGTTGGGATTTTCCGAGGGCAAATCTATAATTTCACATCTGCGAAAGTCTGTAACCCTAGTTTTCATGTTTTCCTATAAATTGTAATCACAGATCTGTAAAACGGATGCCTCTTTTCAATCAATAAAATTCAGAATTGCTGGGAGTTTATTCAGATCTGTTCTATATTGCTTGGAGGGAGCCATCAAACTAGTAAGTAATTTTATTTCTTTGCTTTTTATTCTTTTTTAATTAGTATGTTTGTTCATCCCCTAATGAGCGAGTAATCTCCTCGCTTGTTAGGGTTAGCCTTAGGGAAAGGTTTGAGAGATGAGATCTCTCACCCCTTTCATGCCCCTTCACAAGAATTAGAACTCCATGCATACACGCACAACCGCTCCCTACGGCACTCTACCCCTCGAGGTAACGGTGACACCGTAGTATAAAGGCCCGGTTGCGCGTGTTTTCCATGGGGGTTAGGGTAATTATCGATAAAGGAAGAAGAAGAATCTAGAGGAAGAAACATCTTCCCAAAAGATTCTAATTCACTTTATTGATAATTACCACAACATCTAATAGATCAAAAATAGGGCAATGAAAGCGGTGAGGAAACCTTTAATCTCCAAACTTCCCCTAAACCTAACCCTAGCAAGACTTTAATTTAGATTAATTTAGTTTAGTGAGAGATCTAGTTTTTAGATTTAATCAATCCAATACAACATTTGGAATCAACTCGTAAGGACGCATTAAGATAATTACCCATCTCTGTGGATCGACCCGTACTCACCGGCTAGCTGCAAAGCGACGCCGTTTCTGATTGCGGTTAACACAAATTTTCATATTAATCAAATGGCGCCGTTGCCGGGGATGGCGTAAAATTTCTTTCTGTGTAATTTAGGGTTGATATAAATTTTAAAAATTATAAAAATTTGAAAATAAAAAAAAGAAATAAAAAAAATTATCAATTTTGATCTGTTTGAAGGGTGTATCTTTTGAATTTTGCAGGAATAGCGAATATTCTCGGATCTGAAAATTTTACAGAGGGCAAACCAGAAAAAATCATATCAGAACAGAGAGCAAATATAACAACAGAGAGGTAGAAATTTTTTGGAGCTCTGATCGCTCCATTCCACCGTGGAACCGCGGCTTAGGAGTGCCCCAGACCGCGGAACCGCGGCATTTTGGCCACGTCATCACCTCAAAATTAGTCGGTTTGTTTCTCTTTCCTCCCCTCTGCCAACCTCAATATATCTTTTGTGAAATTTTCTGCTGGAATTTTTTACGCTAAAAATTCTTTCTCCCCCTTCTAAATAACAGATTTTCTGCAGGTTTCTTTGCGCCGCGCTAAAAATTTGATTGCAAGTGCATTTTATTGTTTTGCATAATTTAATCGGAATTTAAGGGGCTAATTGACCAAACTCAGATTGGGTGGGGATTTCATCACCCTTCCCAGGACCCCAGAAAACACTTAAAGTATTTGCATTGACCACAATTAATTAAAAAATATTAGACTCAGACCTAAGGACATCGAGCTCAATAGGAAAAGGACTAGTATAGGCATCGACCGTTTATCCTAATTGACTTTGCGGTGTCTAGGCTAGTGGTTTTTAATTAGGCCCACTACTGTGGTTCCTTCCCACTTACCTGGCCGTACTTGTCGGTGAAGAAACGGTTTGAGGTCCTATTTCTAGCCCTAGTTAGGAGCTGTCTAGCAGACCTAGGCAACCCTAGATCTAGGCCTGATTGTGCATGTGTGGTTGATAGCAATTGTGTCACGAGTCTCTTTTCAAAACTTCTTTGCAAAACTCACACATAAAAAAAAGAGAAAAAAAAATCTTTTCAAAACTTGCAACTTGTCGCTAAGAAAACTTGCAACTCACTTCCACCACTTCCCTTCACTGACGTTATCTTACCCCCACATTCTGTCTTTCTTTTTTCTGACTACACTACCCCTTTTAGTGTATGTCATTTTGGACTAGGGATACTAACGCCCGATTAGTCCGTGTTTCGTTGGTACCGACCGACGATCCTTTCGACACCGAAGTCGAAATTCCCTCCATTTCCTTACCTCCATCTTCAAATTCTTTCGAAGGTATGTCGGGACACGACCCCAACGATACCTTACCGACGGGAATGATTCCACCTCCGTTAGGTGCGAATAACCCGAATCTTCCGCCTGTTGTAGCGCCCGCACGAGTTGCGCTCCAGGATCTCTTCTACCCCGTCCGCACTTCTTTACCTACCTGTCTTTCACCCCCACCGGAAAATGGGGACAACTTTGAAATAAAACCACATTTCATCAATATGCTGCCAAAATTTCATGGTTTGGAATCCGAAGATGCATATATCTTTATCAATAAATTCCAAAACGTTTGCGCTATGATGAAAACGACCCAATTAAGTGATGATGCTATAAGGCTAAGGGTCATTCCTTTCACCTTATGTGACCTAGCCGAGAAGTGGCTATATAGCACCGCATCACATTCCATTAGAAATTGGGACGAGTTTGTGAGAGCTTTTCTGAAAAAGTTCTATCCTCATCACAAAACTGCTAGAATCCGTAACGAGATTATACAATTTTCACAGCTTCCTTCCGAACCATTTTGGAAGTGCTTCGAGAGATTTAAAGACCTACTTGTTCAATGCCCTCATCATGGGATCGGAAGTTGGCAACTTTGCCAAACATTATACGAGGGATTGAACTCGGCAACGAAGCAGTTGCTAGAAACCATATGTCAAGGTCATTTTCTCTCCAAGTCTAGTGACGAAGCGTGGCAGTTTCTTGAGGATCTTAGTGAGCAAACAATTCAGTGGGAGAGTACCAAGACCACATCATCTTCTTCTGTTGGTCAATCTAGGGCAGGCATACATCAAGTAGATATGTCGATTGCTATGAAGGCCGAGA
Source organism: Agapanthus africanus (assembly GCA_030015575.1). Classification (NCBI taxonomy): domain Eukaryota; kingdom Viridiplantae; phylum Streptophyta; class Magnoliopsida; order Asparagales; family Amaryllidaceae; genus Agapanthus; species Agapanthus africanus. The sequence goes on from JASDDO010000308.1 coordinate 352,109, forward strand.
TGGCCGCACTTATGAAAAAGCTAGAAGCCATTGAGACCAAAATCTCATCGTCTTCTCCTGCCCCTGTTTTACCTCCACGAACTGTTTGTGCTTGTTGTGCGAATCCATCGCATCTAACCGAAGAGTGTCCTTATAATGCACCTATTCAAGGACAAGATCAAGTCAATGCTGCATTTCAGCAACGACAAAGAAACGATCCGTACTCTTCGACATACAATCCGGGGTGGAGGAGTCACCCAAATTTCGCTTGGAACCAAAATCAACAAATCCAAGGAAATAACAATTTTCAAAGACCTCCTCCACAACAACAACAAGCACCTTCACAAACTCAAAACCAGCAACTTTTCCAACAACAACCTTATACAAATCAAACGAACAATTTGGTTCAACCAAATGATGATAAGGTTATCTCGCTCGAAAAAAGTCTAGATGCATTTCTTAAGAAATCTACAGAATCCGCAGCAAGATTTGAAAATTATGTTCAGTCTTTGATGCATAACAATGCCTCACACGATCAAAGTATCAAATCTATTGAGGCACAAATTGCACAATTAACTGCTGCGTTGAGCGAGAGAGAAAAGGGAAAGCTTCCATCTCAACCATTGCCAAATCCCGGTCACACACAAAACGCATATCACAATCACAATGTAAATGCGGTGACCACGTTGAGATCCGGAAGAGAGTTGCAAAATAATGTAGGAACTAATGATGACATCCCCGCCGGTGGTTGTTCTTCTTCTTTTTCTTCGTCTTCTCCATCGTCACCTTCCCCTTCTTCATTTTCTTCACTTTCTTCTTCACCTTTTTCTTTAGAGCCTATTCTCCACCCTTCACATGGCTCTACTTCTTCTAGCTCGAACGGATCCATTTCTCACAACATAAACACATCTACACCGGGATCCGTTCCTACTCCACATTCTACTCCACAGACATTTGAATCAACGAATTTTCAAAATGCTCCATTCCCAAACAGGTTGAGTCCTAATAAACCAACTGCACAAGTGGAGAAGATTGTGGAGATGTTTAAGCAGGTTAGCATAAATATACCTCTCTTGGATGCAATCCAACAAGTCCCTTCATACGCGAAAATCTTAAAGGGCTTATGCACCTCGAAGAGAAAGGCATCTCAAGTACCCAAGAAAGTGCTAGTGGCTAGTGCAGTGAGCAATGCTATTAACCACTATCAAACCTTACCCCAAAAACGAAAGGACCCCGGCTGTCCTACGATTTCAATCACAATTGGGGATAAGAAAATTAATCGAGCACTTTTAGATCTTGGGTCTAGTGTTAACCTGATTCCCTACTCTGTGTACGAACAATTAGGGGTTGGAGAGTTGAAACCCACTCGTTGTACTCTCCAAATGGCTGATCGATCAATCACCCATCCAAGGGGTCAGCTAGAGGATGTGTTGATCAAAGTTGGGGAGTTCATATTCCCCGTTGATTTTATTGTTATGGATACACAACCTGTTGCTAACCCACGGAACCAAATTTCGGTGATCCTCGGTCGACCATTTTTGGCCACTTCCAATGCTGTAATAAACTGTCGCAATGGCTCCATGACTCTATCCTTTGGGAAGATGTCTAGTGAGTTCAATATTTATAAGATGGGAAGTCTGCCCCCCGTGCCTAAAACTAGTATACGAGAAGTTTGCTCTATTCACGAAATCACGCAGGAGGACTGCGAGCTTGAAAGATTCTTGTTTGATGAAAACAGTTTTGACGCCACCAGTGCGTCCCTCCTTGAGCCTACCACCGTTGACACAACCGATATGGATTATGAATGTTTCACTTTTTCGGATGATGATGACTCACAGCCCGAATATGAGTCCTTTGAATTTTTGGATGAGTTAGTCGAACCATCCGAATCGGTTGTTTGCAGTGATTTCGAACCTGTGTTGGAGTCTTCGAGTTAGATTCCGCAATAATTCTTTCGCCTCCGAAACTCGAACTCATGTCCTTACCGCCTCACCTTAAATATGCTTACATTGGTGAGAATGAGACCTTTCCCATTATAATATCAGCCTCTCTAGCCTTCGAGCAAGAGAACGCTATTTTAAAGGTCTTACGAGATAGGCGGCAAGTTTTCGGTTGGACTATGGCGGACATCGAGGAGATCAGTTCCATTATAATTGAATATCATATGCAATTGATGGATGATGCCAAGTCAACAGAGGACCCACAGGAACATTTTGGAGGTATTGTGGTTAGTCAACCTCCTCCTTTAGAAGTTGAACCACCCCCCACTTCTTTTAATAAGCTACGAGAATGCCAATATTCCTCTGATTGCTGATCATTCACATTCTCGTTTAGATGCATCACCACCTCCTGTATATTCACATCCACACCTTCCATATCACCACTTCTATCTTCCCCAATTCTTTGTGAATCGCTACAACCTATTCTTCCACCAACTGATACTCTTTACTGATAAATTTTTCAACTGGTTGGTATTAACGTTTGGTCTATGCAAGGTTTGGCAGTAATGTCTAACATAGTTTAAATGAAGTTTGGGGGAAGGCCTTTCTGTATATATTTGTTTTTCTTAACAATAAAAAAATTATAAATAAATAATCAGGGAAGTGCCGGTATTTTGACCCTCTTGGTTTAGTATGACAGTGATGACACTGTCAAGTTCAAGTTTGGGGGTATGCTCGGTACGTCTTCTTCCTTCGCATTCATTTGTACATATTTTTGCATTTGCATATTTATTTGAAAACCCATAAAAATTGAAAATTTTTGAAAAATTATAAAAATAATTGTATTTAATTTTGGCCTTATTTGACTAGAGTTTGACATATAGGTTAACTAGCTAGGAACAACTAGATGTTAGACTTAGTGAATTAAAAACCCTAAAAATAACATTCCTTAAAGTTTAACGGTAGAAAGTATATGCCTTGTAGTTTATTTAGAAATAGGCAAATTTTGGGTTCACTTCTTGGACTAAGTCTAAACAAGGGAAGAGTATTGATGTTCTTATTAGAGTATAAGTTTGAAAAATAGTTCCTAGCTTAAGTCTAGATTCTGAAAATGTATACCCTACAACTTGCACAATCACGCACCTTGAAACTTGGAATAGTAGAAGAGACCTTGAATTGCTTTTGTCTAAAGTCCTTAGTACAATGAAAAAAAAGGTGAATAAAAAAAAATGGACACTGGTTTTTGTGATTACTTAAGGCTGTAAAAATAGAAAAATCTTTAGCGAGGGTGTTTCATCACCTAGTGCCTTAGACCAACTGGTTTGGGAGTCACTGCTAAAAGCCTTGGGTATTGCAAAAACTAGGAAGTACGCTTTAAAGTGCTAACGCATCTTGTAATCGGTTGTTGGTACCTCAAGAAGTATTAACAGTCGCATGAAGGATGTGTAAGCGAAATTCGAAATTCACTAATTAATAAGTGCTTTGGACAATGGACGAGAGTACGATTGCTTGATTTGAATTTCCAAGTGTAGGGGTGATATTTACACACAAGTGGGGATATGTGATTAGAGTTTAGAGGAGAGAAAGGAATGAAGGATAGAACTTATATCTTTAGTAGAGTTGATAGAAATTCCTAAGTGGAGATGGAAACCTAGAAGGAAAACTTAAGAAATGCCGAAAGCTAAGTAAGTCTATAGAACATGTATAATCTTAAGTTAAATAAGGAGGAAGCGTGAAGAATATGGGTGGATAATTTATGAGTCGACGATAATAGAATTCCTTCTTAGAAAACCTAATTGGTGAACAAAAGTCAATGGGCCGAGTTGATAGGATTTTGTGGGTGTAGTCCGCTGAAAACCCTCAGGAGACAACACTCCTCCTACTAGGGACACCTAGAGGTTTAACGGCTTGTTGCACGTGCTCAGTGCAATCGCGTTTCCCTGCGAAAGTGTGGTTAGGATTTTAGTGAATAAAAAAATAAGTTTGCTCGATGACGAGCAAAAGATAAGTTTGGGGGTATTTGTTCAGACCATAATATTGCATTTTTCATTCCCCTATTCTTATCCATTTTATAAATAAACAGGTACTCTTGACGCACGTTTGTTGCATATTACAGGATACAGGCTCTTGGAGCGAATACAGTGAAAAAGACGGAAGTTGATACAGAAAAGGGACTTTTGACCAACAAGTAGACGGATCCTAGTCAAGCCTAGATGAAGAACAGTGCAAGGTCCAAAATGTCGAGGCAAACGGTTAAAAGATCGCTACAAGTTTTCACTGAAGATCTGGAAATGACCAAAAACCCAAATAGAGAAAAGTACTGAAGAAACAGAGAGGAAAAGACACCCTAAAGCATACCCTGAAGTTTGGTGAGCTGAGCTCACCAAAGGGCCGCGGAACCGCGGCCCAAGGCCTACATTTGCCGCGGTTCCGCGGCCGTATAGTGCCCGTGTCGGTGTATTTTTCTCGTGTCGGTGCGTCGGTGCGGGTGTTGGGATTTTCCGAGGGCAAATCTATAATTTCACATCTGCGAGAGTCTGTAACCCTAGTTTTCATGTTTTCCTATAAATTGTAATCACAGATCTGTAAAACGGATGCCTCTTTTCAATCAATAAAATTCAGAATTGCTGGGAGTTTATTCAGATCTGTTCTATATTGCTTGGAGGGAGCCATCAAACTAGTAAGTAATTTTATTTCTTTGCTTTTTATTCTCTTTTAATTAGTATGTTTGTTCGTCCCCTAATGAGCGAGTAATCTCCTCGCTTGTTAGGGTTAGCCTTAGGGAAAGGTTTGAGAGATGAGATCTCTCACCCCTTTCATGCCCCTTCACAAGAATTAGAACTCCATGCATACACGCACAACCGCTCCCTACGGCACCCTACCCCTCGAGGTAACGGTGACACCGTAGTATAAAGGTCCGGTTGCGCGTGTTTTCCATGGGGGTTAGGGTAATTATCGATAAAGGAAGAAGAAGAATCTAGAGGAAGAAACATCTTTCCAAAAGATTCTAATTCACTTTATTGATAATTACCACAACATCTAATAGATCAAAAATAGGGCAATGAAAGCGGTGAGGAAACCTTTAATCTCCAAACTTCCCCTAAACCTAACCCTAGCAAGACTTTAATTTAGATTAATTTAGTTTAGTGAGAGATCTAGTTTTTAGATTTAATCAATCCAATACAACATTTGGAATCAACTCGTAAGGACGCATTAAGATAATTACCCATCTCTGTGGATCGACCCGTACTCACCGGCTAGCTGCAAAGCGACGCCGTTTCTGATTGCGGTTAACACAAATTTTCATATTAATCAATGCTGAGTGGGAGTAAAATATTGGGAATTGGGTGAATATATCCTCAATATATCGGAATTCTTTGTAGTTGGTGATATTTGAGGAAATCACACGGTTTTCGCTTAACGACAAATATTTGGTTTTGAATATCCGTTGTTATGCACCAGCTTCAAACTAATATATATGTACGCTTATTTTATAATGTGATATATAACTTTTTGAAATTATGTTTATGATATTTACCTATATCAGTTGATGATTAGGTAAGGTGCATTCAACAACGGTGTAATTCTTATTAACCATAGCACAGTTTTCAACCTACGACGCACAGGGTTTGAGTTATCAAACTCAGAGGACTTATACAAAGTACTGTATGTTGTCCGATATCCATTAGGACAAAAGGGTTGGTACTTGTACTATAATCTATTTACTTATGACTTCTCTAGTTTTAGACACGTATTTCATTGAAATACAATGTCCAAATTTTGAGAAGTTATAGGTATAAGAATAAAATAGAGAACTGTAACGAACCTAATATTACTATACCTTCGAGTTTTCTTTCTTCAGTAAAATATTGTATTTATTTATTCTTAATATTTTTTGTTTTCTATTAAATATATTATTTTATTGTTCCATCTATTTTTTCCCAAACCCATTTTTTAAAACTAAATCTTAACCTATTCAAAATTAAATGCAAGTCATGACCCAGCCCATAACCCAAATCCAACACCATTTTCATTTTCTTATATAAAAATATGAGCCCAAAAGCCCACTTTCTTTTCATGCAACATCATATATTTAATTCCAATTAAATATATGCATGAACAACTTTGTAGCATATTGGTTAAGTCCTTGAATTTTTATTCCATAAGTCACATGTTCAAATCTCTATTCTTGCAATTAATTTTTTTTATCAATTTTTATTCTTCTCATATCCTACAAATGAGACCTTTCATTTCATTTTCTTTTTAACTCCCAAAATAATTAGAATGGTTATGAGCCATAATTTATTAGAATTCTGGTGGCCATAAATTTTTTTATATCTCACTCATATTTATTTTCATCATCACTCATTTCTATCATTTCACATATCTCTCTTCATCTAGATTCCTCGAAGAAGAACATGACGAAATTCTCAAGAATGTCTCGCTAGAAACGCGAGGCTATCGGCGGATAGACAAGCCCGGTGACAATACCGGCTTGTGTATGTAAGTCCCTTCTCTCTTTCCTTCCCTCCATCTCTTTCTCTTTCTCTTTATTTTTTTTTTATATTTCCATGAAAAAATTTCCTTATCATATCATAGTCTCTAAATAATTAATTAAATAGATACATATATAAATAATGAACACACACAAACATACACACATATATAGTTTGTAAAGTCTTTTTCATTACTCTCAATCCATATGTTAAGATTTCAAAGTGATCGATTAGGATTGCATCATTTGTTATTGTATTTTAAATTACTTTATTTAAATTTGTAAAAGAAAAAAATGAAGTTATGAATAAATACCATGATTTCCTCATTCTCACATATGACATATCAATATTTTTATCTTTAAAATAATTTTTAAAAATTAATTTTCACATCTGGAAATCCTAGGAAAATTAGGATAAATAATAGATAGAATTTCAGGTTTACAGTAAAAATTTCATATCAAACCGAATAACGGTTTAGAAGTTATGTAATTTTTATTCACTGTTTTTAAAATTAGAAAACTGCCAATAAGGGTCTTCTTCAAGAGACCATAACTCTATAATCTTTAATCCAAATTAAGTGTTTTCAGATATTTTGAATATCTATATAGAAATATCTAGATTTTCTTTGTTTTATATTTTTTACTGAAAACTGACGTAAAATATAGAAAACTGTGTTACAATATTAAGTGACGGATCTGGACACAATCTGTCATCATTCGTACACTATTTTTAAATAGGACATAACTCGAACACCCGATATCCGTTCGTGACAAAATTTAGATGTGTAGATGCACAATTGACAGACCTATAATTTCTTGTATATTATATTACTTAAAAACGTATGAAATAACCCGATATAGGCTTTGCAATATAACATATAGTTACTGTCCAGAAATCTGAATTTCTGTTTTAAACGCTGATATTAAAATGATCTTAACTTGAGTTTAAGAAATCCAAACCGTGCGAATCTTAGTGTTTTGGATAAGTATATCGTAATACCTACAATTTTCTAATAATTTTCTTAACCTGAAACCTGATGTAAATTGACCGAAACTATGTTTTAAAAATATGTGACGGTGCCGAATAGATTCTGATCTGTTTTGCGCGACGATACGAAAACAGATATACCTCCCAAACTGGTAGTCGTATTTATGTGAAACTGGAACTCACGCATGAAAAACACTTAGAGCCATATTTCTGTTTATATTCCGCATTCGTTCGACTTGATTAATTAGCCGTACATAATATTTCTTTACTGCATTGTTTATGGTAGTTACTCGATTAATATACTTGACTCATTTCATGCTATTCGAACATGTATACATATTTATCTTGATCATTAAATTGTTTTATGTACATAAAGACGATAATTAAATACTTGAGTTGTATTTTGAAAACTATACAAAATTATTTTTACATAAAACCCCTCAAGTTATACTATATTACAATAAAGACCCTAGTAAACATAGGTGTAAGCGGGACCAGTCTCTTGAGCCTCAGGGAGCCGGAGATATGGATGCTTGCCTATTTAAGGTAAACAACATAATAAACGGTGTTATCAACATGGTAATTGTCTTTGAAAAAGACACAAATCCTGCCGTCCATGTGCAGCGGTTACCGATAACATCAAAACTTAATTCAGGATTTCAATTTCTTTTCTAATTGTTCTGATTCAGACAGAGTCTCATTATAATCAATCTGACTTGAATATGATTCAAGTATAATTTACAATATAACAATTCAATATGATTCCATGAATCCATATATTCAATCTATTCAATCTATATTGACCGAACCGAAACGAACCATGGATATACTTCCATTTACATGATTCTCCAGTTACATCCATAATTCTCCAGTTACATCCATTCCATTTATACGATATCATGGTTTCGGCAAGTCTTCCATTTACAATACAAGTCTTCCATTTACATTTACAAAACAGTATAAACAATACAATTTACAATACAATATATTAATACAATCAAGATATCGCGGGGTTTAAGGGGTAGATTGGTACGGAAGGTGTTAGAAGTGGCACGAGACATCAACAATAAGACGTAATTACATCCATGCCATTGTTTCGTGGTATTATCGACGGAGCCTTGTACTTCCATTTGCATTAATCTCTGGCATATAGAGACTCCTCTCGTATACACTGGCATCCTTCTGTACCAAGCTACAAACAACAGCGTTAACACTAAATACAACAGTATAACCATATAATACAACTTTAAAAGCTATACTCTCTCTCCCTCTTTGCCTATTCTACTTCTCCTTTATCTTTGGGACTTACCGAGCAATTGTTCGCTGACGACATTCCTTCTCTTTCTTCTTTGGAATATTGTAAGGTGGATCGGAAGCACTAGAGCACGAGACCATTCAGGAGCAGGCCCTTGAGCAGTACACCGAAGACCCATAGCTGTAGCCACTTGTACCTATTCATTTTAGTACTTTTCATTTCTGTTATGCCACTGTTTAGGCATTGCTTTCATTCAGATGTATTTACTTTTCCAAGCATTGTACAAAAGAATGTTAATAAATAAAGTTGCTGTTCAATTATATCTTTTATTTCTTATGCATTTTCATTTATTACTTAGATATGCTTAGCGTATTTACTTCAGAGTAAATACGTAGCGGCCTCGTCGCGTCCCCTGCCCGTACACCGGGAAGTGGGGCGTGACAAGAACCATATGTTGCAAGTATCAGGATTCTTCGAGGTGATCGAAGATGTAGATACTTATGCTAGGTATTCCGTTGTAAGTAATATACTTGAGAACTTGCTTCTTTCTCAGGTTACTTATCCGTGAGTACGCTCCTTGATGAATAATGCTGCTTGGACTTCTTCCATTTTAGTTGATATGCACTAGAAACAACTGCTTGATTTTGAATCTGGTTCCAATTAAATTAGTGCTTTTGTTTCTATATTGGATATAGAATGGATTCATATCTTACCGATATTAAGGTATATGGAGCTATCCGGCTTATTCTTAAAATCAGAATCCGGATAAACTCTAGGCACGTTTCAGTAATGGCAGTTTATGGGTTTTCCCGGGCTTTGACGAGGGTTAACATTAGATCAATAGTTACATTGTTTTTGACTCACCACATTTTTAGTAAAATTAATTATTTTAAAAAAACATTAGTAGGAATATGGTAGAACTGGAAGTGATTTCAGAACCACAAACGATTAATAAAAATTTAGTAGAACCTAAAGATTCAATTGGATTCGACAATCCATTAGCCACTCCACAGATTTGGTGGGTAACCTCGGCCACCCGAGAGGTACTTCGGTCTTCCCAAAGACGGTGATAGGAAGGTTTTTGATTACCCAAACTTGCCACTACTGTTGTTCTAGACTATGAGATCTGGAAGGAGGATGAGTATAACGTCGTTCTAAATTAGCTTTAGAAGTGCACGTGTATATGACTCTGCCAGAGGGTTGTTGTAGTCAGTGGGAGCAACCGAAGTATGGTGGGCAAGTAGCTTATGTCTATATATAGACTAAAGCAAGCATAGCGGAGATAGATCGTCTAGTTTTGATATGACAGTCATAGAGTTTGACTTCATCAGAATAATAGATGGACCTGGTAAGAAGGTAGTAGGGTGTGATGTCCTGGTATTTGGATGATATGCTCTTGATAGGAAGTGATCTTCCTATACTACAATCGGTTATACTGTGGTTGTGTAAGTCGATGTTGCGCACCCCGCGGGTTTGCGGGGAGGCGGAATTTACAAAAACGATTTTTACAAAGCTCGCAACACCGACTAAACTTCAGGATCTTAATAGAAACCTTAACTAGCTAACAACTTGGAGGTTCTAACTACTATGAAAAGTGTTATACCTCCTTGAACCATGTCCTTCGGGTCTTCTCCTCCTCCTCCTATTCTTTAGCTCCTAGAAGAACGGATCGAGCTTGCAACGTCGGCCTCTTCGTGTCGAAGATGATCCACCCGAGAGTATGTACTTCAAGCTCCAACCTCTAAACCGAGATAACTAGGGTACCTAGTTTGCTAAACTAGATAGCCTAGAGGATGTAGAGTATCTAATGGAGTGTTTTATCTCATAAGATCCTATGTTTCACAACTCATGTGAGGGTTAGGATCTTTGAGAAAGAAGGAGAGGAAACTTGGAGAGAGAAAGCAAAATAGCAAATGAACTAAGGTAATGGCAAGTGAAGAATGGCTCATGCTCTTCACTCATTGAAGCATGGATTATTTTCACATAGAAAATTACAACCATACTTCAATAGTGCATCCAAACAAATAAACAAATACCAAGAGCCATGCTTCACCCCATGCCACAAAAATCTCCATTTCCAGCTCATTAATCTATTTGTCAAAAATAGATAAAGCAAATAATGAGGTGTCCCCTTCTAAAAGCATGTCATGTAAAAATTATAAGAATGCCCTCACCGTATATACATACCCGCATTTGTATTCCGAAAAATACGAATACAAAAAGATGATAACAATCCAAAAATATAATACTAGGATCCGGTTTAAACCAAAGCCCACTAGTATTATCCGCCTGAAACGACATCCGTGTAGCCAGTACACGTATGTCATCGGAATCCTGCCGTAAAACCATACGGCCTCTACATCATTTCGCCCGAAGGAAGGAAACCCTCTGTGTGGGACTCTAAAGACTCGACAATACGCTGGCAGTGGGTTTAACCACAAGTCCGTCAGCGGTACTAGCCGTACATAACCGTTACCCAGGTATCTGTCGACAAGAAGGCCGATGAGCAAACTCATCTGAACTCCTACTGAGCCTATCTGTGACAATCTCCGTACAGTCCGGTCTGTTCGTCTAAGATACTCGCAAATCGGGCCTAGGAGGATGGTAAATGTCAGACCCCTAACAGCGCAATAAGTCATGCCAGAATATAGCCCAATATACCCTGAGAAACTACTGGAGTGCCTACCAGTAAATCTCGATTGCCCTGACCAGGGACTTTGTGTAATGGCTTTCCGAACACAGCGCGATATCAACCCCCAATACCGGTTGAAACGAATTCTATCTAACCGCTACTGCCTCCAAGTGTTTCAGGACTGCACCCAACTACTACCTGTTTGCACGACTCTTTTGAGCTGCGGTAGGGTAGTAATCTAAGTGCAGTGGGAACACACTGTAAGCCGATCTCGCGCACCCCGCGGGGTCGTGGGGAGGCGGAATTTTCAAAAAAACAATTTTAACAAACTACGCAACACCGGCTAAACTCCAGGATCTATTTGAAAACCTTAAATAACTAAATTACTAGGAGATTTAGCTACTCGGTAAGAGTGTTATACCTCCGTGTACTAGTCCTTCGGGTCTTCTTTTCCTCCTCTCCTTGGCTCCTAGAAGTATGGATCGAGCTTGCGACTTCGGCCTCCTCGCGTTAAAGACGATCCACCCGAGAGTGTGTGTTTTGAGCTCCAACCTCTAAACCGAGGTAACTAAGGTAAATGGTTCGCTAATCCAAGTAGCCTAGGTGATATAGAGAATGTCTAATGGATTGTATTATCTCACTAAACCCTTTGTTTCACAACATATGTGAGTGTAAGGGTTAGAGGAAGAAGGAGAGGAAGCTTAGGAGAGAGAAAGAAAAATGAGAAATGAGCTAGGGTTGTGAAGTGTAGAGAAGGCTCAAGACTTTCAATAAATGAAGTAACCATTATTTTTACATAGAAAATAATAGCCATACTTCAATAGTGCATCCAAACCAATAAACAAATGTCTAATCTATTACTCACACCATACCACAAAAGTCTCCTCCAATTCCATTTCATTAATCCATTTAAGAAAATGGATAATACCAAATAATGAGGTGTCTCCTTCTAGAAGCATTCTTGAGAAAATTACAAGAAAACCCCTCATCGTATATACATACCCGTATCCGTATTCCAAAAAATACGAATCCACTGAGACGATAACAATCCAATAATACAATACTAGGATCCGGCTTAAACCAAAGCCCACTAGTATTGCCCGCCTGAACATCATCCATGTAAAAGTACACATATGTGATCGAAGCCCATAAAATCATACGGCCTCTACATCTTTTTCCCGAAGAAGGTAAACCCTCTGTGTGGGACTCTAAAGACTCGACAGTACGCTGGCAATTGGTTTAACCATAAGTCCATCAGCGGTACTGGCTGTACGTAACGGCTACCCAGGTATCTTTCGATAAGAAGGCCGATGAGCAAACTCATCCAAACTCTTACTGAGCCTATCTGTGACAATCACCGTCCAGTCCGTCTATTCGTCTAAGATACTCGCATATCGGACCTAGGGGGATGGTAAACGTCAGACCCCTAACAACCCAATAAGTCATGCCGGAGTAGAGCCCAATACACCCTGAGAACTACTAGAGAGCCTACAAGTATTTCTCGACTGCCCTGGCCAGGGACTTTGTGTAAATGGCTTTCCAAACACTGTGTGATATCAACCCCCAATACTGGGAGAGACGAATCCTATCCCACCGCTACTGCCTCCAAGTGCTTCGGGACTACACCCAACTACTACATGTTTGCACGCCTCCATTGAGCTATGGTAGGGTAGTAATCTAAGTGCAGTGGAACACACTCGAGACGAAGTAGCGATGGCAAGTCAACGGACTAACCTATACTCATGTCACATGGGAACTGCTTCCTGACGATAGGTATAATACCAACCAGCAGTTCCCGACGAGTCCTGTCCAGTGTAACTCATAACCTAATGAGCACCTGTATACTATCTCCAGCACGACATACTAATGGATGTGGGACAAGACCATCTTCCCTGCTGGGATGAGAAGCGTATACACTAGTCTACTCTGGAGTATCGATGCACCGTCACGATAATCCTACGACTAGAGACCTGTATAAGGATGTGCTTATAGACTACCCAGCCCCCACTAGTGTGACTGCTATTACAACGCTGGTAGTCAAGCAAAGATCCTAAGGGCTCTACTAATATGTATAAGCGATATGCTAAAAGAAACACATGCACATATTGAGGTAGAATCAAACCAGGTAGCATACTACCATTTTGAGCAAGACTGTTATCATAAATGTGAATATCCCAAGCTTCCAATATGTAATATACAATCCAGTATGATACAATAATGGCCTCTAGGGCATATATCACTAACAATCTCCCACTTGCACTAAAGCCATGTATTGGCATATCACAGACCTATCATCTCAATCAGCCTCTCGAACTGTGTCTAAGGGATAACCTTTGTGAGTGGATCTGCAGTGTTGTTCTCTGTCTCTACTCTCCGTACCTCGATCTCCCGGCGATCAATGATCTCCCTGATCAGATGGAACCGCCTCAAGATGTGTCTGGACTTCTGATGGGACCTTGGTTCCTTCGCCAAAGCTATAGTGTCGTTGTTGTCACAATACAACGGTATTGGATCAACAATAGACGGAACCACCTGAAGTTCTACTACAAACTTTCTGATCCTGACCGGTTCTTTCACGGCGTCACATGCAGCGATATACTCCACTTCCATGGTGGAGTCAGCAACGGTGTCCTGCTTGGACTCTTCCAACAAACCGCCCCTCCATTGAGGGTAAAGACATAACCCGACATGGACCTGGAGTCATCCTTATCACTCTGGAAGCTGGAGTCGGCAAAGGTCTCGATCTGGAGGTCTTCTCTGCCGTACACCAAGAACATCTCCTTAGTCCTTCTCAGGTACTTGAAAATGTCCTTCACTGCTGTCCAGTGCTTCTCCCCTGGGTTTGATTGATACCTTCTTACAACGCTCAGGGCGTAAGCTATACTTGGTCTGGTACACAACATCGCATACATTATAGAGCCTACCACAGAAGCGTAGGATATAATAGACATGCGATCCATTTCCAAATCAGTCTTGGGAGACATCTCTTTGGAGAGGGTGATTCCGTGACAAGCTGGTAGATTACCGCATTTTGAATCTTCCATACTGAATCTTTTCAGTATGGTGTCGATGTACCTTGACTGTGAAAATTCCAACATCCGTTTAGATCTATCATGATAGATCTGGATCCCTAGAATGTAGGAGGCATCACCCAGGTCCATCATGGAGAATCTTTGTGACAAGAATCCTTTGACTGATTGTAGCATAGGAATATCATTTCCTATCAAGAGAATATCATCCACGTACAAGATGAGAAATACCACAGTTCTCGCGACAATTTTACTATAGATACATGGTTCATCTGGATTTTTGATAAAGTCAAATTTCTTGATCGTCTTATCAAAATAGATGTTCCAACTCCGCGATACCTGCTTTAATCCATAAATGGATTGAAGCAACTTTCACACCTTTCCGCTGCTCCCACTCTGAATGAAACCCTCCGGCTGATCCATATAGACACACACTTCCAAATTTCCATTTAGAAAAGCGGTATTTACGTCCATCTGCCAAATCTCATAATCTTCGAAGGCAGCAATGGCAAGAAGGATCCGAATGGATTTGAGCATAGCCACTGGAGAAAAGGTTTCATCATAGTCCAAACCAGGTCTTTGACGAAAACCTTTTGCAAAAATTCTCTTGTCTTATAGGTTTCAACCTGTCTGTAGGGTGTTTTTCGTCACCCGATTGAGATGGGAATACGCGTCGCTTGTCAGGCGCATTATAGATTCCCCCTTCCTAGAATAGGCTGGGGTTTATTGATTGTGGGGATCCGAATCTCCTACAGCCGCGGACTAAGCTGTCGTTAATTACCCATCGCCTTTGGAGCGAGGGAACCTTCGATTGACGGGTCAAACTGGTCATGGAAACTCAATGTGCAGTGTACGTATATGTGTATTGAGGGGTTTTGGATATATCGGGGGCTTCGCAGAGTTTATGGGGGTCTCTCTACTCAGATAGCGGGCGGGGGGTCAAGGGGCTAGCAGCCCCTTTGTGGGGTGCGGGGCAGTGGCCTTTTAGAAATTTTTTCTAACGGGGGAAGTGTTGTGTAGTGTGTATGCATATATATAAAAAAGGAAAATAGCATTCGAAGGACGCGTGAGCGCCACCGCCTCACCTTCCTAGTATGCGGACGCTGGACGCTAGCGCCCTACGTGCTTGTTATGCGGGCGCCCCCCGTGCTTGGCACGCAGGCGCTAGGCGTCAGCAGGAAAATGGTCTTAGCCCCTACACTGGGAGTTGTACTCCTGATTGACCTTTGGAATTGAACTCCTGACAGAGAGGACAAAGGGGCTTAGCCCCTGCACTGAGAGTTGTACTCCCAAAAAGAAAGATTTATTATTTTATATATATATATATATATATATATATATATTTGTGGAGTTAAACTCCTAAGATATTTTTGGAGCTGATGAAAGTGGACCCCTTTCTTCTCCCTTGAGCCCGGAATCTTCCCCAATGTGGTGTTTTTGGAGGTGGGTCACCTTCTTCCTCCTCTCTATTGGCTAGATCTTGGAGAAAAGAGGGTGAGATTTGAAAAATCTCCCCTTTTGAAAATTTGATGGAAGATCCGCGTTCCCGTTCAAGGGTTTTGTGGTGAAAAACTATTTCTTTTAGAAAAAGAAGAGTGGAACTCTTTATTTAATTCAAAAAAATGAAGAAGCTTTAGAACCTTAAGCAAAGAGAAGGAGGCACAGAAAAGCTAATTTTTAGGGAGAATGAATTATTCTTTCATTTCATCATCATGTTGCCTTTTATAGGCTTACAAATTTACATATAGCCCCTTGGGCTTTACAAAATGGCATCTTTGCCTATCCCATGCCTCATGTGCTCACTTCTTTTTGCACATGAGCTATGGGCTTCATAAAAATTTGGCTTTCTGCACATTTATATTACATTCATGCATGAAAATTACATCAAACTTATTTATTACATGATTTCATTTTGGCATGGGAGAGGCCGGCCGCGGGGCTCGACTTGGGCATGAGTCCACATGATCTGGGCTTGGGCCCGCTTACTTGGGGTTGAATTTGACTTTGATTTGATCAACCAAGGTGCAATTTTTGACCCCAACAAAGTGCCCCCCATCAATAAATGCACACCGCGTATATGAGTTGTGTGCATGAAATTGATGGATCTTGGAGTTGGACTTCAAGGTGGAACATCATTCCGGGGGCGGAGCATCATTCCGGGAGCATAATTCCGGGGATTGGAGCATAATTCCGATTTAAAGAGCATAATTCCGGAGGTCGGAGCATAGTTCTGAAGATCGATACATGATTCCTGGGATCGGAGCATAATTCCGGAGAGTGGCAGACATTCTGACCGATGCATAATTTCGATGCAGCGGTTGATTCCTAGGCGAAGAATAATTCCGACGAGGAGGTCGTTGCTGCCCTTTTTGTGACTTGGATGGTCGATGCTGCCCTTTTTGCGACGTGGACGGTCGATACTGCCCTTTTAGCGACGTGGACAATCGGTGCTGCCCTTTTAGCGATGTGGACGGTCGATGCTTGACGTGTCTCCGAGACGGAGCATCGGTGTATGACGTATCCCCAAGACGAAGTGTCGCTGTTCGACGTGCCCCCGGCACGGAGTGTCGCTGGTTGACCCGATTCCGAGGTGGAGCATAATTCCAACAGGGAGGTCGCTGGTTGTCTTACTGACTGATATGATTTGGGTTGACATTAGCATCGCTACACTGGAATATGGTACCAGGAGCGAATCATCATCTGCCATGAGAGGATTTGGGGATTTTGGTTTTGGTTTGGCATCAACATCGCTACACTGGAATATGGTAGCAGGAGCGAATCATCATTTGCCATGAGAGGATTTAGGGATTTTGGTTTTGGTTTGGCATCAGCAACGCTACACTGGAATATGGTATCATGAGTGAATCATCATTTGCTATGAGGAGATTTCCCTCGTTCCCAGTTTAACGACTTAGGGGTCATCTGTTTCCTGTTTAACGACTTAGAAGTCATCTATTCCCAGTTTAAAGACTTAGGGGTCTATTGGATCAGAAGTTTGGAATTTTGGGGTAGGGGTTGGCATCAGCATTGCTAACACTGGAGCATAAGTGCTAGGAGCAATTCATCATTTGCCTTTTTCTATTGGGGAGCGATGGCTTAGGAGACAAGTTTAGGTCCCTATCACCTAAGGCTTTCAATTTTATGAGCCGTAAGGGTCCCATGAAAGCATTTTCTCCCTACGAGTCGAAAGGATCTCGTAGGTGTATTTTCTCTTTAGGAGTCGTGGGGACCCCAAAATGTGTTTTTCCTTTGTGAGTCATAAGGATCCTACGAAGGTGTTTTCTTACGAGTCGAGAGGATCTCGCAAGTTTTGTTCTTCTCATGTATCGTGAGGACACATGAGTGGGTCTTCCTAATGGAGCATAATTCCAAGGCGAAGACTGGCCGCGTGACTGTTGATTGCGGTGGGATATGGGTGTGATGAGGATTATTTGAGCCCGTGGATTGTATACAGTAGTCAACTTGGGGACCAACCGTAGGGCTGGGAGAATTTTGGGAAATTAAATTTTGGTTGGCGTCTGCATCACTGCACTGGAATATGGTACCAGGAGCGACTCATCATTCGCCATCTAGGGATTTGAATTTTGGTTGGCGTCTGCATCGCTGCACTGAAATATGGTACCAGGAGCGACACATCATTCGCTATTTTTTTTACCGCGATTGTTCTATCATTTCAGCTTTTCTCATCGCGAAGGTCGTGATTGCCCTATCATTTCGGCAATTTATTCGCGGTTGCCCCATCATTTCGGCAATTTATTCGCGGTTGCCCTATCATTTTGGCTTTATTTTTCATATTTATTTTACTCGCCGATTTTTATTGCGAGTTGCCCTATCATTTTGGCTTTTTTCTTTTATTTACACATTTTTTTATTTACACACATATTTTTTTTATATTCCCAGTTTAACGACTTAGGGGTCGTTTGTTCCCAGTTTAATGACGTGGCGGTCATCTGTTTTGTATGAAATTGGTGGTCGCAGCTTGACAGTTTGTTAACATGCCTTTAGACAGTTCTATCTCTCCTGCCTTGCATTGTTTTTCGACTCAATCTTTGAAGATGAAACAGTCCTTAATGGCATGACTTATCACCATGTGATAGGGGAAATATTTAGGGTTGTCGGTCATATTCGTTTCTTGCGGTCATTTTGATTCTGGCAATTGTAGACCGTTTCTTAGGACGTCTTTGAATATTTTACGGACTTTGTCCCTTCTGAAGGAATAAACCTTATCCGGCCTCTCTTTCAGTAGAGGTTCTCCTCCCTCTCCGAACACTGGCTTCCGAGGTCGGTTGGCATTAGGCCCGCTCATCCCTTGCTTATTTCGTTTAGACGAAGTGTTAAAAGATTCAGTATCGTCGAAATTTCCGCCTTTGCGATTATCGACTTTTCGGTTTCTCTAGGACCTATTTTTATTTTGAGAATCCGAGGAGGACTCCTACTTTGAGCGTTCCAACATCTGGACTTTCCTGGTCAGCTCTTGGAATGTTTTGAGACCCACGGTGCATAGAAACAGGGCTATCCAATTGTTGAGATTTCCGACGAGGAGGCTGACAGATTGGTCCTGCTCTATCGGCGGTTCACATTTGACAGAGAGATTGCGCCATCGGGTTATAAAATCCATGCTGCTTTCGTTGTTCTTTGGCTTGGTCCTTACGAGGTCGGCAATGGTGATCTTATCGCTGACACTCATGAACCTTTGTCGAAACAGTGATTCTATTTGGACGAAAGTAGTAACGGAACCATCCGGTATGCTCGCGTACCAGTTGAAAGCGACATCGGTCAGGCTATTAACAAACTGGCGGAGGAGAAGTGCATCATTGCCCCCAGTTCCTGCATGAGGCTTTAAAATGGGTGATGTGTTGATTCACATTTCCCGTCCCATCAAATCTTCCGAATTTGGGGATGACATAGCCGCTAGAAAATTCTACCAGATCAAACTAAGCAGGATATGGTCTCCCGCTACTGCTAACATCTTTTTGCGCTTCGGCTTCGGCTACCAATGTTTTGACTTTGTTGGCAACCAAATCCATGATTCGATCTTTAGTTAGCGGGCTACTGTCATCGGTAGCCAGGACATTTCCCGAGATAGGATGCGACTGAATTTCATGCGGTCCACCCACCTTTGGATTTGAGAGAATAGGCGTCGGCTGTCTGTTGGATATAGTACCCTCAGAGTCAATTATTGGATCACAGGCACGTGATTGCAATGATTGAGGGAGGACTTATGCCGGTAGGACAGTCTTACTCAAGATGATAGTATACTATCTGGTTTATCTTTATCATCGTGTACTGCTTTACGTGACCTTACAGGTCACTATTGCACGTTGATAGAGCCCTTAGGATTCTTGCTTGACTGCCAGCAGTATGATGGTGATCATATATGTGGGAGCTGTGGTCTATAAGCACATCCTTAAAGTGGTCCCTAGTCGTGGGAGTATTCGAGACAGGGCATCGATACTCCAGAGTAGACTAGTGTATACAGTCGAGACCCCGAAGAGGGGCGGTGGCCGGTCTCACAAGCCATTGGTGTCAGTTGGTTCACCTAAGATGTATACAGGTGCTCATTAGGTTATGAGTACACTGATTGGAAGAATTAAAGTTAACCGCAATCAAGACGGTGTCGCTATGCAGCTAGCCGGTTGAGCACGGGTCGATCCACAGGGAGATGGTTGTAAGTCCTTTCTTGTTTTAGACGACTCAATAAAGAATGAGTATGTGTTTGTTCGATCTAACCTATGTGTATTATTTGCA
This sequence comes from Agapanthus africanus, assembly GCA_030015575.1. Classification (NCBI taxonomy): domain Eukaryota; kingdom Viridiplantae; phylum Streptophyta; class Magnoliopsida; order Asparagales; family Amaryllidaceae; genus Agapanthus; species Agapanthus africanus. The sequence goes on from JASDDO010000308.1 coordinate 372,175, forward strand.
AGTATAAAGTTGTTAAGAAAAAGATACGAGATTATAAGCTAAGGAAATCCGTACTCAAAACCTTTGAGCCGAATCTTGACCAATTGAAGTTAGAGCAATCGGCAACAACGTGGATTAGGGGATTTAAGCGCGGTATTCGTGGAATCCGGCTTATTTACCCTTGTCCTTCCGTTCTTGTCTCTTGCTTTCGCCTCCGGCCAAACTGAACGCAACCGGTCGCGGTTAGGAATCACCGTTACCTTGTTAGGGTAGGGTGCCTAACGGAGCGCTTGCGTATCGTTTGGGCGGAGTTCAATGGAAAATACGGGAAAAGGAAATGAGCAAAGAAACGTTAACTTATAATATCGTATTTCTTCTTAACAATAATAATTACATTCATTCACAAAAAGAACAAAAAAGAGAGAACAAAAAGAACAAAGAAAAGAAAAGAAAAGATTACAAGTAATTAAGTGCATGAATTAAATTGCAAGAAAGTAAAGCCAGATAATAATAAGCAAGTAATAAAAAGCGATAAAAAGAACAAGAAACTAGAACTCAAGACAAGCATGTGATCAATAGCCAACCCTTAAACTTGCAAGCTCAATCAAGAGGTTGCAAGATCAAGGGAAGGGTAGAGAACGCATGTGAAATGAAGCGTTAATTCCATAAGAAAATACGACCCTTGAGATCAATAACTAACCCTTAATCATTCAAGCTCAATGAAGAGGTTGAATGATCAAGAGAAAGCAAGAATCTCAAGGGGAAGAAGAAACAAAAGAGAATGATATAAAAAGCCTTCATCTTCATTGATCTCCCACTCAAAAAGCTCTCACTACAATTTTCATGGAAAAAGAATGAAGAAGAAGAAGAAGAAGACTAAATCCTAAAAAGAAAGAAGAACAAAAGAATGACCCTTGGCTTAGCTCAATTCTGGAGTATTTATAGGCAGAGGGTTGAAGACCTAGGGTAAGAATCTGCCACAATATGAAGTCCCCAAACTACCCCCAAAAAACGACACGACAAGGAGTCAGTAAGGCGGCGGATCCGCCGCCAATACCCCCTATTGGCCGCGGATCCGCCGCACTATAGAGGGTTCAGGGCATGGGCTTTTCTGTAGGTCCCTGGTCTGCTGTCCCCTGTTGTCTGGTACATATATTTTCTGATAATCTTTCCAGAATATCTTCAGAATTCTTAGTCCAAGATTGCTATCTTTTCTTTACTTTTGACTTTATCTCCCTCGAGCTCCGCGCACCCATTGATTCTTGTGCAGCCCCCCTCGTGCTCTGTGCATGTCCGAGACACGAATGACCACTGTCATATGTCTTGTCTCTGGAACTGGTACTCGGCACTGGACGGATATGGATGACCGGAACCCGGCTTTTATCTGCTGTGACAGATGTTCTGTATTTGGTGTAACTGTGGAGATTTTGTCTTGATTTGCAATATTTGTACTGGAAACCTGTATTCTGTAAATATGTAACAAACACGGATTACAAGCACCTACCTATAAACACACGAGCATAAGAATGGGCGGTATAAAATGCAATATTCTGGTATGAACAAATACCCCCAAACTTAACTTTTGCTCGTCCCGAGCAAAACCAATTATTCACAAAAATAAAATCCTAACCGCACTTTCGCAGGGAACGCGATTGCACTGAGCGCGTGCAACAAGCCGTTAAACCTCTAGGTGTCCCTAGTAGGAGGAGTGTTGTCTCCTGAGGGTTTTCAGCGGATACTACCCACAAAATCCCGTCAAGCTAGTGTCATAAGTTAACGTCGATTCTACTCCTACAGTTTAGTATTTACATTAGAAACTCTATCATCCTAAGTTAGAAATATCCAACCCTAATTTTTCACACCTCCTATCTGTTTTAACTTTAGATCCTATACGTTCCAAAAAAGTTTAGAAAGATGTTGGTTCTCCTGAGTTTTCCTTCTAAAGTGCGGTCTCAAATCAGGGATTTTTATCAACTTTACAGAAAACACAAGTCTTATTCTTTATTTCTATCTCTTATCCAAACATCAATTGTATATCCCTACGTGTGTGTATATTTGCACCCCTACACTCAAGAATTCAATTCAAGCTATAATACCCTTGCCCTAATACCAAATACTACTTCTTTTCATTAAGGATGGACGGATTTGCTCACACACCTTTCATGCGACTATTAATGCTTCTTGAGGCACTAACGGCCGATTACTGAATGTGTGAGCTTAAAGCGTAAATAGCAGTTTCCAGGTCTTGACTTTATTCTATTTTTCTTTTTCTTTTTCTTTTTCTTTTTCAAGACCGGATATATTTTTCAACATGCTCTTTTGGTGTTTAGCTTTAAATACCGTTTTTTCTTTCATACTAGGCTTTTAGGCAAGAGTATTTCTAGGTATCCTCTACTATCCCAAGTTTCAAGGTGCGTGTAAGTGTAGTTGTAGGGTATATACTTTCTAAATTTGAACTCAAGAAAAGAAACTATTTTTCAGACTTATCCTCCGGTAAAGCTTCAATACTTTCCCTTTATCTTGACTTAACTCAAAAACTGAACTCAAGATTACCAATTTCTCAAAAAAAACTGTAAGGACGTACACTTACCAAAGTTAGACAGAATGAGGGTGATTTTTAGGGTTTTCAAATCCTAAGCCTAGAATTTAGTTATTTCTATCATATCAACTAAACTTTCGGAATAAAGATCTAAGTTACCCTATTAGCTAACTTGACGACAAAGTTTTTATATTTTTTGGAAAAATTTTCGATTTTTATGGGTTTTTAAATAAGGTATGCAAATGCAAAATATACAAATGAATGCGAACGAAGAAAGCTTACCGAGCACACCCCCAAACTTAAACTTGACAGTGCCCTCACTGTCAGGCTACACCAAGAGGGTCAAAATTGTCGGCGCTCCCTAGAAACAAATTATATACAAAACAAAAAGGAAAACAAAAAATATATACAAAAAAGGAGTCCCCCCCAAACTTAAGTAAAACAGTGTTTCCACTGTTAAGCGTTGAAATTCAGGATTAGGGGGGAAAGAGAACAGTATCAAGCTATACAAGGCCTTACACAGGCCAAAAGTTAACACCAACCATTCAAAGATTTTATCGCTATAATGTACCGGTTGGTGGAAGAAGGCGTAGAGGAAAGAGATGGAGAATACGCGAGACCATATGCGGAGAGAAGCGGGATATGGTCTCGGTATATGAGAGGAAGAAGAATGGCGGAAGGGAAAAAGAAGTGGAATACGAACTTGAGGGTGCAAATGGAATAAATAGATTAGCACAATTTGGGATGACCGATGTGTGAAAAGCGATTGTGCTAATATATTTATCCGTCGAGAAATGGGGTCAAATCCCTCAAGATTCGTGAGAAACCATGGGTACGCCGAACTCGGTAAACCAGACACAGGAAGTGAAAATGGTACGGGTTCTTGCAAGGTCGGAACGATGGAAAGGATGGAGGGAAGTGGTTGAGGAAGGGTATCGGTTAAGGGTTCTGGAGGGTGTACACAGTCAGTGAAAGGAACAGGATGAATTGGAAAATCCGACTCATCATCTAGAACTGTTTCATCCTCAAAAATATCCTCAAATTTCTCCTCAAAGTTAAGCTCATCCATGCATATTTCATCAAAGTCCAGACGCATATGTTGTTCGGGAAAAACATTTAATGACTCGGGATGATGAATTGGAGAGAAAAACTCAGTCAAATCTACGGGTTCATCATCCAAAATAGTCCCAGCGTCAATATCCTTAATCAAGTGAAAGTCAATTTTCTCAGACACCTCATCAAAAGCATGGATTTCAATCAATTCAGGTTCTAAGATGGAGGTGTAGAGGTCAAAAGGATTGGGTGTGGTTTCACTTGGCAAGGTCCCTTCACAATTTGGCAAATCAAATACTACAAAGTCGCACAACTCATTAAACATTCTATCTTCAACTGATAATTCATTTGGGACGCTTGATAGACTTTCAACACAGGAGTTGTGGGATTCAATTTGAGACGGGTAGGTTTGATTTGGAAGGGTATACAGCTCACTTTCTCCACTCAAATTCACATCCTGTCCTACCGCCTCTTCATACAGTGGAAAATTTGGAGCTAGTTGGAAACTAGCTACCGGGTCAGTAGGTTGTATGAGAGCGGCCATGGACGCATTCAAATCCATCATCTGTTGGCTTGACGCTACCCTAAAGTCTTCCAACGACTGTTCCAGACTAGACATGGGTTGTGAAGGGGTTTCAGGAAAAGATTCAAAGTTGTTTGGATACTGAAAACTCCCAAATGGCGGTTCTGAAGCAATGTCTAGGGAAGGTGCAAAAGTAGGGTAGGATTGGTAGGAATTGAATAGCTGGACAGGAGCAGGATCAACATCTGGATAGGAAGGTGAATGGAATTGTTGATCCCAAGAATTTGAAGGGGTGAAAGGAGTGAAAGATCGGCTACGGGATTGTTCAATACGTTCAGCAATAGACATAGGTCTTGGAGTTGCAACATGACTCGAAGAAGGGGTATCAACGTAAGAAGGGGTGAATGTATGAAATGGTTGATACGAAGTGGATTGCGGAGTCAAATTGTTTGTCCTAGACGCGTCTATCCGATCTCTCAATGAAATCTTTGGCATGGATGGATCGTTCGAAGTTCGGCCAAAGCAAGAACCGTAAGAAGTAATGTCTGGTTGGGGATACCAAAGTTCGGCAAGAGTTTTTCGAGGTGGGGTACCCATGATATGAAGAGAGAGAAAGAAAGGTAGAGAAAAGGAGGGGAAAAAGAATGTGATTTTTTTTATATAGTTTATATATTAACAGAAGAATGAAATATACACACAAAAAGAATATGGACAAAAACAATCACGACACAAAAATACCACACACCTAATCGTTCTAGGGTTCACCTAGGTCAACTAGACCTGCTCCAGAACTTGATTGTCGAAGTAAAACTGTGTCGAGAAACGGGCTCAAGATACACTGATCACGAGGCCAGGTAAGTGCAGAGATAAGGGGAGGTTTTCCAACGCTTTCGCGAAGTTCCTTAATTAAATAACCCTTTCTCTTTTGGCGGTTGCGCCGTTAACACTTTCCTAGACACCTCGTAAACAATATACCGTTAAGCGAGGTTCTAAACACAGTTAACTTCTCCTAGTGAGCGCGAAGTCCTCAAGGCTTAAAGTCTAATTTCTTTTAAAATTTGTGCGGGTAAACGTTATGCTCAAGTTCGTGATTTGTGGGCCACGGAAAAGGTGATGAAATCCTTTACCGTATGTTGTGGGGTTCGCTTGCCCTTAAGTCCGTATTAATGTATGCAATGCGCAATTCAATAAAAATTCTATAAAGAATCAAACAATCGTTTTTTAGTTTAAGCGCGGCACTGCAACAAATACGGGTTAGTCAATTTTTAGCGTTTGCTAGCGAACTTGCAAAGAATCCTGCAAAGAATAGAATATTGGATGCGTCAGATTTGAGAAGAAGGTGTTTAAGAAATACGTACCGTTACGTTTTTGGGTTAGGAAACCCCCGTTGAATCAAATCCGGTAAGCTTGGAAAGTTCGCTTACGCGGGTCAAACTACCCGGATCTTTGGCACTGTACTTCGCAATCACCTTAGCCTTGAATGCACACTTTGCTCCCACAATCGCAGTTTGCAAATACGCAAAAATCTGCACACTTGCCCACAAAAATGATCAAAAAGAAAAAGAAAAAAAAAGACTTTTTTTTATAAATATATACAAAAAGAATATTAACCCGAATAACAAGAAAGAAAATACGCTACCGTCTCCCCGGCAACGACGCCATTTGATTGGAAGAATTAAAGTTAACCGCAATCAAGACGGTGTCGCTATGCAGCTAGCCGGTTGAGCACGGGTCGATCCACAGGGAGATGGTTGTAAGTCCTTTCTTGTTTTAGACGAGTCAATAAAGAATGAGTATGTGTTTGTTCGATCTAACCTATGTGTATTATTTGCAAGTATAAAGTTGTTAAAAAAAAGATACGAGATTATAAGCTAAGGAAATCCGTACTCAAAACCTTTGAGCCGAATCTTGACTAATTGAAGCTAGAGCAATCGGCAACAACGTGGATTAGGGGATTTAAGCGCGGTATTCGTGGAATCCGGCTTATTTACCCTTGTCCTTCCGTTCTTGTCTCTTGCTTTCGCCTCCGGCCAAACCGAACGCAACCGGTCGCGGTTAGGAATCACCGTTACCTTGTCAGGGTAGGGTGCCTAACGGAGCGCTTGCGTATCGTTTGGGCGGAGTTCAATGGAAAATACGGGAAAAGGAAATGAGCAAAGAAACGTTAACTTATAATATCGTATTTCTTCTTAACAATAATAATTACATTCATTCACAAAAAGAACCAAAAAGAGAGAACAAAAAGAACAAAGAAAAGAAAAGAAAAGATTACAAGTAATTAAGTGCATGAATTAAATTGCAAGAAAGTAAAGCCAGATAATAATAAGCAAGTAATAAAAAGCGATAAAAAGAACAAGAAACTAGAACTCAAGACAAGCATGTGATCAATAGCCAACCCTTAAACTTGCAAGCTCAATCAAGAGGTTGCAAGATCAAGGGAAGGGTAGAGAACGCATGTGAAATGAAGCGCTAATTCCATAAGAAAATACGACCCTTGAGATCAATAACTAACCCTTAACCATTCAAGCTCCATGAAGAGGTTGAATGATCAAGAGAAAGCAAGAATCTCAAGGGGAAGAAGAAACAAAAGAGAATGATACAAAAAGCCCTCATCTTCATTGATCTCCCACTCAAAAAGCTCTCACTACAATTTTCATGGAAAAAGAATGAAGAAGAAGAAGAAGAAGACTAAATCCTAAAAAGAAAGAAGAACAAAAGAATGACCCTTGGCTTAGCTCAATTCTGGAGTATTTATAGGCAGAGGGTTGAAGACCTAGGGCAAGAATCTGCCACAATATGAAGTCCCCAAACTACCCCCAAAAAACGACACGACAAGGAGTCAGTAAGGCCGCAGATCCGCCGCCAATACCCCCTATTGGCCGCGGATCCGCCGCACTATAAAGGGTTCAGGGCATGGGCTTTTCTGTAGGTCCCTGGTCTGCTGTCCCCTGTTGTCTGGTACATATATTTTCTGATAATCTTTCCAGAATATCTTCAGAATTCTTAGTCCAAGATTGCTATCTTTTCTTTACTTTTGACTTTATCTCCCTCGAGCTCCGCGCACCCATTGATTCTTGTGCAGCCCCCCTCGTGCTCTGTGCATGTCCGAGACACGAATGACCACTGTCATATGTCTTGTCTCTGGAACTGGTACTCGGCACTGGACGGATATGGATGACCGGAACCCGGCTTTTATCTGCTGTGACAGATGTTCTGTATTTGGTGTAACTGTGGAGATTTTGTCTTGATTTGCAATATTTGTACTGGAAACCTGTATTCTGTAAATATGTAACAAACACGGATTACAAGCACCTACCTATAAACACACGAGCATAAGAATGGGCGGTATAAAATGCAATATTCTGGTATGAACATACACCGGACAGGACTCGCCGGGAACATGCTAGTTGGTATTATACTGTCAGATAGCAGTTCCCTGGTGACATGTGTACAGGTTAGTTCATCGACCTGAGATCGTCATTTGTCTCGTGTGAGTTCCCACTGTGCTTTGATTACTACCCTACCACGGCTCAAAGGAGTCGTGCAAACAGGTTTTAGTTGGGTACAGTCCCGAGCCACATGGAGGCAGTGAGCGGATCGGCAGGGGTTCGTCTCTCTCGGTATTGGGGGTGAGATCGCGCTGTGTCTAGGTGAGCCATTACACGAAGTCATTGGCCAAGGTAGGAGATTTACTGGTAGGTATTCCAGTAGTATCTCAGGGTATTCTGGGCTACACTCTGACACCACTTGTACCGCTTTTAGGGGACTGACTTTTACTAACTCCCTAGACCCGACATGCGATGCTCATAGACGAACGGACCGGACTGTACGGATATTGTCACTTACAGGCTCAGTAGGGTTTCAGGATGAGTTCTCTTATCGACCTCCCTTTTGGTCAATACCTGGTATCCCGTTACGTACGGCTAATACCTCTGACGTGCTAGTGGTTAAATCCACAGCCGTTGTATTGACGGGTCTTTAGATGCTCCCACAGACAGTTTCTCAAGTTTCGGGCGAAACGTTGTAGAGGCCGTATGATATATGGCAGGGTTCGATCTTATACATGTGGTATTGCACGGATCATGATCGGACGGATCATACTAGTGGGCTTTGGTTTAAGCCGGATCCTAGTATTAGATTTGTTGGATTATTTTAGTCTTATCGCATTCGCATTCAGTCGGAATGCGGATGCAGGTATGTATATACAGGTGAGGGATATCCTTATGATCCGTCACGAGTTTACTTTAGATGTTGCCGGATCTTTTTGTTGGACCAAACATTTGGATTAATGTTTGGATAATGGAAATTGTAAGCTATATTTCATCATGACATGCATTAAATGTGACATGGACACATTAGTGACTCATGGTCTCGTTTTATGTGTTAATGTCACATTATGTGATGTTTTTGGGTTGATATGAGAGGAGGAGAGAGAGAGGGGCTGCCATGAGTTAAGTTTTTGGTCTTGTATTATTTTCATAACACTCTCTCACTCTCATTCTATCACAAGAAAAGAAAAGAAGAAAAAGCCTTCTCTTCTTCTTCTTCTTCTTCTTCTTCCTCTAGCGTGCATTCTCCATTAATGGCAATATCTCTAACCTCCATCCAAGCAATGGATGCAAGAGGCAAAGTGATCACAAACATTCTCTACAACACCTTGGACACGTCGGCTAGCACACTTCGTGCCTGAGTTGCCTCGTTCAGAGGTGGGAGCCCGTAAAAAGATTTCTCGATGTGGTGCCCTTTCCGACGAGGAGATCGAGACCGGAGATGCCGCGAGGAGATCGGGATGGTGGCCGAAGACCGAAGGACACGGATTGCTCGGTATAGCTCTCTACCCTCTCTCTAGTTTGCTAGTAGTAGGTTAATGGTCCGAACTTGGTTTTTTTTTTAGTATGCGGTAGCGCCGGTTTCCAAGTTAAAGAAAAGTTTCGTTTCCGCATTTTGGCCTCGTACAGACGGCCGGGGCGCTACCGTAGACTTACATGGTATCAGAGCCACGCCATTAACCTTTTCTAGCTTGCTCTAACGTGTTTAGAACTCGATCGATCGAAATTTCCAAAAACCACAATTTCAAAAATGAACTTTCTGTCGAAATTTTTCTGTGGTCAAAAAATTATTTGGTGTATTGCAGAAATTCGTGCAGGGTTTTTTAAGAGTTCTGGGAAATTTTGGTTCACTGATATTCCTGTAGCGCCGCGGAACCGCGGCCATACCCACGTTCTGGCCGCGGTTCCGCCGCAGAATTGAATCAACAGTGCACCAAAATTTCCAGATTTGTCCCTGACTTGGAAATGGGGTTTTTGGTAAATCTTGTTTGGGCCCAGATTTTTTATGAGTACTGGGTATTGTGCTTGGGGCCCCTTCGGGAATTTTTGTCGATCGAAAATTTTAAACATGTTAGTTCACAGTATTTACATTATATCTGCGACCGTGAATGTCACTTGATCGGTAAATCCTGTCTAACTGCTATAGCCCTTTTAGACGGATTTGCGAACGTGACATTCACGTTGATGTTCTGTGTTGTGCTGTGATGTTGCGGATTTGTCGTGGTGGATAGCCTGGATGCAATGTTAGTACAATTTGGTTATTATGTACATTTGATATTGCGGGGCGAGCGTCCGACATGTGGACTGCCGTCACTGCCTGTTTGTATATTATTCTTTTAGGGCACGACCGGGCTGAGGTCGATGTACCCATTGTATATATTTTACTTTCTGTACTAGGATTACCCGTGATGGGGTGCACGGGTAGCCGGGTTCTAGAGGGCAACGGGCCCGCATCTCATGGCTTTGAGAATGAGGGGGGTTCACTCTAGAATTGGCGGGCTATTCGCCGCACTCGCAGGGGGTATAGGTTGACCCAAGGAGGAGTGCCCAAGTTACCGGATTCCGTGAAGTGCTGGGTGGTCCATTCACGTAGTTGAAGGGGGCTGTCTCGCTTCAGGTTTTGGCGGGTAACTTGCCGCGCCCGTAGGGGTCTAGGATTTCATTGCACAGGCTATCCACACGACCAGGGGAACGTCGGGTTTCAGTAGCGGCTCTATGAAACCCGGGGATCCCAGATTATCTGTATTGTTCTGTGATGCTTATTACATTTATGTGATGTTGCATTTTATCACGCCTTGAGCGATTATTATATATTGATATATATACTAGTAGATGTTGTATATGTTTTGCATCCGCGCTAGTCCAGTCCCCGCTCTGTCGTTAGTTAAGTAACCTAACGGGTGATGACGGGACCCAGTGGCGAATGCGGATGGCATATACGTACATCGTATTTTCGTTCTTTATTGGTGTGATCAATTGATGGGACTGCATTGATTCGGATCAATTCAAGCTAAACAAACCTATTCTGATGTTGTTGGAACATTTTTCAAAAAGCTGTTATTGCAAGGGCGTTCTCTTTTATTTTGCACAGTGGTATTCGGTTATGAATATTCAGCACCTCAGTCGACGAGGCAAGGGCCGAGATCCCTTCACCGGGAGTGACCCCTTGGACAGAAGTTTGCGTCAGGGTAATAACTTCACTATAGCCGATTGCCTTATGGTTTGCATCGTGGTATTCAGTTGGAATATCCTGCACCTCATTCTACGGGGAAAGAGCCGAGATCCCTTCACCGGGAGTAACCTCTTTAGCAAAGGTTTTCGTCACCGTATTTTTATAAAAAGTTATCCGGTTCCTTCAACGATATCAAGTTCATTACGTTACAGGTTTTTCGCCAGAAACCATTCGTAGCCCTCCGTCATTTCAGACGGGTAGCACTTAGTATTCATGCTATGTTTTTTGGCCTTAGTCAAGGCATAGTGTATGGTAGCTATTTGTTACTTTTCTGTTGCATAGATAGATGCGTTGGTTTGGGACAGTCGTACAGCCTTGTTGGCCCTAGTCAAGGGCTTGTACGGGTGGGTTCAAATTAACCTGGACAATGACGGGTAGAACTTGACATGTGACTTATGATTTGTTGGCCTTAGTCAAGGTCATAAGAGCATGGGGTAAAAATCACATCGGGAGTTTCTAAAGAAACTGAAACTTGCCAGATATGCGCATAACTTCTGGAGTGTGATAACGTGAGTGGATTCCATCACGTTATCATGCGATGATAGTTGGATCCCGATTCCCACTGATGAGTTGATTTACTCCTCGGGTGATCCCGACTAATTCTTCTTTCAGGTTTGGAGGAGAATTTGACGTTACAGTGGGAGGTTTCCTGATTAGATAAATTGATAACCATTCTGATCTAGGTTAGAGTGCACGCTGAGTGTTTCTTTTCTCTCTCTCTTTGGCAGCGACCATGGCCCGACCCTTGACTATGACTCAGTGACCAAAATTAACCGAACCTTCTTAAACACTGGCTTTTGGATTGTCAGAGTTGCATACCTCATTGCCACTCCTACTTTTACCCTTTTCTCCAGAACACCCCATATTACTACGAACGTCCACTTCCATTGGATAAAACCATCGTATGGTCATATACGAACTCGAAGGAACTTGTTCCAGATTCGAGGATGGTTTCCGGTTCTGGAGAAAACGAATAGGACTATTCAGTTTTCTTTTCCTTTTACCTTCTCTCGGGTTGCGAGTGCTCCTTGGATTAGGACAGTACACCTATTACGCTAATTGGATAGTCTTCTTCCAAACATAGGCAGGTGCCGAACGGTGGGGAATGAAGAAAACCAATTGGCCTAACGATGGTGTACATAAGATATTAAGTAAAGACAAATAAAGGGATTAGAAAGAGGGCAAAGTAAATTGCGACTGCTATTCACGACCAAAACCAAGTATTTCATCGCCACTCCTACTTCACCTTTGTATTTCTCCAGAACACTCCGTATCATTACGAAGATCCACAGTCATTTGGATACTCCATCGTATGGTTATATACGAACTCGAAAGGAACTTGTTCCAGTTCGGGGATGGATTCTGGTTCAGGAGAAATAGGAATAAGGTTTATTCAGGTGTCTTTTCCCTTTACCTTCTCTCGGGTTGCGAGTGTTCCTAGGATTAGGACAGTACACCCATTATGCTTATTGGATAGTTTTCTTCCAAACCGTAGGCTGGTACCGAAAGGTAGGGAAGGAAGAAAACCATTTAGCCTAAGAGGGTGTACAGAAGGTAATGACTAAAGACATATGAAGGGAATTGGAGAGATGACGAAGTAATATACGGTTACAGTTGTGAATCTGGATAATGGAAGAGGCATTACTGGGAATACCCGCATACCCCTTCAAAACATTTACATGTTTCAGTTTCACTGTGTACTGTTAAAAGAAAATTGATTTCCCAATTTGACACTTGCTCCAGGGTATGTATTTACCAGGAATGATTCTCACATCTGTATGGTTTTACAGATGATGAGTGGGAGTAAGTTATTGGGAATTGGGTAATCATCCTCATTATATCGGGATTCGTTGTAATTGGTGATATTTGAGAAAATCACCTGGGTTGTTTGCCGGACGGCAAATATTTGGTTTCGAATATCCCTTGTTATGCACCAATTTCAAATTGATATATCTGTACGTTTATTTTTATAAAGTGAGATATAACTTTTTGAAATTATGTCTATGACATTTACCTATATCAGTGGATGGTTAGGTAAGGAGCATTAAACAGCGGTGTAATTCTTCTTAACCATAAGTACAGTTTTCAACCTACGACACACATCGAATGAGTTATTAGAATCAGGGGACTTATACAGAGTATTGTATGTTGTCCAGTGTCCATGAGGACAGAGGGGTTGGTACTCGTACTATATTCTGTTTACTTGTGACTTCTCTAGTTCTTAGACATGTGTTTCGTAGAAATGCAACGTCTAAGTTTTGAGAAGTTATAGGTATAAGAATAAAGTAGAGAACCAGGTGTTGCAAGTATCAGGATTCTTCAAGGTGATCGAAGATGTAGATACTTGTGTATGGTATTCAGTTGATAGTAATGATTAAGAGAACTTGCTTCTCTTTCAGGTTACTCATAATTGGAAACACTCCTAAGTTGAGTAATGCTGATCGGCCTCTCTCCATTTAGTTGACATGCACTGGAGACAGCTGCATGATTTGAATCTGGTTCAATTAAATCAGTGCCTCTGTTTCTGTATTGGATATAGAACAGTTCATATCTTAACGATGTTAAGGTACGGAGAGTTGTCCGGCTTATGCTTAAAACCAGACTCTGGATAACTCAAGGCACGTTTCCGTAATGGCAGTTTGTGGGTTGACCCGGGCTATGACGAGGGTTGACTTTCTACCATCTGGAAGATCAATAGTGATATTGTTCTTAACTCGCCACAGTTTTAGTAAAAATGGATTTTTTCAGAAAATAGAAGTGGGAGTATGGTAGAACTGGAAGTGATTCCAGAACCGCAAACGATTACTGAAAATTTAATAGGACCTAAAGATTCAATCTGGCTTGACATTCCATTGGCCACTCCGCAGATATGGTGGGTAACCTCAGGCACCCGAGAGGTACTCCGGTAGCCTCAAGAACGGTGACAGGGAGGTTCTTGTTTACCCAGACTTTCCATTGCTGTTGTTCCAGGCTATGAGATCCGGCAGGAGGGTGAGTATAGAGTCTTTCTAAACTAGCTTTAGAAGTGTACGTGTATATTATTCTGCCAGAGGGTTGTCGTGGTCAGTGGGAGCAGCGGAAGCTAAGTGGGGACTTGACACTACTGTTGTTCCAGGCTATGAGACCCGGCAGGAGGGTGAGTATAGCGTCTTTCTAAACTAGCTTTAGAAGTGTACGTGTATATTATTCTGCCAGAGGGTTGTCGTAGTTAGTGGGAGCAGCGGAAGTATAGTGGACAGGTAGCTTATGTCTATTTATAGACTAAAACAGATATAGCGGAGATAGATCATCTATTTCTGATGTGACAGTCATAGGTTTGACTTCATCAGAATAGGGGATGGATCTGTTAAGAAGCTAGTAGGGTGTGATGTCCTGGTATATGGATGACATACACATAGTAGGAAGTGAAATTCTTATACTACGATCGGTTATACTTTGGTTGTCACACAGTGGTTTCTCCACATAGGATATAGATATAATATCAGACATTCTGGTTACTAGATCTATGGTTTTAGATCTAGATTTGGGAAGTGTCCCAATCAGGGTACTTACGCAGCATTCTAAAGGTATTTAGAATGAACGACTCCTGGCACGGTAGTGTACCTGTAGGTGATGGAGTCACCCTCTCTAAAGGTGTCTTACAGACTAAAGGGGAGAGGGATGTGCATGATTGGCAGATCACTTGCTTAGGCAATTGAGTCAACCATGAGATGTCAAGTACCACACCAGATATTGTTTTTGCACGAGATGCAATAAGTTGATATTGATCCAATCCTGGAGAAACATTCGGAAGCAGTTTTAGAACATAAGTGGATGTTCTAGAGATATGATAACGACAGCCTCATTCGGGAGACAGTTATCATTCCAGGCTTCTAAGGTGACCTCGATGACAGAGTGACTGTCAGAGTTGTAGTTTTCCCTCTCACGAGGGGCAGTATTTTGGACAGGTGGTCCAAGCGGATACTGAGGGAAGTGTGGCGCAGAATACTGATTAAGTTCAGTTGACGATACAGTCTAAGTAGTTTGGATTTAGAGTTCATTTATGAACTAGGTCCCATCAGATATCCAGACATATTCTAAGACAGGTATTGCTCATTTCGGGAGATGGCTTTCTCCGCGAACTCGAGATAAAGAGAGACATAGAAAGAAACATAAGGGCGGATCCACTCACTGAAGCTATTCCTCGAACGCTATAGTTTCGCAAACGGGATTTGTGAGACTGATTAGTAGAGGAGTTGGATGTTCGGTATCACACGGGCTGTGAGTATGCGACATCGCAATAATTAGCCTTGAGTGCAAGTGGGAGATTGTTGGATATAGTGCCCTCAGAGTCAATTATTGGATCACAGGCACGTGATTGCAATGATTGAGGGAGGACCTATGCCGGTAGGACAGTCTTACTCAAGATGATAGTATGCTATCTGGTTTATCTTTATCATCGTGTACTGCTTCAGGTGACCTTACAGGTCACTATTGCACGTTGATAGAGCCCTTAGGATTCTTGCTTGACTGCCAGCAGTATGATGGCGATCATATACGTGGAAGCTGGGGTCTATAAGCACATCCTTAAAGTGATCCCTAGTCGTGGGAGTATTCGAGACAGGGCATCGATATTCCAGAGTAGACTAGTGTATACAGTCGAGACCCCGACGAGGGGTAGTAGCCGGTCTCACAAGCCATTGGTGTCAGTTGGTTCACCTAAGATGTATACAGGTGCTCATTGGGTTATGAGTACACCGGACAGGACTCGTCGGGAACATGCTAGTTGGTATTATACCTGACGTCAGATAGCAGTTCCCTGGTGACATGTGTACAGGTTAGTTCATCGACCTGAGATCGTCATTTGTCTCGTGTGAGTTCCCACTGTGCTTTGATTACTACCCTACCACAGCTCAAAGGAGTCGTGCAAACAGGTTTTAGTTGGGTATAGTCCCGAGCCACATGGAGGCAGTGAGCGGATCGGCAGGGGTTCGTCTCTCCCGGTATTGGGGGTGAGATCGTGCTGTGTCTAGGAGAGCCATTACACGAAATCCTTGGCCAAGGCAGGAGATTTACTGGTAGGTATTCCAGTAGTATCTCAGGGTGTTCTGGGCTACACTTCGACACGACTTGTACCGCTTTTGGGGGTCTGACTTTTACCAACCCCCTAGGCCCGACATGCGATGCTCATAGACGAACAGACCGGACTATACTGATATTGTCACTGACATGCTCAGTAGGGTGTCAGGATGAGTTCGCTCATCGACCTCACTTTTGGTCAATACCTGGTAGCCCGTTACGTACGGCTAATACCTCTGACTTGCTAGTGGTTAAATCCACAGCCGGTGTATTGACGAGTCTTTAGAGTCCCCCACAGATAGTTTCTCAAGTTTCGGGCGAAACGTTGTAGAGGCCGTATGATATATGGCAGGGTTCGATCTTATACGTGCTGTATTGCACGGATCATGATCGGACGGATCATACTAGTGGGCTTTGGTTTAAGCCGGATCCTAATATTAGATTTGTTGGATTACTTTAGTCTCATCGCATTCGCATTCAGTCGGAATGCGGATGCAGGTATGTATATACAGGTGAGAGGTATCCTTGTGATCCGTCACGAGTTTACTTTAGATGTTGCCGGGTCTTTTTGTTGGACCAAACATTTGGATTAATGTTTGGATAATGGAAATTGTAAGCTAGATTTCATCATAACATGCATTAAATGTGACATGGACACATTAGTGACTCATGGTCTCTTTTTATGTGTTAATGTCACATTATGTGATGTTTTTGGGTTGATACGAGAGGAGGAGAGAGAGAGGGGCTGCCATGAGTTAAGTTTTTGGTCTTGTATTATTTTCATAACACTCTTTCACTCTCATTCTATCACAAGAAAAGAAAAGAAGAAAAATCCTTCTCTTCTTCTTCTTCTTCCTCTAGCTTGCATTCTCCATTAATGGTAATATCTCTAACCTCCATCCAAGCAATGGATGCAAGAGGCAAAGTGATCACAAACATTCTCTACAACACCTTGGACATGTCGGCAAGCACACTTCGTGCCCGAGTTGCCTCGGTTCAGAGGTGGGAGCCCGTAAAAAGATTTATCGATGTGGTGCTCTTTCCGACGAGGAGATCGAGATCGGAGATGCCGCGAGGAGATCGGGATGGTGGCCGAAAACCGAAGGACACGGATCACTTGGTATAGCTCTCTACCTTCTCTCTAGTTTGCTAGTAGTAGGTTAATGGTCCGATCCAGGTTTTTTTTAGTATGTGGTAGCGCCGGTTTCCAAGTTAAAGAAAAGTTTCATTTCCGCATTTTGGCATCGTACAGACGGCCGGGGCGCTACCGTAGACTTACACTGTCTTGGGACACTGTTTCCCGGTTCACGTGTAGAACCCTGCGCTTGATTGGACGGCTGAGAGGCAACTTGGTCCGTGAGCTACATCACGACATTCATCAAGTCGTCAATTTTGGAGTCAAGTTTGGCCATCTCCTTATCTTTAATTCTGAGTTGTTTTCGGAGCTCTTGGAGAAGTTGCTGCTCAGCGGTCTTGGGATGAATGATTGGCTCATCTTCACTTTCCGAGCCCGACTCCTCATGAACCGAGGGATCTCTCTTCTTATCAGGCTCACTGGAAGGGTTTTCATTACCTCCCAGAGGATGCTGGTCTTGGGAAGTGGCAGCCACATTCATACCAGATTGGATCTGAGATGTGGTAGCCCCGTCTTTGCTCTTGCCGTGCGTGCCTACCATGTAGACAGTGTAGACCACATATCCAGCCATATCTTTATCTTTGGCGGGGTAACTCTGTTCTTGGAAACTCATGAAGTTCAACTTAGCATGAGCCCTAGCCCTTTTGTTGGCTCTATATCTGAGCCTTTTCTGTCTTAGCTTCTCGATTTTGAGGGCTTGACGGGCATCCGTCATCCAGGAAGCCATCGTGAGTCGATTGACGGGGAGCTTAGAGAAGATACCCGATTGAGCAGTTGTCAAGGGCACCGCTGGAGCTTACTCGAGACGCCTTATTGCTCTATTGGTGTTGATGGCCTTGCCCCCGGCTGGGGCCAAGGAAAGTCGTTCAAACATCGACTTGCGTTTGGGTTGAGGCACCTTCGAGGCCACCATATTTGGCCTCTTGCCTTTCGAGGTCGGTTTGTCTGTCACCGGAGCTTGAGGAGCTGAGATGGCGTTAGCTGGCACAAACAGAATAAAGCCGAATGGTAGCACTGGCTCCTCCCATTGTTTCCCGAGAATGGCCAGGAGGACCGTCCTGGCGTCCATCTTCATCGTGTAGGAGATGGGAGTTGTGCTGAAAGCTGAGATTGTACTTAGAGACATTTTGTTGCGTCCGAGGATTGCAGTCGAAAGTCGTTAACCTGCAAATAGAAGCTTGATTTCAGTACAGGCAATCAATGTATATGTTGATTGAGTTCGCATGGATATTTAACCCGAAATATGGGAGGAGAGATTAGTCCCGCCGGGCGTGCCAGAATCTGTAGGGTGTTTTTCGTCACCCATTGAGATGGGAATACGCATTGCTTGTCAGGCACATTACAGATTCTCCCTACCTAGGATTGGCTGGGGTTTATTGATTGTAGGGATCCGAATCTCCGACAGCCGTGGACTAAGCTGCCGTTAATTACCCCTCGCCTTTGGAGCAAGGGAACCTCTGATTGACGGGTCAAACTGGTCATGCGAACTCAATGTGCAGTGTACGTATATGTGTATTGAGGGGTTTTGCATATATCGGGGGCCTCGCAGAGTTTACGGGGGTCTCGCTACCCGGATAGATAAAGCAAATAATAAGGTGTCCCCTTCTAGAAGCATGTCATGTAAAATTACAAGAATGGCCTCACCGTATATATATACCCGTATTCGTATTCCGAAAAATACGAATACAAAGAGATGATAACAATCCAATAATATAATATTAGGATGCGGCTTAAACCAAAGCCCACTAGTATTATCTGCCCGAAACGACATCCGTGTAGCCAGTACACGTATGTGATAGAAACCCTACTGTAAAACCATATCGCATCTACATCGTTTCACCCGAAGTAGGGAAACCTTCTGTGTAGGACTCTAAAGACTCGACGGTACGCTGGCAATGGGTTTAACCACAAGTCCATCAGCGGTATTGGCTGTACGTAATGGCTACCCAGGTATCTTTCGATAAGAAGGCCGATGAGCAAACTCATCTAAACTCCTACTGAGCCTATTTGTGATAATCTCCGTACAGTCCGGTCTGTTTGTTTAAGATACTCGCATATCGGGCCTAGGGGGATGGTAAACATCAGACCCTTAACAACGCAATAAGTCGTGCCGGAATAGAGCCCAATATACCCTGAGAAACTACTAGAGTGCCTACCAGTAAATCTCGATTGCCCTGGCTAGGGACTTTGTGTAATGGCTTTCCGAACACAGCGCATTATCAACTCCCAATACTGGGAGAGACGAATCCTATCTAACCGCTACTGCCTCCAAGTGCTTCGGGACTGCACCCAACTACTACCTGTTTGCACGACTCCTTTAAGCCGTGGTAGGGTAGTAATCTAAGTGCAGTGGGAACACACTTAAGACGAATAGCGATGTCAAGTCAACGGACTAATCTGTACTCATGCCACCTAGGAACTGCTACCTGACGATAGGTATACTATCCAGCAGTTCCCAACGAGTCCGTCCAGTGTAACTCATAACCCAATGAGCACATGTATACTATCCCAGTACGACGTACTAATGGCTTTGGGACAGACCATCTCCCTTGGTGGTATGAGAAGCGTATACACTAGTCTACTCTGGAGTATCGATACCCCGTCTCGATAATCCTACGACTAGGGACCTGTATAAGGATGTGCTTATAGACTACCCAGCCCCCACTAGTGTGACTGCCATCACAACGCTGGTAGTCAAGCAAAGATCATAAGGCCTCTACCAATATCTATAAGCGATATGATAAAAGAAAAATATGTATATATTGAGGTAGAATCAAACCGAGTAGCATACTACCATTTTGAGCAAGACTGTTATTATAACTGTGAATATCCCAAGCTTCCAATATATAATATACCATCCAGTATGATACAATAATGGCCTCTAGGGCATATATCACTAACAGGTTGTCACAAGGTGTTTCTCCACATAGGATCTGGATAAAATATCAGGGATTCTGGTCACTAGATCTATAGTTTTAGATCTAGATTTGGGAAGTGTCCCAATTTGGGTACTTGACACTATTCTAAAGTGTTTTAGAATGGACGACTCCTGGCGTGGTGGTGTACCCGCAGGTGATGGATTCACCCTCTCTAAAGAGATGTCTTCTAGACTGATGAGGAGAGGGATTTGCATGATTGGCATATCACTTGTTTAGGCAATTGAGTTAATCATGAAATGTCAAGTACCGCACCAGATATTATTTTTGCACTAGCTGCAATAAGTATATACTAATCCAATCGTAGAGAAACATTGGGAAGCAGTTATGAACATAAGTGGATGTTCTTGGTATATGGTAACGGCAGCCTCCTTCAGGAGGCGGTTATCATTTCTGGCTTCCAAGGTGACCTGGATGATAGAGTGACTGTCAGAGTTATAGTTTTCCTTCTATTGAGAGGCAGTATGTTGGATAGGTGGTCCAAGCGGATACTGAGGAAGGCATGGCGTAGGATATTGATTAAATTAAGTGGATGATACGGTCTAAGAAGTTTGTTGGATTTGGAGTTCATTTGTGAACTGGGTCCCATCAGATATCCAGACAAGTTCTAAGACATGTATCTTTCATTTCGGGAGACAGTCTTTCTCCATGAAGTTGAGATATAGAGAGATAAATATAGAAACATTGGAGCGGCTCCACTCACTGAGGCTATTTCTCGAACGCAATAGTTTCATAAACGGGCTTTGCGAGACTGATTAGTAGAGAAGTTGGGTGTTCGGTATCACACGGGCTGTGACTATGCGACATCGCAATAATTAGCCTTAAGTGCAAGTATGAGATTGTTGGATATAGTGCCCTCAAGTCAATTATTGTAATCGCAAGCACGCGATTGTGATGATTGAGGGAGGACCTATACGGGTAGAACAATCTTACTCAAAATGATAGTATACTATCTGGTTTGCCTTTATCATCATGTACATGCATTATGTGGCATTACAAATCACTATTACATGTTGATAGAGCTCACAGGATTCTTACTTGAATACCAGTATTATGATGGTGATCATATACGTGGGAGCTGGGTGGTCTATAAGCACATCCTTAAATGTCCCTAGTCGAGGGAGCGTCGAGACAGGGCATCGATACTCCGGAGTAGACTATTGTATACTTTTCGAGACCTCGACGAGGGGCAGTGGCCGGTCTCACAAACCATTGGTGTCAGTTAGTCACCTAAGATAGTATACATGTGCTCATTGGGTTATGAGTTACACTGGACAGACTCGCCGGGAATATGCTAGATGGTATTATACCTATTTTCAGATAGCAGTTCTCAGGTGACATGAGTACAGGTTAGTCTGTCGACCTGAGATTATCATTTTTCTCGTGTGTGTTCCCACTGTGCATTGATTACTACCCTACCACAGTTCAAAGGAGTTATGCAAACAGGTTTTAGTTGGGTACAGTCCCGAGCCACATGGAGGCAGTGAGCGGATTGTCGGGGATTCATCTCTCCCGGTATTGGGGGTTGATGTCATGCGGTGCACGGGTGGCCATCACCAGAAATCCTTAGACAAGGTAGAAGAGAATTGCTGATTTAGATCAGTAGTTTCTTAGTTGGTGATGGGCTTCATACCAATACGAAATATCGCGTTATTAGGGGTCTGACTTTATCCACCCCCTAGACCTGATATGCGATACTCTTAGACGAACATACTGGACTGTATGGAGATTGTCACTGACAGGCTTAGTAGGGGTTCGGATGAGTTTTCTCGTCGTCCTTCCTTTCGCTCAATACCTGGGTAGCCGTTATGTACAGCTAGTGACACTGACGTGCTTGTGGTTAATCCCACTGCCAGCGTATTGACGAGTCTTTAGAGTCCCACACAGAGGGTTTTCCTGGTTCTGGCGAAATGATGTAGTATCCATATTGGATACGTGTAGGGTTCCGATCGAATGATTGTACTAGTTACCCAAACTTTTGATCGGACGGTTGATAATACTAGCCGGCTCGGGTTTGAGCCGGATTATTAAATCAGGTATTGATTTAATAATTTACGTATATGTATTTCGATATGTATATTCTAGTATTATGTTCTTTAAGTTATTCTATCTCTTTAAGTATTCTTATTTCGGTACGAATATAGGTATATACAGTAGAGCATAATCCGTATTTATACGGAAAACATTCTAGAAGGTGGACACCTCATTTTGGATTTATCCGTTTATATTAAATGGAAAATGAGGTATAAAATAAGAGAGGGGAGTATAATGAGAGCCATGCTTCAATAGTGTTGCAAAAATGAATTAACAATTCATTTGTGGAAACTATTCAAGCATGGTTGGAATTGTTTATTGAAAAAACGAGTTTTAAAAAAGCTTTCTTCATTTTCCTCACTTGAGATGGATGGTTCAATTTTGAGATGGATGATTCATTCTTGCATGATTTCTCATTCTTACCATTGGCTTCACTCTCCTCACTTCTTTTCTTGAGCTCCTCCACCTTCATCTTCAACCTTCTCTCTACAATCTCATGTGTTGAGAATCAAGAGAGGAGGTGAGATAGATACACACATAGAACACTTCACTACATCCTAGACATTTTAGATGAGCAATCTAAAGTCTCAATTTGCTCCATTAGACTCTTAGTGTGGAGCTTGAGCCATGAGCTACATCCCTCGGATGAATCATGTTCGATGGAGGAAGACCGGTGATCAAGCTCGATCCAAAGGACTTCTAGGAGCTAAGGAAGATGGTAGTAGACCGAAGGACACGATTCATTCTGTATAACAACTCTATCATAGTAGATAACATCTTTGTAAATTTCTAGTTTCATGTTTGGTTTCGATTTTAGGTAGTTGTTTCTAGCGCCAAGTTCTTTAAACACCAAAATTTTTCATTCCGCAACGGCCGCGGTGGACGGCCAGGGCGCTAGGAACCCTAACAAAAATGTTGAACTCGACTGTTCTCCATACAATCATCTTATATATACAAGGCTCATCAATGTTTTTGATGAAGTCAAATTCCTTGACTGTTTCATCAAAACAGATGTTCTAGCTCCGCGATACCTGTTTTAATCCATAAATGGATTTAAGCAACTTGCACACATTCCCGCTGCTCCCACTTCCTATAAAGCCCTCTGGCCGATCCATATAGACATACTTTTCTAAAGCGCCATTTAGAAAAGCGGACTTTACATCCATCTGCCAGATCTCATAGTCATGGAAGGCAGCAATGGAAAGTAGGATCCGAATGGATTTGAGTTTATCCACTGGAGAAAATGTTTCGTCATAGTCCACACCTGGTCTTTGAAAAAAATCTTTTGCAACAAGTCTAGCCTTGTAGGTTTCATCCTGTCCATCTGCACGAATCTTATTCTTAAAGATCCATTTGCAGCCGATGGATTTTACCCCTGGAAGTGCAATATCCAAAGTCCAAACTTTGTTTGTGTACATGGAATCCATTTCGGATCGCATAGCATCCTGTCATTTCACAAAGTCCCTACTTGAAATGGCCTGCTTAAAACAAGTAGGATCATCTTCTTCCAAGATGCAATTCTCTCGATCCTCGTCTATGAGAAAACCGTAGTATCTCTCGGACAGATGTGAAATCCTACCAGATCTACGGAGTAGCTGAGGTTTGCCTGGGATTATTGAATTCCATTGCTCCACCAAATCCTCAGTTACAGTTTGTGGCTCCGATATTTCATCAAGTTCTACCGTGCTCCTATTAATTTCTTTTTCAAGAAATTGCCATTCTAAATAGGTGGTGTGGCGAGCTACAAATACCTTCCGTTCCTCGGTGTGGTAGAACTGATATCCAGGTGAATGCTTTGGATATCCCATAGACTTACATGAAACTGATCGTTCCTGAAGTTTGTCCGGATTTTGTGTTTTCACGTAGGCCGGACAACCCCATATCTTAATACGTTGAAGATATGGTCTCTTACCATTCCATATTTCATATGGAGTCTTAGGCACGGATTTGTATGGAACATCATTCAATAGGTATGCTGCTGTTTGAAGCGCATGTCCCCAGAATGAAAGAGGCAGATCAACACTATTCATCATGGAGCGAACCATATCCAATAGGGTCTGGTTTCTCCGCTCCAATACACTGTTGTGATGTGGTGTATACGGAAGAGTAAGCTGAGAGAGAATTCCATTCTCCTTTAGAAAGTCGAGGAATTTCGTGCTTAAGTACTCCTCTCCTGTATCAGATCGGAGGATCTTAATACTTTTACCAGTCTGGTTCTCTATTTCGTTCTTATATTCTTTGAATTTCTCAAAAGCTTCATATTTGTGTTTCATAAGATACATATATCCGAACCTAGAGAGATCGTCAGTGAATGTGATGAAGTATGAGAACCCACGCCTTGCATGTATAGATATTGGACCGCATGCATCACTGTCTATGAGTCCTAAGAGCTCTGTTGCTCTTTCTCCGTGTCCGGTGAACGGTTAAAACTTGCCAATCTTGTCTCAAAGGTAAGATGACCAAATCTCCGTTGGTATTGTAGACTTGGTCATATCAACGAACGGGACCTACTTTTGGTATTGTAGACTTGGTCATATCAACAAGAAAAGATTAGCTAAGTTACATAAGGATGAAATTTGGATCTGTTCGAATTTACATATTAGATATTGGACCAAATCCATACATATTAGATTTTGGATTGAACTTAGGTTGCATTTCTCATATTGATGAGGTCCATCATTTCAAGATATCTGAGTTTGTTTAAGGATCGTTAATCTTGTTTTAGATTAAGATCAACTTAAGGTTTCGACTAAGGGCTATTAGTCTTATTTGAGACTAAGGTCAAGTTTGGGCTTTAGCTAAGGATCCGTTAGTCTTATATTACACTAAGATCAACTTAGATAATATGATATTTTTGATCATTAGATCGCATATAGGAAGCATAAGCTTCAATACTTAGTTTATTTGACTAAGTCCTCAAGAAACAACTTGCTGCCATGTACACTTGCGCACTTGGGGTGGGCATGTGCTTCCCATATGGTGCGTATGCATCCCTTCTGAAGGAGTGCATACATGCATAGAACGAGATACGAATGCCATCTATCGCATGTCTTCAGCTTGAGCTCATATGTAAGGCACGTGATGCGCACATCTCCATGGACGATATTATCAATCTTGCGCTCATGTGTATGGCATGTGATGCACATGTCTTCATGGACATTTATTATTCATCTTGCGCTCACGTTTATGGCATATGATGCGCACGTCTCCCTGGACGTTAATTTCCCCTTGCGCTCACGTATATGGGACGTGATGCGTACGTCTCTATAGACAATATTCTTCCCTTGCGCTCATGCGTATGGCATGCAATGCGC
The DNA here is from genome assembly GCA_030015575.1 of Agapanthus africanus. Classification (NCBI taxonomy): domain Eukaryota; kingdom Viridiplantae; phylum Streptophyta; class Magnoliopsida; order Asparagales; family Amaryllidaceae; genus Agapanthus; species Agapanthus africanus. The sequence continues at coordinate 397,307 of JASDDO010000308.1, forward strand.
AGGTAAATAGAGTGCGCTCTGTTTTAAGGAAATCTTTGGCTTTCAAAGAGACCAAAGTCACTGCTCTTTTCATTTTTGGAGTGCATTTATATGGTGCATCCAATTTTTATGAAAGTTATAATTTTCAAAGGAGTCGAAACTCAATAAGAAGCAAAAGCTTTGATCTTTTTATGTGTCGAAACAATTTTATGTGTGTTCTCTTCGAATTCTTGAATCTTAGAATTGATCTCTCGTAAAAATCAAAACTTTTGCAAGAGAGGGATCGACTCTAAGATCTTTTGATTTTGCGTATGATGAATCAATAGATTCAAAGAAAAGCAAATGCTTTTATCATAAAGCCAAAGCTTTTATGTAGAAAAGAGAAATTGTCTCTTTTATTTACCTAGCTTTCTAGGGTCTTGTTAGGATGATGATGATGGAAGTCTTCTTGATTTTCTCGGTTTTTTAGAAGAGAAGCAATAGTTTTTTATTATCATGGTGATTATGAGCATGATTTCTTAACATGGGTGGTGATAGGATTTTTCTGTCCAAGGGTTCCTATTTATAGGATGGATGTAATTAGGGTTTGTTCACAACTATAAGATTTTTTAATTGATTCATATTGATTTAGATCAATTTATGGTGCGCGCGCATCGTTTGGATCTTTGATCCTCAAATCTGTTTGTTAGACAAGTTTAAACAAGAAGATTATCTTCTAAATAAAGATTTAGTTCTTTATCAAAAGCACATGCTTCATAGGGTGCAATTACGCACTGCAAAATAGTGTGCACGGCCTGATAGTATGCACGTACATTACCTTGCAAGATTTACTTGTGCAATGCCTTATGGCTTTGCCTGTGCGCACATGCTACAACATAAGTGCTCTTGGCCACTTTATACTAGGTGCGCACCTAGTATGCTTGCACATCAAGGGGCGCACCTTAAATGGGGCGAACAAATGCCCCCACCGACTGTGCGCATGTGCCTTGCACGTGTGCTGATTTACACGCTTTTCACGTGTCAATTTTTTAAAAAGAATTTGAAATAACCGCAATAAAAAACGGTGTCGCGTGTAGCCAGCCGTGATGAGTACGGGTCGTCCGCATGGAGATGGTAGGTTTTTAAGCTTGTTTTAACGAGTTAATACCGTATCTTGAGTTGTTGTTTTATACTAAGTGTCGTAACTATGATATGTTCAATAAAAAGACTTGTTAGGGGTAGTTTTAAGTTAGCTTGTGTTAGGATGATTTTTGCCGTTTCCTTATAGACCTAATTCTGATATTGACACTAAAGCAATAGGCAACAATGTAGATTAGGGAACTTGAAATACGGTATTTGTGTTTGTGTGCTAAATCCGCATTTCTCGTCCCTTGTCCTTCCGTTGTTGTCTCTCGACCTTAGTCTTTGGTAAACCACTCACAATCCGGTCACGATTAGGATTCACCGTTATCGTGGTAGGATAGGGTGCCTAACGGAGCGGAATTGTGAGTCGTTTGGTCGGAGTTTCAATTTGAAAGTTAAGGTTTTTAAGGTTTTAGCAAACACATCTCCTAATAAAAATTAACAATATTCTACCTTTAACAAGTAAATCAATTACTCACACATATTTACAAAGCAAAACAAAAAAAAAGAAAAGAGTGAGACAGATAATAAAAATTGCAACAAAAGTAAACTCAAGGTTAGAAAGTTAAGAATTGATAAATCCAACGTGAAAATTTCTTCAAATGTTCTTTAACCCCGTACCAATGTGAAATCGAAATACCAAATTTTAAGGTTGCAAACTCGCTTAAGAGGTTGCAAGATCAAAGCAAGGCAAGGATTTCACAAGTTCGATGTTTGTAGAAAGCAAGACATATGTAATGAACAATGAGAATTTTTATTGATTTTCAACTAAGATACAACTAATCTTGAATTCAAGAACCTAAATCTAAAGCTTGCAAGTTCAATGAAGAAGTTGCAAGGTCAAGATAAAGGACAAGAGCTCAAGAGTTCAAAGGAAAAGTAAGTTACCATCTACAAATTACAATTGTTCTAAACTAAAACTAAAGCAAAAGTATCTTTTCCCCTTTCCCATTGATCTAGTATTTACAGGCCTCATTCCATAATAAAAAAACAATAAAAATAAGATGATGTGACAAAAATAAACAACCAGAAGAAAAATGGGGACATTTGGACGTGATGGGACCGGCGGCGCCGGGTTTTTTATTGATGTCGCCGGTTTTTTGTTGGCCATTGGGTCTCGTGTTGGTTCTGTGATATTGTGTTCTCTCTATAATTCCACTGGTAATGTTTGATTTATTGATAACCACATGGATTACTTAGTAGCTTTTGGAGGGAAATCTTGATGTTTTAAATCACATCACATCTTTTAGCACTTAATGCTCATGTTCCCTACTTGCACAATTCATCATGTCATGTGTGCCAAGGCAGCCCTACCATGGTCGAAGTCACCAAGAGTATTGTGCACACTTGTAATGTGTTGAACCAAAACTTGTTTATTTGCAAAAACGAACTCTTTGAACCACGATCGGGTTTATGTTCTGTTTGCAGTGTTGGCGCCCAAACGTTATATCCGTGATTTTGAGTGTGTTTCCAGTATTTTGTCACGAATACCTGTAATATGTATTCACTGAGCAGACACTGGTTAATAGTACCGATAAATCACAAAAATAGATAATGAATGAGTGGTATTAAAATGCAATTTTCTGATATGAACAAATACCCCCAAACTTATCATTTGCTCGCCCCGAGCAAAACAAAAAATCCTAACCTCACTTTTGCAGGGAACGCAATTACACTGAGCTCGTGCAATAAGCCGTTAAACCTCTAGGGTTTCTAGTAGGAGGAGTGTTGTCTCCTGAGGATTTTCAGCGGATCTCACCCACAAAATCATGTCAAGCTAGTTCGCGAAATAACTATTGATTCTAACCCTAAGGTTTAGGTTTAAAGCTAGAAATTCTATTATCCTAAGTTAGAAATATCGAACCTTTATTTTTCACACCTTACTTCTTATTTAACTTAAGATCATATATGTCTTTACGTGCGGTGCAAATAGTGTCGTTATGTTTCAAAAGGATCGATTAAAGTCATCATGTCACAAAATAAAGCCCAGATAAAAATTTAAAAAGGATCACACAAGTTTTATAAAGAGTTAAGTATTTCTCAAGTTTCGTTTTCCAGTTAGGTTTCAAATTCAGAATTTCTATTTTCCTTAATAGGAAAGTAGGTCTTATTTTTCACTCCACCTTTTACTTATTTTCATTTCATACATACCTTCGTGAATGTGCAATAGTCTTCATCATAGGATAAAACCTTCATATCTCCGTTAAAAATATTTTTATAAAAACCTGTCTTTTTTCAAGATTATTCTCACATAAAGAACCGTTAGGAATTTTAACTCAGAGAGAACACTTGCTTGATTTTGTTTTAATTTGAACTTTCTAGGCTTCTTAGCGAGCTTTGGGCCAATGCTCCCAAACCAGTTGGTTTTAGGGCATTAGGTGTGGAGACATCCCGGCGGACTTAATTGCTTAAGTTACTTAGGCCCTAAAACAAAAAGACCCATTTTGGCGTGAAAATCACAACGATTTAATACGAACAGAGATATAACCAGTTGTTCAATTATTTTTAGGATAAAAGACATGTTTAGTGGATCAGATGTGTAATCACTCTAATCAAGTTCCAGATGGGTTATTCTTCAGAATTAGTTCCTATTAAGGGATCTATAATTTCCCTTCATATCCACTTCACTTTCGAAACTATTCTTGATATTATTTATTTCAGAACAAACCTATTTGATCATCATAAATAGTTTATCAATTTAAAAGTTTTTAGACATATTAAACTTGTCATCTAATTTTCAAAACTCACGCCACGTGTACTGTGATGAAAAGACATATATTAGCTACAGTTAAACTTAAAGGAGGGTTATCTTTCAGGTTTTCAAAATCTAAAAATAGGATTTAGTTGTTCCTATCTTATTAAACATGTTAGTGATATATGCCCTAGAAGCCATTATTGTATCATACTGGATTGTATATTACTTAATGGGAGCTTGGGATATACACGGATATAGTAACAGTCTTGCTCGAAATGGTAGTATGCTACCTGGTTTGTTTCTACCTCAATATGTGCATGTGTTTCTTTTAGAATATCACTTATACATATTGGTAGAGCCCTTAGGATCTTTGCTTGATTACCAGCGTTGTGATGGCAGTCACACTAGTGGGGGTTGGTTAATCTATAAGCACATCCTATACAGGTCCATAGTCGTAGGATTATCGAGAAGAGGTATCGATACTCCACTGTAGACTAGTGTATACGCTTCTCATCCCAGTAGGGAAAATGGTCTGTCCTACAGCCATTAGTACGTCGTACTGAAGATAGTATGCAGGTGCTCATTAGGTTATGAGTACGCTGGACATGACTCGTCGGGAACTGTTGGTGGGTATTATCCCTATCGTCGGGTAGCAGTTCCCAGGTGACATGAGTACAGTTTAGTCTGTCGACTTGGCACTGCTACTTCGCCTCGAGTGTGTTCCCACTGTACTTTGATTACTATCCTACCATGGCTCAAAGGAGTCGTGCAAACAGGTAGTAGTTGGGTGCAGTCCCGAAGCAGTTGGAGGCAGTGGCGGTTAGATAGGATTCGTCTCTCCCGGTATTGAGGGTTGATATCGCGTTGTGTTCGGAAGGCCATTACACAAAGTCCTTGGCCAAGGCAAGCGAGATTTACTGGTAGGTACTCCAGTAGTTTCTCAAGGTGTATTGGGCTATACTCCAACATGGCTTATTGCACTATTAGGGGTTTGACGATTACCGCCCCCTAGGCCCGATATGCTATACTATTAGACGAACAAACCGGGCTGTACGAAGATTGTCACATACAGGCTCAGTAGGAGTTCGGATGAGTTAGCTCATCGGCCTTCTTATCGACACATACCTGGGTATCCGTTACATGCAGCTAGTACCGCTTGCGGCTTGTAGTTAAACCCACTTCCAGCGTAGTGTCGAGCCTTTAGAGTCCCACATAGAGAGTTTCCTTGCACCGGGCAAAAAGTGTAGAGGCCGTATGGTTTTACGGCAGGGCTTCGATCAAGTGCGTGTACTTGTGCACATAGGATGATCGGACGGATAATAACAGTGGGCTTTTGTTTAAGCCGGATCCTAGTATTATATTGATGGATTGTTTAGTCTCTTAGTATTCGTTTTCTTCGGAATGCGGATGCGGGTATGTATATACGGATGAGGGGCATTCTCGTAAATTTATCGGATTTGCTTCTAGAAGAAACACCTCATTAGGGTTTCTTTTTTCTTTATTGATTAAAGATTATGAGGTGAAGGAAATGAGGTGGAGTTTGGACATTGAACCTAGCATGGCTACTTGGTGACTCATGCTCATGACTCACACTCTTGACAAAAGAGATATTTGTGAAGGATCGTTGATATTTTAGTGTGATTTTTATCTCATAAAATATCATATATACTTCATTATATATCAAGTGGGCAGCCAAGCATGTTTCAAAGTTTTACCACTACGCTCTCTTTTCCTCAAGTGTCTTCTTCTTCATCACAAACCCTAGATCTCTCATGAGTTGAGAAACTTAGGGTTCCAAGAGACAAAGCACTCCATCTACTCATTCTACACAACCTAGGACTTCTAGTTTAGCGAACTAGAAGCCGTAGTTATCTCAAATTCGAGATGAAATCTCGGACTATAGACTCTTGGGTGGATCGTCTTTGACTCGGGGAGGCCGTCAAGGTTCCTGCGATCCGTTCCGATCCTTGAAGCTGACGACGAGTGGATGACGGCGATGAAGACCCGAAGGACTAGGTATCGTGAGGTATAACTTCTATCCGAGTAGTTAAACCTCATAGTAGTTTGTTAGCTAAGGTTTAGCATCGATCCTAGAGTTCAAGCCGGTGCTGCGAGCTTTGAAAAAATCGTTTTTTGCATATTCCGCCTCCCCGAGAACATGCGGGGTGCGCGATATCGACTTACAAAACAAAACCGTCGAAATTTCGAATCTAAGTTCTTCCACTAGCTAACTTGACGACAAAGTTTTTATGTTTTTAGAATTTTTTTTGACTTTTATGGGTTTTTGAATATGTATGCAAATGCATAATATACAAATGAATGCGAAGGGAGAAAGCTTACCGAGCACACACCCAAACTTAAAACTGGACAGTGCCCTCACTGTCATTGCACATCAAGAGGGAAAAATTGTTGAAGGGTCAAAATTGTTGGTTTTTTTATGCCGAACATCACCAGACAAGATTGCTCGTCAAAAAGAAAAATGGATATGCACAGGATCAGAATATCCATATATATATACCAAGAATAATATATATATACCCCCAAACTTATTTGAAACAGTGTCTCCACTGTTTATGGCTGGATAACCGAAGTTTGGTGGTAAACAGAGGAAGATTATGCAGGGTAAACCGGTTCCTGCAATATCAGGAGCTCCTCTAATGGTTCTGCGCTAAGGAACGGTTTTAATCTGTGTCCATTTACTTTGAAGAACAAACCGTCCTTTGGATTCTCCAAATCCACTGCGCCGTGCGGGTACACACACCGCACAAGAAAATGTCCCTTCCAGCGATATCGAAGTTTACCGGGATGGAAATGGAGTCGGGTGTCATAAAGAAGTACATGTTGTCCAGACGTGAAGGTTTTGCGTGTAAGGTGTTTACCATGAAACACCTTCGTTCGGTTCTTTATAACAACCGCGTTGTCGTAAGCCTCATCCAAAAGCTCGTTCAGTTCGTTAAGTTGCAGCTTCCGATAGCCGCCCGCATCTTCAAGATTGAGATTCAGCTCTTTGATCCCCCAAATAGCACAATGTTCGATTTCCACAAGGAGATGGCAAGCCTTTCCGTACATAAGCCGATAGGGAGACATGCTAAGATCAGTCTTATATGCAGTTCGAAATGCCCAAAGGGCATCGATTAATTTCAGAGGCCAATCTTTACGGTTCCTCGAAACCATTTTCTCCAATATCTGCTTGATCTGCCGATTTAAACTTCGGCTTGCCCATATGTTTGGTGGTGGTAGGGCATGGATAGCTTATGATTAATCGAGTACTTCCGCATCAAGGCCTCGAAAGACCTATTGCAGAAATGTGTCCCATTGTCGCTAATGATAGCGCGAGGGTGCCCAAACCGGGAAAAGATGTTTTCTTTCATGAATTTAACGACAACCTTGTTGTCGTTAGTCCGGCTTGGCACCGCCTCAACCCATTTGGAGACATAATCAACGGCTAAGAGAATGTACATGTTCCCAAAAGAGTTGGGAAATGGGCCCATGAAATCTATCCCCCAAACATCGAACATCTCAACAACCAAGATTGGTTGGAGCGACATCTCATTTCGCCTGCAAATCCGACCCAAATGTTGGCACCGGGAGCAAGTTTTGCAGTATTCATGTGCATATTTGAAAAGTTTTGGCCAGTAAAAGCCACATTGCAAGACTTTCTCAGCTGTCTTTCTTGGGCTAAAGTGCCCGCCACATGCTTGACCGTGGCAAAAAGACAACACGCTCTTGAATTTGTTTTCCGGAACACACCGGCGGATGATTTAGTCTGGATAATACTTGAACAGGTAGGGTTCGTCCCAGTAAAAATGTTTTACTTTGGATAAAAATCTAAGTCTTCCTTGACTCGACCAATCGTTAGGTATGAGTCCAGTCGCCAAGTTGTTCACAATATCTGCGAACCAGGGTTCGCAAGATATTATCAAGAGTTGTTCATCAGGGAAAGTATCGTTGATTGGGATAGGGAGCGTCGGCGAAGAAGGAAGTCGTGAAAGATGATCGGCTACTGCGTTTTCACATCCTCTTTTGTCCTTAATGATGAAGTCAAACTCTTGAAGTAAGAGGATCCAACGTATTATCCGAGATTTTGCATCCATTTTCGCAAAAAGATGTCTTAGAGCGGAATGATCGGTGTAGACAATGACTGGAGAGCCGATCAGATAGAGCCTAAATTTCTCTAAAGCAAACACAACAACCAAGAACTCTTTCTCGGTTGTTGTGTAATTCATTTGGGCGTCATTCAGGGTCCGGCTCGCGTAGTAGATTACGTGCAGCATCTTATCGATGTGCTGTCCTAAGACCGCACCGATAGTAAAGTCGGATGCATCACACATAATCTCGAAAGGATGCGTCCAGTCGGGTGAAGAAAGAATGGGGCAGTGGCTAGCGAGCTTCTCAAGGATTCAAAAGCAGTCAAACAGCTTGAGTCAAAGTTGAACGCGATATCCTTGGCCAGAAGAAGATTCAAGGGTCTAGAAATTTTGCTAAAGTCCTTGATAAACCGTCTGTAAAAACCGGCATGGCCAAGGAAGGATCGGATATCTTTGACGCATTTGGGAGGAGAGAGGTTGGAAATGACATCAATCTTTTCTTTGTCAACATCGATGCCATTTCGCGAAATGATATGGCTTAAGAAGATACCTTCACGTACCATGAAGTGGCATTTTTCCCAGTTTAAAGTGAGATTTTTATCCTTACATCGGGTAAGGACAGCGTCAAAATGTTGCAGACACTCGTTGAAAGAATCGCCAAAGTTGGAGAAATCATCCATGAATATCTCCAAAAATTTCTCAACCATGTCAGTGAAAATTCCCATCATACACCGCTGAAAAGTAGCGGGATCATTGCATAGCCCAAAGGGCATGCGGTGATATGCAAACATGCCGAAAGGACAAGTGAAAGTGGTTTTGTCCTGGTCTTTCTCGGCGATGGGAGTCTGTTTGTAGTCTGAGTAACCGTCTAGAAAATAGTAATACTCCTGTCCCGCTAATCGTTCGAGCATTTGGTCAATGAAAGGTATAGGAAAATGATCTTTCCGCGTTGCGGCGTTGAGTTTCCGATAATCAATGCACACCCGCCACCCGGTTTGGGTGTGAGTAGGGATCAACTCATTCGCCTCGTTTGTGATGACAGTAATGCCCGACTTCTTAGGGATAACATGTATAGGACTGACCCATTGGCTGTCTGGAATAGGGTAAATGATACCACTATCCAGACATTTGACGATCTCCTTTTTCACAGCCTCCTTCATGACTGGATTTAATTGCCTCTGTGGATCCCTAGCTGGTTTGGAATCATTCATCATATGAATGTGATGTTCAACGATTAGGGGACTAATCCCCTTGATGTCCACCATCGTCCATCCGAATGCTTGCCGATTGGATTGCAAGACCGTGAGAAGGGCTTTCTCTTGCTCCAGAGCTAGAGAAGCTGAGATGATGACCGGGAGGGTCTCGTTTCACCTAAGTAAGCATACTTGAGGTAAGACGACAGAGGCTTGAGTTCGAGCATAGGAGGTGAAATGACTGAATGCAAGATTGGAGAAAATGTCTCGAACTCAAAAGAATCCAACAGGGGCTCAAAGTGAGTGTATCCGACCGAGTCAGATGGTTCAACTAACGCATCCGAAAATTCAAAAGATTCAAACTCGGGTGGTGACAAGCTAAGATTGTTTGAAAATGTGAAGCACTCGTAATCGTTGCTGGAAGCGGAAGCAGCAGGTTCAAAGAGGAACGCACTAGTGGCGTCAAGATTACTGTGATCAAACAAGAATTCCTCAAATTCACGGTCCTCGGGGGCGATCTCCTGAATGGAACAAACATCCAGTATATGAGCACTTGGTTCAGGTGGCTGATTCCCTAACCTAAAAATGTTGAGTTCAATTGTCATGTTGCCAAAAAGAGAGGTTCATGGAACCATTTCGACAATTGATCACAACATTTGAGGTTGCAACGAATGGACGAACGAGTATCACCGGAATTTGATTCTGGGGGTTAGCTACAGGTTGTGTTTTTAAACCAATGAAGTCAACGGGGAATATGAATTCCCCAACCTTACTTAACACATCCTCTAGCTCACCCCTTGTAACAACCCCAAACTTTCTGTACAACTTTCTGTACATTTTTTTTCAAAATTACAGAAATGGGTATTTTTGCCTGAGCACAAGATATAAGTTTGTTTTGCTTTTTAATAGCAAGAAGAAGTTTTAGCTTATTGGTAATACCTTGCACTGCTGAACCAAGCCACCAGAGTTCAAATCCCATAACCCACATTATTTTTAATATTGTTTTATTTTGAATTTTTAGAATACCAAGGGTTTACACTTGCATATCTCACAAAAACCCCCCACTACACCCAAAAATCTAACAGTACCAGAGAGTTAGTGAAGTGTCAAGGGAGACTCCGGCCACCTGACTCGGCCGACTCGGGCCGCCGTCGCCAGCCGGACTCGGCCGGACCGCCGAGTCACCAACATGAAACTTTTGGCTTTTGGTCTTCCCTGCACATCTGTATACTTTAAATTCTTGGACTAGTACCTGAGCCTCTTCAAAACCCTAATTACCCCATTTTAATACATTTTTATCACATTTTTTCATTTCAACCTTTCACCTACCCTAACCCTAGCCTAACCCTATAAATACAACCCCTAAACACTACCCCCTCACTCCAAAATTCTGAGCAAAACTTTCAAGAAATTTCCTAGAACCCTAGTGTACTTTTGAAGTTAGCAAAGGGGAGAAACTCCGACGATCTTCCGACAACGTTTCAAGGAGCAATCGGCGACGAAACGACGCACCAAGCAATTTGTTCGCTGACGACATTCTCTTTGTTCTTCTTTGAATGTCGTCAGGTGTTTCGGACCTTCCAGAAATCGAGCCCAGCATTGAAGACTTGGACCAACTAGCCTACGACCCAGAGCTTTAGATTCATTGTACACATTTCTTTTCAGTACTTTCCATTTCTGTTATGCCACTGTTTAGGTATTTCTTTTATTCAGATGTATTTACTTTTCCATGTACTGTAAAAGAATGTTAATAAATAAAGTTGCTATTCATTACATTTGTCTTTTGTGTATATTTCTTTTATATTCCTTAGTTACGCTTAGCGTATTTACTTCAGAGTAAATACGTAGCGGCCTCATCCCGTCCCCTTCGCCGTACAACGGGAAGCGGGGCGTGACAGGTTTTCTTGGTGGCCCATGCAGGTCAGAGTTGTATGGAACACTGCCATGCAATTCTGTTCTGCGTGAACAACCTAAGCAATATAACACAAGAACCAGCAACTAAAACATTCTTTAAAATTCATATTTCTTGAATCTTACAATTTCATATTCCTTGAATCATATTCCTTGAATCTGTCCTAACCTAAAATTTTCATTCAAGCTTATGGATTTCCTAAACAACACCAGCACCAATGTCAACAACACACCTCCACCACAACTACTCACACCTACCGTTCCTGCTCCACCCAACGAGCAAACGGTTCTGCTTGAGGCAATCCGTAGCCTCCTAGAGGGACAGCAGCAGCTCTTGAACCGTCCCGAGGCTGAAGAACCTGGGGTGAAGCAATTCAGAGCTTTACATCCCAAACAGTTCTCAGGAAAGGGGAGCCCACTAGAAGCTGAAGAATGGGCTCAGAGTATAGAAGATGATCTGGCAGCGGCACAAGTGCCAGAAATAGCGTGGGTTCATGTTGCAAAATTACAGCTCAGGGACAATGCACGGAACTGGTGGAAGGCGGAAGAAAGCTGTCTTGAACAGCCCATTGAATGGAAGACTTTCCGCGATATGTTCAACGCGAAGTACTTCCCTGAGACTGCCGGGTTTTACATGGAACAACAGTTCATCCATCTGCAACAAGGTTCGATGTGGACCAAGTCGGTAGATGAGTATAACGCTGAGTTCACCATGCTCAGTCGGTAAGATATGTCTCAAATAATTTTTGAATTTAAATATCACATATTACACAGCTAACACAAGACCGTAACAGGTTTGCGGCCCATCTTATACCGACTGCTGAGATCAGGGCTAGAAGATTTCAGCAAGAGTTGGACCTGAAAATCCAAGCTGCTCTAGCTACAGGGGATTTCCCAACCCATGATTTGGCTTTGAAGGCTGCCCGAAGATATGAGACAGTAGTAAAAAGGAAGGGCTGACCTCAATCTGCCGGTTTGAAACGCCCTGCCACTCAAATGGCAGGAGGAACCTCTTCCAGGCCATCGTTTGAACCCAGGAGAACAGAAGAACCCAATAACCAGCCAAGACCACATTTCTGTTTCCATTGCAAGAGAGATGGACATTTGATAAAGGACTGTAGGCGCGCAAAAGGCCTGTGCCTAGTTTGTGGCGCGTCCAATCACAGAATTGAGACCTGTCCATATAGATACAACTCAGCTCACACACCCACCAACTACCCGCAGCGGCCAGCTATCCAGGCTCCTGCACCTCGTCCAGCACTCCCTGCCCCACCACCCGCACAGCCAAATCGCCAATTCCATCAGGCACTGAGGAACATTCCTTGAGGACAGAGGAATGTGCCTCCGGCTAGGAGGAACGTGCCACGGCGACAGGCTTACACCTTAACAGCCATAGAAGCCGAGACAGTTGACCAAGGTAACACTATTAAGTCTTTTCACATATTTTTGTACCACTTTATTATTTTTCATACATTATCAGTAATTCAATCACCAAACTTTCCTTGAATCTATTACACTTTTCTTTTACAAATTTCGAGGACGAAATTTTTATAAGGAGGGTAGAATGTAACAACCCCAAACTTTCTGTACAACTTTCTGTACAATTTTTCAAAATTACAGAAAGGGGTATTTTTGTCTGAGCACAATATATAAGTTTGTTTTGCTTTTTAATAAGAAGAGGAGCTTGTAGCTCATTGGTAATACCTTGCACTACTGAACCAAGCCACCAGAGTTCAAATCTCATATCCCACATTATTTTTAATATTGTTTTATTTTGAATTTTTAGAATACTAAGGGTTTACACGTGCATATCTTACAAAAACCCCACTACACCTAAAAATCTAACAGTACCAGAGAATTAGTGAAGCGTCAAGGGAGACTCCGGCCACCTGACTCGGCCGGAATCGGCCGACTCGGCCGGCGGACCGGCCGACTCGGGACGTCGCCGCCGGCCGGACTCGGCCGGACCGCCGAGTCACTAACATGAAACTTTTGGCTTTTGGTCTTCCCTGCACATCTGTATACTTTAAATTCTTGGACCAGTACCGGAGCCTCTTCAAAACCCTAATTACCCAATTTTAAAACATTTTTATAATATTTTTTCATTTCAACCTTTCACCTACCCTAACCCTATAAATACAACCCCTAAACACTACCCCCTCACTCCAAAATTCTGAACAAAACTCTCAAGAAATTTCCTAGAACCCTAATGTACTTTTGAAGTTAGCAAAGGGGCGAAACTCCGACGATCTTCCGACGACGCTTCAAGGAGCAACCGACGATGAAACGACGCACCGAGCGATTTGTTCGCTGATGACATTCTCTTTCTTCTTCTTTGAATGTCGTCGGGTGTTTCGGACCTTCCAAAAATCGAGCCCAGCATTGAAGACCTGGACCAGCTAGCCTACGACCCAGAGCTTTAGATTCATTGTACACATTTCTTTTCAGTACTTTCCATTTCTGTTATGCCATTGTTTAGGCATTGCTTTCATTCAGATGTATTTACTTTTCCATGTACTGTAAAAGAATGTTAATAAATAAAGTTGATATTCATTACATTTGTCTCTTGTGTATGTTTCTTTTATCTTGCTTAGTTACGCTTAGCGTATTTACTTCAGAGTAAATACGTAGCGGCCTCGTCGCGGCCTCTGCCCGTACACTGGGAAGCGGGACGTGACACCCCTAGGATGGGTGATAAATCGGTCGGCCATTTGAAGAGTACAATGTGTAGGTTTCAGTTCTCCTACACCTAGTTGCTCATATACAGAATAAGGAAGCAGGTTAACATTGGCACCAAGATCCAAAAGAGCGCGGTTGATGTTCTTATCCCCAATGGTTATAGAAATCGTAGAACAGCCAGGGTCCTTCCGTTTTTATGGTAAATCTTGGGTAAGAGCATCACTCACGTTACTAGCTAGGAAAACCTTTTTTGGTACCTGAGATTTCCTCTTCTTAGTGCACAAGTCTTTTAAGATTTTTGCATAGGAGGGGACTTGTTGGATTGCATCTAAGAGGGGAATGTTGATGTTAAACTGTTTGAACAACTCCAGAATCTTCTCTATTTGTAGATTTTGTTTATTGGACCTCAACCAGTTTGGAAATGGAACATTTTTTAAATTGGTTGAGTCCAATGCTTGTGGAGGAGATTGTGGAGTTGGAACGGATCCCAAAATTGGAGTTTGAGTGGAGTGAGATGTGGATCCGTTCGGAGCAGCGATTGAAGAAGAAGAGACTTTTGAAGAATGAAGAATAGGCTCAGAAGAAGAAGTAGGAATAGAAGAAATGGCCGGGGTGTCATCATCATCAATTTGTGTGCCGATATTGTTGTTCAGTATTCTTCCAGATCTCAACGTAGTCACGGCACTCACATTATGGTTCTGTTGTTCAAGAGCAACATGTACATTATATGGGTGACCAGGATTTGGGAGTGGTTGAGATGGAAGCCATCCTTTCTCTCACTCGCTTAAAACCGCGTTCAGCTATGCAATCTAGGCTTCGATGGTCTTGATGCTTTGCCCGTGTGCAGCGGTGTGTTGTACCAGAGACTGAATAGAAAACTGGATGTTGGCGGTGGATCGAGTCGATTGCTTTACAAAAGCCTCTAAACTCCGTTCTAGCGAGTAAACATTATCGTTATTTGACAGAAAAAAGTTGTTTTGAGGAAAAGAATTGTTGCAGGGTGCAAAGTTGTTCGTCGGATTCTGAAAAGGTTGGGGTTGGAAAGACTGTTGAAATTGTTGTTGAGCTTGTTATTGAGGAGGAGGAGGCCTCTGGAAGTTGTTATGGCCTTGTAATTGATGTTGTTTCTGATTCCAGGCGAAATTGGGATGGTTCTTCCAACCGGGATTGTATATGGAAGAGTATGGATCGTTTCATAGTCTTTGCTGAAATGCAGTATTAACCTGATCCTGTCCTTGAGATGGTGGATTGTAGGGACACTCTTCGGTCAAATGAGATAGATCCGAACAATAAGAGCAAATGGTACGAGGGTGAAGAACAGGGGCAGGAGAAGGAGATGAGAATTTTCTCTCAATTGCTTCCAATTTCCGCGTGATTGCAGCCATTTCGGCCTTCATTGCAATAGAGATGTCGAGTTGATGAACTCCTGTCCTAGAGAGACCTGAAGAAGAAGAAGAAGAAGAAGTTGAGGTGTTCGGTCGGGTGATCTCCCACTGCAGCGTTTGCTCCGCAAGATCGTCAAAGAATTGCCAAACCTCCTTGTCAGATTTGGACAGGAAGTGGCCCTGATAGATGGTCTCCATCAATTGTCTGGTTGCTGGATTCAGGCCCTCGTACAGAGTTTGGCAAAGTTGCCATTTCTCTATAACGTGATGAGGACACTGAACAAGGAGGTCCTTGTACCGGTCAAAGAACTTCCAAAAAGTTTCGGTTGGAAGCTGCGTGAATTGGTTTATTTCGTTTCGAATCCGTGCGGTCTTATGATTTGGGTAGAATTTCTTTAAAAACGCTTTTACAAACTCGTCCCAACTGGTTATCGAATGAGATGCGGTGCTATACAGCCACTTTTCAGCCAGGTCGCATAAAGTGAAAGGAATAACTCGTAGACGTATAGCATCATCAGACAGCTGAATTGTATTCATCATCGCACAAACATTCTGGAATTTATTTATGAAGATATAGGCATCTTCAGATTCAACCCCGTGAAATTTGGGCAACATGTTGATGAAGTGGGGCTTAATTTCGAAATTATCCCCATTGGCCGGTGGAAGTGAAAGACAGGTCGGAAGTGCAACGCGGTTGGATAGAAACGATCCTGGAGCGCGATTCACTGTGGCGCTTCAACAAGAGGTGGTCGCGGGTTATTCGCACCTAATGGAGGTGGAATAATTCCTGAGTGATGTAAAGTGATGTTAGGAGGAAATCCCGACGTCTCGAAAGAAGAGCCTGGTGAAAGTGAAGGTGAAGAAGTATGGACAGAATCACGGTCAACGTCAGAGTTGACCAACAAGGGTAAAGGTGAAAGAGGCGTGGAAAGAGTTTCGACTTTGGGGTCGATCGCGTAGTCCGTAGCGACCAACGAAATACGGACTAAACGGGCACTAAGGCCCCTAGTCCAAGCGGACATACACTAAACGAGTTTAGTGAAGTCAAAGCGTAGAATGTGAGGGTAAGGAAGCGTAAATGGAGAAAAATTGGGTGAAGGTAGTAAAAGTGGTGAATTTGTGTTTGTTTCGTAAGGATGTGAAAATGAAATGACAGCTCAACAAACACAATCACAAATGCACGGTCATAAATGCAAAATCAATACCTAGACTAGGGTCCTCTAAGTCCACTAGACCTGCTCCTAACTGTTCCAAAGAGACAAATTGTGAGATAACCCTCAAATCGCCTCTTCACAGCCAGTTGTGGCCAGGTAAGCACAAGTGAGGTAAAAAGGGTTCCGCTCATGAATCACCGTGAGACGGGCCTTTTAAAGTTACCTCCTCACTTGTCTAGCCTAGGCACCATAAAAGTCATGTTTAGATAAACGACCGAATGCCCACAATCTTCGTTTGTCCTATTGAGCGCGACAGGTCCTTAATTGGCTGAGTCTAGATATTTTTTATTAAGCTTGAGGTGACACTTATGCAATTAGTGATTTCTGGGGTCTTAGGAAGGGTGATGAAATCCCCACCCAATCTGAATTGGTGTTATAGCCCCTTAAGTCCGTATTAATGATGCAATGCGCAAATCAACAAGGTTTTGTTATCAAACAATCAATCATCATCATTTTTTTACTTTAAATGTGGCACTGCAACAAATACGGTTAGTTTCTCTTTGGCTTTTGCGGTGATATTGCAAAGAATCCTGTAAAGATAAGAATATTGGAGCGTTGGGTTTTGAGAAGAGGAAGTTTAGAAAAATACGTACCAAAAGAGTTGAGTTTTAAGAAACTCGTGTTGATATTGCCTCCAAGTGTTTGAATGGTTCGCTTGCGCGGGTTAAACTACTCGGATCTTTGGCACTAAGTGTTCACTCCCCTTATACTTGATAACGCCCCCTGCTCTGCACGATCGCTGCTCGCCAACCCGTCAAATCTGTAAATGTCGGAAAAATACGGACATTTAAGATAGAAAGCGATATAGATAACCAAAGTTCTGAACACAAATAATTAAGAAAATCAAACAATAAAAATAGGATACTAACAGAACACTGGAGGCAACACAAAAAAACAATTTTCAAAACCTCACTAAAGGACCAGCGACATGGGGTAATATCAAGTTTTCGTCGGCCAAATTTGTGACCTTGGTGCTCAAATTTTGTGTGTTTCCTTTATGTAATAACAGTATTCCAATCTTATACTTTGATTTTCATTTTAAAACACAGTGTGTTAGCAGAACACAAATCCAGAGAACATCATTGGTTTTAGTTCTCGTGTCGGTTTAAAAAGAATGTGTTTTTTTATCCGTTGAATCTGTTAGAAAGTTAGTTTTGCACAAAATATTCATAAATTAACCCGAGACTATAAGTGTAAAAGCGTTACCGTCTCCCCGACAACGGTGCCATTTGATTTACATGCTTTTCGCGTGTCGATTTTTTAAAAATAATTTGAAATAACCGCAATAAAAAACGGTGTCGCGTGTAGCAAGCTGTGATTAGTACGGGCCATCTGCAGGGAGATGGTAGGTTTTAAGCTTGTTTTAACGAGTTAATACTGTATCTTGAGTTGTTGTTTTATACTAAGTGGTGTAACTATGATAAGTTCTATAAAAAGACTTGTTAGGGGTAGTTTTAGGTTAGCTTGTGTTAGGATGATATTTGTCGTTTCATTATAGACTTAATTCTGATATTGATACTAATACAATAGGCAACAATGTGGATTAGGGAACTTGAAATACGTATTTGTGTTTGTGTGCTAAATCCGTATTTCTTATCCCTTTTCCTTTCATTGTTGTCTCTTGACCTTAACCTTCGGCAAACCACTCGCAATCCGGTCATGATTAGGATTCATCGCTATCATGGTAGGATAGGGTGCCTAACGGAGCGGAATTGCGAGTCGTTTGGTCGGAGTTCCAATTGCAAAGTTAAGGTTTTTAAGGTTTTATCAAACACATCTCTTAACAAAAACTAACCACATTCTACCCTTAACAAGTAAATCAATTACTCACACATATTTACAAAACAAAAAAAGGAAAAAAGAAAAGAGTGAGACACATAAAAAAATTGCAAGAAAAGTAAAGTCAAGGTTAGAAAGTTAAGAACCGATAAATCCAACGTGCAAATTTCTTCAAATGTTCTTTAACCCCGTACCAATGTGAAATCGAAATACCAAACTTTAAGGTCGCAGACTCACATAAGAGCTTGCAAGATCAAAGCAAGGCAAGGATTTCACAAGTTCGATGTTTGTAAAAAGCAAGACATATGTAATGAACAATAGAACTTTTATTGATTTTCAACTAAGATACAACTAATCTTGAATTAAAGAACCTAAATCTTAAGCCTGCAAGTTCAATGAAGAAGTTGTAAGGTCAAGATAAAGGGCAAGAGCTCAAGAGTTCAAACGAAAAGCAAGTTACCATCTACAAATTACAATTGTTCTAAACTAAAACTAAAGCAAAAGTATCTTCTTCCCTTACCCATTGATCTGATATTAATAGGCCTCATTCCAGAATAAACAAACAATAAAAATAAGATTATATGACCCAAATAAACAACCAGAAGAAAAATAGGGACATTTGGACGGGATGGGACCGACGGCGCCAGGTTTTTTATTGATGTCTGTAACGTTTTGAAAATCGTTTAGATGAAATTTCCGATAATCGGTAAAATAACTGTGTTTTCCGTAAAAACCAAGATATAATTATTTTTCAACATAGACTTAATTATACCTATTTTAGATATGTAATGGCTAGTATTGGTATTTATTTAGTCATTTATAAAATTGCTAGTTTACTAAAATATTTTCCATAATTAATTATTTTAAATATTATTATAAGCTTTCACTAATACATTTAATTAGTGATATTTACAAATTGGAATGGGTTAATACAAGTTTTGTGCATCATGACACATTAAACCAAAATGTAACATGTTGTTTTGAAATGAAGAGAAGTTGTCAAGATGGTTTCAGAAAATATAAAAGAAAAAGGCTTAATTTTTGAAATAAATTAAATAGAAGTGAGGTATGGACTTGTGACTTGAGTTATGGGTTTTCTTTACTTGGAATTCCACACACGCGCACACACACACACACACACACCCCTTTCTCCACTCATTCCCACTTAAATTAGAGAAAAGAAAAAGGAATAAAAGAAAAATACCTCAATTTTTCATCAAAAATCAATATAAAAACCTTACTAATTTCTTAATTAAATCCTTACCCATTTTTCCTTGGCCAATCTAGCATAGATCTTGGAGCAAAGAAGCTAATTTGGGAGGCTAAATTGCATGTGGATCTACAAATCTTTGAGGTATAAATCCTAATCCCATGTTTAATTTGTTGATATATTACTTTAAATAAACTTAATTAGGTATCTAAATGGTTCTAATTTCCAGTTTTGGAATTTCAAGAGAAGGTTTTGAATTAAAATTAGGATTTTTCATCACTTGATCTAGTTGCAATGTGTAGTCTCACATCTTAAGATTTGCAAAACCTAACCTAGTTGCTAAATTGTTAATTTTTACTTTTAAATTGTCCTAATTACATAATTTTGCAAACTAATTTCATGGTAAATGTTGATACATGAGATTAAAAATTTTAGTTACGAGCTGTGAAGCCTAATTATGTTATTAGATGAACATTATGGGCACTAGATTTGTTTAAACATCTAGATTTGTACTAAAATGGTTAAAAGATGCTTAGTAGGTTTTTGGAATAAATCGATTTGATTAAATTTGAGGTTTTGATGAGTTACAACATATTTCATATAATATTTAGTGTGTTGTGAACGGGCGATTGGTACGATTGGGTTTTTGGTTTGGTAGTTGCCACGTATAGCGATCCTAGTTATGCTTTGTGGCGTAGTCGCGAGCGCGTTTTGTGCACCATGTGCGTACGCGTTTAGTTAGTGTGCGTGGTTGACTTGTATTGTTTATGTCCACGACTATTTATATTTATTCTCTTATTTCCTTGTGTACATTTTTAGGATCGGGTATAGAGGCGTCGAATGTGGCGCGGAAATGACAGAGCTGAAATCGGATCAGATTAGCCGAGGCGTCCCGGTGAATAGATGTACACATCTACGGGGGAATCGTCTGGATGGCGTGAGGCGCCCGATAGTCAGGATTTCTAGTAGTGCTTATATTTATATGCGTAGTCTCCTAGTCGTTCACCTCATTGCATTGCACCATCATAAATATATATGATATTATCTCATAGGAAACTTGCATCATTACCTTTGGTTCATGCCACGTGCACTATTCATGCGAACACACACGCCTTTGGTAATTGCTATGTCACGAACACTATAGAACTTGCTTAGAATCGGTATCTGTGCATTGCATCATATATGATCTGTAAACCTGTACCTTATAGTCATTTCATCAGAATGGATACGTAGGATTGTTAGTCATATATACATATCTCATTGCATCATGATTCATGCATAGCTTTTGGTCATACTTCGCATGGTATATACTATCATATCATATACATCCATCATCACCGACATGTTTACATATTGTGATTCTTCTCGAGGATTTCGGTATTTATGAGATTTATGGATTTTGGAGAAACCGCAAGGATTTTAAGAACGTATTACCAATTAAAAATGTAAGTTGCGGTTTTCTCGCGATATGATGTGCGTGGTGTCCACCATGGATTTTCTCGGTTCTTGAGCAGTATCATACACCCGATTCGAGGAGGAGGATGGACCGTCTGTGGGTGCATGGTGGACCCGGTGCGGTACCTCGGGGCAAGATGGTCGCAGATGATGGCGTTGAGCCCGGCAGGAGAGCACTACCGACCGGTTATTTATGATGCGGCGGATATCCGGAGGGTACCGACGTAGTCTTGAGATTTGATGATATGGGCCAGTCAAGATTGCCGGAGCCCGAGATATTGAGATATTGAGGTATTGAGATATTGGGACATTGAGATATTGGAATATATATTTTGTATTGATGCTTGACACGGATTTTACATTGATTTCAGTGATGATACTTCAGTTTATTGCATGGAGGTTTTTCTAAGATAAGAACAAAGACTTTCTCATACCAGACTTGTTCAGGTTTCGTGTTTGATTATGCATTCATGTTGCATGCATGTTAGTACATCGTATTATATCGATATGCGTAGGTTGAGACGCATTTGCATGGATTCTTACGATATCCTTATTAGATGTTACTTATTACTCATGAGTTGGCAACTATCCCTCGTTGTACCACAGTATCTTGCAGGTCCGACCCGTCAGCACAGTAGCGGTGGGCGCACTTCCTCATTTTTGTTCTTTTCGCTTGGACTTGCGGCATTGCTAGTAGGTGGGTTGCGAGAATATATTATCCCATCATGTATTTTATTTGTATCTAGTATACTCCACCTACCCTTGTATATTGACTAGATAGTGAGACTCGTGAGACTTGTATTGTGGTTTTTGGTGTCGATGCTCACTTGAGCCGACGTGGTATCTTCTTATTTCTTGCTTTCTGATACTTATTGTGCATTTTTGATATATATATATATTGTATGTAGTTGCGATTCCGCCATGGGCGAAGAGCTAGCTCCCGCTTGGGGATGCCTTTACTCCTCATTTATATGTATTTTCATGTGTTTTACTCGTTTGGGGGCCAGTATTTACAAAGGAGACTCTACTGAATATTTCGGGAAAATATGATGTTGCTTTTAAAATGTTAATGCGACTTATTTGGTTAAAATCGCTTGCCTTAAAACATGTTTTCCTTCACTCTAATTGATAAACGGTTTAGTTTTCTGGGCTTTGGCTTACTTAGATTACGTTACGCCTTTAGACGTTTCGTAATTTAAGTGTCGGTCACGTTCCGTACCTTCGGGTCATGACAAAATTAGTATCAGAGCGTTAGGTTTTACCTTCTGAGTGTAGGATGACTCTTGGTAGATGGAGTAGGTGACTTAAGCAGGGTGACGTAGCGTGTATATGTTCTGCGGCATACTTACGATACGGTACTCCGCCTAAGTGACCTTAGGATATATATATATATATATATATATATATATATATATATATGCTTGTATTTCCTTCATTGATTCCGTAAATCCTTTGATTTTATCGCAATGTTCCTATCAGTCCTGTTCTTGCTCCAGACACTATGCCGCCGGAGACTACGAGGGCCAGAGGGCTGCCGCCAGAGATGAGATTAGAGTAAGCTCATTTGAGACGAGGACCGATCGGGGCGGTACATCTACCCCTCAGGGACAGAGTGATCTGCCTTCTCCAGGATGGATAGCTAGGCTGGAGTCGAATATTCAGGACTTGCGACAGATGATTGGATTGTTTGTTGAGGCTAGCCGAGCTCCGAGAGCCGATGATGTCCCTCCTGCTGCAGGGACTGTGATTGTACCTGCTGCTCAGGCAGCTGTTTCAGTGGTTACCAAGATTATTTCCGTATCCTTATAGGAGTTTTTGAGGCTGAAGCCTCCAGTTTGTTTTTACCGGCATAGATGCAACGAAGGATACGTAGACAATCCTTGACATGATGGCTAGGATTTGTCGTTCACAGAGATGTTTTGACGAGATATGGATTGAGCTTGCGAGTTTTCGTCTAGAGAGGACTTTCTCAGACGTGGTGCGAGTCAATTGAGAGAGGCCAAGCTGCAGATCTACTTCCTATGACTTGGGACGAGTTCATAGCTATATTTCTTGCTCGTTTCCTTCCGGAGAGCGTTCGAAATGTCCGAGCTCGTAGTTTCGAGCCTTTGCGTAAGACTTCAGGGATGACGGTGTCCGAGTATGACATTCTCAGCGGTCCGATATGCTCCTTACCTGGTGGACACTGAGGAGAAACGGATAAAGAGGTTCGTGTGGAGATTGGACATGCAGTTATTTCTTGCTATCGGCACCCAGCATTTTGACACTTCTGCAGCTGCTTTGGATGCAGCCTTATTGATAGAGGAGAGCATTTCTGAGACTTCGTTCGTTTCTAGGATTGAAGTGGATTTGTACCGGTATGCCAGCTCAAGGCGGTTAGATAGTCGCCGTTGTGACAGTTATTCTTTCGGTGTTTTCCTTCGATGCGTATTTATTTTTGGTGTTGTTGAGATGGTATCCATATAATTTGTATCAAAGTCGAGCCAATAGTAGTCCTTGCTAAATCAGCCGCTTGTTGTGATTTCTTCTATAGGCTAGTCTTTTGTAGCTCTATGTGTTCTCATTCGTGTTTGTTTTGTTCTTATCGGAGATAGGGATTTTTCTATCAATTTGATGCTTCTCGATATGTTTGACTTCGAAGTTCTTCTGAGCATGGATTGGTTAGCCACGCGTTATGCATTCGTGGATGGCCGTAAGAAGGCAGTCGGATTTAGTTTTTCCGGATGAGACAGTTCTTGTTTGTTTCGGGGAGACCGTAGCATCGCCTTTCCCAGTTTGATTTCTTCTTGTCGAGCTAGTCAGCTTTTGAGAAAGGATGTCAGGAATTCTTAGCGTATGTTTGTGATGTTAGAGCCGCAGAGGTCCCGATTGGGAGAGAGTTTCCAGATATTTTCTTGACGAGTTGCTTGGTCTGTCGCCAGAGCACGATATTGAGTTCTGCTTTGACTTGATTTCCGGCACGGAGCCTTTTTCTATACCGCCATATCGGATGGACCCGGCGGAGCTTAAAGAACTGAAGGATCAGTTGCAAGATTTGTTGGATAAAGGGCTTGTTCGTCCGAGTGCGTCACTTTGGGGAGCTCATGTTCTGTTAGTCAAGGAGAAAGACGGCAGTTGTGTTTGTGCATCGATTTTTTTCAGTTGAATCGGGTTACTGTGCGGAACAGATATCCCTTATCTCGTATCGATGATTTATTTGATTAGCTCCAGAGTGCAGGATATTTCTCGGAGATTGACTTGCGATCAGGTGACCATTAGTTGTGGGTTCGAGAGGATGATATTCGGAAGACTGCTTTTCGCACACGTTACGGGCATTATGAGTTTTTGGTGATATCGTTCGGACTCACCAATGCCTAGCAGCGTTCATAGACTTGATGAACCGCACATCCAGGCCGTTTCTTGATCAGTTATTATCGTGTTCGTTGATGACGTTTTAGTATACTTTTGTAACCGAGAGGAGCCTGGGCAGTAATTGAGGATTTCGTTGCAGACCTTGAGGGAGCGCCAGCTTTTCGCTAAATTATCCAAGTGTGTTTTCTGGTTGGATGATGTTGACTTCTTGGGTCACGTAGTTACGAGAGGTGGAAAGTATGGAACCGAAGAAGATCGAGGCCATTCAGCACTGGCCCAGACCTGTATCAGTGACGGAGGTTCGCAGCATTTTGGGTTTGAACGGATACTATTGATATTTCGTACAGGATTTTTCACAGATAGCTGCAACGTTGACCGGGTTGACCCGGAAGAGAGTTCCTTTTTTTTGGACTGGGGAATGCCAGCAGAGCTTTCAGCGGTTGAAGACTTGTTTGATTTTGGCGCCAGTATTATTTTTTTTGCCTTAAGGATCAGGCGGTTTCATTGTTTATTGCGATGCTTCTCGGCAGTGGAAGAAGCACGAGCAAAACTATTCCACACATGACTTAGAGATGGATGCTGTGGTTTTTACACTTAAGATTTGGAGACATTACTTATACGACGAGTCGTGCCAGATAGTCACGGACCACAAGAGTTTAAAGTACATTTTTTCAACAGCGAGATCTGAATTTGAGATAGCACAGATGGATAGAGCTAGTGAAAGACTATGACTGCAAGATTCTTTATCGTCCGGGTAAGGAGAATGTTATGGCATATCCTTTGAGTCGGAAGCCCGGAGGTAGCTTTTCTTGTTTGAGCACAGTTCAGGAACAGTAGACGGCAGATTAGCAGATTCTTGGTGACAGCCGAGTACAGTTCGAGTTTACGTCAACCGGGGGACAACTTGTCCGTGTTCGTGCACATCCACGGTTATATGATTATATCCGTGAGGCACAGTCCGATGACGTTCGTTTGTCAGAGATCTTAGAGCAGGTTCAACAGGGCAGAGATTCAGAGTTAGTGATTGATGATCAGGGAGTACTACGATTTGGGACTTGACTATGTGCGCCAGATTCCGAGGGACTGAGATGCGAGATCTTAGAGGAGGCGCATCAGTCAGCATATATGAATCGTGATTTGATAGAAGTCCACTAGTGTGAAGGGATGAAGAGAGATGTCACAGATTTTGTTTCGGGATGCTGACTTGTCAGCAAGTCAAGGCTGAGCATCAGAGGCCAGCAGGAGAATTACAACCTTTGCCCATTCCGGAGTGGAAATGGGAATAAATTTCTATGGAATGTATCGTGGGTCTATCTAGGACCAGTCGAGAGTATGGCTCTATTTGAGTGATTGTAGACCGATTGACGAAAAAAGCTCACTTTCTGCCAGTGAAGACCACCTTCGGATTCAATCAGTATGCTCAGATATATGTTGATGAGTTTGTGTGACTACATGGAGTTCCGACTTTTATTGTGTCCGACAGAGGCACTCAGTTCACCAGCCGACTATCGTAGAAACATTAAGAGACCTTGGACACAGATTGAGTTTCAGTGCAGTTTTCTATCCGCAAACCGACGGTCAATCAAAACAGACCATTCAGACTCTTGAGGATATGGTCCGAGCTTGCATTCTAGTATTCGGTGGCAGTTGGGATCGCCGCTTTCCCTTGATAGAGTTTTCTTATAATAACAACGTTCAGGAGAACGATTCAGATGGCACCCTTTGAAATATTATATAGGAGAAAATGTCGATCACCAGTTTGTTGGACAGAGCTCATGAAAGGGCAGTTTTTTTTTGGGCCACGGATTGTGCATGAGATGACCGAAAGATCCAGATGATTTGGGATAGGATGAGAGTGGTCCAGTGCAGGCAAAAATCTTATGCAAACCGACGTCAGCGCAGACTTGAGTTCGTCGCCGTAGATCATGTTTTCTTGAAAGTTTCTCCGATGAAGGGCGTGTCGGCGCAGTTGCTTATCATTCGGCTCTTCCACCCAGCTTTCCAGATATTCACCCCGTGTTTCATATATCAAGGCTCTGCAAGTACCTTCATGACCCCTCTCGCGTGATACAGCATCAGACGATCCAGCTGGAGCGCGATTTTTTTTCACCGAGCAACCAATAGTCATTCTAGATCGGCAGGTGAAGGAACGGAGGTCCGAGGTCATACCGTCCGTATAGGTTTATTTGACGTGGCAGAACATCGAAAAAGGTCACGTGGGAAACCAAGGACGAGATGTGGAAGAAATATTCCCATCTCTTCGTGGGTACGCATGGTTAAATTTTAAATTCGGGGACCGAATTTCTTTAAGGGGGGAAGATTGTAACGTTTTGAAAATCGTTTAGGTGAAATTTCCGATAATCGGTAAAATAACTGGTGTTTACCGTAAAAACAAAGATATAATTATTTTTCAACATAGACTTAATTATACCTATTTTAGATATGTAATGGCTAGTATTGGTATTTATTTAGTCACTTATAAAATTGCTAGTTTACTAAAATATTTTCCGTAATTAATTATTTTAAATATTATTATAGGCTTTCACTAATACTTTTAATTAGTGATATTTACAGATTAGAATGGGTTAATACAAGTTTTGTGCATCATGACACATTAAACCAAAATGTAACATGTTGTTTTTGAAATGAAAAGAAGTTGTCAAGATGGTTTTAGAAAATATAAAACAAAAAGGCTTAATTTGTGAAATAAATTAAATAGAAGTGAGGTATGGGCTTGTGACTTGAGTTATGGGTTTTCTTTACTTGGAATTCCACGCGCGCACACACACACACATTCTGGCTGAGCCTCCTGCAGTTGCAGCCCCCTTTTCTCCCCTCATTCCCACTTAAATTAGAGAAAAGAAAAGGGAATAAAAGAAAAATAATAAACATTGTAGTATGGTGTTTATATACTTGTGGTGTGGGGTGTGGTCACCACTCTTTCTCACTTATCCTCACCTCACTCCTCTCTTTCTCCACTTGGTCGAAACAAGGCAGCCCCCATTCCTCATTTTCCCCATCTCTTTTCCACATCAAAACTCCTCTATTTTCATTAGAAATCAATATAAAAACCTCACTAATTTCCTAATTAAATCCTTACCTATTTTTCCTTGGCCAATCTAGCATGGATCTTGGAGCAAAGAAGCTAATTTGGGAGGCTAAGTTGCATGTAGATCTACAAATCTTTGAGGTATAAATCCTAACCCCATGTTTAATTTGTTGCTATATTACTTTAAATAAACTTAATTAGGTATCTAAATGGTTCTAATTTCAAGTTTTGGAATTTCAAGGGAGGATTTTGTATTAAAGTTAGGGTTTTTCATCACTTGATCTAGTTGCAATGTGTAGTCTCACATCTTAAGATTTGCAAAACATAACCTAGTTGCTAAATTGTTAATTGTTACTTTTAAATTGTCCTAATTACATAATTTTGCAAACTAATTTCATGGTAAATGTTGATACATGAGATTAAAATATTTAGTTAAGAGTTGTGAAGCCTAATTATGTTATTAGATGAACATTATGGCCACTAGATTTGTTTAAACATCTAGATTTGTACTAAAATGGTTAAAAGATTCTTACTAGGTTTTTGGAATAAATCGATTTGATTAAATTTGAGATTTTGATGAGTTACAATCTATTTCATATAATATTTAGTGTGTTGTGAACGCGCGATTAGTGCGATTGGGTTTTTGGTTTGGTAGTTGCCACATATAGCGACCCTAGCTGTGGTTTGTGGAGTAGTCGCGAGCGCGTTTTGTGCACCAAGTGCATGCGCGTTTAGTTGGTGCGCGTGGTTGACTTTTATTGTTTATGTCCATGACTATTTATATTTATTCTCTTATTTCCATGTGTACATTTCTAGGATCGGGTGCAGATGCATCGAATGTGGCGCGGAAATGGCAGAGCTGAAATCGGATCAGATTAGCCGAGGCGTCCCGGTGAGTAGATGTAAACATCTACGGGGGAATCGTCTGGATGGCGCGAGGCGCCCGATAGTCAGGATTTCTAGTCGTGCTTATATTTATATGCGTAGTCTCCTAGTCGTTCACCTCATTGCATTGCACCATCATAAATATATATGATATTATCTCATAAGACACTTACACCATTACCTTTGGTTCATGCCACGTGCACTATTCATGCGAACACACACGCCTTTGGTAATTGCTATGTCACGAACACTATAGAACTTGCTTAGAATCGGTATCTGTGCATTGCATCATATATGATCTGTAAACCTGTACCTTATAGTCATTTCATCAGAATGGATACGTAGGATTGTTAGGCATATATACATACCTCATTGCATCATGATTCATGCATAGCTTCTGGCCGTACTTCGCATGGTATATACTATCGTATCATATACATCCATAATCACCGACATGTTTACATGTTGTGATTCTTCTCGAGAATTTCGGTATTTATGATATTTTTGGATTTTGGAGAAATCGCAAGGATTTTAAGAACGTATTACCATTTAAAAATGTAAGTTGCGGTTTTCTCGCGATATGATGTGCGTGGTATCCACCATGGGTTTTCTCGGTTCTTGAGCGGTATCATACACCCGATTCAAGGGGGAGGATGAACCGTCTGCAGGTGCAAGGTGGACCCGGTGCGGTACCTCGGGGCAAGATGGTCGCAGATGATGGCGTTGAGCCCGGCAGGAGAGCACTGCCGACCGGTTATTTGTGACGCGGCGGATATCCGGAGGATACCGACGTAGTCTTGAGATTTGATGATATGGGCCAGTCCGGATTGCCGAAGCCCGAAATATTGAGATATTGAGGTATTGAGATATTGAGACATTGAGATATTGGGATATATATTTTGTGTCGATGCTTGACACGGATTTTATGTTGATTTCAGTGATGATACTTCATTTTATTGCACAGAGGTTTTTCTAAGATAAGAACAAAGTCTTTCTCATACCAAACTTGTTCAGGTTTCGTGTTTGATTATGCATTCATGTTGCATGCATATTAGTACATCGTATTATATCAATATGCGTAGGTTGAGATGCATTTGCATGCATGCTTACGATAGCCTTATTAGATGTTACTTATTACTCACGAGTTGGCAACTAGCCCCCGTTGTACCACAGTATCTTGCAGGTCCAACCCATCAGCACAGTAGCGGCGGACACACTTCCTCGTTTTTGTTATTTTCGCTTGGACTTGCGGCATTGCTCGTAGGTGGGTTGCGAGGATATGTTATCCCATCATGTATTTTATTTGTATCTAGTATACTCCATCTACCCTTGTATATTGACTAGATAGTGAGACTCGTGAGACTTGCATTGTGGTGTTTGGTGTCGATGCTCACTTAAGCCGATGTGGTATCTTCTTATTTCTTGCTTTCTGATGCTTATTGTGCATTTATATATATATATTGCATGTTGTTGTGATTCCGCCATGGGCCAAGAGCTAGCTCCCGCTTGGGGATGCCTTTACTCCTCATTTATATGAATTTTCATGTGTTGTACCCGTTTGGGGGCCAGTATTTACAAAGGACACTCTGCAGAAATTTTCGGGAAAATATGATGTTGCTTTTAAAATGTTAATGTGACTTATTTGGTTAAAATCGCTTGCCTTAAAACATGTTTTCCTTCACTCTAATTGATAAACGGTTTAGTTTTCTGGGCTTTGGCTTACTTAGATTATGTTACGCCTTTAGACATTTCGTAATTTAAGTGTCGGTCACGTTCCGTACCTTCGGGTCGTGACAATGTCGTCTGTTTTTTGTAGGCCACTGGGTCTCGTGTTGGTTCTATGATGTTGTGTTCTCTTTATAATTCCACTGGTAATGTTTGATTTATTGATAACAACATGGGTTGCTTATTAGCTTTAAAAGGGAAATCTTGATGGTTTAAATCACATCACATCTTTTAGCATTTAATGCTCATGTTCCCTACTTGCACAATTCATCATGTCATGTGTGCCAAGGCAGCCCCACCATAGTCGAAGTCGCCAAGAGTATTATGCAAACTTGTAATGTGTTGGACCAAAACTTGTTTATTTGCAAAAAAGAACTCTTTGAATCACGATCGGGTTTCTGTTCTGTTTGCAGTATTGGCGCCCAAATGTTATATCCGTGATTTTGAGCGTGTTTCCAGTATTTTGTCATGAATACCTGTAATCTGTATTTACTGAGCAGACACTGGTTAATAGTACCGATAAATCACAAAAATAGATAATAAATGAGTGGTATTAAAATGCAGTTTTCTGAGATGAACATGTGCGCAGCGGTGCCCAACTATAGGCCGTTGGATCTGCTCTGAGATCTGTGGGATATAAACCGACCTTTGATCCCTATAAATAGGGCTCCGGCCCCCTTTCGCTGAGGTACGCCTACTTCTTTTCTTTTGATCGCGCTAAAATATTTTAACTTAGTTTATTTACTCATTCCAGAGCATTCAGTTTACCTTTTCACTTAGGTATAGACAAACTCAGCCCAACGTTAAACATACATAACCCCTTTAGGAGTCTGTTTGGTTTGTGGTGTTAGGTTTAGTTTGTCGCACCGTTGCGTTAGCTGATTTCTTCTCGGCTCACGTCCATTCTGGTCGCTGATTCGAGTAGCTACGCACTTTCTGTATCTCCCATACCTTCGGATGCGGGGATACAACATTTCAAGTAATCATTTTAGGCTAGGGTATCCATATTGTCGTCAGATGATTCAGCGTTAGGAGTTACCGTGGCGTTTTATCTTGAGGTCAGACTCCATTCTTCGAGTCCCAGGGAAGTCGTAACCGCACCCTTCTGAGGTGAGATAACTTCCAATGGTCTTTAGGCTTGTAAATATTGCCTTCGAGACCTGATTCTTCTTTTGGTGAAGCAGGTTGGAACACATTGTTCGCCTTCACTCGTTTGTACCCGTGGATTGTCTACAGGAGTCAGTATTTAACTATCTGTAAGGCAGAAAATTTTTCTTTTCTTCTTTTTTTATATTATTTCCGCGATGCTCTATCATTTCAGCTTTTCTTATCGCGAAAGTCGCGACTGCCAAATCATTTCGGCTATTTCATTTTACTTTTACTGCTGATTTTTACTGCAGATTGCCCAATCATTTCGGCTAATATATATATATATATATATATATATATATATATATATATTCTCAGTTTAACGACTTAGGTGTCGATAACTTTGGACTTCAAGTTGGCATCAGCTTTGCTACCACTGAAGCACGTATGCCAGAAGCAATTTCTCATCTGTCTAGGGAAACTTGGGATTTGATACCTGTTTCGGCATTAGTATCGCTACAAATGGAATAGTGCCAGGAGCGACTCATCATTTACCATTGTCCATTTGGACAAAGGTGGTTTAGAAAACATGTTTAAATCACTGTATTCTAAGTCTTTTTCAATGTTTATGAGCCGTAAGGATCTCGTAAAGTTTTTTTCTCCCAATAAGTCGAGAGGATCTCATGGGTGTGTTTTCTCCTTAGAAGTCGTGAGGGCTCCTAAGTTGGTTTTCTCTTGCAAGTCGTAAGGTCTTACAAGAGTGCCTTCTCCTTGCAAGTCGAGAGGACTCAAAAGTGTCGTTCACCATATGGGAATATTGTTCACCTCTGGTGGGACTTCACTCAAACATATATTCATTTATGTTTGTTCGTGCCCATGGATTGTGTAAGTAGATGCTCGTGCTCGTGCCGCTAACTAGAAACCAAGGTAGAATACAAAAAAAATTCTACAACTAGAGCACGAACTTCTACGACCTAGAATCGAATCCAAACACTAAACTAGATAAACTAGGAGTTAACTACTTGGATAGACGTTTAGCTACCTTTGTAGTCATATCCTTCATCTTCTTTCCACTTCTTGCGCTCCTAAGGACTTCGGGAATGAGCTTGGATGCTGTCTTCATCGTCGAAGAAGATCCACCCGAGAGAACCTTAGCTAAGGCTATATCTTCACACAAAAATAACAAGTGAAGCAACTAGTGATCCAGACTTGCTAGGAATTGATCACTAGAACATGTAGTGGCTAATCTATAAGTTTTTCTCTCTTTTCTTTTTTCCTTTCTCAACTAAAGAAAACTCAAGAAAAGAGAAAGAAGAAGATAATGGTGATGGTTCAAGTGAGCATGGCACAAAAAGATAAACTCTTAAAACTTTCTTCTTCATCTTTTTTTTTAATTGTGAGAGTGGGCGGACTTGTGACTCACCATGGTGAGTCACAAGCCAACACACTTCTCACAAATACAAGAAAAGATGAGAAGATAAGAGAGAGCCACTTCATTTGTGTACACATATACATATGTGTACACACACACACACACAAATACACTAATACAAGTATATGCTACAAATACATACACCCGTATTTGTATCAAGATACGAATACCCGTATTTGTATAAAGATACGAATACCCATATTTGTATCAAGACACGAATACCCGTATTTGTATCAAGACACGAATACACGTATTTATACAAATACCCGTATTTGTATAAATATCGTATTCTGTCAAAATACGAATACAAAAAGAGAGACACTAAAAAGAGATATATAATACTAGCTCATATTTCATCCAAATGTGATAACCTGACTATCTTTCAAATCTGCTAGTATTAATAAAATATCCGATTAAAAGTACATGTACAAAAACACGTATTTAATCGAACCCAAGTATGTTTCAAAATACGAACACTACATGTTTTCTCTTAAACTGGGAAACCCTTTGTGTGGGACTCTAAAGACTCGATAATACGGTGGCAGTGGGTTTAACTATAAGCACGCCAGCGGTACTAGTTGTACGTAACGGCTGTCCAGGTATTGATCGAAAAGAAAGTCAACAATCAAACTCGTCCGTATCCCTACTGAGCCAGAAAGTGACAATGTCCGTACAGTTCGGTCTCTTTATCTGAGAGTATTGAATACTGGGTCTAGGGGTAGAAAATGTCAGACCCCTAATAACCCAATAAGTCGTGTCAATGTGGCATAAAACCATTCCGAGAAACTACTGATCTCATAATCAGTAAATCTCAAATGCCTTGGCCAAGGTCTTATGGTGAAGACCAATCGAACATAGCGCAACAACAACTCCCTATATCGGGAGAGACGAATCCCTTCTATTACTCACCGCCCCCAAGTGCTTCGGGAATGTACCCAACTAAAATCTGTTTACACGACTCTTTAAAGTCATGGTAGGGTAGTAATCTAAGTGCAGTGGGAACACACTCGAGACGAATGACGATATCAGGTCTAAAGACTAACATGTACCTATGTCACAGGAGAACTACTATCTGACGATAGGTAAATAACCATCTAGAAGTTCTCGGCGAGTCCGTCTAGTATAACTCATAAGCTAATGATCACCTGTATACTATCTTTGGTGATGAACACTAACGGCTGTGGGACAGGCCATCTTCCCTCACGGGAATAAGAAACATATATACTAGTCTACTCCAGGATATCAATGCCCTATCTCAAAACTCCAACGACTAGGGACAATTTAAGGATGTACTTATAGACTATCTAGACCCCACGAGTATGATCGCCATCACAACTCTAGTAGTCAAGCAAAGATCCTACAGGCTTTACCAACATGTAATCGAGATATGTAATATAAAATAGAACATATATACATGTTGAGGTAAAGGAAAACCAGATAGAATACTGTCATATCGAGCAAGATTGTCCTGTAATATATATATCCCAAGCATCCACATGTAATATACAATCCTGTACTATACAATAATAGCTTCTAGGGCATATACATCCAACAATCTCCCACTTGCACTAAGGTCGTGTATTGGCGTATCGAAGACCAATCATGTTCAATAGTCGCTCGAGCTGAGTCTGAGGAAGTGCCTTTGTGAGTGGGTCAGTCGTGTTGTCCTTCGTGTCTACTCTCTTGATCTCGATCTCCTGGCGATCAATAATCTCTCTGATCGGGTGACACCGCCTCAAAATGTGTCTGTATTTCTGATGGGACCGTGGTTCTTTCGCTAATGCTATAGCCCCATTGTTGTCATAATACAAAAGTATTGGATCAACAATAGACGGAACCACCTCAAGTTCATGAATGAACTTTCTCATCCAGACAGCCTCTTTTACAGCATCGTTGCAGCAATGTATTCAGCCTCCATCGTCGAGTCTGCTACGGTGTCCTGTTTGGAACTCTTCCAACAGACCGTCTCTCTATTGAAGGTAAACACATAACCCGGGACATACTTGCTATCATCCTTGTCGCTTTGGAAGGTTGAATCGGTAAAGGACTCTATCTGGAGGTATCCATTACCGTACACTAAGAACATATCTTTAGTCCTTTTTAAGTACTTTATAATGTTCTTCACAGCTGTCCAATACTTCTCCCTTGGGTTTGACTGATACCTGCTTACCACGCTAAGTGTGTAATCTATATCTAATCTGGTATATAATATCGCATACAGTATAGATCCTACCACCGAAACGTAGGGTATAATGCTCATGCGAGCTCTCTCCTCATCAATCTTGGGAGGCATCTCTTTGAAGAGGGTGATTCCATAACAAGCGGGTAAATTACCGCATTTGGAATCTTCCATACTATACCTCTTTACTATGGTGTCTATGTACCTAGACTATGAAAATCCTAATATTCTTTTAGATATATCACGATAAATCTTGATCCCCAGAATGTAGGAGAGATATCACCCAGGTCCTTCATGAAGAACTTCTCAGACAAGAACAGCTTGACCGATTGCAACATAGGAATGTCATTTCCTATCTGGAGAATTTAATCGATGTATAAAACGAGGAACATGACTGTTCTCCCTAGAATCTTCTTATATATATAAGGCTCATCAATGTTTTTGATGAAGTCAAATTCCTTGACTGTTTCATCAAAATAGATGTTCTAGCTCCGCGATAGCTGCTTTAATCCATAAATGGATTTAAGCAACTTGCACACATTCCCGCTGCTCCCATTGCCTATAAAGCCCTATGGCTGATCCATATAGACATACTCTTCTAAAGCGTCATTTAGAAAAGCGGTCTTTACTTCCATCTGCCAGATCTCATAGTCATGAAAGGCAGCAATGGCAAGTGGGATCAGAATGGATTTGAGCATATCCACTAGAGAAAAGGTTTCATCATAGTCCACACCTAGTCTTTGACAAAAACCTTTTGCAACAAGTCTAGCCTTATAGGTTTCAACCTGTCCATCTGCACGAATCTTCTTCTTGAAGATCCATTTGCAGCCGATGGGTTTTACCCCTGGAGGTGCAATATCCAAAGTCCAAACTTTGTCGGTGTACATGGAATCCATTTCGGATCGCATAACATCCTGCCATTTCACAAATTCCCTACTTGAAATGGCCTGCTCAAAACTAGTAGGATCATTTTCTTCCAAGATACAATTCTCTCAATCCTCGTCTATGAGAAAACCGTAGTATCTCTCAGACAGATGAGAAATCTTACCAGATCTGCGGAGTAGCT
The DNA here is from genome assembly GCA_030015575.1 of Agapanthus africanus. Lineage (NCBI taxonomy): Eukaryota > Viridiplantae > Streptophyta > Magnoliopsida > Asparagales > Amaryllidaceae > Agapanthus > Agapanthus africanus. Next base: position 432,793 of record JASDDO010000308.1, read on the forward strand.
GAGGTTCATCTGGGATTATTGAATTCTGTTGCTCCACCAAATCCTCAGTTACAGTTTGTGGCTCCGATATTTCATCAAGTTCTACTGTGCTCTTATTAATTTCTTTTGCAAGAAATTGCCATTCTAAACAGATGGTGTGGCAAGCTACAAATACCTTCTGTTCCTCGGTGTGGTAGAACTGATATCCAGGTGAATGCTTTGGATATCCCAAAAACTTACATAGAACTGATCATGCCTGAAGTTTGTCCGTATTTTGTGTTTTCACATAGGCCGGACAACCCCATATCATAATACGTTGAAGATATGGTCTGGTACCATTCCATATTTCATATGGAGTCTTAGGCACGGACTTGGATGGAACATCATTCAATAGGTATGCTGCTGTTTGAAGCGCATGTCCCCAGAATGAAAGAGGCATATCAGCACTATTCATCATGGAGCGAACCATATCCAATAGGGTCTGGTTTCTCCGCTCCGATACACCGTTGTGATGTGATGGGGTAGAGGGACCCCCGTAAACTCTACGAGGCTCCCGATATATCCAAAACCCCTTAAGACACACATACGCACACAGCACATTGAGTCCACATGACCAGTTTGACCCGTCAATCGGAGGTTCGCTCGCTCGAAAAGCGAGGGGTAATTAACGGCAGCTTAGTCCGCGGCTGCCGGAGATTCGGATCCCCACAATCAATAAACCCCCGTCTATCCTAGGCAGGGGAAATCCATAGTGCGCCTGACAAGCAACGCGTATTCCCATCTCAATGGGGTGACGAAAAACACCCTACAACTATGATTTTAAAAAAACAAAACTCGAAGGTGATTTAGAATATTAAGAGTTTTAATAAAAATGTATTTTAATTTAAATGGTATTTTAGTGATGAAACCTAACTTTTTAAAAGTTTATAGTATTTTTATGAAAACTATACTTTTGGAAACTTGATGGTATTTTATTAAAAGTTTAATCTTTCATTTAAAAACTATAGTTTTCCCAATTTGTCTTCATTGAAAATACGGATTCATATTTTTATATAATTTTTCAAAATTTAATTTGTTTTAGATAATAAATCGTATTCTTTAAAATCGTATTTTTATTCCTTTCGATACCGAATTCTCCGTGAGAAGTTCTGCATCTCACTTTACTATCCGAAGGACGTGCGATAATCTGTACCATCAAAAAATAGATCCCCTAACGAGAGTTGTACAGGCGTAATTGCAAAAGGTTTAAAAATATCGATACAAAACCTTTTTTTGTAAAATTAATGGTATTTTAATATAATTTCGTAGTCTTCAAATTAAACATGTATCAAGACATTATGCAATGAAACCATAGTGTATGTGATGGGGTAGGTCGTTACCCCGTGAATTTTTATAGGTATATATTCTACTTATCGATAAACGGATACTTTTAAAGTTCATGGTATTTATATGAAAAGTTTTCGATATGTGTTTATTTCGCATGAAATTTTAATTATATTAAAAGGTAAATGATATGAATAATATTTTAAAGTGATGTTAGAGGGATTAGAGTGAAATATTATCATAGCAATGGTGATAAAACTTTTTAAAATAATTTATTCAACCTAACTCCACTTTGTTGGGGTCAAAATTTACACCCTGGTTGACCAAGTTAAAATCAAAGTCATCCCAAGCCAAGTAGGTCCAAGCCCAGGTCAAGTGGGCCAATGCCCGGGTCGAGCCTAAACATGAAGCCGACGGCCCCCCATACCAAAATAAAAATTTTGTAATAAATAATTTTGATGTATTTCTTTTTTATTTTATGAATAAATGTAAGAAAAATGGATATAAAGCCAAATTTTTGTAAAACTCATGGCTCATGTGCAAAAAAAATGAGCACATGAGGTATGGGATGGGCAAAATGCCATTTTGTAAAGCCCAATGGGCTATATGTAAAGTGTGTAGCCTATAAAGGCAAACATGATGAAAATATCTAAAAGAACTTTTTTCTCTCTCTAAAAATTAGGGTATGTGCTCCTTCTCCTTCCTCAAGGTTCTAAAACCTTCTTCCCCTTTTTGAATTAAATCAAGAGTTTAACTCTTCTTTTTCTAAAAATAAATAGTTTTCACCATCAAACCCATGAAGGGAACTCGGATCTTCCATCAGATCTCAAAAAGGGGAGATTTTGACTCCCATCCCCCTTTTCCTCCAAGATCTGGCCAACAAAGAGGAGGAAGAAGGAGACCCATTTCCGAAAATCCCACTTGGGAAAAGATCCAAGGCTCAAGACAAGATCCAAGACTTAAGAGAGAAGAACCTCTGAAGTTTTTTAGGGAGTTCAACTCCAAGACCCAAATCCTCAAAGGAGTTTAACTCCTAATCCAGATCCTTTAGGAGTTTAACTCCAAATATAAATCTTTTAGAGTTTAACTCCATTCAAAATCCTCTTTTTGAGTTTATAACTCCTATTTCCGGGGATAAAACCCTTTTTTCGCCGGTGCCCAAGAACCCACGCGCCAGGCACGTGAGGCGCTAGCACCCAAAGCGCTAGCGCTAGAGCCCAAGCACCCACGTGCCGGACACGTGAGGCACCAGTGCCAGCGCCCAAAGTGCTAGCGCCAGCGCCTAAGCGCCCACGTGCCGGACACGTGAGGAGCCCAAAGTGCCAGCGTCCAAAGTGCCAGTGCCGGCACACAAGCGCCCACGTGCCGGACATGTGAGGCGCTCGCGCCCAAAACGCCAGCGCCCACGTGCCCGACACATGAGGCGCCAGCGCCCAAGGCGCTAGCGCCCAGCGCCCAAGCGCCCACTTGCCGGGCACGTGTGGCGCCAACGCTCAGTGCTAAGCACGTGAGGCGCTGGCGCTCACTCGTCCTTTGAACACCATTTTTCCTTCATTTTATACTGCACACTAAAAATACCTCCCCCGTTAGAAAAATTTCTAACGAGGCGCTGCCCCGCATCCGGCAAGGGGGCTGCTAGCCCCTTTGCCCCCAGACCGCTATCCGGCTAGCGGGACCCCCATAAAAACTCTACGGGCCCGCCGATATATCCAAAAGCCTTTCAAAACACAACAATGCACATTGAGTTCGCATGACCTGTTTGACCCGTCAATCGGAGGTTCTCTCGCTCCAAAGGCGAGGGGTAATTAACGGCAGCTTAGTCCGCGGCTGCTAGAGATTCGGATCCCCACAATAGATAAACCCTATCCTACCCTAGGCAGGGGGGATCTATAATGCGCCTGACAAGCGCACGCGTATTCCCATCTCAATGGGGTGACGAAAAACACCCTATAAATTCTGGCACGCCTGGTGGGACACTTCTCTCCTCCCATATCTCGGGTCAAGTGTTCATGCGAACTCATTTAACATATATGCCGATGTTTGTACTGAAATAATGTTGTTTTGTTTTCGTGCAGCAATCAGCTTTCAACGACAATGTCTTCTAAGATGAATTCGGCTTCCGACGTGACCTCGATCTCGTACGTGGTCAAGATCAATGCCCGTGTAGTTCTCCCTGCCAGTCTCAACCGTCAATAGAATGAGCTACCCTGTTAATTTGGTTTTGTCATCATCTACCCTGCTGGAAGCGCTCATCTGGCGGAGATCCCGACAAACCAAGCGGCCAAACCGACCTCGAGGGGCAGGAGGCCGAACGTTGTGGTCGCCAAAGCTTCCCACCCCAAATGCAAATCTGTATTCGAACGGCTCTCCACTGTTCCAACTGGGAGCAAGGCCGTCAACACCAATGGAGCCACAAAGCATCTCCGGCAAGATCAGGTGGTGCCCTTGACAATCGTGAGAACGGGCATCTTCTCTGGCCTCTTTGTCAATCGGTCTACGGCGTCTTCCCGAAGAGCCGAAGTCTGCCAAGTGCTTAAAACAGAAAAGTTAAGGCAGAAGCGGCTCAGGTATCGAGCCAACAAGAGGGCTAAGACTTCGGCCATGTGGAATCTTGTGAGGTTCCAACAGCAGGGTTACTCCGCGACGACGGCTGAGTCGGCCATAAAAATCAGCAATTCCTTCGAACCTCTGAACTGGGTTCAAAAAAATATGCCAAAAAGGGACGTGTCCCAGTCCCGTCAGAGAAAGTATGACACCATCTCTTCAAGTGTCTATCAGGTGCTCTGTGCCACGCAAAAGCAGCGAGGCAAAACCAGAAAAGAAGCATCAACACTATTCAAGAACCCGGTCAGGCCAACCACTTTTAGTCGATTGCCCGTTATCGAAACAGGAGGGCCACGACAGCGATCCGTGAAATCAGTCGCCGATAATAAAAAGACGGCTGGATATGTTATCCATACGGTCTATATGGCGGGCGGGTACCCCAGCGGCAACCTTCGCAGCAAAAGAAAGGATGGGGCTACCACATCCCAAGCCCAATCTGGCTTAAATGTGGTTGCCGCTTCACAAGAACAGCCGCTTCCGCTGGATGATGAAAACCCTCTCGATGAGGATGATAGGCAACATGACCCCTCAGTCCATGTAGAGTCAAGCTCGGACAGCAAGGAGGAGTTGACTTTCCGCCCCAGGACCGCGGAGCAAGAGCTGCTTCAAGAGCTTAGAAAACAGTTCAAGAGCAAAGATAAAGAGATGACCAAGCTCTATTCGAAAATTGACGACCTAACGAACGTTGTGATGCAGCTTATGGCTCAAATTGCTCGAAAGCCTCCCAATCAAACACAAGTCTCTACTCATAAGCCGGGTGATGACAACCCGAAGCAGCTGATGCCTGTCCCTTTGGGTCCAAGATTGGTCGAGCCGCACGAAAGCCGGCCACATTCCGCTTCTGGGGACGCCTTGGCCCCAGATAGTACTATCCTGCTAACACAAGATCGGATAATGGATTTGGTCACCAGCAAGGTTAAAACAATGGTGGCCGAAGCGAAGCTCAGAAAGAAATTGGCAATAGTGGGCGGCCATATCCCGCACAGTACGATCTGATTGAATTCCCCAGTGGCTACGTCATTCCTAAGTTCGGAAGATTTGACGGGACGGGAAATGCAAATCAGCACGTCGCCCACTTTAAAGCATCGTGCAAAAATACAGGAGGCAATGATGCACTCCTTTTTCGTCAGTTTGTCAACAGCCTGATCGGTGTCGCTTTCAACTGGTACATAAATATACCAGACGGGTCCGTCATTACCTTTGCCCAAATGGAGTCTCTGTTTCGGCAAAGGTTCATGAGTGTCAGTGATAAAATCTCTATTGCTGACCTTGTGAGGACCAAGCCGGGGAAGAATGAAAGCAACACCGACTTTATCGCCCGATGGCGTAATCTCACGATCAAGTGCGAACCACCGCTGGAGCAGGACCAGTCCGTCAGCCTTCTCATTGGGAACCTCAGCAATTGGATGGTCCCATTCTTGTGTACAGCAGGCCTCAAGACGTTTCAGGAGCTAACCAAGAAAGTCCAGATGCTGGAACGCTCGAAACAAGAGTCCACCCCAGACTCTCCGAAAGACAAGGCTTGGAAAAGAAAGAGGGACGACAACCATAGAAGCGGGAATTCCAGCAATACCAATGTCTTCAATGCGTCCGACAATGAAGACAAGCGAAAGGCAGGCAATTCCAAAACCAACCAGCCTCGAAAGCCATTGCTGGGAGGAGAAGGGCCTTCTTTAGAGGAGAAAAAGAACAAGCTTTACTCTTCCAGAAGGGACAAGATCCGCAAAATATTCAAAGATGCCTTGAGCAATGGTCTACAATTGCCAGAGTCGAAGAACCCCACGAAGCAAAAATGACAGACAATCCCCTGTATTGTCCGTACCACAGAGTAGTGAGCCATGCGATCGAGGATTGCTATATCTTCAAAGACTGGGTCGAGAAGTAGTACAAGACTGGAGAGATCGAGCTGTCCAAGAGTGTGTTGGTGAACAATCAAGTTGTAACCACCAATTTTATACAGACAGAAGCTGAAGACTTCTGGGAGTAGACAGCTGAACCCGCTGCCCTGAGAAATGAAACTGACTCATCGTAGTCTCCGTGGAGTAAGCACATATCTAATAAGACGAAGAAGATGCTAAAGCTACTTCAGAAAGACCCCAGAACGGAATGGGAAGGGAAGATGAAGCCTACCATTCCAGCTGCCAATGCGGCTCCATCAGGCTCAAAATCTAAAAAGCTCAAGAAGAAGAAAAGTGCAGCTCGGCGCGAAAAAGAGTCTGCAGGGAGATCGACCTTTCAAAAATATATCGATTCCCTCGAAGACTATGAACAGAAGGAAAGAACTCTGATTCAATTGAAGGAGTTCCTCCGTATAGAAGCGACTGAAATTCTGGAGGAGTTAGAAGAAGACTTCAATGAAGAGATCCCTATAGTGACCTGCTACGCCATCCATCTTGGCAGCGAATCTAAGGAGTAGCTCTGTTTTCCAGAAGAGGACGAGGAGCTCGCCACAAAGGCCAACCAAATCCAGCTAGAAGCGGAAGGGATTTACCGCCAAATCAGGGCAATGCCCCAAAAGGAAAGGAAAAACATGTGGCTAATGAGGAAGATGGCGGAGAGCCGGCTCATGAAAATTCGAGTCCTTCCTCGGTGGACTATAATGTCTTGGCTCATCTCCGAAAGCTTCCGTCTCTCCTGAGCATCTATGATGCCTCGGTCCTATCTAAAGAGCTTAGTGACGTTCTCATTCACGCTCTACAAAACCCCGAGCGGTATCAGGCTCTCTTTGCAGAAATTAATATGAAAGAAGCCCAGTACGCTCTGCATGCCGCCACGATCATGTTTAAGGACGAAGACTTGATAATGGGAATGACTGAGCATGATCGGCCGCTTTACGTGACCGGGTACAGCGACGGAGATCGTATTAATCGCATATTGATTGATCCGGGATCCTCAGTGAACATCATGAACATGCGGACTCTGAAGAGTTTTTCAATGGACGCCTGACACCTGTCAAGGGAAAGGATTGTCATTTAAGGCTTTAATTAAAATTGCCAGCAAGTTCTGGGGTCTATAGCTCTGCCAATCAAATTTGGGGATCTGCAGACCAAAGCTAAGATATACGTGATCGACGCTGACACGTCTTATAAAATTCTCTTGGGGCGGCCGTGGCTCCACGATTATGGCATCATTCCGTCAACTCTCCATCAATGCATGAAGTATACTAAAAATGGCGAAGAAAGACGTATTGACGGAGACATCCAGCCGTTCGGTGTGCATGAAGTCTGATATGAGGATTCTCGGTAATTTATGAACCACCAAAATACTAAGCCACAACTGACTGAGGACAGAGCGGCCCCAAAACTCAAAAGCAAATTTGAGCTGGCTGTCACTTTTAAAAGCAAAAAACCCCAAGTGCGCCCGCGTTTCGGTAGTGACACTTATGAGTCCGATGCTGGAAGTCTGTCTTTCCATAAAACTCACCCTTATTTCGGTAGCGATACAGACGAATCTGATACTGAAGGCCCATCTAGCAGCAAAATCCGCCCTCATTTTGGCAGCGACACTGAAGAGTCGGAGGAAGAGGACCTGCCTTGCAACAGCTGTGCAGATTGGACCCCCATGCAACAAGCGAAACTACGAAAGACCTTTGAAATTACAGAAGGGTCCTTAGTTGTCACAAGGGTGCCAGAGCAGATGTGCAAAGAGCTCGATGCATTGTCAGTCTCTACCGTGGACCAGCTGAAAACTTTCTATGTTCCCGGAAAGAAAAGTGGACAGAAGGGTATCCTGTTTTATGGGTCAAATCCAGTTGTGCACCCGGACGATTTGTCTGTCTTATGCCTTCCCTATGAAAGAGGCATAAGAGCCGTCCTCAATCCCAGATACTATGCGCCCGAGATGCTGGAATATTTCAAAAGGTGCGGATGTCGGTTATATCAAACGGAGTCCGAAACAAAGTTTTATGAAGGGCTATGGCATCCTCCTCAGGTCTGAGCACTCATCGATGGACGAATTCCAGATAGACGGGGCATAGGTTTCTTCCAGCCTGATTCCAAGGAATGCTACATGATCTATGTTGGTGAAGCCAGTGAAAGATCAAATGATGATGACAAGCTAGCCGGGCCAAAAGAAGCTACTCAAGAGCTCAAAAATAACGGACAAGCAACCTTTGACGAGCTAACCGAGATTGACTTAGGAACGCCCGATAATCTAAGGCCGACCTACATCAGCTCACTCTTGTCAGAAGAAATGAAAGAGCAGATAATCGCCCTACGGCATGAGTTCTCCGACTGCTTCTCATGGACGTACAAAGAAATGCCTGGCCTCTCCCCTGAAGTGGCCGTGCATAAGCTGGCTATATCTCCTGATGCCAAGCCTGTCAAACAAGCTCCTCGAAGAATGAGAAGGGAGCTGGAAGAAGAGGTCATCAAGGAAACTAAGAAACTCATCGATGCTGACTTCATCAGGGAAGAGAAGTACGCAGACTGGATCGCATGCATTGTCCTAGTAAAGAAGAAAAATGGGAAGATCCGGATTTGTGTCGATTTCAGGGACCTTAACAAGGCATGCCCTAAAGATGATTTCCCGCTTCCGGTCATTGAAATGATGGTCGATGGCACCTCAAATTACGAGCTGTTCACCTTCATGGACGGTTCGTATGGGTACAATCAGATAAAAATGTCGCTTGATGATGAGAAGCATACAGCATTTCGAACCCCGATCGACATATATTGTTACAAAGTGATGCCGTTCGGACTGAAGAACGCAGGTGCTACATATCAAAGGGCAATGACCAATATCTTTGATGACCTAATCCATAAAGCCATTGAATGCTATGTTGATGATCTAGTCGTTAAGACTAAAGCCAAGACCGATCACATCCAAGATCTTAGGACCATTCTCACCAGACTGAGGGAATACGATCTGAAGATGAATCCTCTAAAGTGCACTTTTGGTGTGTTATCGGGAAAATTCCTGGGCGTCATAGTCCGACATCGAGGGATTGAAGTTGACCCATCAAAGATAAAGGCCATCATAGAGATGCCCCCTCCAAAGAGTCTGACGCAGCTAAGATTTTTTCAAGGCAAGCTTGCTTATATACGAAGGTTTATCTCAAATTTATCAGGGAGATGTAGGCTCTTCTCAAAGATCATGAAGAAAGGAGCTCCTTTTGTCTGGGATGCCGAATGTCAAGAAGCGTTCGAAAACATCAAACAGTACCTGTTGCACCCTCCAGTTCTTGCTGCTCCTATTTCAAATAAACCGTTGATTCTCTATACTGCCGCGCTAGATGAATCACTCGGTGCACTCCTTGCCCAGAACAACGAGGAGGGAAAAGAAAATGCCCTCTACTAGCTCAGTCGAACTTTAGTTGGGGCGGAACACAACTATTCCTTGATCGAAAAGCAATGCCTGGCTCTGTTATTCGCTGTGAAGAAGCTGAGGCTCTATCTGCTTGCTCATCGGGTTATGCTGATTTCCAAGGTCGACCCGCTCAAACACTTAATGACCAAAGCAAGCCTAGCCGGTAGAATGGCGAGATGGGCTGTCATACTGCTTGGATTTGACATAATTTATACTCCTCAGAAAGCAGTAAAAGGGCAAGCCCTCGCCGAGTTCTTTGCTGCTCATCCCATACCTAAAGGGTCGCTTCTCAATTGCGAGTTAACCGACGAATAAGTGCTGCAAATCGAGGATGACAAGCCATGTCCACCTCGTTCCACTTCTAACACATTCCGTACCAGTCTACCCCTTTAAAACCTCGTAATGTATATTGTATTGTTTTTGGTATAAGACTTGCCGAAACCATGGTATAAGTTATTCGTGTAAACGGATCAGGATGTAAACGGATAGTCATGTAGTCAAGTCAAAATATATCCATGGTTCGGTCAATTCAAAACAAGTTGCATGTTTGTATTGTTCGGTATGCATGTTCAGGTTCAAGTATATATTGGATTCATGTTGGATTGGAGTTAAGTTTGGATTGTGTTCATATTTAGATTGTATTTAGATTAAACTGAGACTCATATTGAGTCAGACACTTAAATAGATTTGGATTCCCGAATTAGGTTTTGGAGTTATCGGTAACTGTTGTACATGGACGGCAGGATTTGTGTATTTTTCCAAGACAATTACCATTGATAACCCCGGTTTAGTTTTCTACCTTAAATAGGCAAGCACCCACTTTCTCCGGCTTCCTAAGGCTTAAGAGAATTGGTCCCGTTTAAACCTATATTTACTAGGGTCCTTAATGTAAATTTAATATAACTTGAGGGGTTTTATAAAAAATATTTTTAGTATACATTCAAAATAAATCTCAAGTATTTATTTATATTATTTAAGTTTTTCATGGTTATGAATTTTACAAGATGAGATATGTTAGTGAATATATATATATATATATATATATATATATATATATATATATTGAATAGTTCAAGGTATTTTAGTGTAAACTTGACTTGTATGGATTCTTGATGGTATTTTCATGAAACTTGTAATTCTTTTATTTTGTTTGGAAAACATGGAATTTAATAATATCTATAAAATATGAGGTTTGATAATATTTATATAATTATTAAAAATAAATTTTTTATTATTTAATAGAAATTCTCGTTTTTCTTAAAAATTGTATTAAATTCCATCGAGATCGTATGCTCCGTTAGGAGGTCTGCATCTTGCCCTACTAGTCCGATGGATGTGTGATAACCCGCACCAACCTATTCGGATTCCCCAAAAGTGGGTTGTAGAGGCACAATAGTAAAGAATTTAAGATACTATTTACAAGAAAACGGTTTTTAATAGGTTAGGGTATTTTATTGAAAAGTCGTATTTTGCCACAAAACTATTGTTCAAGGGAAATCGTGCTATGTCAAGATATATGTATGTGAGAGGTAGGTCATTACCTCATGATATTTTCTAAAGGTATACTAAGCAAAAAGATTAAAATATGACATGTGTAAAGTTTATGGTATTTAAACGAAACATGTACTATAAAGTTATTTAACATGAACTTTTCAAGGTCATTACCTCGAGTTGGTCTCCCACTGGACCCCAGAACCCGGTTACTTGTGCTCCCCTCCTTGGGTCTATCCTAATGCAGAAAAGTAAATAATATACAACGGGTGACAACTTCCGCTACCTGGAAGCGCCCCAAATGAAAGAATATTACATACAAGTTTTTACATGAATGAAAATGAAAAAACACTCATCTCACATAAAAACCCCCGGCTATTCAAACACGACGATCCAATATAATATATCCAGCAACACATAACATCACATGTCATCAACGTAAGTAAATATGCGCATCCCAATTGTCGTTGACATATAGCAACGAAACCGGCGATTCACATATTACACTTACGGTCACAGAAAAGAAAGTGTAAAACTACAACAGTTGGAATCCGCAACTATTTTAGACATCGCATGCCTAACAGATATAAATCCCGCATTTTAGTCTCATTATCGAAAACTCTTTTCAATATCGTATGGGACTAAACTGCTAGATTTATAACATTCATCCAGTTATCTCATAACTGTTTGTGAATTCCAATTATTGTATCCAATTCCGGATAAATAGAATATATCAAACTTTCCGATCGAACATTCGAACACCCAAGTTTTCCCGACACCGATCAACACATGAAATAGGTTCAAAGACATTCACTTCATACCTCAGTACCAACGGTCCAGCCGTAGAAGGGTCAAGCCAACGCCTCACATGTGGCACGCCGTACTGCCCCAAACCCGAAGGTTCAAAGGGCAGTTCAAGACGGTCACATAATCGAGTTAAGGTTTGTTGTCTTCTAGAGGGACCATCGCGTTACTTGCACTACTCAGAACGTCTTTTAACCACAGAAAAATCCAACACTTGGAATTATTCCGGCAGGGGAAAACTTGGGTATTTATATCCGGTCGAACTCTTTAACATATTCTACAGTTATCTGGAAAAACACTTAGACAAAGTTTGATATTCCGATCGAATCGTCGATTCCCAATATAACCCCAGAGCACTCAACCCTAAAATAAATTTAAAAATACCCAGAAAACTCACCAGAATTTATCAGGTATTACTGTGCAGTGAAACATTGCTGACGTCACTATATGGCCGCGGAACAGCGGCAGAAGCCATGCTTCTGCCGCGTTTCCGCGGCTAATGGAACTGTTCATGGGAAACGTTTTACACAGTAATTCTTAGAATTCTTTGGTGAATTTTTTAAGCATTTTTAATATCAAAAATTCCCAGATTTCAGAGAATGTCCAGAGAGCTCTTGGGTATCGGGGTTTCGGGTTCGTTCGGACTTCAAACTCCGTCTAGACTTCGCCTAAGGCTCTAGCTAGGCTCTGATACCAATGAAAGGTTCCTAGGCATCCTAATGAAGTCTCACAAGGCATCAACCATGCCATTTTCAAAAATTATGGAAGCCGAGAAACCCTAACACGGATCGTAGACTAGAATTCTAGGCGAAAAACTAAACTAGTCAGCAAATAAACTAAAGGTCGGAAACTACAACCTTTGTAGATCCGGATATCCACTTGCTTAGCTCCATGTGGTCGTCCCCTCGCTGTCCATCACGAACCTCGGACTCTCGCGACGGCTTCATCGGAGAAGTGAGCGGAATAGTTCGACGGCTTCGCGTCAAAGACGATCTACGTCGAGGTTGCACTAGTTCAAGCTCCGACTTCACCAAGTAGTGAAACTTGTGAAGAAAACACCCAAAACCACTTGGCAAGAGGTAGAGGATGAAGAAATAGGAGGTGGGTTCACTTTTAATTTGGATTTCTCTCACTAAAACTCAAGTTGCCATTGATGTAGCAAGCTTGAAGAAGAAGAAGAAGATGATGGTTATGATAAGTTCTATTAAAAAGAAAATAGAAAATCAAATACTTATCATAACTCAAACTAGGGTTAAGTGTAGAGAATTAACCATGGTCAATTGGATGGGTTAGGGTTAAGCATGAAGATAAGGATGGTTACAAAAGTCAAGGCTTCATGAAGCTTCAACTAATGACAAAGAAAGCCACCATTCTTATCTTTATCTTTTCCAAATAAATAAATAAACAAATAAATAAATAAATAAATGAATATGCAAAACCCTAATTATCAAATTAACCATGGATTAATTCTATATACTTAACTAAATGATCAAGTATCATCAAACATGATACAAAAAAGTGCACAAAAGCATATCACATATACTATGTGCATCAAGTGAGAAAAATCCGTTTAAAGTGAACCAATACTAGTTAATGCAATGCAATATATCAAATATATAATTATGCATTAAATCATTAAATCAACATTTGATTCAATGATCCGGTCATGTCGCACATAACCGACTAGAATCCAATGTATCGATTTATCGAATCAATGATTCGATAACTAGGTCATATCAAATATAACCAATCGAAACATTTATCGCGAGAATGAAATGCGGTATCACATACACGCATTATTCTCGGTCCTGCACATATCTCATATGCGCTCCTATTTCGTTTCGCTTGAACCAGGAAACCTCTGTGTAGGACTCTAAAGACTCGTCAATACGCCGGTAGCAGATGATGATCATATCAAGCACCCACAAGTCGCAAGCGGTCTGCTAAACGTAACGGCCACCCGGGTATTGAGCGATCAAAAGATCGACGAGCTAGCCCGCTCACACTCCTGCGAATCCGACCAGTAACACTTACTATACAGTCCGGTCTCTTCGTCTGATACGTCGCATATCAAGTCTAGGGGTGGTATACGTCAGACCCCAATAACCCGATAAGTCGTGCCGATGTGAGGCTCATAACGGGTCGAGAAACTACTGGTAACACTTACCAGCAAATCTCTGATCAGCCCTGGCCAGGGACTTCCCTGTTACGGCCAATCGAGCACAGCGCAACATCTACCCCCAATACCGGGAGAGACGAAACCCCTCCTATCGCTCATTGCCTCCATGTGACTCGGGACTGTACCCAAAGACCACCGTTTTGCACGCCCTCATGGACGTGGTAAGGTGGAGATCAAAGCACAGTGGGAATCACACAAGACTCTATGACGATCTCGGGTCTACAGACTATCCTGTACAAGTGTCACCTGAGAACCGCCATCTGACGTGAGGTATAATACCATCTGGGAGTTCTCGGCGAGTCCGTCCAGTGTACCCAGTCTCCACTGAGCACCCGTATACCATCTCTGATGTCAAACACTAATGGATATGGGATCATCCATCGCCCATCACATGGGTCGAGAAGCGTATACGCTAGTCTACTCTGGTATATCGATGCCCCGTCTCGATACACCCACGACTAGGGACCTTGAAGGATGTACTTATGGACTACCATGTCCCCACTAGTATGATCTGCATCATAGTCTAGGTAGTCAAGTACAAATCCTAAGGGCTTTACCAACATGTAACTATAAGACAGTATAAAGAGACTAGTGTACATGTTAAGATAAAGAGCAACCAGATAGCATACTATCATGTCGAGCAAGAAAGTCATCTCTATATATGTCCAAGCATCCAATATAATATACATAATCTGTACAATACTGGCCTCTAGGGCATACATACAACTAACATGGGGGTGCATTTAAAGTGTGGAATTAGGATTTTGGAATTGAAAGATTGAATTAAAATGCATTAAAAATGGGATTAAAGGGAGAATTTAAGTTCTCTGTTAATTTACTGAGAAATCAAACAGTATAGGGGTAATGGGGTAAACCAAGGGGTTTAGTGTGCAGAGTTTGGGGGCATTACCAATGGGGGGCCCGGGGGCGCCGGCCCAATGATGAATCTCTCCGGCCAAGTGTACGGGGTTGGGTCTTGGATCAATGCAGCATGTCCATGTCGGTTCATATAACATTCAACACATATTTGATTTTCTGTGACTTTTCATTTTACGTGTAAACTTTTGGGCTTCCAAAAAGTTTAAATGAAAAATCTGTAAAAATAATATGTGGCTGAGGGGATTTGAACACATGGGCTACGTCACAGCAGTGCAAGGCTTTACCAATAAGCTACAAGTTATTTCTTGTTGTTCTTAAACAAAAACAATATTTAAAGTATACTCAGGTTTGCAAATACTCCATTCTGTACATTAACTTTAAAATTTTTGTACAATGAAATTAGAGTCGTTACAATATATATAATAAACGTTGCTTATATTTTGCACCCGTGCTAGCCCTGCTTCCGTTCTGCCGCTAGTTAAGTAACCTAACGGTGCATGACAGGGCCCCGTGGCGAATGCAGATGGCATAAGCATATGTTCTATTTTCGTTTCTTTCTGCAATGATAGGGTTAAATGATGGGGACCGCATTAATATTGATTAATGCAAAGAAAACAAACCAAAACTTAAATCGTTGAAACAATTTTAAAACCACTCGGTTTTCTTTAAAAAAATAACTTTTAATTGCGGAGCCTAAACCACTCCTTTTAAAAGCTATCATGGTCCTTCAACTATATCAAGTTCATTACGTTCATGGTTTTCGCCAAAACCAGCCGCAGCCCTCCGTCATTTTAGATGGGTATTCATTAGTATTCAAGCTATATATTTTGACCTTCGCCAAGGTATAATGATTGGTAGCTGCTGGGTATTCATCTGTAGCATAGAAAAATGCGTTAATCTGGGACAGGCGTACAGCTATTTTGGCATTCGTCAAGGATTTGTACGAATGGGTTCAGATTAAACTGGACAATGACGGGTAGAACTTGACTTGCGAATTATGATATTTTGGCCTTCGTCAAGGTCATAAGCGCCTGGGGGGAAATCCACATCGGGAGTTTCAAAGGAAAAGGAAACTTGCTAGTTTTGCATACCATCTGGAGTGTGATGATTTTGGTAGGATTTTTTCAAATTTGTCACACAATTATAGTTGGATCCTGATCCCACCGTGAGTATTTTACTCTTTGAGAGAGTTTTTCACTTCACAATCAATATTATAAACCAAGTAGATGTCTAGAACGGTGTTAGCGGGGCTATGCCTCCAGGGAAAAGAGATTATTTAATTAAGGAATTTTGCGAATGCGTTGTAAAACCTCCCTCAAAGTACCGACACTAGACTGGCCGATTAATCCCGACTAATTCTTCTTTTATGGTTTAAAGGAGGATCTGAGGAAACAGTGGGAGCCATCATGTTTAGATAAACTAATAACCAATCTAAACTTGTAAGAGCATCATACTGAATGTTTCTTCTCTCTCTCCTAATTGCAGCGACCAAGATGACCGCATTTAAGTTACTATTAGATAAAAATATATTGACGGTGCCAAACTATAAAGATTGGCTAAGAAATATCCAGATGGTCATTACCTATGACAAGCTGGGCTACCTCCTTTCTACTAAATCCCCTGCCGTCCCAGATCCAGATTCCACCGTCGTGGATATTGAGATCCGTAAGGCATGGGAATTAGACAGTGCGAAAACCAAGTGCCTCATGTTAGCCTCTATGGATAATGAATACCAGAGACGACACGAGAATATGGACCTTGCTTATTCCTCCATACCAAAGATTTATATGGAAAGTAATCTCGTATCGCAAGATACGAGACCTCGAAGAAATTGTTTCTGACGAGATTGGCTGTCGGGTCATCTGTAGAGGACCACGTCCTTAAGATGATCAGCTATATTAAAGAGCTTGCGAACTTTGGGACTACGTTAGAGAACGAGTTATATACGGACTTGATTCTACAGTCCCTCCCCTATACCTATGCCCAGTTTATATTGAATTTCAATATACAGAATAAGGAAGTTACACTTCCAAAACTTCTCAACATGTTGAGGAGTGCAGAGGGCACCCTAAAGAAAACCAGGGAGACACCCACTCTGCTTATTAGGGAATTTTCTTCCTCTAGATCTAAGACGAAAGCCAAGGGGAAGAAGAAGAAGGCCCTGACAAAGACGAAAGGCGGTGTCGGGAAGGTACAGGGGAAGGGCAAGGCAAAAGTTGGGGGCCAACAGTGATAAAGGAGGTATGCTTCTATTGTCACAAGAAAGGTCATTGGAAGGACTGCAGGGCTTGGAAAACCAAGAACCAGGATTTGAAACAAGTTGTGGTTTCGGCTTCAGGTGTGTTTATGATTAAAAATTGTATGTCAATCAACCTACTTTCTGGGTATTGGATACTGGTATAGGATCTCATATCTGTAATTCATTGCAGGCACTGAGAAGCCGTAGAGTTTTGAAGGCAGGTGATAAGACCCTCAGGGTTGCTAACGGAGCGAACGTGGATATTGTTTCCGTAAGGGAATATCACCTAGGATTGACAAGTGGATACATTTTGGTTTTGCGTAACTGTTTTTGAGTACCAAGTTTTACATGTAATATCTTCTCTATATATTTACTATTAAAGAAGCTTATGATTTTACATTTGTAAGCGATATCGTAAACATTCACCTTAATCATGGTTTGATTGGGTCCGGTATACTAGACAACAGTATATACATATTAAATCAACACTAGGTTTTCAATGTTCAGAACACACTTAGAAGAAAGACTCCAGAATTAAATCAAGCTTTCTTATGGTAATTTGGACTAGGTCACATCAATGAAACACGGTTGACGAAATTACATAAAGAGTGATATTTGGATCCGTTTGAATATCTATCTTATGCAACTTGTCAATCATGTCTCAAAGAAAAGATGCCAAAGACTCCGTTCACTGGACACGGAGTAAGAGCCACCGAGCTTTTGGGACTCATACACAGCGACGTGTGTGGTCCAATATCTACACATGCAAGAAGTGGTTATTCATACTTTATTACTTTTACGGGTGATTTCTCAAGATATGGACATGTATTCTTGATGAAACATAAATCCGAGGCCTTTGAGAAATTCCAGAAATACAAGAATGAAGTGGAAAAACAGCCAGGAAAAAGTATCAAGTTACTTCGATCTGATCGGGGTGGTGAATACTTAAGTGTCGAGTTCCTGGGTTATTTAAAAGAGAATGGAATTCTCTCTCAGTTTACTCTTCCATACACACCTCAACACGACGGTGTATCGGAAAGGCGGAACCGGACCTTATTGGATATAGTACGTTCCATGATGCATGATGAGTAACGCTGAATTACCGCGATCCTTTTGGGGTTATGCACTAGAATTTACTGCATATCTTTTGAACAAAGTTCCTACTTAGTCAGTGCCTACTACACCATATGAAATGTAGAGTGGGAAGAAACCACATCTTATGTATTTTAAGATATGAGGATGTCCAGTTTTTGTCAAAAAGCAACATGCGGACATGCTCGAGGAACGATCAGTACTGTGTAAGTTTGTAGGATACCCAAGGAACTCCAGGGGGTATCTTTTCTATTACGCAAACGAACAAAAGGTTTTGTTTCTCGGCATGCCCACTTTCTGGAGACTCAATTTCTTGAAAAAGAAATGAGTGGGAGCGCAATAGAACTGGAAGAAATTCCAGAACCGCAATCTATTACTGAAAGTATGGTGGAACCAGAAGTTTCAAAAGAACCAGACGTCCTTGCGCCACTCCGCAGATCTAGTAGGCAGTCTCATCCGCCCGCCAACTAGTTTCCAGCAGGCCATTATGAGCAGAGACTCAGTAAAGTGGTTGGATGCAATGCGGACCGTGATGGAATCCATGTACACCAACAAAGTTTGGACTTTGGACATTGCACCTCAAGGGGTAAAACCCTTAGGCTGCAAATGGATCTTCGAAAAGAAGATTTGTGCAGATGGACAGGTTGAAACCTATAAGGCTAGACTTGTAGCAAAAGGTTTTCGTCAAAGACCTGGCTTGGACTATGATGAAACCTTTTCTCCAGTGGTTGTGCTTAAATCCATTTGGATCCTACATGCCATTGCTGCCTTCCATGATTATGAAATTTGGCAGATGGACGTAAATATCGCTTTTATGAATGGAAATTTGGAAGAGTGTGTTTATATGGATCAGCCAGAGGGCTTCATAGAGAGTGGGAACAGCGGAAGAGTGTTCAAGTTGCTTAAATCCATTTATGAATTAAAGCAGGCATCGCGGAGTTGGAACATCTGCTTTGATGAGACTGTCAAAGAATTTGACTTTATCAAAAATCCAGATGAACCATGCATTTATAGTAAGATTGTAGTGAAAACTGTGGTATTTCTCGTCTTGTACATGGATGATATTCTCCTGATAGGAAATGACATTCCTATGCTACAATCGTCAAAAGCTTCTTATCACAGAAGTTCTCCATGAAAGTGTTGGGGTAAAAATTTACACCCCGGTTGACCGAGTCAAAGTCAAGGTCAACCCCAAGCCAGGTGGGCCCAAGCCCAGGTCAAGTGGGCCTATGCCCAGGTCGAGTCCGAAACATGAAGCGGCCGACCCTCCCCATGCCAAAAATGAAATCATGTAATAAATAATTTTTATGTAATTTTTTATGCATGAATGTAAACAAAATGGGTATAAAGCCAAATTTTTGTAAGCCCATGGTTTATGTGCAAAAAGAAATGGCACATGAACCATGGGATGGGCAAAATGCCATTTTGTAAAGCCCAAGAGGCTATATGTAAATGTGTAAGCCTATATAAGGCAACATGATGATGAATAAAGCATAAACTTTTCATTCCTCAAAAAACTAGGGTTTGTTCCTCCACTCTCTCTTTTTCAAGTTCTTTCTCTTCTTTTTCATTTTCCAAATAAATCAAGAGCTTAGCTCTCTTTTTTTTTTAAAACTAAACAAAGTTTTACCATAAATCCACCTCCCAAGACTCCATCAAGAGAGGAAAAAGGGTCTCCTTTTTTATCATCCAAGATCTAGATCTTGGAGTTTCAAGAGAACCCATTTTGGGTTTCTTCTCAAAGGAGAAAGGAGAAAATCTTTTGGAGTTCAACTCCACAAATAAAATTCTTTTGGAGTTCAACTCCACCACCAGGAAAATTATTTTGGAGTTTAACTCCACTACAAAAATTCTTTTGGAGTTTAACTCCACAGTAAAAATCTTTTGGAGTTCAACTCCACAAATAAAATTCCTTTGGAGTTCAACTACACAAATAAAATTCTTTTGGAGTTTAACTCTACTACAGAAATTCTTTTGGAGTTTAACTCCACAAAAAAAATACTTTTTTTGGGGGAGTCTAACTCCACATTACATTTTTTTAGCCATATAAAATTCTTTTGGAGTTGAACAAAAAAAAAAAAAGTGGGCTTTGCATGTGACGGGGTCACATGCAAAGCATGTGACGGGGTCACATGCTAAGCATGTGACGGGGTCACATGCTAAAGCAGCCCCATCACATGTTTAACATGTGACGGGCGTCACATGCTAAGCATGTGACGGGTCACATGCTAAGCATGTGACGGCCTTCTCACATGCTGAGCATGTGACGGGTCACATGCTGAGCATGTGACTCCCCCTTAGCATGTGAGTGGTCACATGCTAGCATGTGACCCCTCCCCCTCACATGAGGGGTCACATGCTAACATGTGACCCCATTTTTTTTTAACAAAAAACAAAATTGTCTTTTCTTCTTTTCTTCTTTCTTCCTCCTATTTTTTTATTTAAAATAAAAATAAATAAATAAAAATAATATTTAAAAATTAAAATAAAAACATAATTATTTTCTTTTCTTCTTTTCTTTATTTAATCCCTTTTTTTATTTAAAAAAATATATAATAAATATTAAATAAATTATAAATAATATTTTAAAATTAAAAAAATAATAATAAATTTTTAAAAATTAAAAAAAAAATCTCTAAATATTTATTTACTTATTTATTTTTGTTTTTATATATATAAAATATATATATGTATATATATCTTTTTTTTACAAGTAGAACAAAACCAAAAAAATACACACACCAACGCACTGCATATTGAGTTCGCATGACCAGTTTAACCCGTCAATCGGAGGTTCCTTCGCTCCAAATGCGAGAGGTAATTAACGGCAGCTTAGTCCGCGGCTGCCGGAGATTTGGATCCCCACAATCAATAAACCCCAGCCTACCCTAAGCAGGGGGAATCTGTAATGCACCTGACAAGCGCGCGTATTCCCATCTCAATGGGGTGACGAAAAACACCCTACAGAAAGATCTAGTTGATGCCTCCTACATTTTGGGGATCCAGATCTATCGTGATAGATCTAAGAGGATGTTGGGACTTTCACAGTCCAGGTACATTGACACCATACTGAAAAGATTTAGTATGGAAGATTCCAAGTATGGTAATCTACCCGCTTGTCACGGGATCACTCTCTCCAAAGAGATGTCTCCCAAGACTGATTTGGAAAGGGACCGCATGAGTATTATACCATACGCTTCGGCGGTAGGATTTATAATGTATGCGATGTTGTGTACCAGACCAGATGTTGCTTACGCACTGAGCGTGGTAAGCAGGTATCAGTCGAACCCTGGGAAGAAGCACTGGATAGCAGTTAAGAACATTCTTAAGTACCTGAGAAGGACTAAGGAGATATTCTTGGTGTATGGCAGTAAAGACCTCCAGATCGAGGCTTTCGCCGACTCCAGCATCCAGAGTGACAAGGATGGCTCCAAATCCAAGTCGGGTTATATCTTCACCCTCAATAGAAAGACGGTTTGTTGGAAGATCTCCAAACAGGACACCGTTGCTGACTCAACGATGGAGGCAGAATATATCGTTGCTTGTGACGCCGCGAGAGAAGCAGTCTGGATGAGGAAGTTCATAACAGAACTTCAGGTGGTTCCATCCATTGTTGATCCAATACCTTTGTATTGTGACAACAACGGAGCTATAGCTTTAGCAAAGGAACCAAGGTCCCATCAAAAGTCCAGACATACTTTGAGGCGGTATCGCCTGATCAGGAAGTTCGTGGATAGTCGGGAGATCGAGGTGCGGAGAGTAGACACGGAGAACAATATTACAGATCCACTAACAAAGGCCGTCCCTCAGACGCAGTTCGAGAGGCTATTCGAGATGATAGGTCTGCGATACGTCAATACATGGCTTTAGTGCAAGTGAGAGATTGTTAGTGATATATGCCCTAGAGGCCATTATTGTAGTACTGGATTGTATATTACATTTTGAAAGCTTGGGATATATACAAATATATAACACCAATACATGGCTTTAGTGCAAGTGGGAGATTGTTAGTGATATATGCCTCAGAAGCCATTATTGTATAGTACTGGATTGTATATTATATTTTGGAAGCTTGGGATATATACAGATATATAACAGTCTTGCTCATCATGATAGTATGCTATCTGGTTTGAGTCTATCTTAACAGGTGTATGTGTTTCTTTTAATATATCGCTAATACATGTTGATAGAGCCCTTAGGATTTTTGCTTCACTACCAGCGTTGTGATGGCAGTCACACTAGTTGGGGCTGGGTAGTGTATAAGCACATCCTTAAACATTGTCCTTAGTCATAGAATTATCGAGACTGGGCATACATACTCCAGAGTAGACTGTTGTATACGCTTCTTATTCTCGTTGTAACGCCCCACGCCCCAGTACAGATGTTATTGTCCGCTTTGGACGAAGCCGCACGGTTTTGCCCTTTAAACTGGACCCGACCAAGGGCCACTTCCTAGGAGGTCACCCATCCCAAGACTTCCCTAGCCCGAGCATGCTTAACTACAGTGTTCTCAGGCTCTTATGGTTTTGGTTCACTTAAAAGGCGTCTCTGTAATTGAGTGTGGTATCATTACATTTATAATGCAGTTTGGTCCACTTTCGGAATACGTTCCGAAGATTCCCCGTTGTTCTACAGTGGGTCCTACGGACTCTAGAGGTGGCCTTCACGGATTCAAGAAGTGGCCCACGCCCCCTTGGCATGACAATTGGTGTGGCACTTTATTCTGTGTGGCACTGTGCTCCATGAACAAGAACCAGGTCTCGACATTCTCCCCACCTTTGAACAATGGTCCGTCCTCGAACCACAGACCTACTACTGAGGGACCTACATGGGCCACCATAAATGTAACGCCCCATGCCCCAGTACATATGGTATTGTCCGCTCTGGCCGAAGACGCACGGTTTTGCCCTTTAGAGCGAACCGGACCCCATCAGGGGCCACTTCCCAGAAGGTCACCCATCCCAAGACTTCCCTGGTCTGAGCATGCTTAACTATGGAGTTCTCAAGCTCCTGTAGTGCCGATTCACTTAAAAGGCGCCTCTGTAATTGAGGGTGGTATCATTAAATTTATAATACAGTTCGGTCCTCTTTCGAAATGTGTTCCCAAAATTCCCCATTGTTCTACAGTGGGTCCCACGGACTCTAGAGGTGGCCCCACTGATTCAAGAGGTGGACCCCGCCCCCTTGGCATGAAAATTGGCGTGGCACTTTGTTTTGTGTAGCACTTTGCTCCGTGAACAAGAACCGGGTCCCGACACCCGTCAGGGGAGGTGGCCTGTCCCGCAGCCATTGGTATACGGTACCAAAGATAGTATACAGGTGCTCACTGGGTTATGAGTTACACTGGACGGACTCGCTAGGAATTGTTGGATGGTGTTATACCTATCGTCGGTTATCAATTTCCCGGTGACATGAGTACAGGTTAGTCCGTTAACTTGACGTCACTATTCGTCTCAAGTGTCTTCCCACTGTACTTAGATTACTATACTACCACGGCTCAAATGAGTCGTGCAAACAGGCAGTAGTTGGGTGTAGTCCCGAAGCACTTGGAGGTAGTAGGGGATAGAAAGGATTCGTCTCTCCCTGTATTAGGAGTTGATATCGCGCTATGTACGGTAGGCCAATACTATAGGTCTCTGGCCAAAGCAAGTGAGATTTACTGGTAAGTACACCACTAGTTTTTCAGGTTGTATTGGGCTCCACACCGATACGACTTATTGCGTTATTAAGGGTCGGACGTTTACCACCCCTAAGCCCGATATACGATACTCTTCAACGAACAGACCGGACTGTACGGAGAATGTCACCTATAAGCTCAGTAGGGTTTAGGGACGAGTTATCGTGTCGATCTTCCCTTTGACAGATACCTAGGTAGCCGTTACGTATAGCTAGTGCCACTGAAGTGCTTGTGGTTAAACCCACTGCCAGCGTATTGTCGTGTCTTTAGAGTTCCACATAGAAGGTTTCCCAGTTCAGGCGAAACGGTGTAGTTTGCGTATGGTTTTACGCAGGGGTGTTCGATTGAACACGTGTATTTATACACGTGCTTTAATCGGATAGTTTAGTAGTACTAGCAGGTTTGAAAGAGTCAGTTTTGATGCTAGTATTATATTTCTCTCTTTTGGATATTTGTATTTTAACACAAATACATGTATTTGTATAAATACGGGTATTTGTGCTTTGATACAAACACATGCATTTCTTTCTAAATATGAATACGCGAATTTTGTATTTTTAATACAAAAACGGTATTCGTATTTTGGTAGAAATACGGTATACGAATTTTTACGGGTATAGGTATACTTGTTTATATGCATGCATTTATATTTATAAGTGTATGTGTAGATATACTTGATGAGGTGGCCTCTCTCTACACTTTCTTTTGTTCTCAGCTCTTCTAGAGTTGTGTGGCCTCTATCTACACTAATGAATCACAACCTACTCAACCATTGGTTTCGTTTTATGCATGAAGAGATAAGAATGAAGATAATGTAGGATTTTATCATGGTTGATATTTTTCATGTGAGATTTTTCTTGAGTTTCCGTTTCCTTCTTCTTCCTCAGTTTCTTCACTTGAGTTGTGAGGATTAAAAGAGAGCATTTAGTTTCATAAACTACACCACTCTAAGTATCTTGTTCTAGCAAGACTTGATCTTTAGTTGCTTCGGACGAAGCTATCGCTTAGATCGGCATTCTCGGGTGGATCGTCTTTGATGTGAAAGATCGACTTCGAGAGCTCGTTCCATCAACCCAAGGAGCTTGTGGATTCCACCTTTCAAGACCCGAAAGACGGTCTACAAAGGTTGTAATCCCAATCTAGTAGCTAAAACTCTAGTTAGGATTTGTTTAGTTTAGTGTTTGGATTTGTATCCTGCGATTTCAGTGTATTATGCTCAAATTTTTAAAGTTTTTGATTCCGCACAGCCGTAGTTGTCACAGCAAGGAGCACATATACACTTACAATATATATATATATATATATATATATATATATATATATATATATATATAAACGCTATATATGTTTTGCATCTATGCTAGCCCTGTCCCCGCCCTTCCGTAAATTAAGTAACCTTACGGTGAAGACCCGGGACCCTATGGCGAATGCGGATAGAATATATATGCGTTGTATTTTCGTTTTTTCTTCCGTGATAAGATTGAATGATGGGACTGCATTAATTCAGATTAATGCAAGGAAAATAAACTTATATGATGTTGTTGGAACCAAATTTAAAAACTATAGTTATATTCTTTTACTTTGCATAAAAGTATTCGGTTAGGAATATACCGCACCTCATTCGATAAGGAAAGAGCAGTGATCCTTTCACTGGGAGTTCGCTCTTAAATAAAAGTTTATGT
Organism: Agapanthus africanus; assembly: GCA_030015575.1. Taxonomy (NCBI): domain Eukaryota; kingdom Viridiplantae; phylum Streptophyta; class Magnoliopsida; order Asparagales; family Amaryllidaceae; genus Agapanthus; species Agapanthus africanus. The sequence goes on from JASDDO010000308.1 coordinate 458,049, forward strand.
TACCATAAACACTCAGTTTTCTTTAAAACCACTCATTTTTAAATACAGGGCCTAATCCACTCCTTTTCAAAACCGCTCGAGTTCCTTCAACGATATCAAGTTCATTACGTTAAAGGCTTTCGCCAAAAATCAGCCGTAGTCCTCCGCCATTTCATATCAGTGATAGGTTGCCTTGCTGACTTGAATAGGTTTTAAAACGTAGGGGAAACGGATTTTGAAAATTTCAAGAGAGCAAAAACAAACCCTAACACAAAATTTAGCATAAAGACTAAAGCTTTTATCTAATCTACGATTTTTAAACTACTATGATTATAACTACAACCTTTGTAGTCAAGCCATTCACTTCAAAAGCTCATTTTGATCCTTGGAACAAGCTAGGTAGAAAATCCTCCAAACCAAAGATGATCCATCTTGAGATTGCTCCAACACAAGCTTCTACCTCACAAACTATAACTAGCAGTGAAGAAACTAACTAAAATATTTTGCTAAAAGAGTTTAGAAAGATGATGTAGGAATTTTGCTCATTAGTTTTCTTCTTTTTTCTTTTCTTCTCACAAGAATTCTCAGCTCAAGAGAGAGAAAGAGTTGATAAGAATGGTTAGGAATTAAAGGATGAGAACTAAGATGACTATCTTTATCTTAAATAATAAAACGAGAATGACCCGCTCTTTTCTACATAATACTAAAGAAATGAGTCATTTCTTTTATTCTAAAGAGAAATCTTAGTTCTTATCCTAACCTATGTGATTCTTATATTCACTACTTGTATGTATATACATACATTACAAATAGATAATAACATTTATATCAAATATAAACATTACAAAAAGAGAAGGAAAAAGAAAGTGCGCGTAATACCAGTGTGTGTGTGTGTGTGTGTGTGTGTGTAGCAAATTATTAAATCAACACTTAATTTAATAATCCGGTTATATCATATATAATCCGGCTAATATCAATTAACGATTGAATAAAATACGGAATCATATACTCATAATTAATCAAACTCCTGCACATATCACTATACATGCCCTACATCGTTTCGCTTATGCTGTGAAACCCCTGTGTGGGACTCTAAAAACTCGTTAATACGCTGACAGTAAGTGGTGATTATATCAAACACCTATAAGCACGTAAACGGTACTAGCTGCACGTAACGGCTACTCAGGTGTTGAGCGAAAAAGAAGATCGACAAGCTAGCTCATCCGAAATCCTACAGAGCCAAAAAGTGACAGTTTCCGTACAGTCCGGTCTCTTCTTCTGATGGTGTCGCATATCAAGTCTGGAGGGTGGTATTTGTCAGATCCTCAATAACCTGATAAGTCGGGCCGATCAGTGACCTATAACCACCATAGATACAACTTATAACATATATCAGTTTATCTCATCCTCCATGGCCAGGGAATTTATGGTTACAGTCGATCAGGCACAGCACGACATCAACTCCTTATACCAGGAGAGACAAAACCCTTCCGATCGCTCATGGACTTCATGTAGTTCGGGACTAAACCCAACTGAAACATGTTTGCATGGCTCTTTAAAACCGTGGTAGGGTAATAATCAAAGCACGGTGGGAAACACACAAGACACTATGACGATCTCAGGTCTATGGACTACCCTGTACTCATGTCAACAGAGAACTGCAATCTGACGATAGATATAATACCATTTAGGAGTTCTCAGTGAGTCCGTTCGGTGTACTCATTCTCTAATGAGCACATGTATACAATCTTTGATGTCAAACACCAATGGTTATGGGATCAACCATCGCCCTGGTCAGGATCAAGAAATGTATACACTAGTCTACTATGGAATATCGATGCCCAATCTCAATATTCCCTCGACTAGGAACATTTAAGGATGTGCTTATAGACTGCCCAGGCCACATTAGTCCAATCCCTATCATAATCCTTGTAGTCAAGAAAAAATCCTACGGGTTTCATCAACATGTATTAGCGACAGTGATGACAATTAAAACTATACACATGAATAATAAAATCAAACCAAATAGTATACTATCATATCGAGCAAGACAATCCTATCCATATATGTCCAATAATTAAAATAATTGCCTCTAGGGCATATATATCTAACAATTAGTAGTGCTTAGTATTCGTGCTACATTTGTTGACCTCTGTCAAGGCGTAGTGTACGGTAGCTGGGTGTTATTTTTTTGTGCATGGAAATGCGATTAGCTAGGACAGTCGTGCAGCCTTGTTGACCTCTGTCAAGGGCTCGTGCATGTGGGTTTAATGCAATCAAGATAATGATGAGTTGAACTTGACTAGCGACTTATGGTTTGTTGACCTCTGTCAAGATCATAAGTCTTAGGGGTAAAAACCATATCGGGAGTTTCAAATATAAGAGAAAATTACCAAGTATGCGCATACCTTCTGTAGAGTGGTAATTTTGGTCAGCTTCTGTCAAGATTATTACGCAATGATAGTTGGGTCCCGATTTCCACTGATGGGTAGGTATTACTCCCTGATGATTTTCAGATGATCTCAACCAGTTCTCCTTTTAGGGTTTGAAGAAGAATTCGAGAAAACAGTGAGAGCCATTCTGATTAGATAAACTAATAAACCAATCTAATCTTGATAGAGTGCATGCTGAGTGTTTCTTTTCTCTCCATGGCAACGACCATGACCTGCCTTATACTAAAACTCATAACCTAGTTAACCGAACATTTTACCTCCGACTTTGGATTGTCCCGATTCATGACAAAGTCGCATATATCTCTGCCACTCCTACTTCCCCTTTGTATTTCTCCAGAACACTCTGTATCACTACAAAGATCTATATTGCTTGGATATGCCATCGTATAGTTACATACGAACTCAGAGAAAGCCGTTTCAGTCTGAGGATGGTTACTGATTCTAGAGAAATTGAATTGGATAATTCTGTTGTCTCGCCCCATTACCTTCTCTCAAGTTATGAGCTCCTTTTATTAGGAAGTACACCAGTTTCGCTTGTAGGATAATCTTCTTCCAAACCTTAGGCAGGTGCTGAAAGGTAGGAAAGGAAGAAAACCAACTAGTCTAAATATGGTGTACAGAAGGTAAGTTGTGGAGACATGTAATGGGGTTGTATTGAGGGGAAAAGAAATTGCAACTACTATCATGAGTCTGGTATTGGAAGAGGCAATACAAGAAATACCCGGCCACGCCCTCGAAATTTTTTCATGCTTCGGTTTTCCTGTGCAGTTGTAATTAAAAAAGTTTCTCAATTTATTCCGACTCCAGGGTATGTATATGCCCGTTTAGGATTTCACATCCGTACAACATTACAGATGATGAGAAGGAGTAGAGTATTAAGAATTGGATGATTTAATTCTCAATGTTGGAATTCATAGTAATTGTTGATATTGGGGAAATCACCTGGTTTTTGCCTATCAGCAAATATTTGGTTTTGAATATCCGTTGTTACGCACAAATTTTAAATTGATATATCTATACTTTTATTTCATAAAGTGAGAAATGAGTTTTTGAAACTGCGTTTAGAAAATTTACCATTATCAATCGATGATTAGGTAAAGTGCACTGAATAACGGTGTAATTCTTCTTAACCAAAACACAGTTTTCAACTTACGACACACAGAGTAAGAGTTAGTAAACTCAGAGGACTTATACAAAGTAATGTATTTTTTCCGGTGTCTTTTAGGACAAGGGGTTGGTACTCGTACTATATTCCTTTTACTTATAACTTCTCTTGTTCTAAACCCGCATTTTTGATGAAATGCAAGGTCTAAAATTTTGAGAAGTTCATAGGTATAAAAATAAAGTAGAGAATCATACGTTGTAAGTATCAGGATTTTTCGAGATGATCGAAGATGTAGATACTTATGCTAGGTATTTCGTCATAGTAATATTGAAAATATTGTTTCTCTAACGGGTTACTCTTCTGTGGGTGTGCTCCTTGATGAGTAATGTAACAACTCTAAATTTACTGCATGAAGTTTTTCAATTTAATGTACAGAAAGAAGTTTACAAGCCTGAGTACAAGTTATAAGTTAATTTTTTTTTTAAGAACAGCAAGAAGCAAATTGTAACTCATTGGTAAAGCCCTTGCACTGCTGTGATGTAGCCCCTATATTCGAATCCCATCAGACACATTATTTTTTCTGATTTTTTTTTTAAACATTTATATCATTAATACTAATTGGAATCATCTATTTCATTCTCATTCAATTTTTTTCGGAAACCCAAAAGTTTACACGTGCAATGCATATAAAAAAAAGAAAAGTCTGAAAAAATCAAACATGTGCAAAAGGGAGTTAATACTGAGATGAACACATGGTAAGAATCCACCGGCCCCTCTCACCAAAACGACCGGCAAGATGCGCCTTTAGGCCAGCACCAAAGGTCCCCCCGAGCCCATTGAGGCCCGAGCTTTGCACACACGACCTTTCCCCTACCCCTAACTCATCTGCACTGTTTGATTGCTTTGCAATCAAATAAAGACTTTTAATTTCACCTTTAAACTAAATTTTAATGCATTTTAATTCACCCTTTTAATTCTAAAACCCTAATTCCACACTATAAATACTACCCCATGCCCTAGCCCTTCATAATTCTAAAAATTATAGCCAAAATTCTCAAAATTTCTCAAGTACAAGTGAAGTAGAATAAGAGTTAGCAAGCGATCAAGTTCCGGCGAGAATAGAAGCAAATTCCGGCGACCCCGCGATGCCACGACGACAACCCTCCCTTCCTAATCCTTTCTTTAAGCCTCCTATAATATAAGTCCCTTCCAATTCTCATTCTTCTTCTTTAAAAGTTCATTTTCAAAACATATGTCGGAAGTGGAGTTAATACCGACATCTTCTTCTAAAACTCTATAATTCCACTTTTTCTTACATATTCTTCATTCATATTCCTACACCATACTTGTTAACATAAAACCAATATTTAGAACCAACTTTTAATCAAAAATATCATGCAAAATAACTTTAACTTAACATATAGATTAAAATACCATGAAGTTTGTATATGCCATTTTTATTTGTTTTGCTTAAACATACTTTTAAGAAAATTCATGAGATAAAGACCCACTTCTCACATACACACATGGTTCCATAGCACGATACTATTCGAACGTATTTTTGTTACAATTACAATATTAAATTAAAATACCATTTACTATAAAACCGGTTTTCTATTAAATTGTATTTTTAACTTCTTTGCAAATATGTCTCTACAACCCTTTTTAGGGGACCCTCTATTGGATGGTGCGGATTATCGCACATCCTTGGGCTAGTAAAGCGAGATGCAGACCTCCTCATGGAGCATTCGGTCTCGAAAGATTTTAAATACGGTTTTTAAGAAAAACACATTTTTCTACTTAATTAAAAACAATTAATTTTTTAATAATTATATAAATATTAAAAAAATCCATATATTTTCAAAATATAATAAACTTTTATTTTTCAAATAAAAAAATACAAGTTTCATCAAGATACCATTAAGATACCAACAAGAGTCAAGCTTTACAGTAAAATACCATGAACTTTCTGAGCTAAGCTATTATCACTAAAATACCTCAAATCCCTAAAATTCACATCCATGGAAACCCTAAATAATATAAATAATTTCTCGAGATTATTTTGAAACTATATTAAAAATATTTTTTATAAAACCCGCTCGAGTTATATAAAACTATTTAAGGACTTTAGTAAATATAGGTTTAAGCGGGATCAATTCTCTTGAGCCCCAGGGAGCCGGACAATGTGAGTGCTTTCCTATTTAAGCTAGAAAAACTTAACGGGGTTATCAATGGTAATTGTCTTGGAAAGAGACACAAATCCTGCCGTCCATGTGCAGCAGTTACCGATAACTCCATAACCTAATTCCGGATCTAAATCAGTTGCAAGTGTCTGACTCAGTCTGAGTCTAATTCAAACATGAATCCAAATGGTAACATGTATACTTGAACATGAACCTGAATATCAAACCTGAATACAAGACTTGACTTGACCGAACCATGGCTATAACTTGACATGACTACAAGCTTACATCCTGAACCTGACTACTTGAACAACTTGTATCCATGGTTTCGGTAAGACCTGTAAATATAATCTATACAATATATTACGGGGTTAACGGGGTAGATTGGTACGGAATGTATTAATGGGGCACGAGATGATCACTAAAAGACACCTACATGAACTCTCAGGCCGTTGTCCCGTGGGTTTTGATGGGGCCTTGTACTACATGTTACCATAGTCCACGAGGTAAGATGGACTTCTCTTGTATACACAAATACTTTCTGTACCAAGCTACAAACAACTACGTTAGAATAGCAAGCTTATATCTGTACATCTTACCAGTTCAATTCTTATTACTTGCTATATTCCTTTCTTTCCTTTGGGATTTACCGAGCGCTGGTTCGCTGACGACATTCATGTCTATTTCTTTCTTTGGAATGTTCGTCAGGAGGACCGGACTCTCAGGAGATCGAGCCGAGCTAGAAGGATTTGGACCAGTTCACTGCCCAGCAGGACTTCTAATTCATCTTGTACTTATTTCAGTTTGTATGCCACTGTTTAGGCATTGCTTTATATCATTGTATCTTTCCTTTTTAAAGCAGTTGTAATGTAAAGATGAATGTTAATAAAAGTTGCTGTTTATTTTATATCTCTTGTCAATTCCTGTGCATTTTATACATATATTGCTTAATTACGCTTAACGTATTTATTTCCTAGTAAATACGTTGCGGGCTTGCCACATCACCACTTCCGTACACTGGAAAGCGGGACGTGACAAGTTTTGTTGGCGGCCCATGCAGGTCAGTTCTGCATAAAATCCTAAGCAATATATCACAAGAATTATAAGAATCAGCAACTATACATTCCTTTCATTTCAAATTCCTTGAATCTATCCTAACCTTTCTTTTCTATCAAGGTCATGAATTCACCGAACAACACAAGCACCAACGTCAATGGAAACACTCCACCGCCCACTCTACCACCACCACCTACCGTTGCAGCTCCCATCAACGAGCAAACGGTACTGCTCGAGGCAATCAAGAGCCTCTTGGAGGGTCAGCAGCAATAGACTGCTGTCCTCATGCATCGTCCAGAGGTCGAGGCACCCGGAGTCAAGCATTTCCGGGCACTACACCCGAAATATTTCTCTGGGAAAGAGAACCCACTAGATGCAGAAGAATAGGCTCAGTCAATAGAAGATAATCTGGAACAGCAGTTCAACCGATTGAATGGAAGATGTTTCGTGATATGTTCGGCACGAAATACTTCCCTGAGACTGCCCGTTTCAACATGGAACAGTTCATCCACTTACAACAAGGATCGATGTGGAGTAAGTCCGTAGATGAATACGATACTGAGTTTACCATGCTTAGCAGGTAAGATATTGTCTCAATATTCAATTTCCTGATTTCACTCATTACACTGCTATCACAAGACCGTAACAGGTTCACGGCACATCTGATCCCGACTGCTGAGATCCGGGCACGAAGATTTCAGCAAGGGTTGGATCCAGTAATCCAAGCTGCACTCGCTACAGGGGATTTCCCAACCCATGATCTTGCTCTGAAAGCTGCCCGACGCTATGAGGCGGTCGTGAAGAAGAAGGGCAGAGCTCAGACTGCCGGTGTGAAACGCCCTGCCACTCAGATGGCAGGAGGAGCCTCTTCCAGGCCAACTTTTGCACCTAGGAGACCGGGAGTAGCATTTAACCAGCCCAGTCCAGACTTTTGCTTCTACTGCAAGAGAAACAGACACCTAGGGAAAGAATGCAAGCGTGCAAATAGCATGTGTTTGGTTTGTGGCGCATCCACTCACGCCATTGGAGCATGTCCATATCGTCTCAACCTAGCTCCAGCACCTAGACCCACAATCACAGTCCCGCAGCGGCCAGCTATTCAAGCTCATGCACCTCGTTTAGCTCTACCTACACCACCTCCACCTGGACCTCTTGCACAGCCTCCTTGTCAATTCCATCAGGCACAGAGGAACATGCCCTCTAGGGCAGAGGAACATGCCCTAAGGATAGAGGAATATGCCTCCAGTAAGGAGGAATGTACCCAGACGTCAGGCTTTCACAATGACAGTTGAGGAAGCCGAAGCCACCGGCCAAGTAATCACCGGTAATTCTCAATCCTTTCATCTTTTCAATCCTTGTAAATCTCTATATTTTTCCTGTATCTAAAACCAACCTCACACAACTTAGGTACTATACTAATGGCCATCCTTCCTGCACTAGCACTGTTCGAAACTGGAGCGTCACACTGCTTCATGTCCCAATGATTTGTGAGAACACATGCGATTCCCGTGAAGCCACACATTTCAAGCTGGAATGTCAGTTCCGGGAATGGAGTATTGAAAGCAACTAAGAGATTTGATCAGTGTCCAGTTGTAGTTTGCGGACAACAATTCTACGCGAGTTTCAAAGTATTGGACATCCCAAATTTCGACGTGTGTTAGGGATGGATTGGCTGGGAGTTTTCTATGCTACGATTGACTGCCGTCAAAGGAGGGTAGTATTTGAGATACCAGATGACCCAGTCTTTTACTTCAAGAGTGGAGATAGATCTTTGGAGCCAGGAATCTTCCATGCCAAGCCAAAGAATGCAGAAATATTTACTCCACCGGCGGAAGAAGAAAAATCAGAGGTAGTTCGAGAGTTCGAGGATGTGTTTCTCGAAGATATAACAGGTTTGTCTCCCGATCGAGCTCTTGAATTCAGCATTGACTTAATACCTGGTACCCAACCGGTAATCAAAGCTCCGTACCAGTTAAGTCCAAAAGGATTAAAGGAGATCCGTACACAGTTGGACGAACTTCTGAAGAAAGATTGGATTCATCCCAGTACTTCAAGTTGGGGATCTCCAGTTTTGCTTGTGAAGAAGAAAGAAGGTTCATACAAGTTGTGTGTAGACTACCGAGCTCTGAACGAAGTGACGATTAAGAACAAGTATCCACTACCGCGCATCAATGATCTTTTCGATCAGCTAAGTGGGTCTTGTGTATTCTCAAAGCTGGATTTTCGTTTGGGTTATCATCAGGTGAAGGTCAAAAAGTCTGATATTCCGAAGACAGCGTTCAGGACTCGATATGGTCATTACGAATATCTCGTGATGCCATTTAGAGTGACCAATGCACCTATTATATTCATGAATCTGATGAACCAAGTTTTCCAAGAGTACTTGGACAGGTTCGTTGTCATCTTCATCGACAACATCCTTGTGTATTCAAAGAATCGGAAAGAACACGCCGAGCATTTGCGGATTGTCCTGAAGACATTGCGACAACATCAACTCTATGCCAAGTACATCAAGTGTGAATTTTGGCTAGATCAAGTCGAATTTCTCGGACACATTGTTTCGGGCGAAGGAATCTCAGTAGATCCAGCTAAGGTGTCAGCTGTCAGCGAATGGCCGAAACTAAAGACGGTGAAAGATATACGAAGTTTCTTGGGATTAGCAGGATACTACCGAAGATTCATTAAAGGTTTTTTGAAGATTGCAGCACCCCTGACCAAGCTCACACGTAAAGATGAAGCATTTATGTGGTCAGAAGCATGTGAAAACGCTTTTGTAGAACTCAAGTCAAGATTAACTTCAGCTCATATCCTTATAATATTGGATCAATCTAGAGGTTTCATCGTACATTGTGATGCGTCCGGTAAAGGATTAGAATGTGTTCTACACCAGCAAAGAAAAGTTGTGGCTTTTGCATTAAGACAACTGAAGGTTCATGAGCGCAACTCTCCAACACATGATCTTGAGTTGGCAGCCGTTATCTTTGCACTTAAGATTTGGCGCCACTATCTTTTAGGTGAACGAGTGGATATATACACAGACTACAAGAGTCTAAAGTATGTATTTACTCAGAAGGAATTGAACATGCGGCAGAGAAGATAGCTAGAACTCATGGCGGATTTCGACATCAACCTATAATATCATCCTGGGAAGGTGAATATAGTTCCTGATGCACTTAGCCGCTAGCTATTAGCAATGAATCTCACCGCTCAGTGGAAACTACAGCAGGAATTGCACAGATTGGCGATTGAAGTTCTTATGCCAGGTAACGCTTCATATTTAATGAATTTACAAGTTCAGTCTACTATTGTCAATCAGATCAAAGCAGCTCAAGCAAATGATGCCAAGCTACAAAAGATCCGAGAACAAGTAGAAAGTGGACTTCGAACAGATTTCATCATCCATGAAGATAGATCCTTGCGATATGGAAGTAGATTGTGTGTACCATAAGGTCCTGTTCGAGAAGAGTTAATGAAAGAAGCTCATAGCTCTCCTTACTCAGTACACCCCGGTAGTACAAAAATGTACAAGGATCTACGGCAACAATATTGGTGGCATGGAATGAAACGCGAAGTAGCCAGAAGCGTAGCCAATTGTTTGGTGTGTGAGCAAGTAAAGGCTGAACATCACAAAACTGCTGGTCTACTTCAGCCGTTACCCATCCTAGAATGGAAATGGCGGCACATCATCATGGACTTCGTGACTACCCTCCCTCACAGCACGAAGGGTAACAACGTAGTATGGGCTATTGTGGATCGACTCACCAAGTCGGCTCACTTTATTCCCTTTCGAGTTGGCCAATCAACCGAGACGTTAGCAAAGAAGTACATGGAGGTAAGCATGAATCTAAACTAAGATTTACTTCAAAATGTACTAAATTGATACCCATGAACTCATGCAGGAGATTGTGAGATTGCATGGAGTACCAGTTTGCATCGTCTCCGATCGTGATACCAGATTCTGATCACAGTTTTGGCAGAGTCTGCAAGCTAGCCTGGGAACGAGTCTGAACTTCAGCACGGCTTACCATCCATAAACGGATGGACAGTCCCAGCGAACAATTCATATTCTGGAGGACATGCTAAGAGCTTGTATGTTAGACTTCGGAGGTTCGTGGGAAGATCACCTACACCTTGTAGAGTTTTCATACAACAACAACTATCAGGCGAGCATTGGAATGGCACCATTTGCAGCACTCTATGGAAGGAAGTGTCGATCACCACTAGGTTGGGACGACGTTGGAGTTCGTGAACTCTTAGGACCAGAGATGATCGTGGCAACTTTGGAAGTAATTCGCACGATCAGGGAAAGAATGCGCATAGCCCAAAACAGATAGAAGTATTGGGCAGATGCAAAGCGCCAACACCTGGAGACCATGTTTTTCTAAAGATATCCCCAAACCATGGAGTGATCCACTTTGGCAAGAGGGGTAAGCTCAGTCCCAGATACATAGGACCATTCGACATTCTCGAACGAGTCAGGAAGGTGGCATACCGTTTGGTACTACCACCCTCATTGGATGAAGTGCACAACGTGTTTCATATATCCCAGCTATGAAGATATGTGAGCGACCCCAGCCACATCCTTGATCACTCAGAGCTCACAGTCCAGACTGACCTGACTTGCGAGCAATAACCCGTTGAGATCCTGGACAGAAAGGTAAAGACATTACGGAACAAGAAAGTAAACTTGGTCCGAGTGATGTAGAGAAAAGATTCACCAGGAGAATCAACGAGAGAACGAGAAGATGACATGCATGCAAGATACCATTACTTATTTGTAAATTAATCCTTATATAAATGTAAATTTCGAGGACGGAATTTTTATAAGGAGGGTAGAATGTAACAACTCTAAATTTACTGTACGAAATTTTTCAATTTAATGTACAGAAAGGAGTTTACAAGCCTGAGTACAAGTTATAAGTTAATTTTTGTTTAAGAACAACAAGAAGCAACTTGCAGCTCATTGGTAAAGCCCTTGCACTGCTGCGACGTAGCCCATGTGTTCGAATCACATCAGACACATTATTTTTTTCTGATTTTCTTTTTAAACTTTTTTGGAAGCCCAAAAGTTTAGATGTTGTTCATACCATAATTTTGCATTATTTAATTCCCCATTCTTATTCAGTTTATAAATAAACAGGTGCTTTTGACCCATGTCTGCTACATAGTTACAGGTTACAGGTTCTCGGAACAAAAACAGTCAAATTGAAGAAAAGACAATACAAAAGTGAGACTACGATCGATAAATGGAGGAATCTTGATCATGCCACATTTTGAAGGACAATGAAGATCAATAAATAAGTTCACAGAGTACAAAGGCAGCGCAAGGTTCAAGACTTCGTCACGAAGCAACGGTAAAAGTCCACTACAATTATTCACTGTGGAGATCTGGAAAAGAACCAAAAGACATTCTGAAGAACAAACTATGGAAAGCAGAAGACAAAGCCAACCAGAACAAACCCTTGAAAAATGAGCCCACAAGTCCAATATACGGCCGCGGAACCGCGGCCAAACGTGGGCTTTGTCCGCGGAACCGCGGCCGTGTAGGACCCGTGTCGGTGCAGAAAGTTTGAGGCGCTGGCGGTGTGTTGACTAGGTCTTTTTCTTAGGGGGTATTTTTGTAAAAGCGGATGTAACGCGATTGTAACCTAGGGTTTCTATGAATCTATAAATAGGAACCCTAAATCTTGTATTAGGTTATGCCTCTTTTCATTTCATCTATTCAGATCTGAAAAGTCCTGTGTAAATGTTTGGAGAGAGCCATCAATAAAGTAAGTAGTTTTATTTAATTGCCTTAGTATAATTTCTCATCTGCCCTAGTTAGATCTTTAATTTCTTGCCCTAGATAGATAGTTTAGATATGTTCTTCAATTCCCTAACGAGCGAGTAGTCTCCTTGCTTGTTAGGGTTAGCTTTGGGGAAGGCTTGAGAGATGAAGATCTCTCACCCCTTTCTTGCCCATCACACGTTTTTATAGGACTCCATGCATACATACACACACCGCTCCCTACGGCACCATATCCCACGAGGTAGCGGTGATACCGTAGTATAAAGGCCCGGTTGAGCGTGTTTTCCATGGAGGTTAGGGTAAGGATTAAGAAAGGAAGGGCAAGAACCTAGAGGAAGAAACATCGTTTCTTCCCGATGGTACCAATCCACTTTATTAATAATTACCATAACTCCTCATAGATCTTAATTTGGGTATAGAAAGCGGTGAAATTTATTGACTTTCCAAACTTACCCTAAACCTAACCCTAGCAAGATTTAGATCTAGATTAATTTAGTTTTTAGATTTAATCAATCCGACACCAATCGGAATTAACTCGTTAGAGCAATTAGGAAATTCACAAAATCCCTGTGGACCGACACGTACTCACCGGCTAGCTACTAAGCGACGCCTTTCTTGATTGCGGTTATAAATTATTCTTTGAGACTCAAATCAAATGGCGCCGTTACCGGGGATGGCGTGTTATTTTCTTTTTGCAATTTCGGGTTAATATCAAATTAAAAAATCATAAAAAACTGAAAAATTAAAAAAATATAAAAATTTATCATTTTGTTATTTTGTGAAGGGTATTTTTTGTTTGAATTTTGCAGGATCTACAATCGAGTTCGGATCTGGAAAAATCCAGAAAGCGAAACAGAAAACGAAAGATCTGAACAGCAGAGGATTTCAACAACAGAACAGAAAAAATCTCGGGATCTATACCAGCCACATGACCGCTGAACCGCCGCAATAGACACATTCTGACCGCGGAAACGCGGCTGTCTGCTGACGTCAACAAAATCTGACGTCTTGATCCACACGTGCCACCGTGGAACCGCCGCCCGAGGTACCCTTCCGCCGCGGAAGCGCCGCCGCTTGGTGACGTCATCTTGCGCAAATTTTTCTGTGAGCTTATTTTCTCTCTCCTCTGCAATTCTCAATATCTCCTCTGAAAAATCTCCGGCAGGATTCTTTGCGCTAAAAAAAATCTCTCCCCCTTCCAATAATTGATCTTGTGCGGGATTCTTTGCGCCGCGCTTAAAAAATTTGATTGCAAGTGATTGTTACTGCTTTGCATATTTTTAATCGGACTTTAAGGGGCTTGAAACCAATCCAGATTGGGTGGGGATTTCATCACCCTTCCCAGGACCCCAGAAATCACATAAGGCATATGCATTGACCATTATTTAATTAAAAAAATACTAGACTCAGCCCTAAGGACGTCGCGCTCAATAGGACAGAGGACTAGTTGTAGGCATCGGCCGTTGATCCTAACCTGACTTTGTGGTGTCTAGACAAGTGTGTCTAAGGCGAATGGTTACTTAATTAGGACCACTACTTTCGTAATGGGGAGCCTTCCACTCACCTGGCACTTACCTGGCCACAATTGGCGGTGAAGAGGCGGTTTGAGATCCTATTTCTAGCCCTTTGGAACAGTTAGGAGCTGTCTAGCTGACCTAGGTGACCCTAGATCTAGGCCTGATTGTACATTTGTGGTTGATTGAAAGTGTGTCTATGCCCTTTATCGAAATTTTTTGCAAAAAGTTCCAAATAAAAAAAATTAAAAACTTGCAAAATTTTGTCGCTAAGAAATCCGTGCACCCCACATTCTTTCTCTTCTCCTTTCTTCCATCATGGGTACCCCACCTCACAAATCTCTTACCGAACTTTGGTATCCTGAACCAAACTTTACCTCTTACGCGAATTGTTTCGGTCGATTTACGGTCGACCCCTCCATGCCCAAAATTTCTTTGAAAGATTGAATAGAAGCGTCTAGGAGAAACAGTTCGACTCTGCAATCTACTTTGTATCAACCGTGTCAACCTTCACCACCTTCGTACGTTGATACCATTTTTTCGAGTCCTGTTGTAACTCCTAAACCCTTATCTATTGCTGAACACATTGAACAATCTCGTGGCCGATCTTTCACTCCTCTCCACACATCCAGTTCTAGGGATCAACAAGTCCATTCACCTTTTTATCCAAATGTGGATCCTACTCCTGTCCAACCATTCAATTTCTACCAGTCCTACCAGACTTTCGCACATTACCTTGACACTGTTTCTATACAACCATTTGGGAGTTTCACGTATCCAAACAACTTTGAATGTTTTACTGAAACCCCTTCACAACCCATGTCTAGTCTGGAACAGTCGTTAGAAGCCTATATGGTAGCGACAAACCAAATGCTAAGGAATGTAGATGTGTCCATTGCCACCCTTAGACAATCTAGTGAACCGGTAACTAGTTTCCAACTAGCTCCAAATTTTCAAATGTATAATGAGGCGGTTGGACAGAGTGAGAATTTGAGTGTGGAGAGAGTGAGTTCTACACACTGTCAAGTTTAAGTTTGGGGGTATGCTCGGTAAGCCTTCTTCCTTCGCATTCATATGTACATTTTGCATTTGCATATTTATTTTAAAACCCACAAAAAATTGAAAAAATTTCAAAAAAAATTATAAAAATTAAAGTATTCAATTTTGGCCATAATTGACTTGAGTTTGACAAAAATGTTAACTCGCTAGGAACAACTAGATCTTAGACTTAGTAAATTAAAAACCCTAAAAACAACTTTCCTTAAAGTTTAACGGTAGAAAGTATATGTCTTTGTAGTTTATTTAGAAATAGGCAAATTTCGAGTTGACTTCTTGGGCTAAGTTAAAACAAGGAAAGAGTATTGCTATTTTTATTAAAGTGTGAATCTGAAAAATAATTCCTAGCTTAAGTCTAGATTCTGAAAATATATACCCTACAACTTTCACAAACACGCACCTTGAAACTTGGAATAGTAGAAGAGACCTTGAAATGCTCTTGTCTAAAGTCCTTAGTACGAAGAAAATAAAAATTAAAATACAAGTGTGAATAAAGAGATAATAAAAAAATGAACACTGGTTTTTGTGATTACTTAAGGCTGCATTAATAGAAAAAATATTTAGCGAGGGTGCTTCATCACCTAGTGCCTTAGACTAACTGGTTTGGGAGTCACTGCTAAAGCCTTAGGTGTTACAAGACTAGGAATTACGCTTTAATGTGCAAACACATCTTATAATCGGTTGTTGGTATCTCAAGAAGTATTAGCGGTCGCATGAAGAATGTGTGAGCAAACTTCATCTAAAAATTCACCGATTAAGAAGTGCTTTGGACAACGGACAAGAGTATGATGGCTTGATTTGAATTTCCAAGTGTATGGGTGATTTATACACACACGTAGGGGTATGTGATTGGGGTTTAGATAAGAGATAGGAATGAAGAATAGGACTTATATCTTTAATAGAGATGATAAAAATTCCTAAGTTGAGATGGAACCATAGAAGGAAAACTTAAGAAATGCCAAAAGCTAAGTAAGTCTACAGAACATATATAATCTTAAGTTAAATAATAAGGAAGCGTGAAGAATACGGGTGGATGATTTATGAGTCGAAGATAATAGAATTCCTTGTTAGAAAACTTAATTGGAGAATAAAAGTCAATGGGCCTAATTGATAGGATTTTATGGGTAGTATCCGCTGAAAACCCTCAGGAGACAACACTCCTCCTACTAGGGACACCTAGAGATTTAACGGCTTGTTGCACGAGCTCAGTGCAATCGCGATTTCCTGCGAAAGTGAGGTTAGGTTTTTGACGAGAATAAAAATAGGTTTGCTCGAGGACGAGCAAAAGATAAGTTTGGGGGTATTTGTTCATACCATAATTTTGCATTATTTTATTCCCCATTCTTATTCAGTTTATAAATAAACAGATACTTTTGACCCATGTCTGCTACATAGTTACAGGTTACAGGTTCTAGGAACAAAAACAGTGAAATTGAAGAAAAGACAATACAAAAGTGAGACTACGATCGATAAATGGAGGAATCTTGATCATGCCACATTTTGAAGGACAATGAAGATCAATAAATAAGTTCACAGAGTACAAAGGCAGCGCAAGGTTCAAGACTTCGTCACGAAGCAACGGTAAAAGTCCACTACAATTATTCACTGTGGAGATCTGGAAGAGAACCAAAAGACATTCTGAAGAACAAACTATGGAAAGCAGAAGACAAAGCCAACCAGAACAAACCCTGGAAAAATGAGCCCACAAGCCCAATATACGGCTGCGGAACCGCGGCCAAACGTGGGCTTTGGCCGCGGAACCGCGGCCGTGTGGGGCCCGTATCGGTGCAGAAAGTTTGAGGCGCTGGCGGTGCGATGACTAGGTCTTTTTCTTATGGGGTATTTTTGTAAAAGCGGATGTAACGCGATTGTAACCTAGGGTTTCGATGAATCTATAAATAGGAACCCTAAGTCTTGTATTAGGTTATGCCTCTTTTCATTTCATCTATTCAGATCTGAAAAGTCCTGTGTAAATGTTTGGAGAGAGCCATCAATAAAGTAAGTAGTTTTATTTAATTGCCTTAGTATAATTTCTTATCTGCCCTAATTAGATCTTTAATTCCTTGCCCTAGATAGATAGTTTAGATATGTTCTTCAATTCCCTAACGAGCGAGTAGTCTCCTTGCTTGTTAGGGTTAGCTTTGGGGAAGGTTTGAGAGATGAAGATCTCTCACCCCTTTCTTGCCCATCACACGTTTTTAAAGGACTCCATGCATACATGCACACACCGCTCCCTACGGCACCCTATCCCACGAGGTAGTGGTGATACCGTCGTATAAAGGCCCGGTTGAGCGTGTTTTCCATGGAGGTTAGGGTAAGGATTAAGAAAGGAAGGACAAGAACCTAGAGGAAGAAACACCGTTTCTTCCCGATGGTACTAATCCCCTTTATTAATAATTACCATATCTCCTCACATATCTTAATTTGGGTATAGAAAGCAGTGAAATTTATTGACTTTCCAAACTTCCCCTAAACCTAACCCTAGCAAGATTTAGATCTAGATTAATTTAGTTTTTAGATTTAATCAATCCGACACCAATTGGAATTAACTCATTAGAGCAATTAGGAAATTCACAAAATCCCTGTGGACCGACCCGTACTCACCGGCTAGCTACCAAGCGACGCCGTTCTTGATTGCGGTTATAAATTATTCTTTGAGACTCAAATCAGACGTACAATGCACATAAAAAAATAAAAGTCTAAAGAAATCAAACATGTGCAAAAGGGAGTTAATACTAAGATGAACACGTGGCAAGAATCCATCGGCCCCTCTCACCAAAACGAACGAAGAGATGCGCCTTTAGGCTGGCACCGACGATTCCCCCGAGCCCAATGAGGCCCGGGCTTTGCACACATGACCTTTCCCTACCCGTAACTCCTCTGCATTGTTTGATTGCTCTGTAATCAAACAGAGACTTTTAATTTCACCTTTAAACCAAATTTTAATGCATTTTAATTCACCCTTTTAATTCTAAAACCCTAATTCCACACTATAAATACTACCCCATGCCCTATCCCTTCATCATTCTGAGAATTATAGCTAAAATTCTTAAAATTTCTCAAGTACAAGTGGAGTAGAAGAGGAGTTAGCAAGCGATCAAGTTCCGGCGAGGATAGAAGAAAATTCCGGCGAGCCCGCAACGCCACGACGACAACCCTCCCTTCCTACACCTTTTTGTAAGACTCATATAGTGTAAGTCCCTTCCAATTCTCATTCTTCTTCTATAAAAGTTCATTTTCAAAACATATGTCGGAAGTGGAGTTAATACCGATATCTTCTTCTAAAACTCTATAATTCCACTTTTTCTTACATATTCTTCATTCATATTCCTACACCATACTTGTTAACATAAAACCAATGTTTAGAACCAACTTTTAAAAAAAAATATCATGCAAAATAACTTTAAATTAACATTTATATTAAAATACCATGAAGTTTGTATATACCATTTTTATTTGTTTTGCTTAAACATACCTTTAGGAAAATTCACGAGGTAACGACCTACCTCTCATATACACACATGGTTCCATAGCACGATACTCTTCGAATATATTTTTGTTATAATTACAATATTACATTAAAATACCATTTACTATAAAATCGGTTTTCTTTTAAATTGTATTTTTAACTCCTTTGCAAATATGTCTCTACAACCCTTTTTAGAAGACCCGCTATTAGAAGGAACGGATTATCGCACATCCTTAGGCTATTAGAGCGATATGCAGACCTCCTCACGGAGCATTCGGTCTCGAAAGCTTTTAATTACGGTTTTTAAGATAAACGCATTTGTTCTACTTAATTAAAAATTTTAATTTTTTAATAATTATATAAATATTAAAAAATTCATATATTTTCAAAATATAATAAACTTATATTTTTCAAATGAAAGAATTACAAGTTTCATCAAGATACCATTAAGATACCAACAAGAGTCAAGCTTTACAGTAAAATACCATGAACTTTCCGAGCTAAGCTATTATCACTAAAATACCTCAAATCTCTAAAATTCACATCCATGGAAACCCTAAATAATATAAACAATTTCTCGAGATTATTTTGAAACTATATTAAAAATATTTTTTATAAAACCCCCTCGAGTTATATAAAACTATATTTAAGGACTTTAGTAAATATATGTTTAAGCGGGATCAATTCTCTTGAGCCCCAGGGAGCCGGACAATGTGAGTGCTTGCCTATTTAAGCTAGAAAAACTTAACGGAGTTATCAATGGTAATTGTCTTGGAAAGAGACACAAATCCTGCCGTCCATGTGCAGCAGTTACCGATAACTCCAGAACCTAATTCCGGATCTAAATCAGTTGCAAGTGTCTGACTCAGTCTGAGTCTAATTCAAACATGAATCCAAATGGTAACATGTATACTTGAACATGAACCTGAATATCAAACCTGAATACAAGACTTGACTTGACCGAACCATGGCTATAACTTGACATGACTACAAGCTTACATCCTGAACCTGACTACTTGAACAACTTGTATCCATGGTTTCGGCAAGACCTGTAAATATAATCTATACAATATATTACGGGGTAGATTGGTACGTAATGTATTAATGGGGCACGAGATGATCACTAAAAGACACCTACATGAACTCTCAGGCCGTTGTCCCGTGGGTTTTGATGGGGCCTTGTACTACATGTTACCATAGTCCACGAGGTAAGATGGACTTCTCTTGTATACACAAATACTTTCTGTACCAAGCTACAAACAACTACGTTAGAATAGCAATCTTATATCTGTACATCTTACCAGTTCAATTCTTATTACTTGCTATATTCCTTTCTTTCCTTTGGGATTTACCGAGCGCTGGTTCGCTGACGACATTCATGTCTATTTCTTTCTTTGGAATGTTCGTCAGGAGGACCGGACTCTCAGGAGATCGAGCCGAGCTAGAAGGATTTGGACCAGTTCACTGCCCAGCAGGACTTCTAATTCATCTTGTACTTATTTCAGTTTGTATGCCACTGTTTAGGCATTGCTTTATATCATTGTATCTTTCCTTTTCAAAGCAGTTGTAATGTAAAGATGAATGTTAATAAAAGTTGTTGTTTATTTTATATCTCTTGTTAACTCTTGTGCATTTTATACATATATTGCTTAATTACGCTTAATGTATTTATTTCTTAGTAAATACGTTGCGGGCTTGCCACGTCACCTCTTCCGTACACTGGGAAGTGGGGCGTAACAAGTAATGATGTATGGTTTTCTTCCATTTAAAGGATATGCACTGGACATAGCTGCATACCTTTTTGAATCTGATTCCATATAAATTTGTGCCTCTGATTCTAAATTGAATATAGAATGGTATCGTATCTTAAGATTATTAAAGTAGATGGAGTAATCTGATTCATGTTTATAGAAGAATCCGGATGTACTCAAGGCACGTTTCAGTAATGGTAGTTTGTGGGTTATCCCAACCATTAGCAAGGGTTTAACATTCTGCCATTTTCAAGATCAAAGGTTATTTTGTTCTTGACTTGCCATATTTTTAAAATGGATTTTTTTCAAAAGACATTAATGGAAGTATGGTAGAACTTGAAGTGATTCCAGAACCACAAACGATTACTGAAAATTTAGTAGAACTTAAGAATTCAATTTGATTCGACGATCTATTAGCCACTCCAAAGATCAAGTGGATGACCTCAGCCACCCGAGAGGTATTTCTTGGCTATAATGCCCTCAAGGTAATTATTGTAATCGCAGGCAAACGATTATGATGATTGAAGGAGGACCTATACGGGTAAAATAGTCTTATTCGAGATGATAGTATGCTATCTGGTTCATCTCTATCATCATGTACATATATTATATGGTATTTCAGATCACTATTACATATTAATAAAGCTCTTAGGATTCTTGCTTGACTACCAGCATTATTGTAGCGATCACACTTGTCAGAACTGAGTAGTCTATAAGCAAATCCTTAAATGTTCCTAGTCATGGGAATATCAAGAGTGGCATCGAAATTCCAGAGTAGACTAGTGTATACGTTTCTTGACCCCGACAAGGGGTGATGGCCGGTCTCACAGCCATTGGTGTCAGTTAGTCACCAAAGATAGTATACATGTGCTCATTGGGTTATGAGTTACACTGGACAGACACGACGGGAACGTGCTAGATGGTACTATACCTATTGTCAGGTAGCAGTTCTCTGGTGAAATGAGTACGGGTTAGTCTATCGACCCGAGATCGTCATTTATCTCGTGTGAGTTCCCACTATGATTTGATTATTACCCTACCATGGCTCTACTGAGTCGTGCAAATAGGTTTTAGTACGGTACAGTCCCGAGCCATATGGAGGCAGTGAGCGGATCATCGGGGATTCGTCTCTCCCAGTATTAGGGGTAGATGTTGCACTGTATTCGGATGGCCATCAGCAGAAATCCTTGGCCAAGGCGGATGAGAATTACTAATTGTAGATCGGTAGTTTCTCAGTGGGTGATAGGCTATACACCGACACAACTTATCGCGATATTAGGGGTCTGACTTTATCCACCCCCTAGACCCGATATACAATACTCTTAGACAAACAGACCAGACTGTACGGAAACTGTCGCTTTCAGGCTCAGTAGGGATACGGACAAGTTTGCTTGTCGGCTTTCTTTTCGTTCAATACCTGGGTAGCTTTACGTACAGTTAGGGTCGCTGACATACTTGTAATTATTGTCGAGTCTTTAGAGTCCCATACAGAGGGTTTTCCGAGCTCGGGCGAAACGATGTAGTGTACGTATTTCGATACGTACTTGATTTGATTAAAACACGTGCTTTTGTGCATATGCTTTTAATCGGAAAGTTTGTTAATACTAGTCGATTTGAAAAATAGCCAGATTATCACATTTTGGTTTAAATGTGAGCTAATATTATATATCTCTTTTAGTATCTCTCATTTCGGTATTCGTATTTTGACAGAATACGATATTTATACGAATATGAGTATTTGTATAAATACGTGTATTTGTGTCTTGATATTAATATGGGTATTTGTATCATTGGTACAAATACGGGTATTCGTATTTTATACGAATACGGTATTCGTATTTTTATACGAATACGGGTGTATGTATTTATAACATATACTTGTATTAGTGTATTTAGATATATATACATGTGTATATGTATACAATGAGGTGGATCTTCTTTATCTTCTATTATCTTCTTGAACTTTTAGGAATGTTGTGAGCTTGTGACTCACCATGGTGAGTCACAACCCACTCATTCATAAAAGAAAAGAAAAGAAAGAAAGATAAGGATGATGGTTCATTATTCTTGAGTTGCCATTCTAGCCTCCTCACTTACTCAATCACCCAAGCTTCTTCTTCTCCTCTCTTGGTTTTCTATTGGTGGAGAATTAGAAGGAATTATGAGAGATTAAGTAGAGATTAGCCACTACATCTATCTAGTGATCAAATCCTAGCAAGTCTTGATCATTAAATGCTTCAAGTGAGAAGCTAGTGCCTTAGTACGGACTCCTTCGAGGTGGA
The DNA here is from genome assembly GCA_030015575.1 of Agapanthus africanus. Taxonomy (NCBI): domain Eukaryota; kingdom Viridiplantae; phylum Streptophyta; class Magnoliopsida; order Asparagales; family Amaryllidaceae; genus Agapanthus; species Agapanthus africanus. The sequence goes on from JASDDO010000308.1 coordinate 480,685, forward strand.
TCATTTTCGGCAAGGAAGACCGACTCCCAAACTCGTTCCAACGACCTTAAGGTGCTAAGGAAGTGGAAAGAAGACGAAGGACACGACTACAAAGGTTGTATTTTTAGGGGTTTGCTAGCGCCCTGGCCATCTACTGTGGCCAATGCGGAACAAAAATGGTGTTTCAAAATTTTGGCGCTAAAAACCACGTCCTAGAATCGAACCATAAACCTAAGACTAGCTACAAAGGATAGAAATGTTATACCGAATGATTCGTGTCCTTCGGTCTTCTACCCTCTTCTTTGGCTTCTTGAGATGTCCTCAATTGAGCTTGGCAGCCGGTCTTCCTCCGTCGAAGATGATCCACCCGAGAGATGTAGCTCATGGCTCTAGCTCCACATTAAGAATCTAGTGAAGCAACTAGGGACTCTAGGTTGCTAATCTAGAGTGCCTACGGATGTAGTGAGTAACTCTAAGTTTATATCTATCTCTCTTCTACCCTTGATTCTCAACATATGAGATGGTAGGATAAAAGAACAAGAAGAAGGAGGAGGAGCTCAAGAAAGGTAGTGAAGAGAGAAGCAAATAGTGAGAGTGTTTCAAAACCAACCATGAAAAAACTCAAGTGGAAAAACAAGTGAAGAAAAAATAGTGGGAGAAAACCCTCAAGCATGGTTTTGTAAAACACAATTTTCCAAATATAATATATCAACCATACTTGAATAGTTAGCACAAATGAATTAACAATTCATTTGTCATCACTATTCAAGCATGGTTCTCACCATTCTCTCTTCATCACCTTTACACCTCATTTCCATTTAAATAAATAAATGGATAATCCAAAATGAGGTGTCCACCTTCTAGAATATTTTCCGTATAAATACGGATTACACTCAACTATATATATACATGTGCTCATACCAAAATACGAATACCCAAAAAGATAGAATAATACAAATAACATAATACTAGAATATACATATCTAAATATATATACATAAATTATTAAATCAATGCCTGATTTAATAATCCGGCTCAATCCCGAGCCGGCTAGTATTATCAACCGTCCGATCAAAAGTCCGAGTAGCTAGTACAATCATTCGATCGGAACCCTGCATGTATTAAAATACTGCTACTACATCATTTCGCCTGAACCAGGGAAACCCTCTGTGTAGGACTCTGAAGACTCGTCAATATGCTGGCAATGGGTTTAACCACAAGCACGTCGGCGGCTCTAGCTGTATGTAACGGTACCCAGGTACTGAGCGAAACAAAGGCCGACGAGCAAACTCATCCGAACCCCTACTGAACCTGTCTGTGACAATCTCCGTACAGTCCGGTCCTTTCGTCTAAGAGTATAGCATATCGGGCCTAGGGGGTGGATAAAATCATACCCCTAATAACGCGATATTTTGTGTCGGTATGAAGCCCATCACCCACTGAGAAACTACTGATCCAAATCTGTAATTCTCGTCTACCTTGGCCAAGGATTTCTGGTGATGGCCACCCGTGGCCAGCGCGACATCAACTCCCAATATCGGGAGAGATGAATCTCCGACGATCCGCTCACTGCCTCCATGTGGCTCGGGACTGTACCCAACTAAAACCTGTTTGCACGAATCCTTTGAGCCGTGGTAGGGTAATAATCAAAGCACAGTGGAAACTCACACGAGACAAATGACAATCTCAGGTCGACATACTAACTTGTACTCATGTCACCTGAGAACTTCTATCTGACAATAGGTATAATACCATCTAGTATGTTCCCGACGAGTCCGTCCAGTGTAACTCATAACCCAATGAGCACATGTATACTATCCTAGGTGACTAATTGAAACCAATAGCTTGTGAGACAGGCCACCGCCTCTCGTCGGGGTCTCAAAAAGTATACACTAGTCTACTCCAGAGTATCGATGCCCGGTCTCGATACTCCCTCGGATAGGGACATTTAAGGATGTGCTTATAGATCACCCAGCTCCCACGTTATGATCGCCATCATAATGTTGTTAGTCAAGAAAGAATCATATGGTCTCTATCAACTGTTAGTGTATATGCCCTAGGGGCCATTATTGTATCATACTAGTTTGTATATTACTTAATGGAAGCTTGGGATATTCACATGTATATAACAGTCTTGCTAAACATGGTAGTATGCTACTTGGTTTTTCTATCTTAATATGTGAGTATACGTATTGATAGAGCTCTTAGGATCTTGCTTGACTACCAGCGTTGTGATGGCAGTCACACTAGTGGGGGCTGGGTAGTCTACAAGCACATCCTTATTCAGGTCCCTAGTCGTACGATTATCGAGACAGGGCATCGATACTCCGGAGTAGACTAGTGTGTACGCTTCTCATCCCAGTTGGGGAGATGGTCTGTCCCACAGCCGTCAGTACGTCGTACTGGAGATAGTATACAGGTGCTCGTTGGGTTACGGGTACACCGGACAGGACTCGCAAGGAACTGTTGGTTGGGTTTTATACCAGTCGTCAGTTAACAGTTCCCATGTGACATGAGTACAGCATAGTCCGCAGACTTGACACTGCGACTTCGCCTCGAGTGTGTCCCGCTGTTCTTAGATTGCTACCCTACCACGGCTCAAAAGAGTCGTGCAAACAGGTAGCAGTTGGGTGCAGTCCCGAGCACTTGGAGGCAGTGGCGGTTAGACAGGATTCGTCTCTCCCGGTATTGGGAGTTGATATCGCGTTGTGTCAGAGAGCCATTACGCAAAGTCCCTGGCCAGGGCAAGCGAGATTTACTGGTAGGTTCCAGTAGTTTCTCAGGGTGTAATGGGCTTCGCTCCGACACGACTTATACCGCTATTTGGGGACTGACGCTTGCCGCCCCCTAGGCCCGATATGCGATAGTCTTAGACGAATAGACCGGACTGTACGGAGATTGTCAAATCAGGCTCAGTAGGAGTTCAGATGGGTTTCCTCATCGGCCTTCTTATCGACATCTACCTGGGGACCGTTACGTACAGCTAGTGCCGCTTGCGGTCTGTGGTTAAACCCACTGCCAGCGTAGTAGTCGAGTCATTAGAGTCCCACACAGAGAGTTTTCCTGCTCCAGGCGAAACGATATAGAGGTCGTATGGTTTTACGACAAGGGTTCGGACGCATACGTGTGTTTACGCACGTACGACTTTCGGACAGTTTTTACTAGTCAGCTTTGGTTTAAGCCAGATTCTAGTATCGGTTATTGGATTTATACAGTCTAAAGTTTTTCCGTGTTTTTACTGATAGGAGGGGCGTTCCCGTAATTACGTGAGAAGCTTCTAAAAGATGATGACTTGGGGGTTAAGGTGGCATATGCATTAAATGAGATTAGTGAGTCATATGAGTGATTCATCCATGTCATTAATGCATCATAAATGCTTAATGACTCATGGAGATGAATCACCCTTAGATATTTATCAAGCATGGTTGTAAATCCTTTATTTTCTTTTATTGGATAAATGATAATTCTTGATATATATTATGATATATCATTATCTCATCTCATTCTTATGCTCACCTTCTCTCTCCTCAAGATCTCTCTCTTCAAACCCTAATCCTCCCCTCTCATGTGTTGAGATCAAGGATTAAATTAGACTACTTAATCTATAACCCTTCTCTATATCACCTAGGTTACTTAGATTAGCACTTTAAGAAACCTAGTTACTTCTAGTTTGAGGTAAAGCTTGAAGCAAAGCTCTCGGGTGGATCGTCTAGTACTTGGAGAAGGCCGAGGAGGAGGTGGAGAACGTAAAGACGAAGGACACGGTTCTTTAGGTATAATCACTTCACATAGTAGTTTAGAACTTCTATGATAGTTGTTAGTTATCGTTTAGCTTCGATTCATGCGGTTAGTCGATATTTAAGCAAAGAACAAGATCGTTTTTCATATTTCCGCCTCCCCGCAAGTCGTGGGGTGTTGCACATCGACTTACAGTGGTATCAGAGCCTCGCTAAACAATAATTAACTTATTAGCAAAGTCGTAAGAATTTCGAACGCAAAAAGAACCGCAAAAATCATCTGTTTAACACGTTTTCTGTCGATTTTTAAACAGGCCCTAAAAATTTTTCAGGGACCTTCAGAATAATAAGCAAGAAATTATAGGGATACTGCAGAAATTTGGACTTGTAACTCGGCTAACTCACCGCGGAACCGCGGCGGATCCATGCGATCCGCCGCGGATCCGCGGCCGAGTTAGGCCCGAGTCAGCCCAAATTTCTCAGTAACTCCTATGTGTTAATAATGATATTTCTGGGATATTTTATTTTCTGCTAGGATCTCAGGTGCACAGAGAAGTTTTGGAGCGGAATCTAAAGTGTTTGCTCGATCGAAATTTTACGATGTTTGCTAATATGATTATATCTGTGTTTGTATAATGTGTTCGTAAACCTCCCCTAACTGCTAGTATGTCGGTTGGCAGGGGGTTGCACATTTCTGTAATGGATTTTACTGTTTGTGATTATGAACTGTATTAGATTGTTGTGATGATTAGCCGGGGTTTTGTGATGGGTTATTGTATTAATTCATTCAATATAAATGTAATTTGTTGTAATATTATTTTGCGGGGCACATCCAGGTTGCGGTTGTAGCCACCGTTGTATTATTTCATTTTACTGTTTTTGCTCCTAAGACAGACCCAAGGTGGGGTGCACAAACTACCGGGTACTTTGAAGTGTTTAGTAGCCTACTCACTTTGTTGAGGGAGACCGCTTCACTTTGGGTACTTGGCGGATAGTTTGCCGTACCCGTAGGGGTCTAGGGTGGGGTAATGGCTATTCATCACAACTGTGTAATCCGTCTTTTGTTGCAGGCTCAAAACAAACACGGATTGCTTGCATATCCAATAATGTTCATCTGAGATTTGGAATGTCTATTATTGCGTCTGACGAATGTACAATATCTATATATGATAGCTATTTAGACGTCACTTATGTTTTACACCCGCGCTAGCCCAGCCCCCGCTCTGTCGTTAGTTAAGTAACCTAACGGGTGATGACGGGACCCAGTGGCGAATGCGGATGGCATAAGAGGACGTTGTATTTTCGTTGTTTTCTGCAATGATAGGTTAAATGATGGGACGCATTATTTTAATGCAAAGAAAATAAACCAAAGTTGAATCGTTGGAACAAATTTAAAAGAAACCACTCGGTTATTTTTAAAAGAGCAGAATTTTTAATTGCGGAGCTTTAACCACTCCTTTTAAAAAGCTATCAGGTTCCTTCGATTATATCAAGTTCACTACGTTCACGGTTTCGCCAAAACCAGTCGTAGCCCTCCGTCATTTCTTATGGATGGTCGGTAGTATTCAAGCTATGTTTGTTGGCTTTCGTCAAGGCATAGTGTTTGGTAGCTGCTGGGGTATTCATTTGTTGCATAGATAGATGAGTTAGTTTGGAACAGTCGTATTACCTTGTTGGCTTTCGTCAAGGGTATGTACGGGTGGGTTCAAATTAACAAGATAATGATGGGCAGAACTTGACATGTGACTTATGATTTGTTGGCTTCCGTCAAGGTCATAAGAACATGGGGTAAAAATCCATATCGGGAGTTTCTAAAGAAACTGAAACTTGCTGGTGTTGCATACCATTTGGAGTTTAATGAATGTTGGTAGGATTCCTTCAACATTATCATACGATGATATTTGGATCCCGATCCTACTGTGAGTATATACTACTTATCAGGAGATTCGTCACTTAACGATCAATGTTATAAACCAAGTAGGTGCCTAGAAAAGTGTCAGCGGGGTTACGCCCCCAGAGAAAAGAGGTTATTTAATTAAGGAACTTCGCGAAAGCGTTGGAAAACCTCCCTCGAAGTATCGACACTGGCCTGGCCGAACGGTTAAGCAAGTATTGTACGGTGAGAATGGTCCTGGCTAATTCTTCTTTTATGGTTTGAGGAAGGATTCGAGAAACAGTGGGAGCCATCCAGTTTAGATAAATTAAAAACCACTCTAAACTTGCAAGAGCATCATGCTAAAGTGTTTTCTTCTCTCTCTCTCTCTCTCATTGCAGCGACCTTGTGACCATGACTAGGTTACATCTAGATAACAAGTTGACTGAATTTAACTTATTTGACTGGCAAAGGTCTGTCCAGATGTCCATTGCCTATGACAAGCTGGACCATCCTATTACTACTCAAGATCCCGCCGTCCCAGGTCTAGTTTCCACCGTCGCGGATATGGATATCCGTCAGACAAGGGAAAAGGTTAAAGCGAAAGCCAAGTGCCTCGTGTTGGCTTCAGTTGCTGGTGTATACCAGAAGCAGCACGAGAAGATGGACTCAGTTTCCATCTTTCTCCATAACAAAGATTTATATGGAGAGCAATCTCATATCGCAAGATATGAGGCCTCGAACGAATTAATTCAAGCGAGGTCAGCTGACGGGTCATCTATAGGGGACGACGTCCTTACGATGACTAGCTATATTGATGAGCTCAAGGACCTGGAGACCACTTTGGGAAACAGGTCATATGCTGACTTATTTCCATAGTCCCTACCCTCTACTTACACCCTGAAAGAAACCAGGGAGACACAAGCTCTGCTTAATAGGGGACCTTCTTCTTCTTCATCCAAGGCGAAAGCAAAGGGTGAAAAGAAGAAGACCTCTACAAAGCCGATATACGGTGTCAGTAAAGTAGGAGGAAAGGGAAGAGCACAAGTTTCAGGACTTGGTGTAGGTAAGGAGGGATGTTCCTATTGTTATGGGAACGGGCATTGGCAGAAGGATTGCAGGGCTTTGGAAGCCAGTAGCCAGGATACGAAGCATGTTGTGGCTTCAGCCTCAAGTGTGTTTGTAATTGAGAACCGTTTGTCAATTAACTCTACTTCCTGGGTACTAGATACCGGAGCAGGATCTCATATCTGTAATTCGTTACATGCTTTGAGAAACTGTAAAGTTATAAGGGTGGGTGATTTGTCTCTCAGAGTTTCTAACAGAATGAGCGTGGACGCTGAATCCGTGGGAGAATATCGCCTAGGTTTGACAAGTGGGCAGATATTGATTCTACATAACTGTCTGTATGTACCTAGTTTGACTTGTAATATCATATCAGTGTCCTCACTTTCGAGAGAGGGATATGACTTTACATTCGTAAGCGATGTAGTTCACATCCACCTAAATCAAGTTCTGATTGGGTCCGGTACATTAGATGACGGTATATACGTATTGAATCAAGCTCAGGTTTTCAATGTCCAAAACACACTTAAAAGAAAGTCTCCAGAAATAAATCAGGCTTTCTTATGGCATTGTAGACTATGTCACATCAATGAAATACGATTAACGAAGTTACATAGAGAAGGATATTTAAATCCGTTCGAATATCAATCTTATGCCACTTGTGAATCTTGTCTCATGGGAAAGATGACAAAGACTCCGTTTACTGGACACGGAGTAAGAGCGAGCGAGCTCTTAGGACTCGTACACAGTGACGTGTGCGGTCCAATGTCTACACATGCGCGAGGTGGTTATTCCTACTTCATTACTTTTACGGATGATTTCTCTAGGTATGGACATATCTTCTTGATGAAGCATAAATCCGAGGCCTTTGAGAAATTCCAAGAATACAAGAATGAAGTGGAAAACCAAACAGGCAAAAGTATTAAGACACTGAGATCTGATCGAGGTGGTGAATACTTAAGTGCCGAGTTCCTGGGTTACTTAAAAGAGAATGGAATTCTCTCTCAGCTTACTCCTCCATATACACCACAACACAACGGTGTTTCGGAAAGGAGGAATCCAACCCTATTGGATATGGTTCGTTCCATGATGAGTAAGGCTGAGTTACCGCGATCATTCTGGTGTTATGCGCTAGAATCAATGGCATATCTTTTGAACAAGGTTCCAACCAAGACTGTACCTACCACACCATATCAGATGTGGAGTGGGAAGAAACCCTATCTTCAGTACCTGAAGACATGGGGATGTCCAGCTTTTGTAAAAAAGCAGCATCCGGACAAGCTCGAGGCACGCTCAGTAGAATGTAAGTTTGTAGGATATCCAAAGAACTCCATGGGATATTGCTTCTACTACGCAGAGGAACAAAAGGTTTTTGTTTCTCGTCATGCCCGCTTCTTAGAAACTGAATTTTTAGAAAATCAGAAGAGTGGTAACGCAGTAGAACTGGAAGAAATTCCAGAACCACAGGCTGTTACTGAAAGTTTGGTAGAACAAGAAGTTTCAGAAGAAAGGAACATACCAGCGCCTATCCGCAGAAGTAGTAGGCAGTCTCATCCGCCCGAGAGATACTACGGTTTTCTCATAGACGGGGATCGAGAAGATTGCGTCATTGATAATGACGACCCTACTAGCTTCCAGCAAGCCATTCAGAGCTGCGACTCGGTAAAATGGCTGGATGCAATACGGACCGAAATGGAGTCCATGTACACTAACAAAGTATGGACTTTGGACGTTGCTCCGGATGGGGTAAAACCCGTAGGATGCAAGTGGATCTTCAGAAAGAAGATTGGTGTAGATGGACAAGTTGAAACCTATAAAACTAGACTTGTTGCAAAAGGTTTCCGTCAAAGATCTGGACTATGACGAAACCTTTTCTCCAGTGGCTATGCTCAAATCCATTCGGGTCCTTCTTGCTATTGCTGCCTTCCATGATTATGAGATCTGGCAGATGGACGTAAAGACGGCCTTTCTAAATGGAAATTTGGAAGAGAGCGTCTATATGGATCAGCCAGAGGGATTCATTCAGAGTGAGAGCAGCGGTAAAGTATGCAAGCTGCTTAAGTCCATTTATGGACTAAAGCAGGCATCGCGGAGTTGGAACATCTGTTTTGATGATACTGTCAAAGAATTCGACTTTATCAAAAATCCAGATGAATCATGCATATACAGTAAGATTGTAGGGAGAGTTGTTGTATTCCTCGTCTTGTACGTGGATGACATTCTCCTAATAGGAAATGATATTCCTATGCTACAGTCAGTCAAAGGATTCTTATCACAGAAATTCTCCATGAAGGACCTGGGTGATGCCACCTACATTCTGGGGATCCAGATCTATCGTGATAGATCAAAAAGGATGTTGGGACTTTCACGGTCCAGGTACATAGACACCATATTGAAAAGATTCAGTATGGAAGATTCTAAGCGCGGTAACCTACCGGCTTGTCACGGAATCACCCTCTCCAAAGAGATGTCTCCCAAGACTGATTTGGAAAGGGATCGCATGTCGATTATACCCTACGCTTCTGCGGTAGGCTCTATAATGTATGCGATGTTATGTACCAGACCAGATGTAGCATACGCATTGAGCGTTGTAAGCCGGTATCAGGAAAACCCAGGGGAGAATCACTGGATAGCAGTAAAGAACATTCTCAAGTACCTAAGGAGGACTAAGGAGATGTTCTTGGTGTATGGCGGAAAAGACCTCCAGATCGAGGCCTTTGCTGACTCCGGCTTCCAGAGTGACAAGGATGACTCCAAGTCCATGTCGGGTTATGTCTTTACCCTCAATGGAGGAGTGGTCTGTTGGAAGAGTTCCAAGCAGGAGACCGTTGCTGACTCAACAATGGAAGCGGAGTACATAGCTGCTTGCGATGCCGCAAAAGAAGCTGTCTGGATGAAGAAGTTCCTCACAGAACTTCAGGTGGTTCCTACCAGTGTTGGTCCAAAACCTCTGTATTGCGACAACAACGGCGCTATAGCTTTAGCGAAGGAACCCAGGTCCCATCAGAAGTCCAGACACATCTTAAGGCGGTATCACCTGATCAGGGAGATCGTAGATCGCCAGGAGATCGAGGTAAAGAGAGTAAAATCAGAGGATAACATTGCTGATCCATTCACGAAGGCCCTACCTCAGATTCAGTTCGAGAGGCTACTCGAGATCATCGGTCTTCGATACGCCAGTACATGGCCCTAGTGCAAGTGGGAGATTGTTAGTGTATATGCCCTAGGGGCCATTATTGTATCATACTAGTTTGTATATTACTTAATGGAAGCTTGGGATATTCACATGTATATAACAGTCTTCCTAAACATGGTAATATGCTACTTGGTTTTACTATCTTAATATGTGAGTATACGTATTGATAGAGCTCTTAGGATCTTGCTTGACTACCAGCGTTGTGATGGCGGTCACACTAGTGGGGGCTGGGTAGTCTACAAGCACATCCTTATTCAGGTCCCTAGTCGTAGGATTATCGAGACAGGGTATCGATACTCCAGAATAGACTAGTGTGTACGCTTCTCATCCCAGTTAGGGAGATGGTCTGTCCCACAGCCGTCAGTACGTCGTACTGGAGATAGTATACAGGTGCTCGTTGGGTTACGGGTACACCGGACAGGACTCGCAGGGAACTGTTGGTTGAGTTTTATACCAGTCGTCAGTTAACAGTTCCCAGGTGACATGAGTACAGCATAGTCCGCAGACTTGACACTGCTACTTCGCCTCGAGTGTGTCCCGCTGTTCTTAGATTGCTACCCTACCACGGCTCAAAGGAGTCGTGCAAACATGTAGCAGTTGGGTGCAGTCCCGAGCACTTGGAGGCAGTGGCGGTTAGACAGGATTCGTCTCTCCCGGTATTGGGAGTTGATATCGCGCTGTGTCAGAGAGCCATTACGCAAAGTCCCTGGCCAGGGCAAGCGAGATTTACTGGTAAGTTCCAGTAGTTTCTCAGGGTGTAATGGGCTTCGCTCCGACATGACTTATATCACTATTTGGGGACTGACGCTTGCCGCCCCCTAGACCCGATATGCGATAGTCTTAGACGAACAGACCGGACTGTACGGAGATTGTCACATCAGGCTCAGTAGGAGTTCGGATGGGTTTCCTCATCGGCCTTCTTATCGACATCTACCTGGGGACCGTTACGTACAGCTAGTGCCGCTTGCGGTCTGTGGTTAAACCCACTGCCAGCGTAGTAGTCGAGTCATTAGAGTCCCACACAGAGAGTTTCCCTGCTCCAGGCGAAACGATATAGAGGTCGTATGGTTTTACGACAAGGGTTCGGACGCATACGTGTGTTTACGCACGTACGACTTTCGGACAGTTTTTACTAGTCGGCTTTGGTTTAAGCCAGATTCTAGTATCGATTATTGGATTTATATAGTCTAAAGTTTTTCCGTGTTTTCACGGATATGAGGGGCGTTCTCGTAATTACGCGAGAAGCTTCTAGAAGATGATGACTTGGGGGTTAAGGTGGCATATGCATTAAATGAGATTAGTGAGTCATATGAGTGATTCATCCATGTCATTAATGCATCATAAATACTTAATGACTCATGGAGATGAATCACCCTTAGATATTTATCAAGCATGGTTGTAAATCCTTTATTTTCTTTTATTGGATAAATGATAATGCTTGATATATATTATGATACATCATTATCTCGTCTCATTCTTATGCTCACCTTCTCTCTCCTCAAGCTCTCTCTCTTCAAATCCTAATCATCCCGTCTCATGTGTTGAGATCAAGGATTAGATTAGACTACTTAATCCATAACCCTTTTCTATATCACCTAGGTTACTTAGATTAGCACTTTAAGAAACCTAGTTACTTCTAGTTTGAGGTAAACCTTGAGGCAAAGCTCTCGGGTGGATCGTCTAGTACTTGGAGAAGGCCGAGGAGGAGGTGGAAAACGTAAAGACGAAGGACACGGTTCTTTAGGTATAATCACTTCACATAGTAGTTTAGAACTTCTATGATAGTTGTTAGTTATCGTTTAGCTTCGATTCATGCGGTTAGTCGATGTTTAAGCAAAGAACAAGATTGTTTTTCATATTTCCGCCTCCCCGCAAGTCGTGGGGTGTTGCACATCGACTTACATCAACATGTAATAGTAATCTTTAATACCACATAAATCATATACATGATGATAAAAACAAACCAGATAGTATACTATCATTTTGAGTAAGACAGTTCTACATGTATAGGTCCTCCCTCAATCATCATAATCGCATGCCTGCGATTAAAATAATTTACTTGAGGGCACTATAGCCAACAATCTCCCACTTTCACTTAAGGCTAATTATTGCGGTGTCGCATACTCACAGCCCGTGTGATACCGAACACCCAACTTCTCTACTAATCAGTCTCGTGAAGCCCGTTTCCGAAACTATTGCGTTCAAGAAATAGCCTTGGTGAGTGGATCCGCTCTAATGTTTCTATCTTTATCTCTCTATATCTCAACTTCGCGGAGAAAGACTGTCTCTCAAAATGAGCGATACATGTCTTAGAATTTGTCTGGATATCTGATGGGACCCAGTTCACAAATGAACTCCAAATCTAACAAACTTCTTAGACTGTATATTCCCTTGAATTTAATCAGTATCCTGCGCCATGCCTTCCTCAGTATTCGCTTGGACCACCTGTCCAACATACTGCCCCTTAAAAGAGGGAAAACTATAACTTTGACAGTCGCTCTGTCATCTAGGTCATCTTGGAAGCCTGAAATGATAATCGCCTCCTGAAGGAGGCTGTCGTTACCATATACCAAGAACATCCACTTATGTTTATAACTGCTTCCCAATGTTTCTCCAGGATTGAATTAATATATGCTTATTGCATCCGGTGCAAAAACAATATCTGGTGTGGTACTTGACATTTCATGATTAACTCAATTGCCTAAGCAAGAGATATGCCAATCATGCAAATCCCTCTCCTCATGAGTCCAGAATACATCTCTTTAGAGAGGGTGACTCCATCACCTGTGGGTACACCACCAGGCCAGGAGCCATCCATTCTAAAACACTTTAGAATAGTGTCAAAGTGCCAAAATTGGGACACTTCCCCAATCTAGATTTAAAACCATTGATCTAATGACTAGAATCCCTGATATTTTATCCACATTCTATATGGAGAAATACATTGTGACAACCACAGTATGACCGATCGTAGTATAGGAATATCACTTTCTATCAAGAGCATGTTATCCAAATACCAAGATATCACCCCCTACTCTCTTCTTACCAGGTCCATCTATTATTCTGATGAAGTCAAACTCTATGACTGTCACATCAAAAAATAGACGATCTATCTCCGCTATACTTGCTTCTATAAATAGACATAAGCTACTTGCCTACCATGCTTCCGCTGCTCTCACTGACTACAACAACCCTCTGGCAGAGTCATATACACGTGCACTTCTAAAGCTAAGTTAGAACGACGTTATACTCATCCACCTGCCAGATCTCATAGTCTAAGAAAGCAGTAGTGGAAATCTTGGGTCATCAAAAACCTCCCTGTCACCGTCTTTGAGGAGACCGAAGTACCTCTCGGGTGGCTGAGATTACCCACCAAATCTGCGGAGTGGCTAATGGATTGTCGAATCTAATTAAGTTTTTAGGTTCTACTAAATTTTTAGTGATCGTTTGTGGTTCTGGAATGAATTCCAGTTCTACCATACTCCCATTAATGTTTTCTGAAAAGAATTCATTTTACTAAAACGGGTGGTGAATCAAGAACAATATTACCATTGATCATCTGGTAGAATGTTAACCCTCATTAAAGCCCGGGATAACCCACAAACTGCAATTACTGAAACGTGCCTTAAGTTTATCCATATTCTGGTTTTAAGCATAAGCCGGACAACTCCATATACCTTAATATCGTTAAGATATGAATCCATTCTATATCTAATATAGAAACAAAGGCACTAATTTAATTGGAACCAGATTAAAAAAATCAAGCACCTGTTCCAGTGCATATCAAATAAATGGAAGAAGGCCAAGCAGCATTACTCATCAAGGAGCGTACTCACGGATGAGTAATCTGAAAGAGAAACAAGTTCTAAAATATATTACTTACAACGGAATACCTAGCATAAGTATCTACATCTTCGATCATCTTGAAGAATCCTAATACTTGCAACATATAGTTCTCTACTTTATTCTTATACTGATAACTTCTCAAAATTTAGACCTTGTATTTCAACGAAATACTTGTCTAAAACCAGAGAAATCATAAGTAAACAGAATATAGTACGAGTACCAACCCCTTTGTCCTAACGGACATCGGACAACATACAATACTTTGCATAAGTCATCTAAGTTTAATAACTCAAACCATGTGCGTCGTAGGTTGAAAACCGTGCTATGGCTAAGAAGAATTACACCGTTGTTGAATGCTCCTTGCCTAACCATCAACTGATATAGGTAAATGTCATAGACATAATTTCAAAAAGTTATATCTCACTTTATAAAATAAACGTACAGATATATCTGTAGAGAGTTTTTCGTCACCCCATTGAGATGGGAATACGCGTCTCTTGTCAGGCGCATTACAGATTCCCCTTGTCTAGGGTAGGCCGGAGTTTATTGATTGTGAGGATCCGAATCTCCGGCAGCCGTGGACTAAGCTGCCGTTAATTACCCCTCGCCTTTGGAGAGAGGGAACCTCGGATTGATAGGTCAAACTAGTCATGCAAACTCAATATGCAGTGTGCGTATGTGTGTCTTGAGGGGGTTTGGATATATCGGGGGGCTCGCAGAGTTTACGGAGGTCCCGCTACCCGGTTAGCGGGTTGGGGGACAAGGGATGTAGCAGCCCCCTTGCGGGGTGCGGGGCAGCGCCCCGTTAGAAATTTTTTCTAACGGGGAAAGTGTTATGGAGTGTGTATATATATATATAAAAAAAGAGGGAAAATAGTGTCCTTTAGGCGTGGGTGCCATCGCCTCACGTGCCCAGCACACGGGCACTTGGCGCCGAAAGCCAGCGTCTCGCGTGCTTGGCACGCGGGCGCTGGGTGCCAGCGGAAAAAAGGGGCTTAGCCCCTATACTGGGAGTTGTACTCCCAATTGACTTTTGAAATTAAACTCCTGAAAAAGAGGACAAAGGGGCTTAGCCCCTACACTGGGAGTTGTACTCCCAAAAAGAAAGATTTATTATTATTATTATTATTATTATTATTATTATTATTATTATTATTATTATTATTATATTTGTGGAGTTAAACTCCCCAGATACTTTTGAAGATGATGAAAGGGGACCCCTTTCTTCTCCCTTGAGCTCTGGGTTTTCTCTTGAGCCTTGGATCTTCCCAAAGTGGGATTTTGGGGATGGGTCTCCTTCTTCCTCTTCTCTATTGGCTGGATCTTAGAGAAAGGAGGGTGAGATTTAAAAATCTCCCCTTTTGGAGGTTTGATGGAAGATCTGCGTTCCCCATCAAGGGTTTTGTGGTGAAAAACTATTTCTTTTTGGAAAAAGAAGAGTGAAACTCTTGATTTAATTCAAAAAAGAGAGAATGTTTAGAAACTTGAGGAAGGAGAAGGAGACACAAAAAACCCTAGCTTTTGAGGGAATGAATTATTTTTTATTTCATCATCATGTTGCCTTATATAGGCTTATAAATTTACATATAGCCCCTTGGGCTTTACAAAATGCCATTTTTCCCATCCCATGCCTCATGTGCTCATTTCTTTTGCACATGAGCCATGGGCTTTACAAAAATTTGGTTTTATGCCCATTTTTCTTACATTTATTCATAAAGGTTACATTTAAATTATTTATTACATGATTTTCATTTTGGCATGGGACAGGCCAGCCGCTTCATGTTCGGGCTTGACTTAGGCATGGGCCCACTTGACCTGGGCTTAGGCCCACTTGGGTTGGGGTTGACTTTGACTTTGACTTGGTCAACCGAGGTGTAATTTATGACCCCAACAAAGTTCCCCCCATCAATAAATGCACACCGTGTATATGAGTTGTTGTTCAGACCATAATATTGCATTTTTCATTCCCCTATTCTTATCCGTTTTATAAATAAACAGGTACTCTTGACGCACGTTTGTTGCATGTTACAGGATACAGGCTCTTGGAGCAAATACAGTGAAAAAGATGAAAGTTGATACAGAAAAGGGACTTTTGACCAACAAGTAGACGGATCTTACTCAAGCTGAGACGAAGAACAGTGCAAGGTCCAAAAAGACGAAAGTGAAACGGTCAAAAGATCCTTACAAGTTTTCACTGAAGATCTGTAGAAGACCCAGAAGTCAAACAGAGAAAAGTGGTGAAGAAACAAGAAGCCCAAATGCCCATAATACAGCTCAAGAACTTTGGTGAGCTAAGCTCACCAAAGGGCCGCGGAACCGCGGCCCAAGCGCCCTATTGCCGCGGTTCCGCGGCCGTCTAATGCCCGTGTCGGCGCAAACTTTCTGAGTTGGTGCGTCGGTGCGGGTGTTGGGATTTTCCGTGGGCAAATCTGTAATTGCACATGTGCGAGAGTCTGTAACCCTAGTTTCCTTGTTTGCTTATAAATTGTAATCAAAAATTGTAAAACCCTATGCCTCTTTTCAATCAATAAAATTCAGAATTGCTGGGAGTTTATTCAGATATGTTCTATATTACTTGGAGGGAGCCATCAAACTAGTAAGTAATTTTATTTCTTTGCTTTTTATTCTCTTTTAATTAGTATGTTTGTTCATCCCCTAATGAGCGAGTAATCTCCTCGCTTGTTAGGGTTAGCCTTAGGGAAAGGTTTGAGAGATAAGATCTCTCACCCCTTTCATGCCCCTTCACAAGAATTAGAACTCCATGCATACACGCACAACCGCTCCCTACGGCACCCTAACCCTCGAGGTAACGGCGACACCGTAGTATAAAGGCCCGGTTGCGCGTGTTTTTCATGGGGGTTAGGGTAATTATCGATAAAGGAAGGAGAAGAATCTAGAGGAAAAAACATCTTCCCAAACGATTCTAATCCACTTTATTGATAATTACCACAACATCTAATAGATCAAAAATAGGGCAATGAAAGCGGTGAGGAAACCTTTAATCTCCAAACTTTCCCTAAACCTAACCCTAGCAAGACTTCAAATTAGATTAATTTAGTTTATTGATAGATCTAGGTTTTTATAGATTTAATAAACCAACCAAAACAACATTTGGAATCAACTCGTAAAAACACAAATAAGAAAATTACCCATCTCTGTGGATCGACCCGTACTCACGGCTAGCTGCAAAGCGACGCCGTTTCTGATTACGGTTAACACAAATTTTCATACTAATCAAATGGCGCCGTTGCCGGGGATGGCGTAATTTTTTCTTTTGTGTGATTTCGGGTTGATATAAATTTTTTTAAAAAAATTATAAAAATCTGAAAATAAAAAAAAAGAAATAAAAAATTATCAATTTTGATCTATTTGAAGGGTTATCTTTTGAATCTTGCAAGAACAGTAAAGAATCGCGGATCTGGAAATTCACAGAGGGCAAAACAAAATAAATCATATCAGAACAGAGAGGGAAGATCACAACAGAGCCACACAATTTTTTCCAGACGCTGATCTCCTCTTTCCGCCGCGTTTCCGCCGCATAAGGGGGCCCCAGACCGCGATTCCGCCGCGAGTTTGACACGTCAGCGCTCCCAATTTTGCTGGTTTGTTTTCTCCTTCTCCCCTCTGCAACCTACCATATATCTCTATGTAAAAATTTTCTGCAGGAATTCTTTGCGCTAAAAATCTTCTCTTCCCTTCTAAATAACAGATTTTCTGCAGGTTTCTTTGCGCCGTGCTAAAAAAATTGATTGCAAGTGAATTTTATTGTTTTGCATAATTTAATCGGACTTTAAGGGGCTAATTGACCAAACTCAGATTGGGTAGGGATTTCATCACCCTTCCCAGGACCCCAGAAATCACTTTAAAGCATTTGCATTGACCACAATTAATTAAAAAAATACTAGACTCAGCCCTAAGGACATCGAGCTCAATAGGAAAAGGACTAGTATAGGCATCGACCGTTTATCCTAACTGACTTTGCGGTGTCTAGGCTAGTGGTTTTTAATTAGGCCCACTACTGTGGTTCCTTCCCACTTACCTGGCCGTACTTGTCAGTGAAGAGGCGATTTGAGGTCCTATTTCTAGCCCTAGTTAGGAGCTGTCTAGCAGACCTAGGTGACCCTAGATCTAGGCCTGATTGTGCATGTGTGGTTGATACATTTGTGTCACGAGTCCCTTTTCAAAAAATCTTCTTTGCAAAACTCACATAAAAAAAAAGGAAAAAAATCTTTTCTAAACTTGCAACTTGTCGCTAAGAAAACTTGCAACTCACTTCCACCACTTCCCTCCATTGACGTTATCTTACCTCCACATTCTGTTTTTCTATTTTTCTGACTACACTACTCCTTTAGTGTATGTCACTTTGGACTAGGGATACTAACGCCCGATTAGTCCGTGTTTCGTTGGTACCGACCGACGAACCCTTCGACGAACCCTTCGTCGACATTCCGTCCATTTCCTTACCTCCACCTTCAAATTCTTCTTTCGAAGGTATGTCGGGATTCAACCCCAACGATACCTTACCGACGGGAATGATTCCACCTCCGTTAGGTGCGAATAACCCGAATCTTCCGCCTGTTGTAGCGCCCGCACGAGTTGCGCTCCAGGATCTCTTCTACCCCGTCCGCACTTCTTTACCTACATGTCTTTCACCCCCACCGGCAAATGGGGACAATTTTGAAATAAGACCACATTTCATCAATATGCGGCCAAAATTTCATGGTTTGGAATCTGAAGATGCATATATCTTCATTAATAAATTCTAAAATGTGTGCACTATGATGAAAACGACCCAATTAAGTGATGACGCTATAAGGCTAAGGGTCATTTCTTTTACCTTATGTGACCTAGCCGAGAAGTGGCTATATAGCACCGCATCATATTCCATTAGAAATTGGGATGAGTTTGTAAGAGCTTTTCTGAAAAAGTTCTATCCTCATCACAAAACTGCTAGAATCCGTAACGAGATTATACAATTTTCACAGCTTCCTTCCGAACCATTTTGGAAGTGCTTCGAGAGATTTAAGGACCTACTCGTTCAATGCCCTCATCATGGGATCGAAAGTTGGCAACTTTGCCAAACATTATACGAGGGATTGAACTCCGCAACGAAGCAGTTGCTAGAAATCATATGTCAAGGTCATTTTCTCTCCAAGTCTAGCGACGAAGCTTGGCGGTTTCTTGAGGATCTTAGTGAGCAAACAATTCAGTGGGAGAGTACCAAGACCACATCATCTTCTTCTGTTGATCAATCTAGGGCAGGCATACATCAAGTAGATATGTCGATTGCTATGAAGGCCGAGATGGCCGCACTTATGAAAAAGCTAGAAGCCATTGAGACCAAAATCTCATCGTCTTCTCCTTCCCCTGCTTTACCTCCACGAACTGTTTGTGCTTGTTGTGCGAATCCATCGCATCTAACCGAAGAGTGTCCTTATAATGCATCTACTCAAGGACGGGATCAAGTCAATGCTGCATTTCAGCAACGACAACGAAACGATCCGTACTCTTCATCATACAATCCGGGGTGGAGGAGTCACCCAAATCAACAATTCCAAGGGAATAACAATTTTCAAAGATCACCTCCACAACAACAACAAGCACCTTCACAAACTCAAAACCAGCAACCTTTCCAACAACAACCTTATACAAATCAAACGAACAATTTGGTTCAACCAAATGATGATAAGGTTATCTCGCTCGAAAAAAGTCTAGATGCGTTTCTCAAGCAATCTACAGAATCCGCAGCAAGATTTGAAAGTTATGTTCAGTCTTTGATGCATAACAATGCCTCACACGATCAAAGTATCAAATCTATTGAGGCACAAATTGCACAATTAACTGCTGCGTTGAGCGAGAGAGAAGAGGGAAAGCTTCCATCTCAACCATTGCCAAATCCCGGTCACACACAAAACGCATATCACAATCACAATGTAAATGCGGTGACCACGTTGAGATCCGGAAGAGAGTTGCAAAATAATGTGGGAACTAATGATGACATCCCCGCCGGTAGTTGTTCTTCTTCTTTTTCTTCGTCTTCTCCATCGTCACCTTCCCCTTCTTCTTCTTCTTCACCTTTTTCTTTAGAGCCTATTCTCCACCCTTCACACGGCTCTACTTCTTCTAGCTCGAACGGACCCAGTTCTCACAACATGAACACATCTACACCGGGATCCGTTCCTACTCCACATTCTACTCCACAGACATCTGACTCAACGAATTTTCAAAATTCTCCATTTCCAAACAGGTTGAGTCCTAATAAACCAACTGCACAAGTAGAGAAGATTGTGGAGATATTTAAGCAAGTTAGCATAAATATACCTCTCTTGGATGCAATCCAACAAGTCCCTTCATACGCAAAAATCTTAAAGGGCTTATGCACCTCGAAGAGAAAGGCATCTCAAGTACCCAAGAAAGTGCTAGTGGCTAGTGCAGTGAGCAATGCTATTAACCACCATCAAACCTTACCCCAAAAACGAAAGGACCCCGGCTGTCCTACGATTTCAATCACAATTGGGGATAAGAAAATTAATCGAGCACTTTTAGATCTTGGGTCTAGTGTTAACCTGATTCCCTACTCCGTGTACGAACAATTAGGGGTTGGAGAGTTGAAATCCACTCGTTGTACTCTCCAAATAGCTGATCGATCAATCACCCATCCAAGGGGTCAGCTAGAGGATGTGTTGATCAAAGTTGGGGAGTTCATATTCCCCGTTGATTTTATTGTTATGGATACACAACCTGTTGCCAACCCAAGAAACCAAATTCCGGTGATTCTCGGTCGACCATTTTTGGCCACTTCCAATGCTGTAATAAACTGTCGCAATGGCTCAATGACTCTATCCTTTAGGAAAATGTCTAGTGAGTTCAATATTTATAAGATGGGAAGTCTTCCCCCGTGCCTAAAACTAGTACACGAGAAGTTTGCTCTATTCACGAAATCACACAGGAGGACTACGAGCTTGAAAGATTTCTATTTGATGAAAACAGTTTTGACGCCACTAGTGCGTCCCTCCTTGAGCCTACCACCGTTGACACAACCGATATGGATTATGAATGTTTCACTTTTTCGGATGATGACAACTCACAGCCCGAATATGAGTCTTTTGAATTTTTTGATGAGTTAGTCGAACCATCCGAATCGGTTGTTTGCACTGATTTCGAACCTGTGTTGGAGTCCTTTGAGTTCGAGGTAGATTCCGAAATGATTCTTTCGCCTCCGAAACTCGAACTCATGTCCTTACCGTCTCACCTTAAATATGCTTACATATGTGAGAATGAGACTTTTCCCATTATAATATCAACCTCTCTAGCTTTCGAGCAAGAGAACGCTATTTTAAAAGTCTTACAAGAGAGGCGGCAAGTTTTCGGTTGGACTATGGCGGACATCGAGGAGATCAGTTCCCTTATAATTGAATATCATATGAAATTGATGGATGATGCCACGTCAATAGAGGACCCACAGGAACAGTTTGGGGATATTGTGGTTAGTCAACCTCCTCTTTTAGATGTTGAACCACCCCTATTTCTAAGCTACGAGAATGCCAATATTCCACTGATTGCTGATCATTCGCATTCTCGTTTTGATTCATCACCACCTCCTGTCTATTCACCTCCATACCTTCCATACCACCACTTCTATCTTCCCCAATTCTTTTTGGACCGCCACAACTTATTCTTCCACCAACCAATACTCTTTACTGATAAATTTTTCAACTGGTTGGTGTTGACTTTTGGTCTATGCAAATTTTGGCGGTAATGTCTAACATAGTTTAAATGAAGTTTGGAGGAGGGCCTTTCTGTATATATTTTTGTTTTCCTTAACAATAAAAAAAATATAAATAAATTATAAATAAATAAACAGGGGAGTGCCGGTATTTTGACCCTCTTGGTTTAGTATGACAGTGAGGACACTGTCAAGTTCAAGTTTGGGGGTATGCTCGGTACGTCTTCTTCCTTCGCATTCATTTGTACATATTTTTGCATTTGCATATTTATTTGAAAACCCATAAAAATTTGTGAAATTTCAAAAAATTATAAAAATAATTGTATTCAATTTTGGCTAATTGACTTGAGTTTGACTAATAGGTTAACTGGTTAGGAACAACTAGATCTTAGACTTAGTGAATTAAAAACCCTAAAGATAACCTTCTTCAAAGTTTAACGGTAGAAAGTATATGCCTTGTAGTTTATTTAGAAATAGGCAAATTTTGGTTTCACTTCTTGGGCTAAGTCAAAATGAGGGAAGAGTATTGATATTCTTATTAGAGTATAAGTTTGAAAAATAGTTCCTAGCTTAAGTCTAGATTCTGAAAATGTATACCCTACAATTTGCACAATCACGCACCTTGAAACTTGGAATAGTAGAAGAGACCTTGAAATGCTCTTGTCTAAAGTCCTTGGTACAATGAAAATAAAAGAAAAAAAAAGTGAAGAAAGAAAAAAATGGACACTGGTTTTCATGATTACTTAAGGCTGTAAAAAAAAATAGAAAAATATTTAGCGAGGGTGCTTCATCACCTAGTGCCTTAGACCAACTGGTTTGGGAGTCACTGCTAAAGCCTTGGGGTTGCAAAACTAGGAAGTACGCTTTAATGTGCAAACACATTTTGTAATCGGTCGTTGGTACCTCAAGAAATATTAACGGTCGCATGAAGGATGTGTAAGCGAAATTCAATTAAAAATTCACCTACTGATAAGTACTTTGGACAACGGACAAGGGCATGATTGCTTGATTTGAATTTCCAAGTGTAGGGGTGATCTATACACACACGTGGGGATATGTGATTAGAGTTTAGATAAGAGAAAGGAATGAAAGATAAAACTTGTATCTTTAATAGAGTTGATAGAAATTCCTAAGTGGAGATGAAACCCTAGAAGGAAAACTTAAGAGATGCCAAAGGCTAAGTAGGTTTACATAACATATATAATCTTAAGTTAAATAATGAGGAAGTGTGAAGAATGTGGGTGGATAATTTGCGAGTCAAAGATAATAGAATTCCTTGTTAGAAAACCTAATTGGAGAACAAAAGTCAATGGGCCAAGTTGATAGGATTTTGTGGGTGTAATCCGCTGAAAACCCTCAGGAGACAACACTCCTCCTACTAGGGACACCTAGAGGTTTAACGGCTTGTTGCACGTGCTCAATGCAATCGCGTTTCCCTGCGAAAGTGCGGTTAGGATTTTTTTTTTTTAGTGAATAAAAATAATAAGTTTGCTCGAGGACGAGCAAAAGATAAGTTTGGGGGTATTTGTTCAAACCATAATATTGCATTTTTCATTCCCCTATTCTTATCCGTTTTATAAATAAACAGGTACTCTTGACGCACGTTTGTTGCATGTTACAGGATACAGGCTCTTGGAGCAAATACAGTGAAAAAGATGAAAGTTGATACAGAAAAGGGACTTTTGACCAACAAGTAGACGGATCTTACTCAAGCTGAGACGAAGAACAGTGCAAGGTCCAAAAAGACGAAAGTGAAACGGTCAAAAGATCCTTACAAGTTTTCACTGAAGATCTGTAGAAGACCCAGAAGTCAAACAGAGAAAAGTGGTGAAGAAACAAGAAGCCCAAATGCCCATAATACAGCTCAAGAACTTTGGTGAGCTAAGCTCACCAAAGGGCCGCGGAACCGCGGCCCAAGCGCCCTATTGCCGCAGTTCCGCGGCCGTCTAATGCCCGTGTCGGCGCAAACTTTCTGAGTTGGTGCGTCGGTGCGGGTGTTGGGATTTTCCGTGGGCAAATCTGTAATTGCACATGTGCGAGAGTCTGTAACCCTAGTTTCCTTGTTTGCTTATAAATTGTAATCAAAAATTGTAAAACCCTATGCCTCTTTTCAATCAATAAAATTCAGAATTGCTGGGAGTTTATTCAGATATGTTCTATATTGCTTGGAGGGAGCCATCAAACTAGTAAGTAATTTTATTTCTTTGCTTTTTATTCTCTTTTAATTAGTATGTTTGTTCATCCCCTAATGAGCGAGTAATCTCCTCGCTTGTTAGGGTTAGCCTTAGGGAAAGGTTTGAGAGATGAGATCTCTCACCCCTTTCATGCCCCTTCACAAGAATTAGAACTCCATGCATACACGCACAACCGCTCCCTACGGCACCCTACCCCTCGAGGTAACGGCGACACCGTAGTATAAAGGCCCGGTTGCGCGTGTTTTCCATGGGGGTTAGGGTAATTATCGATAAAGGAAGGAGAAGAATCTAGAGGAAGAAACATCTTCCCAAACAATTCTAATCCACTTTATTGATAATTACCACAACATCTAATAGATCAAAAATAGGGCAATGAAAGCGGTGAGGAAACCTTTAATCTCCAAACTTTCCCTAAACCTAACCCTAGCAAGACTTCAAATTAGATTAATTTAGTTTATTGATAGATCTAGGTTTTTATAGATTTAATAAACCAACCAAAACAACATTTGGAATCAACTCGTAAAAACACAAATAAGAAAATTATCCATCTCTGTGGATCGACCCGTACTCACCGGCTAGCTGCAAAGCGACGCCGTTTCTGATTACGGTTAACACAAATTTTCATACTAATCAGTTGTGTGCATGAAATGGATGGATCTTGGAGTTGGACTTCAAGGTGGAACATCATTCCGGGGTCGGAGTATCATTCCGAAGAGCGGAGCATAATTCCGGAGGTCGAAGCATCGTTCCGATTTGCGGAGCATAATTCTAGTATATCCTGAGACGAAGCATAATTCAGGCGCAGGGGTAAACACTGTAGAGTTCCTAAGCACACTAATGAGGTCTCACAAGGCATCAACATGGCCAAATTCAAAAATTTCCGGTGCCGAGAAACCCTAATACGATCGTTGACTAGAGTTTAAGGCGAAAACGATAACTAGTTAACAACTTAACTAAGAGTGAAAGTAAAATACAACCTTTGTAGATCCGGTCCTCCACTTCCTAAGCTCCGTGATGACGTCCCTCCGCTGTACCTATCAGAATCCGGACTCTGGCGAAGGTTTCGTCGGAGAAATGATCGGGCTAGGTCGTCGACTTCGATGCCGAAGATGATCTACGTCGAGGCAACTCAAGATCAAGCTCCAACTTCACCAAGTCATGAAACTTGTGAAGAAAACACCCCATACTACTTGGCAAGAGGTAGAGGATGAAGAAATAGGAAGTGGGTTCACTTTAGAATTGGATTTCTCACTCTTTTCTCATGTTGCCATTGAAGCTAGCAAGCTTTCATAAAGCTTGATGAAGATGATGATAGAATAAAAAGGATTTTTGTTAAAAAGAAAATCCCATTCATTCTTATCATAATGCAACCTTGGTTAAGTGTAGAGAATGAACTAGGGTTAGTTGAATGGTTAGGTTTAGGAGATGAAGACAAAATGGTCACTTAGTCAAAGATGCATGAAGCATCAAGAAAGTTCTAGTATAAAAGCAACCATTTTGTTTTTCCTTTTTCTTTTAACTAAAATAAATAGATAAATAAATAAAGCAATGGAAACCCTAACCATTAACTAAACATAGTGTATAGCATACACACACCCAAGGTTGCATGTATCATCAAACATGATACAAACAAGTGTACAAAAATATATCACATATACAATGTGCACTTCAAGTGAGAAAATCCATTTAAAGTGAACAATATTAGTCAATGTAAAGTAATATATCTAATATATAATTATACATTAAATCATTAAATCAATACTTGATTTAACGATCCGGTCATATCGCATATAACCGACTAATATCAATAGTAACAACTTATCGAATCAACACTTGATCTGATAATCCGGCTATAACGCATATAACCGATCAATGTCACAAATCGCGAGAATCGAATACAGTATCACATACTGGTATTATTCTCGGTCCCGCACATATCTCATATGCGCTCCTATTTCATTTCGCTTGAGCCAGGAAACCTCTGTGTAGGACTCTAAAGACTCGTCAATACGCCAGCAGCAGGTGATGATCATATCAAACACCCACAAGCCGCAAGCGGTCTGCTAAACGTAACGGCCACCCGGGTATTGAGCGATCAGAAGATCGACGAGCAAGCCCGCTCACACTCCTGTGAATCCAACCAGTAACACTTACCGTACAGTCCGGTCTCGTCGTCTGATATGTCGCATATCTCGCCTAGGGGTGGTAAACGTCAGACCCCAATAGCTCGATAAGTCGTGTCGATATGAGGTCTATAACAGTTCGAGAAACTACTGGTAACACTTACCAGTAAATCTCAGCAATCCTGGCCAGGGATTTCCGGTTATAGCCAATCGAACACAGCGCAACATCAACTCCCTATACCGGGAGAGACGAATCCCCTACTATCGCTCATTGCCTCCATGTGATTCGGGACTGTACCCAAAAACCACCGTTTTGCACACCCTCTTGGACGTGGTAAGGTGGAAATCAAAGCACAGTGGGAATCACACAAGACTCTATGACGATCTCGGGTCAACAGACTACTCTGTACCAGTGTCACCAGAGAACTGCCATCTGACGTAAGGTATAATACCATCTGGGAGTTCTCGGCGAGTCCGTCCAGTGTACCCAGTCTCCACTGAGCACCCGTATATCATCTCTGATGTCAAACACCAATGGTTATGGGATCATCCATCGCCCATCTGTATGGGTCGAGAAGGTATACGCTAGTCTACACTGGTATATCGATGCCCCGTCTCGATACACCCACGACTAGGGACCTTGAAGGATGCACTTATGGACTACCATGTCCCCACTAGTATGATCCGCATCATAGTCCAGGTAGTCAAGTACACATCCTAAGGGCTTTACCAACATGTAACAGAGAGACAATCAGTGTACACGTTAAGGTAAAGAGCAACCAGATAGCATACTATCATGTCGAGCAAGAAAGTCCTCCCTATATATGTCCAAGCATCCACTACAATATACATCCTATGTATAGTAATGGCCTCTAGGGCATACATATAACTAACAATCTCCCACTTGCACTAGGGCCATCTGATAGCAGTGGTTGTGGTATCTCATACTCAACCATCCCTTAAATGTCTCTCTCTGAGAAAAGGCCTTTGTGAGTGGATCCGCCGTGTTGTCCTCTGAGTATACTCTCCTTACCCCGATCTCCTTGGAGATCAACCATCTCCATAATCAGGTGATACTGCCTTAGAATATATCTGGATCACTGATGGGACGGACGTTCCTAGGCATAAGCCACAACTCCATTGTCTCACAATGGTAGGAACGAAGTTCATCTCATGAACTAATATACACCCAGACAGTCTCTTTGGTAGCATCTTAAGTAGCGATGTATCCTGCCTTTATCGTCTAGTATGCCACGGTATCTACCTTGGAACTCTTCCAACATACCGTCCCTTTACTGAGGGTAAAGACAATGCCTGTGACTGACATTCAGTCGTCCTTATCACCCTGGAACCCTTCCAGTGATTCTCCCCAGGATCATCTGATACCATCTCACTACAACTAGTGAGTATCCTAACATCCATTTAGATCTATCTTATAGATCCCAAAACCCAGGATTTTAGGAGGTATCGCTTTGATCCTGTATGGAGAATCCTTGTGATAAGCGGAGATTGACCGAGCGCAGCATAGGAAACTTCTTTCTTATCAAGAGTATGTCATCCACGTACTCTACGAGAATCGCCATCATACTCCCTACTACCTTTTTGTATATACAAGGTTCATCTACCATTTTGATGAAGTCAAACTATTTGACTACTACATCAAAACAGATGTTCCAACTCCGCGATGCCTGCTTTATCCTACACGTTTCCGCTGCTCCCACTGTTTACGAAGCCCTCTGACTGTGTACTTATAGACTCTCTCTTCTAAAACATCATTTAGAAAAGCAGTCATGACACCGAACCGCCAGATATCGTAGTCATGGTATGTAGCCGTGGCAAGTAGGATCCGGATGGACTTAAGCATAGCCACTGGAAAAGGTTTCATCATTATCCACGCCTGGTCGATGACGAAAACCTTTAACAAGTCTAGCTTTGAAAGTCTCAACTTTTCCATCTACACCAAGTAATCTTCTCAAGATATACTTGCTCCTGATGGGGATTTAACCCTTCAGATAAAGCAACCAAAGTCCATACTTTGTTGGTGTATAAGGATTCCATCTCAGATCGCTAAGCATCCAGCCATTCTTACAGAGTCCCACTCCTGATGGCCAGCTCGAAACTAGTTGGGTCATCATCTCATGATGCAATCCTCGCTCCCACTGTCATAGAGTAACCGAAGTATCTCTCAGGCGGGTGAGGAACCTTACTAGATCGGCGGAGAGGCTGAGGTTCGTTGGTAACTATTGAATCCTTTGGTTCTTTCAAATCATCAGCTGCAGTTTGTATAGCTGGAACATTTCCAGTTCTACATAACAGACCTTGCCTCGAGCTTGTCTGGATTTTGCTTTTAGACATAGGCCGGACAACCCCAAATCTTAACTAACTTAAGATATGGGCTCTTCCCTTTCCATATCACATATGAAGTGGTAAGGCAACTGATTTGATTGGAACCCTATTCAATAGGTATGCAACTTCATAAGTGCATAACTCCCAAAAGGAAATAGGAAACTCAGTAGTACTCATCATAGAGCACACCATATCACATAGGGTGCTATTGCTCCGCCCCGATACACCAACGTGCTGTGGTGTATACGGAGGAGTAATGCTGAGAGAGAATCTCATTCTCCTTTAGAATAGTTCAGGAATTCTATGCACAAGTATTCTCCTCCTTGATCTCATCAAAGGACATAATACTTATACCCTTATTGGTTCTCTACTTCTAACTTATATTCTGTGAATACCTCAAAAGGTTCTGACTTGTGTTTCAACAGGAACATATGTCTGAATCTTGAGAGATCATCAGAGAACGTAATGAAGTATAAAGAACCAGTCCTGGCATGTGTAGACAGGGGACCTTACATACATCATTATGTATCAGTCCCAAGAGTTCACTAACTCTTTCTGTGTTTCCAGTAAACAGAGCTATGGTCATCTTATCTCTGTGACATGACTGGCAAGTTTCACAAGATGTAAATTCAAACAGATTTAAATATGCATCTATGTGCAACTTAGCTAGTCGGGTTGCATTGATATGACCTAGTCTACAATACCTCAAGAAGGATCCGTTCATTTCTGAACTCTTCCTCTTGTGTGTGTTCCGTATACTAAGAACTGTAGTTTGATTTAGAACATCAATGCTTTTAGATAACGTGCATGAACCGATCAACTTTTGATATAGGAAATGTTCAAAACATTATCCAACAATACAAAATTTTATCATTTCTTTACTAATAAAGAGACTGATATGATTTTGTATATCAGGTTCGGTATCTAATAACATTCGTTCAGAATCAATGTATTTGGAATACAGGGTGACAGTGACCAACAGACTTGGCTGCAACACTTGCCCCGTTTTCTGTCTCATGAAACTTATCACCCGTTCTCAGTTCTCTACCTATCTGCAGCCCTATATAACAGATTACATAGCTGGGATCCTAATCCGGTATCAAATACCCAGGACGTAGAGAATACAGAGAAACAGTTCTTTGTAACGAACACGCCCGAAGATGATGCATCAGTATGCACTTTCTTCGTTTGGGCGGCACGGGAGTTCTGGTAATCCCCAATTTCCTGCTCTGTCTTATAATAATTATAAGTTGGAGCGGGACCAACGTTCCCCAGCTCAGTATAACAAGCGGGTTCGGTCAATATGTCCGTTTTATTATCTTGATTAAGGCGTGACATGGTCTCTACCTGGAGAGAGAGAGAAGAAAACACTCTGCGTGCGCTCTTGCAAGATCAGATTGGTTATTATTTTATCTAATCAGGATGGCTCCCACTGTTTTTATCAAATCTTTCTTCAAACCCTAAAAGGAAAGACTAGCCGGGATTAATTACATACTACAAGTTCGCCAATCTTTCAGCCAGGCAAGTGTCGATACTTTGAGGGAGGTCCCCCGTACTTTCGCACGAACCTAATTAATGTAAACCTCGTTTTTCCAGAGACGTAACCTCGTTAACACCTTTCTAGACACCTACTTGATCGGCTAATTGTAATGTGTAAAACTCTCCCAGGAGTAACTCTTACTCGCAGCGGGTATCGGGATCCAACTATCTCATAGAAGGTATGCAATCTCATTGCAAATTTCAACACTTGAAATTCCCGATAATTTTGCCCCTAGCGTCCTATGACATTGACACAGGCCAACAAACCATAGTGCGCTAGTCAAGTTCAACCCGTCATTTCCTGATTGAATTAAACCCACCCGCACGACCCTTGACGCAGGCCAACAAAGTCGCACGACTACCCTAATCCAATTTGCATCATATGCATAAGCAGATAAATACTAGTTAGCTACCGCACACTACGCCTTGACGCAGGCCAACAAACGCAGCACGAATACTAACTACCACTTATCTGAAATGACGGAGGGCTACGACAGGTTTTTCTGAAAACCTATTGCGTAATGAACTTGATATCGTTGTAGAATCAAATGATTTTGAAATAGAGTGTTTTTTATGCTTTTCTAGTTTTGCTAAAGGGGTCACTCCCGGTGAAGGGATCGTCGGCCTTTTCCTCGTCGAATGAGGTGCGGGATATATCATATATATCACTGTACAAAGCAGAAACTATAGAAGCTATCAAAAGACAAACCGAGTGTGTAGCATTTGCCACTTATTGCTAAAGGGGTCACTCCCGGTGAAGGGATCGTCGGCCCTTTCCTCATCGAATAAGGTGCATGATATATCATATATACCGCTGTGCAAAGCAAGAACAGTAGCTACCTGTTTTATTTTTGAAATTCAATTCTACAAGATCTTTAGGTTTCTTTTCTTTCATTAATCACATTAATGAAGTCCTATCATTTAAGTACCTAAACATCACAGAAAAATACGACGTACACTTATGCCATCCGCATTCGCCTCGATGTCCCCTCGTGCACCGTTAGGTTAGGTAACTAACGGCAGAGCGGGGCAGGGCTAGCGCGGGTGTAAAACATAAGTAACGTCTATATAATATATCATATATACTATATACAGTATCTATCACAGAACATATCACATGATCACATCACAGATAACGCAGCAGAAAATATCATATGAAATATTGGATATACCAGGACGTCCGTGTTTTCAATACGAGCCAGTATAAAACACGGATTCCACGATCGTGATGAATAGCCAAAATCCACACCCCTAGACCCCTACGAGAGCGGCAAGCAACCCTACCAATTCTAGAGTTAGGAGACCCGGACTCGACTCCTCGAGTTGGTCTCCCACTGGACTCCAGAACCCGGTTACTTGTGCCCTCCTCCTTGGGTCTATCCTAGTGCGGAAAAGTAAATAATATACAAAGGGTGACATCTTCCGCAACCTGGAAGTGCCCCAATAAAAGAATATTACATACAAGTTTTTACATGAATGAAAATGAAAAACACTCATCTCACAAAAAAAAAAACCCGGCTATTTAAACACGACGATCCAATATAACATATCCAGCAACACATAACATCACATGTCATCAACGTAAGTAAATATGCCCATCCCAATTGTCGTTGACATATAGCAACGAAACCGGCGATATCACATATTACACTTACGGTCACAGAAAAGAAAATGTAAAACTACAACAGTTGGAATCCGCAACCTCTTTAGACATCGCATGCCTAATCAAATGAATTCCTTAGACATCGCATGCCTAACAATTATAAACCCCGCATTTTAGTCTCATTATCGAAAACTCTTTTCAATATCAAGTCGGGCAATTCAACAAGATTCCCGACATCCTGATCGAATGCTCGTCGCAAACTTTAGTAGACGGCCGCACCCCTGATACCGTCGACGAAGTGCACCAAGGCGGAACACCGCTACCGCGAGCACCCGAACGGATGCTTTCGGCGACGGGGTTCTCCTACAGTCACTTGGTCGGGGCTATGGGGCGTGGATATCTATTAAGTTTTACCGGCGAGTATCCGCGTACGCTACGTGATTGCAACGGACTTTTGATCGCATCAAAATTCCGTGGCAACCAATCAAGTGAGACTAAACTGCTAGATTTATAACATTCATTCAGTTATCTCATAACTACTTGTGAATTCCAAATGTTGTATCACATTCCGGATAAATAGAAAATGTTAAACTTTCCGATCAAACAATCAAACACCCAAGTTTTCCTGAAACAGCTCGACACATGAAACAAGTTTAAAAACATCCAGTTCATACCTCAGTACCAACGATCCAGCCGTAGAAGGGTCAAGCCAACGCCTCACATGTGGCACGCCGTACTGCCCCAAACCCGAAGGTTCAAAGGGCAGTTCAAGACGGTCACATAATCGAGTTAAGGTTTGTTGTCTTCTAGAGGGAACATCGCGTTACTTGCACTACTTAGATCATCATTAAACTACGGAAAAATCCAACACTTGGAAATTTCCCGGCAGGGGAAAAAGTGGGTATTTATATCCGGTTGAACTTTTTAACATATTCAAAAATTATCCGGAAAACACATAGACGGAGTTAAACTTTCCGATCGAAACACCGAGTCCCCAATACACCCCAGAAAACTCAACTCTTAAGTGCAAATTAAAAATTCCTAGAAAACTCAGCACCTGAAGAAACAAATTACTGTGCAAAAATTGAAGGCTGATCTCATCATATGGCCGCGGAACCGCCGCAGAAGCCAAGCTTCTGCCGCGGTTCCGCCGCGTTTTAGGCGTATCTTTTGGTCGTTTTTGCACCGTAATTCTTAGAACTTCCTGCTGAATTTTTTAAGCATTTTTAATCTGGAAAAAACCCAGTTTTGAAAAAAAGGTACAGAGAGGGGTCATAGATTAGGGTTTCGGGTTCGATCGGGTTTCTAACTCCGTCTACGCATCGCCTAAGGCTCTAGCTAGGCTCTGATACCAATGTAGGGTTCCTAGGCACACTAATGAGATCTCACAAGGCATCAACCATGCTAAATTCAAAAATTTCCGGTGCCGAGAAACCCTAATGCGATCGTTGACTAGAGTTTAAGGCGAAAACGATAACTAGTTAACAATTTAACTAAGAGTGAAAGGAAAATACAACCTTTGTAGATCCGGTCCTCCACTTCCTAAGCTCCGTGATGACATCCCTCCACTGTACCTATCAGAATCCGAACTCTGGCGAAGGTTTCGTCGGAGAAATGATCGGGCTAGGTCATCGACTTCGATGCCGAAGATGATATGCTTCGAGGCAACTCAAGATCAAGCTCCAACTTCACCAAGTTATGAAACTTGTGAAGAAAACACCCCATACTACTTGGCAAGTGGTAGAGGATGAAGAAATAGGAAGTGGGTTCACTTTAGAATTGGATTTCTCACTCTTTTTCTCATGTTGCCATTGAAACTAGCAAGCTTTCATAAAGCTTGATGAAGATGATGATAGAATAAAAAGGATTTTTGTTAAAAAGAAAATCCCATTCATTCTTATCATAATGCAACCTTGGTTAAGTGTAGAGAATAAACTAGGGTTAGTTGAATGGTTAGGTTTAGGCGATGAAGACAAAATGGTCACTTAGTCAAAGATGCATGAAGCATCAAGAAAGTTCTAGTATAAAAGCAACCATTTTGTTTTTCCTTTTTCTTTTAACTAAAATAAATAGATAAATAAATAAAGCAATGGAAACCCTAACCATTAACTAAACATAGTGTATAGCATACACACACCCAAGGTTGCATGTATCATCAAACATGATACAAACAAGTGTACAAAAATATATCACATATACAATGTGCACTTCAAGTGAGAAAATCCATTTAAAGTGAACAATATTAGTCAATGTAAAGTAATATATCTAATATATAATTATACATTAAATCATTAAATCAATACTTGATTTAACGATCCGGTCATATCGCATATAACCGACTAATATCAATAGTAACAACTTATCGAATCAACACTTGATCCGATAACCCGGCTATAACGCATATAACCGATCAATGTCACAAATCGCGAGAATCGAATACAGTATCACATACTGGTATTATTCTCGGTCCCGCACATATCTCATATGCGCTCCTATTTCATTTCGCTTGAGCCAGGAAACCTCTGTGTAGGACTCTAAAGACTCGTCAATACGCCAGCAGCAGGTGATGATCATATCAAACACCCACAAGCCGCAAGCGGTCTGCTAAACGTAACGGCCACCCGGGTATTGAGCGATCAGAAGATCGACGAGCAAGCCCACTCACACTCCTGTGAATCCAACCAGTAACACTTACCGTACAGTCCGGTCTCGTCGTCTGATATGTCGCATATCTCGCCTAGGGGTGGTAAACGTCAGACCCCAATAGCTCGATAAGTCGTGTCGATATGAGGTCTATAACAGTTCGAGAAACTACTGGTAACACTTACCAGTAAATCTCAGCAACCCTGGCCAGGGATTTCCGGTTATAACCAATCGAACACAGCACAACATCAACTCCCTATACCGGAAGAGACGAATCCCCTCCTATCGCTCATTGCCTCCATGTGATTCGGGACTGTACCCAAAAACCACCGTTTTGCACGCCCTCTTGGACGTGGTAAGGTGGAAATCAAAGCACAGTGGGAATCACACAAGACTCTATGACGATCTCGGGTCAACAGACTACTCTGTACCAGTGTCACCAGAGAACTGCCATCTGACGTAAGGTATAATACCATCTGGGAGTTCTCGGCGAGTCCGTCCAGTGTACCCAGTCTCCACTGAGCACCCGTATATCATCTCTGATGTCAAACACCAATGGATATGGGATCATCCATCGCCCATCTGTATGGATCGAGAAGGTATACGCTAGTCTACACTGGTATATCGATGCCCCGTCTCAATACACCCACGACTAGGGACCTTGAAGGATGCACTTATGGACTACCATGTCCCCACTAGTATGATCCGCATCATAGTCCAGATAGTCAAGTACACATCCTAAGGGCTTTACCAACATGTAACAGAGAGACAATCAGTGTACACGTTAAGGTAAAGAGCAACCAGATAGCATACTATCATGTCGAGCAAGAAAGTCCTCCCTATATATGTCCAAGCATCCACTACAATATACATCCTATGTATAGTAATGGCCTCTAGGGCATATATATAACTAACAAACACTTCGAACGAAACATAATTCTGATGCATAGGTTGATTCCAGGACGAAACATGATTCCGACATGGAAGGCGGAAACTCCGAGGAGAAGCATGATTTTGAACGGATATATTCTGAGACGAAATGTGATTCCGACGCAGAGGTTGTTGGTTGATTCCGATGCGGAGCATAATTCCGACAGGGAAGGCAGATACTTCGAGGCAAAGCATGATTTCGACACGAGGTACATTCTGAGACGAAACGTGATTCCGACGCAGAGATTGTTGGTTGACTTGATTCTGAGGCGGAGCATAATTCCGACAAGGAGGTTGATACTGCCTTTTTTGTGACTTGGACGGTCGGTGCTCAACGTGTCTCCGAGACGGAGTGTCGCTGGTTGACTTGTCGCCTCCAAAATGGTGATCAACGAACCGAGACGTCCTTAAACTAAAATCCCACCTCTAAAATGGTGATCAACAGCCTGAGATGTCCTCAAACTAGAACTTCGCCTCCAAAATGGCGATCAACGGATCGAGACGTCCTTAAACTAAAATCTCACCTCCAAAATGGTGATCAACAGACCGAGATGTCCTCAAACTAGAATTTCGCCTCCAAAATGGCGATCGACGGACCGAGACGTCCTTAAACTAAACTCTCACCTCCAAAATGGTGATCAACGGACCGAGACGTCCTTAAACTAAAATCTCACCTCCAAAATAGTGATCAACGGACCGTAACGTTCTCAAACTAAAACTTCGCCTCCAAAATGGTGATAATGGACCGAAACTTCCCTAAACTAAAACAACAAAGCCCAAATGCTCTCTTGTTAGATCCGAAACAAAAAGATGATCCTAAAACCCCGTTAAGTAGAACTTAGTCTCAAATTAGACTAACATAACCTTAACAAAAAATACCAATCGAGCCCCAACTGCTCACAAACATTTAAGTTGATCTTAATCTCAAACTGGATTAACGATCCTTGTTAGTTATATGTATGCCCTAGAGGCCATTACTGTACATACGAGGTATATTGTAGTGGATGCTTGGACATGTATAGGGAGGATTTTCTTGCTCGACATGATAGTACCTTATCTGGTTGCTCTTTATCTTAACATGTACTCTAATTGTCTCTATGTTACATGTTGATAAAGCCCTTAGGATAAGTACTTGACTACCAGGACTATGATGCAGATCATACTAGTGGGGACAGTGTAGTCACCAAGTACATCCTTCAAATGTTCCTAGTCGTAGGAGTACCGAGACAGGGCATTGATACTCCAGTGTAGACTAGCGTATGCACTTCTTGACCCATATGATGGGCGATGGATGATCCCATATCCATTGGTGTTTGACATCAGAGAAGGTATACGGGTGCTCAGTGGAGACAGGGTACACTGGACGGACTCGCCGAGAACTCCCAGATGGTATTATACCTCACGTCAGATGGCAGCTCTCTGGTGACACTGGTACAGGTTAGTCTGTAGACCCGAGATCGTCATAGAGTCTTGTGTGATTCCCACTGTGCTTTGATTTCCATCATACCACGTCCAAGAGGGCGTGCAAAAAGGTGGCTTTTAGGTACAGTCCCGAATCACATGGAGGCAATGAGCGATGGGAGGGGATTCATCTCTCCCGATATAGGGAGTTGATGTTGTGCTGTGTTCGATTGGCTATAACTGGAAATCCCTGGCCAGGCTTGCTGAGATTTACTGGTAAGTGTTATCAGTAGTTTCTCGAACTGTTATAGACCTCATATCGACATGACTTATCAAGCTACTGGGGTCTGACGTTTACCACCCCTAGGCGAGATATGCGACATATCAGACGAAGAGACCGGACTGTACGGGAGTGTTACTGATTGGATTCGCAGGAGAATGTACAGGCTTGCTTGTTGATCTTCTAATCGCTCAATACCTGGGTGGCTGTTATGTTTAGCTAACCGCTTGCAGCTTATGGGTGTTTGATATGATCATCACCTACTGCCGGCGTATTGACGATTCTTTAGAGTCCTACACAGGTTTCTTGGCTCAGGCAAAACGGAGTAGGAGCACATATGTGATATGTGCATGACCGAGGATAATGCGATATGTGATACCGTATTAGATTCTCACGATATGAGATATCGGCCGGGTATATGTGATATAGCCGAGTCATCGGATCAAGTGTTGATTCGATGAACTGATACAGATTATATTAGTCGGTTATTTGTGAAATAGCCGGATTATCGGATCGAGTGTTGATTCGATAATTTAATGTATAATTATATATATGATATATTAAATTACATTAACTAATATAAGCTCACTAAAAGATTCTTTTTCTCACTCGGGTAATACATTGATATATATGCGATATATGTTAATTGTATTATTTTATTTTGTTACAATAAATATTATATATGTGATATATAATATTGTAACAAGTTATGATTACTAATGCAACATGATTAGTGGAGATTAAACATGGTTAGGGTTTGATTTGGGTTAATATTTTCTAGAAGCTTCTAGAAGTTTTTACTTTGTTTCTTGCAAAGATATTTGTGTTGATATTTTGTAAGATATTTCCAAACCCAACCCACACCCTTTAATCCTAGTTAACTCTCTACATAGGTTAGACTTTTCTTTGGTCAACCATGGTTGCATTTTGTAGTTATCATAACAATTCATTATTCATCACAAAAGGATTATTATTCATTCTTCTTCTTCTTCCTCCTTGCAAACCTTTCTAGCTTTTTGCTTAGTGATGATTTTGAGTGAGTTAATGAAAACAAATTAGAGCTAAAATCCTACATCATTATCCTAATCTATCTTAACCATTTAGATTAGGGTGTTCGCTTCATTTGTGAGTGAGAGCTTGTGTTAATGAAACTTCAAGATAGATCATCTTTGTTATCAAAGATCGGAAGCAAGTTTGCATCATTCTCTTCGTGGAGCCTCTCTAGAGTCCGGGTACATGATGATCGCAGCGAAGGGACCTCAACACGGAGCTTATGAAGTGAAGAACCGGACTACAAAGGTTGTAATCCCAAACTCTTAGATGTTAAAGTGTTTAACATGCTTTGTTTCGCCTAATCTCTAGTTTAAAGATCTCGTTTAGGGTTGTTCGGCACGGCTAAATTTTAAATCGGGCATGGTTGATGCCTTGTAGAACCTTATTAGAGTGCCTAGTAACTCTACAATCCTTAAATAAAACAAACTCAAATCTAAGATATACGAATTTGGACTAATCCACGCCCTACGGGTGACAACATAAATTAGTCTCCGTATACAATCCACGGGCAACCAAAAATAAAACAAATACACACGACACGAAATGAACTTCTGGAGCAGGAGAAAATGGTTATCGCGATGCGGTAACGTAATTAACTGCAGGGGATTGCGCCTGCAGGGAAGAGCGTCCCCACAATCAAAAACCCCTCGCAAACGAGAGAGAATCTGACGAAATCTGTTACAACGGCCGCATCCGTCCAAACCTCCGATACACTGTACCATAAATCAACTTGGCATCTTCGGAGTGGTAGACGGATAAATCCAAATAGCATCTGCCCCCAAAATTCAGGCCAGACGTCCTAACGTCCCGGTCGCGTCTTTCGGTGGCGAACAATGTTAGTAGTGTTGTAAGTGAGATAGGAAAATTCAACCTGAGACTATATCTTACCTGCCGAACATGATAAACTCAACATCATATTCATCCACCGACTTGACCCACATCGAGCCTTGTTGTAAATGGATTAATTGATGTTCCATGTCAAAGCGGGCAGTCTCTTGGAAGTACTTCGCATCGAAGAGGTCTCAGAATATTCTTCATTCTATTGGTTTGCGCGAGACGGCTCTTCTCTGCCTTCCACAATACCCTGGCATTATCGGTCAATTGCAACTTAGCAACCCTTACCCAAGTTCTATCTGGCACTTGAGCCGCTGCCAGATCATCTTCAATCGCTTGAGCCCATTCTTTTGTTTCAAGTAGGCTCTCCTTACCCCAGAAATTCTTTGGGTGTAAAGCCCGGAACTGTTTTACTCCAGGTGCTTCGGCCTCAAGGCGGTTTATAAGGATAGCAGTCTGCTGTTGCTGACCCTCCAATAGGCTCTTGAAGACCTCAAGAAGTACCGTTTGCTCATTGATAGGAGCTGCAACGGTAGATGGTGGTGGTGGTGTAGGAGGTGGAGTATTGTCGTTGACGTTGGTGCTGGTATTGTTTGGAGAGTCCATCGCCTTGATATAAAAGATAGGTTAGGATAGATTCAAGAAATTTGAGATGCAAGGAATGTTAATATTTGTTGAATTCATAAATTCTTATGGTATATTGTTTACGACTTTATGCAGAACTGACCTGAATGGGCCACCAATAAAACATATTACGCCCCACTTCCCAGTAGACGGAAACGATGACGTGGCAAGCCCGCGGCATATTTATTCAAAGAAGGTCATTCTCTAAATAAATATATTAAGCGTATTGAAACAATAATACACAATGCAAGAATAAATGGAGACTGTAAAATTTTCAACAAACATCTTTATTTACATTCAACTTGAAATATTTATAAGTACATGAGTTCAATTGGAAAAGTAAATACAATAAAAGGAAATGCCTAAACATGTGGCATACATAAGCTGGAAGAAAAAAAAGAAGTTAAGCTAATCTTGAGTAGCTATCTGGTCGTAATCTTCCTCTGTAGCCTTCACTTCCTCCGTCTCGACCGTATCTGACGAACATTCCAAGAAAACAAAGGTGGGTGGAATGCCCATCAGCGAACTAGCGCCCGGTAAGTCCCAAAAATAAGGTAAGAGTGAAAAGTAACAAGTATATAATAACAGAAATAACATAAATAACCAGTAAAGGTGTGTAGATCTGAATATGGGTATATGTATCTATAAGTCTCTATATAGTCATTATGTTAACGTTAAGTTCCAAGTGTGAATGTCAACGCAACTGTGGAAGTATTCACGAGCTCAAGAGTGGGGCCCCAGGAGCAAGGAAACACGGGCCAATTTCATGTGTTAGCATCGAGACTCCAAGCTGTGGAGGAGTCGACTCGACTGAGATTCGAGTAAATGAAAAATTAGCTTAATACGAGACTCCTGAAGCTCCGTTGGATTCACACAGGAAACTATCCCAAATACCCCGAGTATAATATATATT
Organism: Agapanthus africanus; assembly: GCA_030015575.1. Taxonomy (NCBI): domain Eukaryota; kingdom Viridiplantae; phylum Streptophyta; class Magnoliopsida; order Asparagales; family Amaryllidaceae; genus Agapanthus; species Agapanthus africanus. Next base: position 520,591 of record JASDDO010000308.1, read on the forward strand.
ATAACTGTAAGATATCCTTAGTTAATTTGGTTGTTTGATTATAACATGTCTTGATCGAAACCATAGATTGCAAAAATTGAAAAATGAAGTCAAGTAAGCCGAGTAGAATGCAAGGCATGTCCATTGCAATCTTGGATCGAGTCAAGTTAGTCGAGTAGCATGAGTTCGGGTTTAGGTTCAAATTGGATTAGAGTTCGAGTTTGGGTTCGAATTCGAGTTTAGATTCAAGTTTGGATTCGAGTTATAGATATTTCTTGTGAATGAATTTAACTGTTGAAATCTTAAGTTCGGGAGAAATTGGCAACTGCTGCATATAGACGGCAGGATTTGTGTCTTTTTCCAAGACAATTGCCATTAATAACTCCGCTAAGTTGTCTAACCTGAATAGACAAGCACTCACTTTCTCTGGCTCTCTGGGGCTCAAGAGAATTGATACCGCTTAAACCTATATTAATCTACAGTTCTTAAATATTTATTATTGTTGTTTACATTGTATTTATATTGTTTACATTTCTCGAAGGGGTTTTATGAAAAATACTTTAATATTGTTTAAAAATAAACCTCGAGGGTGATTAATAATATTTAGAGTTTTATTATGAACATGTATTTTAATTTTAGTGGTATTTTAGTGATAAAACCTAATTTTAAAAGTTTATAGTATTTTTATGAAAACTATCTCTTTTGGAAACTTGATGGTATTTTCATTTAAAACTCTAATCTTTCATTTTAAAAATATAATTTCACAATTTGTTTTTATTGAAAATACGGATTCATGGTTTTATATAAAAAATTTCAAAATTTAGTTTTGTTTAGAAAAGTCGTATTTCTTTAAATCGTATTTTTATTTCCTTTCGAGATCGAATTCTCTGTGAGGAGCTTTGCATCTCACCCTACTATTCCAAGGATGTGCGATAATCCGCACTATTCATTAGCAGATCCCCAAACGAGAGTTGTAGAGGCGCAATTGCCAAGGACCCAAAAGTATCGATTAAAAACTTGTTTTATAATGAGATGGTATTTTATTACAAAATTGTTGTGTTTAATTAAAATTTCTAACCAAACATCGTGCTATGAATCAAAAGTATATGTGTGGGGTAGGTCGTTACCCCGTGAATTTCTAAAGGTATATACACTAGTTATTGAAATAAGGGTTACACTAAAATTCATGAGATTTTTCTGAAAAAGTCCGTTATATGATTATTTCATATGGAAAACTTTATTATGCTAAAAGGCTAAATGATATAAATAAGGTTAAGAGTGGTTTTATAGTGTTGGTGTGACTTAATTTACTCATCAAGTGGATTAAAAGGTTGAAAAGAAAATATTATCAGAGCTAACTCCACTTTGTCGATGTGTTTTAAGAATGCAGTTTGAGTCAAAATGAAAGGAAAGAATAGGGACTTACGGTGGCCTAGCGTTGACAAGACGGTAAGAAGAGAGAGGGGGTCTCCTTGGCGTCGCGGTAGCGTCGGGAAAACTACAGTCGTCGAGATTTGATCGTTACTCCTCTTGGCTTGCTTAACTCCACTTTGCACTTAGAAAATTTTGAGAATTTTTATAGGGATTTTCATAATGGAGGAGAGTTAGGGAAGGGGTGTATTTATAGTGAAGAATTGAGTGTATGTGTAACGACTCTGAATTTACTGTACTGAATTTTCCATTTTAATATACAGAAATGAGTTTACAGCCTAAGTTTGAATTATAAGTCAATTTTGTTAAATAACAGCAAGAAATAACTTGTAGCTCACTGGTAAAGCCTTACACTGCTGTGACATAACCCCTGTGTTCGATTCCCATCAGACACAATATTTTTTCTGAATTTTTCTTTTAATTTTTGGAAGCCCAAAAGATTGCACGTGCAATACACAGGGAAAATGAAAAGTTCAGAAAAATCAAACAGGTACAAAATGGAGTAAACACAAAATAATACACGTGGCGCAAATCTCGAGGACAGAAGCCTTAATACGACCGGCAGATCTCCCCATATAGCCGGCGCCAATGGTCGGATTTTGCCCAATGAACCTCGGGCTTTGCACACACACCCCTTCAGCTACCCCTAACCCCTCTGCACTGTTTGATTTCCCTGCAATCAAACAGAGACCTTTCATTTCATAATTAAACCACATTTTCATCCTCCATTTTAATTCCAAAACCCTAAATCTCCACTATAAATACCATCCCCTACCTTGGCTCAGCACCATTCTGAAAATTATAGCAAAATTCTCTCACAAAGTTCCGAAGTACAAGTGGAGTAAAGAGGAGTTAGTAAGCAAGCAACTTCCGGCGAAGATCGAAGCAAATTCCGGCGCTTCCGCGACGCTAAGAAGCTCACCCTCTTTTCTTCAACCTTTCTTTAAACCTTCTAAACCGTAAGTCCCTCCCAATTCTCCTCCTTTTTCATTACTTTTCACTTTAAATCAAATATCGGTAAAAATGAAGTTATACCGATATCTTCTTTTATAAAGCCTATAACTCCATTTTCTTTAATCATTTGGGTTAAACCACTTTTACACATCACTTGTAACCTTAGACCATAATGTTTAAAATCAAATTTCATCAAAATTCTCATGTGAAATAACAATAGTAGCACTTTTTCAATAAAATACCATGAACTTTGATAAAACCTCTTTTAGTATTTGTTAAAACAATACCTTAGGAAAAACTTCACGGGGTAACGACCTACCCCACAAGCACACTTGGTTTCATAGCACGATACTCATTGAATGTATTTTCGTTGCGAGGTATAATATTACGATAAAATACCACATAACTTTAAAAACCGGATTTCTTTTAAAGCGGTATTTTTTATCCTTTGTGATTACGCATCTACAACTCTCTTTAGAGGACCCGCTAATGGATAGTATGGATTATCGCACATCCTTGGGCTAGTAGAACGAGATGCAGACTTCCTCACGGAGCATTCGGTCTCGAAAGGATTTAAATACGGTTTTTTAAGAAATGCGGATTTTCTAAATAAAATAAAATTATTTTTTAAAATTAAAATTATATAAAATATAAATACATATTTTCAAAATATAATAAACCTATGTTTTTTCAAAAATGAAAAGATTAACAAATGTCAATAAAATACCATCAAGATACCAAAAAAGGCAAGTTTTACAATAAAATACCATGAACTTTGCAAGTTTAAGTAATTATCACTAAAATACCCCAAATACTTAAAATCTATGCTCATGACAACCTCAAATTACTAATCACCCTCGAAGTTTACTTTTTAACTATATTAAAAATATTTTTCATAAAACCCCCTCGAGTTATATAAAAACAAAATTTAAGGACTTTAGTAAATATAGGTTTAAGAGGGATCAATTCTTTTGAGCACCAGGGAACCAGAGAAAATGAGTGCTTGCCTATTTAAGGTAGACAACTTAACGGAGTTATCAATGGTAATTATCTTGGAAAAAGACACAAATCTTGCCGTCCATGTGCGGCAGTTACCGATGACTCCAGAACCTAATTCAAGAGTTAAATCGGTTTACAAGTGTCTGACTCAGTCTGAGTCTAATTCAAATCCGAATCCAATATCAAACATTAATACTTGATCATGAATATAAATACTTGAAATCAAACATCAATATCAAACATGTAGACTTGACTTAACTTGACCAAATCATGGTTATAACTTGACTTGACTCCTTGAATACTTGATTATATCCTGAACATGGATACTTGAACAACTTGTATCCATAGTTTTCGGCAAGTTTGATAATTATAATCTATACAACACATTGGACGGGGATAAAGGGGTAAATTGGTACAGAACGTATATCGTGGCACGAGAGGTCACTTAAAAGACACCTACATGAATTCTCGTGCCGTTGTCCCGTGAGTTATAACGGGACCTTATACTACATGTTACCATAGTTCATGGGGTTAGATGGGCTCCTCTCGTATACATGAATACCTTCTGTATCAAACTACAAACAACCACGTTATAATAACCATCACATACATGTAATCAATCATACACACATTACCTGTTCTTTTCACGGTACTTGTTATGTTTTCTTCTTCTTTTGGGACTTATCGAACGCTAGTTTGCTGACGATATTCCTTTCTATTTCTTTCTTTGGAATGTTCGTTGGGAAGACCGGGCTCTCAGGAGGAGTTGAATCAGCTTGCGGCACAGCCAGACTTCTAGTTCCTTATACTTACTTTCATTTTGTATGTCATTGTTTAGGCACTGCTTTATATCATTGTATCTCTTCATTTTCAAACAGTTGTATGTAAAGATGAATGTAAATAAAGTTGCTGTTATTTTATATCACTTTTCATTCTTGTACATTTTATATATTGCTTAATTACGCTTAACGTATTTATTAAATACGTTGCGGCCTGCCACGTCACCGTTTCCGTTTACTGAGAAGCGGGGCGTGACAAGTTTTGTTGGCGGCTCATGCGTTCTGCATGAAGTCTTAATCAATATATCATAAGAATTATAAAAATCAGCAACTATACATTCCTTACATTTCTAATTTCTTGAATCTATCCTAACCATTCATTTTTCTATCAAGGTCATGGATTCTCCCAACAACACCAACATGAACGTCAATGGCAACATCCCACCGTCTACTCTACTACCACCACCTACTGTTGCAGCTCCCATCAATGAGCAAACGGTACTGCTTGAGGCTATAAAGAGCCTCCTGGAGGGTCAGCAGCAGCAGACTGCCATCCTCATGCACCCCCAGAAGCCGAGGCATCCGGAGTCAAACAATTCCGGGCACTGCATCCAAAAAATTTCTCTGGGAAAGAGAGCCCACTGGAGGCTAAAATATGTAGACTCCAGAATTAAATCAAGCTATCTTATGGCATTGTAGACTTTTTCATATCAATGAAACACGGTTGACTAAGTTACATAAAAATGGATATTTAGATCTGTTTGAATATCAATCATATGCAACTTGTCAATCATGTATCAAAGGAAAAATGACCAAAACTCCGTTCATTGGACACGGAGAAAGAGCCACTGAGCTCCTGAGACTCATACACAGTAATGTGTGTAGTCCAATGTCTACACATGAAAGAAGTGGCTATTCATACTTCATCGCTTTTACTGATAATTTCTCAAGGTATGGACATGTATTCTTGATGAAATATAAATCCGAGGCCTTTGAGAAATTTCAGGAGTATAAGAATGAAGCGGAAAAGAAAACCGGCAAAAGCATCAAGACGCTCCGATCTGATCGGGGTGGAGAATATTTAAGTGCCGAATTCCTGGAATATCTAAAAAAAATGGAATTCTCTTTCAGCTTACTCTTCCATACACACCACAACACAACAGTGTATCAGAATGACGGAATCGCACCTTGCTAGATATGGTGCGTTCCATGATGAGTAATGCTGAGTTGCCGCCATCCTTCTGGGGTTATGCACTAGAATCTGCTGTATACCTATTGAATAAAATTCCAACTAAGTATGTGCCTACCACTCCATATGAAATGTGGAGTAGGAAAAAACCCTATCTTAAGTATCTTAAGATATGGGAGTATCCTGCTTTTGTCAAAAAAAATCATCCGGACAAGCTCGAGGCACGCTTAGTATTGTGTAAGTTTATGGGATACCCCAAGAATTCTAGGGGTAATTTTTCTATTATGCTGAGAAACAAAAGGTTTTTGTTTCTCATCATGCCGCTTTATGGAAACTCAATTTCTTGAAAAAGAAATTAATAGGAGCGCGATAGAGCTGAAAGAAATTCAAGAACTACAAACTATTACTGAAGACTAAGTAGAACCTGAAGTTTCAATAGAACCGTACGTACCTACGCCACTCCGCAGATCTAGTAGGCGGTCTCATCCGCCTAAGAGATACTATGGTTTTATCGTAGACGGGGATCAAGAGGATTGCATTATCAATGATGATGAGCCTACTAGTTTTCAGCAAGCCATCACGAGTAGAGACTCGGTGGAGTGGTTGGATACTATGTAATCCGAGATGGAATCCATGTACACCAATAAAGTGTGGACTTTGGATATTGCTCCTCCTGAGGTAAAACCCGTTGGATGCAAATGGATCTTCAAAAAGAAGATTGATATAGATGGATAGGTGGAAACCTACAAAGCTATACTTGTTGCTAAAGATTTTCGTTAAAGACCAGAATTGGACTATGAGAAAACTTTTTCACCAGTAGCTATGCTTAAATCCATTCGAATCCTACTTGCCATTGCTGTCTTCCATGACTATGACATCTGGAAGATGGATGTTAAAATCTCTTTTCTAAATGGAAGTTTTAGAAGAGTGTGTTTACATGGATCAACCAGAAGGTTTCATAGACAGTGGGAGCAGCGAAAAGGTGTGCAAGTTGCTTAAATCCACTTATGCATTAAAGCAGGTATCACGGAGTTGGAACATCTGCTTTGATGAGATGGTCAAGGGATTTGACTTTATAAAAAATGTATATAAACCTTATATTTATAAGAAGATTTTAGGGAGAACTGTGGTATTTCTCGTTTTATTCATAGATGACATTCTCCTGATAGAAAATGATATTCCTATACTACAATCGGTCAAGCTCTACTTGTCACAGAAGTTCTCTATGAAAGACCTGGGTGATGCCTCGTACATTCTGGGGATTAAGATCTATCGTGACAGGTTTTTAAAATGTTGGGAATTTCACAGTCGAGGTACATAAACACCGTACAGAAGAGGTTTAGTATGGAAAATTTCAAACGCGGTAATTTACTGCTTGTCACGAAATCACCCTCTCTAAAGAGATATCTCCTGAGACTGATGAGGAGAGGGCTCGCATGAGCATTATACCCTATGCTTCAGCAGTAGGGTCTATAATGTGTGCAATGTTGTGTACCAGACCAGATGTAGCTTACGCACTTAGCATCGTAAGCAGGTATCAGTCCAACCCAGGTGAGAAGTATTGGATAGCAGTAAAGAACATTCTTAAGTACCTGAGAAGGACTAAGGAAATGTTCTTGGTGTACGGTAATGGAGACCTTCAGATCGAGGCTTTTACCGACTCTGGCTTCCAAAGTGACAAGGAGGACTCTAAATCCGTCTCGGGTTATATATTTACACTCAACGAAGGGACGGTCTGTTGAAAAATATCCAAACAGGACACCGTAGCAGACTCGACGATGGAGACTGAGTACATCGCTGCTACGATACCGCAAAAGAGGCAGTATGGATGAGAAAGTTCATTTCTGAGAACCATCCATTGCTGATCCAATACCTTTGTATTACGATAACAATAGAGCCATGGCTTTGGTAAAGAAACCGCGGTCCCATCAGAAATCCAGACACATCTTGAGACGGTATCACCTGATCAGGGAGATCGTGGATCGCCGGGAGATCGAGGTGCGGAGAGTGAATACAAAGGATAACATGGCAGATCCATTCACCAAGGCCATCCCTCAAGTCCGGTTTGAGAGACTATTCGAGATGTTGGGTATGCGATACACCGGCAATTGGCCCCAGAGCAGACGTTGGGTACTCGATACGCCAATAACAGGCCTTAATACAAGTGTGAGATTGTTGGATATGTATGCCCTAGATGCCTTTATTGTATAGGATGTTAAGGGTATGTATGTACAGGACAATCTTGCTCGATATGATAGTATGCTATTTTATTTTCCTTTATCTTAACATGTGTATATGTTTTACTTGTTATTTCATATCGCTTACACATGTTGATAAAGCCCGATAAAGCCCGTAGGATCCTTGATTAACTACCAGCGTTGTGATGGCAATCATACCTGTGGGAGCTGTGTAGTCGATAAGCACATCCTTAAATGTCCTAGTCGTGGGAGTGTCGAGACTGGGCATCAATATTCCAGAGTAGACTAGTGTATACATTTCTAGACCTTAACGAGGGGCGATGGTTAGTACCACAGCCATTGGTATTTTCACTTAAGATTGTATATAGGTGCTCATTGGGGGTGAGTACACTGGACGGACTCGCCGAGAACTGGCTAGATGGTAGTATACCTATCGTCAGATAGTAGTTCTCTGGTGACATGAGTACAAAGAGTCTGTCGACCTGAGATCGTCATTTGTCTTGTGTGAGTTCCCACTGTGCTTTGATTACTACCCTACTACAGCTCTACTGAGTCGTGGAAACAGGTTTTAGTTGGGTATAGTCCCGAGCCACATGGAGGCAGTGAGCGATTGTTGGGAATTCGTCTCTCCCGGTATAGGGAGTTGATGTCGCGCTCTGTTTGGTTGGCCAACACCATAAGTCCCTGACCAGGGCTATTGAGAATTACTGATAGTTAGATCAGTAGATTCTCGGATGGTCTTGAGCCACATCGGCATGACTTGTCAGGTTATTAGGGGTCTAACGTTTTCCACACCCTAAACCCGGCATGCGATACTCTCAGACGAACAGACCGGACTGTACGGTGATTGTCACGGACAGACTCAGTAGGGGTTCGGATGAGTTTGCTCGTCGGCCTTATTTTCGACAAGTACCTGGGTAGCCATTACATACAGCTAGTGCTACTGACGTGCTTATGGTTAAACCCACTGTCAGCGTACTGTCGAGTCTTTAGAGTCCCACACATAGGGTTTCTCTGGTTCAGGCGAAACGATATAGAGGCCGTATAATTATACATGCAGGGTTCCGATCATATACGTGTGCTAGCTATACGGATTTATGTTCGGACGGTTAATACTAGTGGGCTTAGGATTAAGCCGTATTATTGAATCAAGTATTGATTTAATAATGATCTAGTATTAGATTATTAGATTATTTTACCTCTTGGTATTCGTATTTTTTGTAATACGAATAGGGGTATGTATATACGGTATAGGTATTCTTGTATTTATACTTGAGTGGTTCTAGAAGAGGACACCTCATTTTGTGTTAATCTATTTATTGAAAATAGATAATGAGATGGAGGGATGATATGTTTTTTAGCATGGTTTGAAGTATGGCTACTTGTTTTATTCATTTATTTATGCTAACTATTCAAGAATGGCTAATATTTTTATTGAAAAAGAAATGCTTGATGGTTTTGATTCTAGCCATTCTTCACATCACTTTTGTTTTAGCATTCTCTCTCCTTCCTTTGAGCTCTTCTTCTTCCTCAAACCCTACCCCCTCATGAGTAAAGAAACCTAGGGTTTATGAGATAAACTAATCCTATTAACATACACTACATCCACTAAACCACCTAGATTAGCAAACTAGGTGCTTTAGTTACCTCATTTTTTAGGTTAAATGGAGCTTGAATCAAAGACTCTCGGGTGGATCGTTTTCGACGTGAGGAGGCCGACGACCAAGGTCGATCCCGACGGATGAGGAGCCTAAGAAGAGAATTAAGAAGACCCGAAAGACTTGATCACATAGATATAAATCTCTTCATAGTAGATTAGAACCATATGTAATTTTGCTAATTAGGGCTTATAGTTGTTCTTAGGGTTTTAGTCGATGTTGCATGCCTTAAAATTGTTTTTTAAAAATTCCACCTCTCTACAAACACAGTAGAGTGTGCAAGACTTACAGTACTAACCCTTGACGAAGGCCAAAATAGTTGTACGACTGTCCTGAATTAATGCATCTCTATACGGCAGAAAAGTAATGCATAGCTACCAAACATTATGCGTTGACGAAGGCCAATATACATAGTATGAATACTAAGCACTATCCGTCTGAAATGATGAAGGGCAATGGCTGGTTTTTGGCGAAAAACGTTTAACGTAATGAACTTGATATCGTTGAAAGAACTCGAGTGGCTTTGAAAAGGAGTGGTTTAGGCTCCGCTTTTAAAACAAGTGGTTTTGAAGAAAACAGAGCAGTTTAAAAATTGGTTCCGACAACATTATTTAGGTTTGTTTTTCTTGTATTAAATATATAATGCTATCTCATCAATCTATGTTTCTAAGCCACACAAAAACAACGAAAATAGCATGTTTTTATATGCTATCTACATTCGACACGAGGTCCCGGGTCGTCACCAGAAGGTTACTTAACTTACGGCAGGCAGGGACAGGGCTAGCGCAGATGCAAAACATATGGAAGCATATATATATATATATATATATATATATATATATATATATATATATATATATATATATCACAGGCAACTAATAAACTTCACAGGAATGCGATAAACAATATGAAATAGCGGATAAACTAGGAGCCCCGTGTTTCGTTTGAACCATAAACGAAAATCAATGTTCCCTGGTCATGTGGATAACCCGTACAATCTCGAACCAAGACCCCTACGAGCGCGGCAAGTTATCCGCCAATCCTAGAAATGGGATACCCCTCGCTTTCTAAAATCCCGCAACTTGATCACTCCTCTGTGGATCAGAGCTACACCCCCTATAAGTGCGGCGAGCAACCCGCTAATCCGAGAATGGGGTGGCCCAGTCTCGACTCCACGAGATGGTCACCCACTACATTCTCGAATCTGGATACCCGAGCACTCCGTCGTGGGGTATCCTGGTACAAGTAATGAAAAATATAAACAACGGTGACTACGCCCGCAACCTGGACGTGCTCCAAAAAGAATATACATCAAGCGGCAACGACGGCCACAATCCGGCCACTCGTCCCGAATAAACAAATACATGAATATATGAAACAAAACTGTACATACGAATCGCACGAAGGGCTATCCGTCACGACAATCCATCTAAACCATAAGCAAGATATATATCTAAAACAACATAACAAGTAACCAGTCTGTAACCCCGTCTAATCGAACATATAGCAATTAGACGACATTAACAAACACATAAACAAAGATACGGATTATAAACGATGCATTAGTTTCGATCGAAAAGTTTCCCGAACTTGCCCGAATACAAAAATAATACATGAAATCTGGACAAAAACAAATATCACCAATATTCAAGTTTTCAATCAAACAAGAACCTCCAAAAAACTCAAGAACTAATTTAAAATTTTGGCCGATCAAATCCCAAGATGGGCGGTTTTCTGGCGGGCGTTTTGTCTCGAATTTTAGGCTATAGTTTTATTTTAAAAGTGTAGTTCTCTATAATTGTTTTAAAAAATTTCAGGTGCCGTTTCAAAAAAATTACAGAAACTAAGTTTTGGTGATCGGTTTCGGTTAAAATTTCGGTTTCGAAATGTTTGCATCGTCTACAACTAGTTAAAGTGTTTGGTTTGGTTTTGATACCACTGTAAAGACCCTAGTGCTCGTGCCGCAAGACTCACGGCAAAGACGGAGGCAAAAACCAAAATTGAAAAGCAAGCACTAGTGAACTATACTCTAAAATCGATTCCAAACACTAAACTAGAAAACTACACATGCAAGGTTAGAGGGCTAGTTACCTTTGTAGTATGTCCGCGCAATTGCGGAAGACCCCTACACCGCTCCAAGGACCCTAACACGGCTCCAAAGTTGTCGGGAATGATCTTGGATGCCGATCTTCCTTGTCGAAAATGATCCATCCGAGAGAATCTGAATCAATCTATAGCTTCACATCAAGTGAAGCTACTCACACGTTAAGCATGCTAGAAATGAAGTGTAAGTTTGATGTGGTGAAGAATATCTCAAGCTTTCTCTCTATTTAATTTTCCTTCCAAAAATGGGAGCTCACCAAAAGAGTAGAAAGAAAGAGAGCAAAAGGATAATGAATTAGTTAATTCTTATCTTTTCTCTCTCTTCATCTCTTGCTCTTATCCTAAATGAATAGGTGGAAAGTATGTGTGAGTCACAACCATGACTCACCCCACCATTCATATCCTTAGCTTTTATGTAGAAAAGATGTGTGTAAAAATACACACACACAAACATATATATACACACACATATATATATATACATATATGAGAATAATGGAGGAAAGAGGCCATAGGAGAAAATTTCCTCCTATGGCGTCGAAAAAACACACCATCTATCGTGTTTTCCGACGATCGGAATACATCGTCTTCATCGTTATTATCTAAGATGTGGGTACACCAAATTTCATATGATTCTACAACTTTTTCACCGTTGATTTAGCAATGTGAAAAGTTCTATTGTCGGTAAACCGTTAATTTTGAACCTACTAATTCAACGATGAAAAAGTTGTAGAATCACATGAAATTTGGTGTACCCATATCTTAGATGATAACGATGAAGATGATAGATTCCGATCGTCGGAAAACACGATGGAGGTTGTGTTTTTTCGACTTCATAGGAGGAAATTCCCTCCTATGGCCTCTTTCCTCCATTATTCTCTACATATATACATAATACCAAATATGTATCAAAATACATATACTATATCCGTATAAAAATACGAATACCGTATCCGTATAAAAATACGAATACCTGTATTCGTATGAAGATTAAAAAATCCCGATTCATATTAAGATACAAATACCCGTATTTATACAAATACTCGCATTCGTATAAATACTGTATTCATGTCAAAATACGAATACCTAAAAAGAGAGATAATGAGAAATATAATAGTAGCTCATAATGATCCGGCTATCTTTCAAACCTGCCAGTATTATCAAAATGCCCGATTAAAGTACGTGCACTAAATACATGTATTTAATCGAACCTGAGTGCGTATCAAAATACGCACGTACTTCATCGTTTCGCCTGAACCAGGAAACCCTCTGCGTAGGACTCTAAAAACTTGACAATACACTGGCAGTGGGTTTAACCACAAACACGTCAACGGCACTAGCTGTACTTAACGGCTACCCAGGTATTGAACGAAAGGAAAGTCGACGAGAAAACTCATATGTATCCCTACAGAGCCTATAAATGACAATCTCCGTACAGTCCGGTCTTTTCGTCTAAAATTATCGCATATCGGGTCTAGGGGTGAATAACGACAAACCCCTAATAACCCAATAAGTCGTGTCGGTGTTATGCTCATCACCCACCGAGAAAGTACTGATTTACAAACAGTAAATCCCATCCACTCTGGCCGGAGATTTATGGTGATAGCCAACCGTACACTACGCGACATCGACTCCCTATACCGGGAAAGACGAATCCCTGACGATTGCTCACTGCCTCCATGTGGCTCGGGACTGTACCCAACTAAAACATGTTTGCACGACTCAGTAGAGCCGTGGTAAGGTAGTAATCAAAGTACAGTGGGAACTCACACGAGACAAATGACGATCTCAAGTCAACGGACTATTTGTACTCATGTCACATGAGAACTGCTCTCTGACAATAGGTATAGTACCATTTAGAAGTTCTCGGCGAGTCCGTTCGGTGTACTCACCTCCAGTGAGTACCTGTATCAATCTTAGGTGCAACACACCAATGGCTATGACCTGCCACCGCCCCTCGTCGGGGTCTAGAAACATATACACTAGTCTACTCTAAAATATCGATACCAAGTCTCGATACTCCCACGACCAGAGACAATTAAAAGATGTTCTTATCACCAAGCTCTCGCAAGTATGAATGCCATCATAACTTTGGAAATCAAGCAAATGTCCTACGGGCTTTATCATTATGAATTAGCGACACGTAATAACAAGTAAAACATATACATATCAATAATAAAGATAAATCAGATGGTATACTATCATATCGAGCAAGACTGTTTCAGAGGTTGTTACATGCCTACCACTTCAAGCATCTTGTTTGAATTGTGTTGTGCATGATGTCCACACTACATACCAATAAACACTACCAGTAATAAGCTCACAATCATGAAAGTAAGTTTTTGAAATATAAATGCACTCACCATAAGAGAGTCCAGGGCTCCTGAATACAGAATATGAACTGAAACTTAGTATAGCATGTATATCAAACTTTCAATGGGTTCGATTTTTCAAAGCAAATAATTAAACAAGACAAGAATAACATAAGAATTGGTACCCTTATCAATAACTGCATCAAAGGAACCATATTCAAATCCCTTCATATCTCGAACATCCATTTTAATGTCTACCAAATAAAAAGAACAAAAAAAACATACAAAGTACACACTCTCAACATAGTATTAGGATTTACAAAAGGAAACATTTCACTGGAAGAAGAACGAAAGAAAGAGGGAAAAAGGGAATAGAAGTTTTATGAAAAAGGGAATAGAAGTTTTATTATATTTCATCTCTGGTTTATCCTGAAACTTATGTTGAATGGCTTTAACCACCACCGAAGATATATCTATATTGACCACATCCATATAACCATCGCCAACCATTCCTCTTCCGAGCACTATTAAATTTTTGAAAATAATCAATATCTTAGAATAAAGACAAATGCCATTGACTTTTGTGCGTGTGATACCGTAAGAACCTAACGTCCTTAAAAGAGTACACCTGCTACCCATAGAAGACTAATTAAGCTACCATTTTATGTTTTGCATCCTACATGAACTAGAATTCACAATGTTTGAGAAGAAGAAAAAGAGTGAATTAGTAACAGCTGTCTAATACCCAAAATCACCTCAATAACAATACTATAGCAATTCAAAAATCAATCTTGAAAGAATAAGCAACATTCAATGTGAATCAAGTTAAGATTTCAATTGGTATATCTAGCATAAATTTATCAACTTCATAAAGCTTAAACAAAAAGTGTCTCAACTTCTTGATTAAAAAAATGAGATCTCCCTCATGACTCCACCCAGAAAAATTCTAAAGTACATATAAAACTAGAATCCATAGCCCCAATTTTAAAGAAAAAACACACAATTTCTCTATTTCTAGATTGGATGCATCAGATCAAACCTTTTTTTCCTCAATTCACCCATCGAATTCAAATTCGAACAGCAAATCAACTCAAATTGCATCGCATTCTCTCAAAAAACAACCAGCTCTGGAAACTTACAAGAGTTGTCGCATCCAACGATGAGAACGCGAAGGGATCGGCGAAGGTGGAGATCGAAAAGGAGTGCTAGGGTTTTATATTTCTAGTACCAATTGAAGGGGCCTAGATCTTGGAAGTAGATGAAGAGTAATACCTGTCCGGGTGATATCATAAACTTGGCAATTTATGGCCCTCAGCAAGGGCTCCTTCGGATCGTCTTCTTGGGATCAGACCCATCGTAACCCTAAGCTCCTCCTCGGTGACCTCGCCAAGTTGCACATGCAGCGACAGTAGCTCCATCTGCTCGAACTCGTGGCCAGCGGAGAGAGGAGAAGGTGACGGGGGCGCGATCGGAGGAGGACGAGGCAGTAGGGTTGTGTAGAAGAGAGGCGGCACCATGGTCTTGGCCACTTGGCCGGCGGAGAGCATGAGATCGAATGAAGATAAGAGGTGGCGATGGGAATCATTGACAACGATGGCGGCTACGAAGAAGGTGGGAACGGTTGCGAGAGCGAGAAAGAGAAAGGCAGAAAAGTTTATTAATCGAGAAGAAGGGTAATTTGGTAACTTTATCTAATTAAGAATAACAAGCAGCTTTTCCCAACCATTTTGAATATAAAAGAGTTTTTTTTACAACTCCTGGGTGGGCCGAGTGCTTCTCATATTTTGAAAACTGTATACACATATCATATGGAGTGAAGGCCTACATAGCCCAAAAATATTAAAAGGCCTGATGAAGAAGAAGGCCTATAACGAGGCCCCAGTTTACCTTTAACGTAGTCTTCTCAAAATTGAGAAATATAGTCTCTAGCTTAAAAATAAGTTGGGTAATCTGTCAGCTCGCTTCAGACTTTTAAAAAAAACACTGGGCTTTTTGCTCTTGTTAAAAGAAATCTTGGCCCAATCAAAAACCCATGTATACCAGTTGCCTGTAATATCTGAGCAGCTGCCTGTAATATCTCTACAGTTGCAGTTGCATGTAATAGAATATAAGGCCCAGGGTTTTTTTCACAATGATTTTTCATAATTGGCATTTTCCAACAATTTCAAAAATTACAGAGGTTCTAGACAACTCCCGGGCTGGCCAACAATTTACCCTAGTAAGCACACGGCATCTAGGCTAAAAAGCGGGAAATACCCTCGCTTTTATCTCAAAAGCAGGAAACCTCCCGGACTTTAAAAATATGCAGCTTACCCCAAAAACCATAATGGTATAAACTTTTTCATCCATAAAATTGTTTATTTTACCTAAAAAGAAGGAAAAAGAAGGAAGCCACCTAAACTTTAAAATTATGCAGCTTGCCCAAAAACGTTTTAACTTTTCCATCCATAAAGTCTTTTAATGCCAAAAACGTCCCACTAATAAAATTTAGGGTAAATTCTTTCAAACTCCATACACATTTTGAGATTTTTGAGATAACCCCATTGAACTTTAAAAATTCTATAGAACTCTATTGAAGGGTATTTTCGTAGAAAAGTTAAGGTATTTTTGTCAAAAAAATATCTTATTGGGTTCATTTTGAGTCTTCAATCTATCCATAAGACATTTTGGGGTTGCTCGGTCCAATTGTGGCTTACACGAGTTAATCAAACTAACGATTTTCATACAATATTGATAATTCAAATGGGCTTTATAGCATTTTAAAAGTTTAATGGGTTGTCCCACAAAAGGTAGATGGGCTTCATTAAAATTTACCATAAAATTTAACTGACTAAGCTGATGATATTTTACCCCTCCCCCAATACTTTAAGTTGCTACCTTTCAACCCCCTCCTGTTTCAAACTATCATTGTTTGGACTTTCAACAATCTTGATTTCAGCCACTCTCTTGGCTTCTGATACATGGGGAGCTTTTTAAGCCACAAAAGGAAAGGGCATCCTGGTTCATTGAGGCTCTTGTATCCAGGACACCCAAAAAACATTTCTCTCTTCGATTTAGGTTTTCAACCAACCCTTAGCTTGCAAATCTCACCATAATGGCATTCCACTGGTACATGGGAAGAGAGAAGTTGAGAAAAAAGATCCTGCTTTCATGACGAATTGAGTTTTGATGGAGCAAATCTCTAACCCTAATCTTTATTTAGGGTAGAACTATGGATATTGTAGATGTGGGAGAGGAGTTTGGGGTTTAAACCCCCTAATCCCGATAGCCTCCATTATACGCTTAACCGGGTGAAAGAGAGTTTGGGGGACCTTTTAGATATCGTTTAAAGTATTGGGGGGTAAAGAGTAATTATAAAATATTGGGATGCTAGTAATTAGCAAAGTATTGAAGGACCATTTAGTCAAAAACCTTTTCTCTTTATTTTTTTTTTCTTTTCCAAATCCATATTCCCTTGAATCTATGCTCAATATTTAGGAGAAGCAGAGAGAGAAGATATGTAATGTTTTGAATTAAAGATTTAGGGGGGAAATGAGAAAAAAAGTTTAGAGGGAAAAAATTAGAAATGAAAAGGGAGGAAATTGTAAGGGGGGAAATTGTAGAAGAAAGACGGGAGGAGCATTATAAGAAATATGCAACAAAAAAAATTAATGGTGTTAAATTTTAAGGGTAAAGTATACGTTTTTCAAGTTTACAAAGTTTCGTGCTTTTCATGCAAAACTAACGTACCCGCATTTTAGCCTATAGAGTAAATTGAGGTGGCAGGAATACATGTTGAGAGCATCTATACACTGAATCCACATTATATACGTTTTTTAAAAAATTAATATTGTCTTGTGTATAAGATATCAATTGCTTTTTTAAATTCTATATCTCACACGACTTCGGGCAAATCATTTGCCATGTAAGGTTGACTGATAATTAATGTATTTTTAATGTACCAAAATTACGAAATTATAATGAGAGACGAGAGATTTATTTTTTATATCCTAACAACTCCGCAACTTGGAGTCTCTTTAGGCAAAACTTGGGCTTCTGAGTAGCTATACGTCCTGTCATGTCTCGTTTCCCAAAATATGGAAAACGAGGGGTTGATAAGGTCAGTCATGCTCCTACGGTCAAGGAAATATCCTGCCGTAGTCACACTTCGGTTTCTAGCATTATGTGGTAATCAGTAACCGTAGCACAAGTAATGAGAAATGCAGTCACTAATTCTATCAAAACTGATAAAAGATATACCATATAGAGATCAAAGGAAAGATAACGCTGGTGTCGCTGATCTAGATGTCCGCACTATTCTCGATATAAGGCAGGTCCTGCTCCTGGGCTGGATCCACTTCGTCCTCTGAGTATGCACACTCAGGTCGTCAGGACGACACATATAGCAATAGATATATATGATGGGTATGCAATATTATTAAACATAAAAAGAGCAACAAAATGCAGAGCATGAGCATAATAAATATCAACTGAATATGAATAGTGCAATATAGATATCATGTCAATAAACTAGGCAATGTGCATGTCACTACTTATCAGTCACTAAGTCAATGAAATCAAATGGTGGAAAGGATGCTCGTGTTTAACAAGGGTCTCGTGCATGCCCGAGACTACGGTCCGCTGTGCCCGGGACATAACCCTGTCAGCCGTGCCGCTAGGCCCACGACCTAATGTGTGTGTGTGTGTATCACAAATAGCGAATGATCATCCTCTAAATCATTGTACCTCGCTAAATACAAGTTCAATTCCACCTTGATTTCCCCATTCCCTAGGTTATAGTATGCATTCAGGTATTAGATAGGTTGTGAACAAATACGTATCGATGTCACTTTCAATCACTTTTCCACTTATCAGTATCATTGTCGTATTTGCCACAACCCAATCACTAACACTAATATATCGACAATGCAAATCAGTCGCTAGGTTTCAACGTGAATTATCACCATGTAGCAGGTATAAAGCAAACACGAAAAATAAGCAGAAATGCACTGAACAGGTATTCACTATTTTAATGACAACCAATGCCATATAACTTGCAAAATTTATGATAAATCACACGTGTAGAATTAAGCAGAACAATATAAAAGGATAAGCAGTATGTTTAATTATCTGTCCATCAAAATTGGTTTCGCATCAATCGGGTTTTATGTTTGCTAGTTATGGTCATTTCATTTTAAGTGTTTACTGCTGGAAATCCAATTTCTGAACTGGAAGTCCGTTTCGTAATACGTCTTACCCCCAGTTGGGAGCACAATTAGGCGACGCTACTATTCAACTAATTGTAGCGTTATGACTTAAATTTACAGAACAGGAGACTGATCAATAAAATTCATTTTGGTTTAGGAGTTATGATCGAATTACCGATGAAGGGTGCGAGCTGAAATGACAGAAATCTGTCGTACATGTCATCCGTTTAAAATATGATTTAAATACCAAAAGATACTGGAATTTAGTTAAACTGGTACCATTAAAAAGATGAAACAATTGTCTACGCAGCAGTAATTGACTTCGCACACTATCACAATTAAAAATTTTAGGTTTCAAGGGTTCAAATGCATGTCAAGGATAAGTTCCTGCTCTGGACAGCAGTCCAAGGTCCGGTAAGTTCCTTATTTTTGATATTCAGAAGATATATCTAATAGCAAAGCTACATGTAGGGTTAATTAATAAGCAGTACACTTCGCGACGAACCTGAGAACACTGCGATTGGATTTTTATAGAATTAATTATGAATCTTACAGTGTCAAGTGTTCAGTAAATTGTAAGTTTCGGTATTAAGGTTAGGGCGTCACTTATGTGTTGAAATGGCATCGATTTGCCACCAAATTTGTACACGGCGTTTGTTAACAGTATTAGGGTCTAAACATCATGAGTTTCTCCATACATTTTCATCTAGTACTTTAAATCGATCGATCTTGATTATGCACATCGGTGTGTATAGTCTAATTCAGCATTAAATCAGATTTGTGTATCATTAGCATGTAAGCAAGTGAGAACACTTACCTCGGTCGCTGATATAGAAGCGACACCGCTTGCGGACTTCGTCTCGACACACGAGACGATGCGATGCGGGACACGGCGCGAGCGCGATGCGTGGAGATCCGGTACTGGGCACGATGACGATGCGAGTGTGACACGGTAGTGGGCGTGGTCCCGGCTCGGGGTGTGGTGCGGAAGCGGCACGGCGCGTGCACTAGATCGGGCACGGTGTGGCACGGGGGTGGCACGACGTGGCACGGGGACTGAGTAGGATGTGGCACGGGGAGTGAGCACGGGACGCGACACGTCTGGGTACGCGGTGGCACGGAGGGTGGGTACGGTGTGGCACGATGCTGGACCCGGGAGTGGTAACAGGCACGGGATGATGCGGTCCGAGCATGATGGTGGGCACGATGCAGCAGTAAAGGGGTGGTCCAGGGTTCGTCGGCGATGGCGACTAGGCTCGGAGCTTCGACGAGGTAGGGGTGCGCAGGCGGGGTTCTGGGGCTCGGGAGATGGGTTCTCGTCGGGAGTTTGCAGCGGCCGTTGGGTTTAAGCGTGGGATCTTGGTGGTCGACGGTGAGGTGGTGTCAGCGGTGGTAGTACGCGGTCGGTGCAGTGAGGCCGATGGGGGATCTTGGTGGCTCGAGCTTGTCGGCGAGGTGAAGAGCTTGAGGGGTCGAGGGATGGGTGTGCAGGGAAAAAGGAGAGGGGAGGAGAGAGGTGGCGGCGAGGGCATGAGGGAGACGTCGGCGGCGACGAAGCGAGGGCGACGAGGTCGGGTTCCGGCGGTGCGATTGAAGGTGAAGGGAGGTGGAGGAAGATGGTGAGCTCGGTTGGTGCCATGGGCCGTCGATGGAGAAGCTGGTGACGGCGGCGAAGACGAGAATCTTCAGTTGGCGTGAAAGTGGTTGGCCTGAGCTCGTCGAGGAGTTGGTGGGCGGAGGAGAGAGAGGTTGCAGTGGGGCGATGGAGCTCGGGCTTGGGTCCACGTCAGGGGAGTTTGTCAGCGACGGTGGCAGTAAGGTGATGGGTGTGAGTTTGGTGAAGCTCTGTAGAAGGTGTTGGTGTTAGTTATATGTATGCCCTAGAGACCATTACTGTACATAAGATGTATATTGTAGTGGATGCTTGGACATATATAGGGAGGACTTTCTTGCTCGACATGATAGTATGCTATCTGGTTACACTTTATCTAAACATGTACACAGATTGTCTCTCTGTTACATGTTGGTAAAGCCCTTAGGATATGTACTTGACTACCTGGATTATGATGTGGATCATACTAGTGGGACATAGGTAGTCGGTACGTACATCCTTTAATGTCCCTAGTCGTGGTGGGTGTATCGAGACGGGGTATCGATATACCAGAGTAGACTAGCGTATAGCTTCTCGACCCATGTAGATGGGCGATAGATGATCCCATATCCATTGGTGTTTGACATCAGAGACAGTATACGGGTGCTC
Source organism: Agapanthus africanus (assembly GCA_030015575.1). Taxonomy (NCBI): domain Eukaryota; kingdom Viridiplantae; phylum Streptophyta; class Magnoliopsida; order Asparagales; family Amaryllidaceae; genus Agapanthus; species Agapanthus africanus. The sequence continues at coordinate 541,639 of JASDDO010000308.1, forward strand.
AGTGGAGACTGGGTATACTGGACGGACACGCCGAGAACTCCCAGATGGTATTATACCTCACGTCAGATGGCAGTTCTCTGGTAACACTGGTACAGGTTAGTTTGTAGACCCGAGATCGTTATAGAGTCTTGTGTGATTCCCACGGTGCTTTGATTTCCACCTTACCACGTTCAAGAGAACGTGCAAAACGGTGGCTTTTGGGTACAGTCCCGAGTCACATGGAGGCAATGAGCGATAGGAGGGGATTCGTCTCTCCCGGTATTGGGGGTTGATGTTGCGCTGTGCTCTATTGGCTATAACAGGAAGTCCCTGGCCAGAGCTGTTTCAGAGATTTACTGGTAAGTGTTATCAGTAGTTTCTCAACCCGTTATGAGACTCACATCGGCACGACTTATCGAGTTACTGGGGTCTGACGTTTACCACCCCTAGACGATATATGTGACATATCAGAAGAAGAGACCGGACTGTACGGAAAGTGTTACTGATTGGATTCGCAGGAGTATGAGAAGTCTTGCTTGTTGATCTTCTGATAGCTCAATACCCGGGTGGCCGTTACGTTTAGCATGCCTCATGCGGCTTGTAGGTGTTTGATATGATCATCACCTACTGCCGGCGTATTGACGAGTTTTTAGAGTCCTACACAGAGGTTTCCTGGCTCAGGAGAAACGGAGTAGGAGCACATATGAGATATGTGCGGGACCAAGATTAATACGTGTATGAGATACCGTATTCTATTCTCGCGATTTGTATCATCGGTCGGTTATATGCGATATAGCCGGGTTATCGAATCAAGTGTTGATTCGATAGATTGATACACTAGATATTAGTCGGTTATATGTGATATGACCGGATCATTAAATCAAGTGTTGATTTAATGATTTAATGTATACTTATATATTTGATATATTACTTTACATTAACTAGTATTGGCTCACATAAGATTATTTTTCTCACTTGATTATGTATTAAGTATATATGTGATATGTGCTTGTGTACATAGTTTGTGTCATGCTAGATGCCACATGTAATATGGGTGTATGAGACTCACACCATGTTATATGATAATGGAGGGTTTTATTTATATTAAGTTAATCAAATTAGTTGGAAATTAGTTTATGGATGAAGCATGGAGAAGCTTGTAGAATCCATTGACTAAGTCAACTAATTTGTCTTGCTTAAGATATTTACTAACCTAACCATTATCCTAACACATGGTAAAGTCTCTACATGGGTTTAATATATGATATTAACTCACCCATGGTTGCATTATTCACCACATGATTTTCTTCTTGAGCTCTTCTTCATCTTCTTCCTCTAGCTCTCTAGCTTCTTGAAAAATGGTGAAAATGAGTGAGAAACTAAAATCTAAAGTGAGCCCACTTCCTATTTCATCATCCTATACACTTTCTTGGGTATTATAGGGTGTTCTCTTCATAAAGTTCATTACCTAGTGAAGGGTTAGCTTGGTTTTGAGTCTGCTCGACGTAGATCATCTTCGGCCTCGAAGACTTCGGGTAAGCTTGTTCATTTCTCCAAGAGAACTCATACTAGAGTTCAGGAAATCTTCGATCGCAGCGAAGGGACTACTACACGGAGCTTTAGAAGTGAAGGACCGGTCTACAAAGGTTGTATTACTCATTCACTTAGTGTAATGGTTGATTAAATGTTATATTGTCTAGTTACTCTAGCTTGATCCTAGTTTAGGATTGATTAGCACCTTAGATTTTTTAAATATGGCATGGTAGTTGCTGTGAAAACCCAGTAGGTTGCTAAGGAATCCCAACAGTGGTACTAGAGCCGGGCTAGAGTATTAGACGGTGTTTGTTAGATTACGAAACCGAAACTGCTCCGAAACTTTAAACATCAAAACCTGCATTCTGTCGATTTTTAAATGACCTCAAAAAAAATTTCAAACAAGTGCAGAGTGATATATATGTGATAACATGAACACTGGTGAAATTTGAGGGCATTCTGGTAATTTTTGGTCGGCGAGACCTCCCATCTCGGCCAAATCCGAGCCCCCTTCCAAATTTTTTCAATGTTCCATTGCATCGGTTTTGATGTTTCAGGTGTTATTTGTTTTTGCTAATTTTGCATGTGATGTAATCTTACATTATAAACAATTCGGAGTGTTTCGTATTCGTAGTTTAACATTGTATTTGGGTTTTCACAAGTTATCTAGGCGAAATTAAAAAGTTCAATCGAATGTCAAAAACCCATTTTTCCAAGTTTAACGTATTCGGAAAAACATGTATGTAATTCTATGGACCTCTAGAATAATGAAACCCTAACTCGACTTTTTTGGATCGCGGAACCGTGGTCATACCCTAGGGTTTGCCGCAGTTCCATGGCGACATGAGTGAGGCTAGGATTTGCCCTTCTACGGTTGGTCCATAGATACTGCGGCATGTTCCGGGTATTATTAAAACTGTGCTCAAGTGTTGAGCTTTCGGGAAATTGTTGGACTTTGATGAATCGATCGAAAAGTTTAATGTCGTCCGGATATCATGTGATGGGATACAATAATTGGAATCTATCTAGTTGCATGCAAGTTTAACATTTCGGCCTCGGACGGAATCGAGAATCTTGTTGAATTACCCGACTTTCTTTGCAAAGTGTTTTCATAGTTGAGACCTAAATGTAAAATTTGCATTGTTAGACATGAAATCCAGAATATGTGATATTCCGGGTTTATGATGTCTAAGGGCAGTGCGGATTCCAATTGTTGTAGTTTTTCACTTTCTTTTCTGCGACCGTAAGTGTAATATGTAGTGTATCGCCGGTTTCGTTGCTATATGTCAACGACAATTGGGATACGCATATTTACTTACGTTGATGACATGTGATGTTATGTGTTGCTGGGATATATTATATTGGATCGTCGTGTTTGAATAGCTGGGGTTTTCTATGTGAGATGAGAGTTTTTATTTTTCATTCATGTAAAAAAAACTTGTATGTAATATTTTTTTATTGGGGCACTTCCGGGTTGAGAAAGATGTCACCGTTGATATATATTATTTACATTTCCGCATTAGGGTAGACCCAAGGAGGGGAGCACAAGTAACCGGATTCTAGAGTCCAGTGGGAGACCATCTCGAGGCGTCGAGTTCGGATCTCCTAACTCTAGAATTGGTAGGGTTGCTTGCCGCTCTCGTAGGGGTCTAGAGATATGGGTTTGGCTATTCATCACGACCGTAGAATCCGTGTTTTATACAGGCTTAATATAAAACCCGGAAATCCTAGTATATCCAATATTTCATATGTTGTTTTCTGCTGCGATATCTGTGATGTGATCATTTGATATATTGAGATAGATACTGTATATAGTATATATGATATATTATATAGACGTTGCTTATGTTTTACACCCGCGCTAGCCCTGCCCCGCTCTGCCGTTAGTTACCTAACCTAACGGTGCATGACGGGATATCGAGATGAATGCAGATGGCATAAACGTACGTTGTATTTATCTGTGATGCTTAGGTAACTTAAATGATGGGACATTCATTAATGAGATTAATGAAAGAAAAGAAACCTAAAAGATGTTGTAGAAACTTGTTTTAAAAACTGGTAGCTCTAGTTCTTGCTTTGCATAGAGGTATTCCTTATAGAATATCCAGCACCTTATTCGATAAGGAAAGAGCCGAGATCCCTTCACCGGGAGTGACCTCTTTAGCGAAACTAGCAGATGCTACAAACTCGGTTTGGTTTTTGATTGCTTTTATAGTTTTTGCTTTGCATAGTGGTATTTGTGAAATATCTTGCACCTTATTCTATAAGGAAAGAGCCGAGATCCCTTCACCGGGAGTGACCTCTTTAGCAAAACTAGTAAAGCCCTCAAAAACACTCCTTTTCAAAATCACTCGATTCTACAACGATATCAAGTTCATTACGCAAAAGGTTTTCTTAAAAACCTGTCGAGCCCTCCGTCATTTCAGATAAGTAATAGTTAGTATTCGTGCTGCGTTTGTTGACCTTATCAAGACGTAGTGTGCGGTAGCCGATTAGTGCTTATCTGCATAAGCATATGATGCGATTGGATTAGGGTAGTAGTGCGACTTTATTGGCCTTGTCAAGGGTCGTGCGGGTGAGTTTAATTCGATCAGGAAATAACGGGTTGAACTTAACTTACGGTCTATAGTTTGTTGACCTTGTCAAGGTCATAGATCGCTCGGGGCAAAATATTATCGGGAATTTCAAGTGTTGAAATTTGCAATGAGATTGCATACTTTCTATGAGATAGTTGGATCCCGATACCCACTGCGAGTAAAGAGTTACTCCTGGGAAAGTTTTGCACATTACAATTAGCCGATCAAGTAAGTGTCTAGAAAGGTGTCAACGGGGTTACGCCCCTGGGAAAACGAGATTTATTTTAATTAGGTCCGTGCGAAAGCACGGGGAACCTCCCTCAAAGTACCTGCACTGGCCTGGCTGAAAGATTGGCGAAATTGTAGGGTGTAATTAATCTCGTCCAGTCTTTCCTTTTAGGGTTTGGAGGAAGATTTGATAAAAACAGTGGGAGCCATCCTGATTAGATAAAACAATAACCAATCTAATTTTGCAAAAGCATACGCTGAGTGTTTTCTTCTCTCTCTCTCTCCAGGTAGCGACCATGTCACGTCTTAATCAAGATAATAATATGGATGTATTGACCGAACCCGTTTGTTATACTGAGCTGGGGAACGTTAGTCCCGCTCCAACTTATAATTGCTATAAGACCGAGCATGAAATAGGGATTACCAGAATTCCCGTGCCGCCCAAATGAAGAAAGTGCATATTGATGCATCTTCTTCGGGTGTGTTCATTACCAAGAACTGTTTTTCAGTATCCTCTACGTCCTAGGTATGTGATACCGGATCAGGATTCCACATATGTAATCTGTTACATGGGCTACGGATAGGTAGAGAACTGAGAACGGGTGATAAAGTTTCAAGAATTGGAAACGGTGCAATTGTTGCAGCCAAAGTGTTGGCAGTTATCACCATGTATTACCAAATACATTAATTCTAAACGAATGTTATTAGATACCGAACCTGATATACAACATCATATCAGTCTCTTTATTAAGATAAAGAAGGATATAATTTTGTATTGTTGGATAATCTTTTGAACATTTTCCTATATCAAGAGTTGATCGGTTCAGGCACGTTATCTAAAAGCATATACGTTCTAAATCAAACCACGGTTCTTAACATACAGAACACACACAAGGGGAAGAGTTCAGAAATGAATGAATCCTTCTTGAGATATTGTAGACTAGGTCATATCTATGCGACCCGACTAGCTAAGTTATATTAAGATGCATATTTAAATCAGTTTGAATTTACATCTTATGAAACTTTCCAGTCATGTCACAAAGATAAAATAACCATAACTCTGTTTATTAGAAACGGAGAAAGAGTTAGTGAACTCTTGGGATTGATACATGATGATGTATGTAGGTCCCCTGTCTATACATGCCAGGACTGGTTTTTTGTACTTCATTATATTCACTGATGATCTCTCAAGATTCGAACATATGTTCCTATTGAAACACAAATCTGAAGCTTGTGAGAAACTCAAAGAATATAAATTAGAAGTAGAGAACCAAAACGGGTATAAGTATTATGTCCTTTGATGAGATCAGGGAGGAGAATACTTGAGCACGGAATTCCTGAACTGTTCTAAAGGAGAATGAGATTCTTTCTCAGCATTACTCCTCCGTATACACCACAGCACGTCGGTATATCGGGACGGAGCAATCGCACCCTATGTGAATGGTGAGCTCTATGATGAGTTCTACTGAGTTGCCTATTTCCTTTTGGGGGTTATAAACTTGTGAAGCTGCATACCTATTGAATAGGGTTCCAACCAAATCAGATGCCTACCACTCCATATGTGATATGGTATGGGAAGAGCCCATCTCTTAAGAAAGTTAAGATCTGGGGTTGTCCGGCCTATGTCAAAAGCAAAATCCGGACAAGCTCGAGGCAAGGTCAGTTTTGTGGAAGTTTGTTGGATATCCCATGCACTCGCAAGTGAATATCTTCTACCAAACCGAGGAGCAAAAGGTGTTTTGTTTTCTCAGCATGCCACCTTTTGGAAAGGGAATTTCTTGTGAAGAAATTTGTGGTCATGAGCTAGAACTGGAAGGAATTCCAGCTATACAAACTACAGCTGATGATTTGGTAGAATCGAAGGATTCAATAGTTCCCAACGAATGTCAGCCTCTCCGCCGATCTAGTAGGGTTCCTCACCCACCTGAGAGATACTTCGGTTTTCTCTATGACAGTGGGAGCGAGGATTGCATCATGAGATGATGACCCAACTAGTTTCGAGCAGGCCATCAAGAGTGGGGACTCTGTAAGAATGGTTGGATGCTATGCGATCTGAGATGGAATCCATATACACCAACAAAATATTGACTTTGGTTGCTATATCTGAAGGGTTAAATCCCCATCAGGAGTAAGTATATCTTGAGAAGATTACTTGGTGTAGATAGAAAAGTTAAGACTTTCAAAGCTAGACTTGTTGTAAAAGATTCTCGTCATCAACCAGGTGTGGTTTATGATGAAACATTTTCTGCAGTAGCTATGCTTAAATCCATCCGGATCCTACTTGCCATTACTATATACCATGACTACGATATCTGGCGGTTGGGTGTCATGACTGCTTTTCTAAATAATGATTTAGAAAAGAGAATCTGTAAGTACACAGCCAGAGGGCTTCGTAGACAGTGGGAGCAGCGGAAACGTGTGCAAGTTACTTTATGTGATAAAGTAGGCATCGCGGAGTTGGAACATCTGTTTTGATGTGGTAACCAAAGAGTTTGACTTCATCAAAATGGTAGATGAACCTTGTATATACAAAAAGGTAGTAGGGAGTATGGTGGCGATCCTCGTATTGTACGAGGATGACATACTCTTGATAGGAAAGGAATTTTCTATTGTACGATCCTCGTATTGTCCGATTTCCTCTTATCACAAGGATTCTCCATATAGGATCAAGCTGATATCTCCTAAATCCTGGATTTTGGATCTATGAGATAGATCTAAATGGATGTTAGGAGTGGTATCAAACGATCCTGGGGAGAATCACTGGATAGTTTCCAGGGTGGTAAGGTCGACTGAAAGTCAGTCACAGGCATTGTCTTTACCCTCAGTGGAGGGACGGTATGTTGGAAGAGTTCCAAGCTAGATACCGTGGCACACTAGACGATAAATGCTGGATACATCGCTACCTAAGATGCTACCAAAGAGGCAGTCTGGGTGTATATTAGCATGAGATGAACTTCGTTCCTACCATTGTGTGACAATGGAATTGTGGCTTATGCCTCAGTCCCATCAGTGACCCAGACATATTCTAAGGTAGTATCACCTGATCATGGAGATGGTTGATCTCCAGGGGATCGAGGTAAGGAGAGTAGACTCAGAGGACAACACGACGGATCCACTCACAAAGGCCTTTTCCCAGAGAAAGACTTTTATGGGATGGTTGAGAATGAGATACTACACCCACTGCTATAGAATGGCCCTAGTGCAAGTGGGAGATTGTTAATTATATGTATGCCCTAGAGGCCATTACTGTACATGAGATGTATATTGTAGTGGATGCTTGGACATATATAGGGAGGACTTTCTTACTAGACATGATAGTATGCTATCTGGTTACACTTTATCAAAACATGTACACTGATTGTCTCTCTGTTACATGTTGGTAAAGCCCTTAGGATATGTACTTGACTACCTGGATTATGATGCAGATCATACTAGTGGGACAGAGGTAGTCGGTAAGTACATCCTTTAATGTCCCTAGTCGTGGGTGTATCGAGACGGGGCATCGATATAACAGAGTAGACTGGCGTATAGCTTCTCGACCCATATAGATGGGCGATGGATGATCACATATCCATTGGTGTTTGACATCAGAGACAGTATACGGATGCTCAGTGGAGACTGGGTACACTGGACGGACTCGCCGAGAACTCCCAGATGGTATTATACCTCACGTCAGATGGCAGTCCTCTGGTAACACTGGTACAGGTTAGTCTGTAGACCCGAGATCGTCATAGAGTCTTGTGCGATTCCCACTGTGCTTTGATTTCCACCTTACCACGTTCAAGAGAACGTGTAAACGGTGGATTTTGGGTACAGTCCCGAGTCACATGGAGGCAATGAGCGATAGGAGGGGATTCTTCTCTCCCGGTATTGGGGGTTGATGTTGCGCTGTACTCGATTGGCTATAACAGGAAGTCCCTGGCTAGGGCTGTTTCAGAGATTTACTGGTAAGTGTTATCAGTAGTTTCTCGAGCAGTTATGAGCCTCACATCGGCATGACTTATCGAGTTACTGGGGTCTGACGTTTACCACCCCTAGATGAGATATGCGACATATCAGACGAAGAGACCGGACTGTACGGAAAGTGTTACTGATTGGATTCGCAGGAGTATGAGAAGTCTTGCTTGTTGATTTCTGATAGCTCAATACCCGGGTGGCCGTTACGTTTAGCATGCCTCATGCGCCTTGTAGGTGTTTGATATGATCATCACCTACTGCCGGCGTATTGACGAGTTTTTAGAGTCCTACACAGAGGTTTCCTGGCTCAGGAGAAACGGAGTAGGAGCACATATGAGATATGTGCGGGACCGAGATTAATACGTGTATGAGATACCGTATTCTATTCTCGCGATTTGTATCATCGGTCGGTTATATGCGATATAGCCGGGTTATCGAATCAAGTGTTGATTCGATAGATTGATACACTAGATATTAGTCGGTTATATGTGATATGACCGGATCATTAAATCAAGTGTTGATTTAATGATTTAATGATTTAATGTATAATTATATATTTGATATATTACTTTACATTAACTAGTATTGGCTCACTTAAGATTGTTTTTCTCACTTGATTATGTATTAAGTATATATGTGATATGTACTTGTGTACATAGTTGTGTCATGCTAGATGCCACATGCAACATGGGTGTATGAGACTCACACCATGTTATATGATAATGGAGTGTTTTATTTATATTAAGTTAATCAAATTAGTTGGAAATTAGTTTATGGACGAAGCATGGAGAAGTTTGTAGAATTCATTGACTAAGTCAACTAATTTGTCTTGTTTAAGATATTTACTAACCTAACCATTATCCTAACATATGGTAAAGTCTCTACATGGGTTTAATATATGATATTAACTCACCCATGGTTGCATTATTCACCACATGATTTTCTTCTTGAGCTCTTCTTCATCTTCTTCCTCTAGCTCTCTAGCTTCTTGAAAAATGGTGAAAATGAGTGAGAAACTAAAATCTAAAGTGAGCCCACTTCCTATTTCATCATCCTATATACTTTCTTGGGTATTATAGGTTGTTCTCTTCACAAAGTTCATGACCTAGTGAAGGGTTAGCTTGGTTCTGAGTCTCCTCGACGTAGATCATCTTCGGTCTCGAAGACTACGGGCAAGCTTGTTCATTTCTCCAAGGGAACCCATACTAGAGTTCGGGAGATCTTTGATCGCAGCGAAGGGACTACTATAGGAAGCTTTAGAAGTGAAGGACCGGTCTACAAAGGTTGTATTCCTCATTCACTTAGTGTAATGGTTGATTACATGTTATATTATCTAGTTACTCTAGCTTGATCCTAGCTTAGGATTGATTAGCACCTTAGATTTTTTTAATATGGCATGGTAGTTGCTGTGAAAACCCAGTAGGGTGCTAAGGAATCCTAACAGTTGGTGGCACCGTCTTCGTGGAGGCAGGGACGTTGGGGTTCGGTTGGTGGTGAGGTCGGCGAGATGGGGCGGTGGGAGCGTTGCGAGGAGGAAGGGCAGTTGCGAGGAGTATGGGGTCGTAGAGGAGCACAGGTCGCGGGGGCGTTGCGCGAGGGAGGCGGGAAAGAGAAAGAGTGGGAGAAGAAGGGAGTGGGGAGAAGAGGGTTACGGGTCGGGTCGGGTAGGTTTAAGTTTGGGTTGAGGGAGATGGGCCATGGGCTGGGGTAGATTTGTTGGAGATAGTGCCCTCAGAGTCAATTATTGGATCACAGGCACGTGATTTCAATGATTGAGAGAGGACCTATGCCGATAGGACAGTCTTACTCAAGATGATAGTATGCTATCTGGTTTATCTTTATCATCGTGTACTGCTTTAGGTGACCTTACAGGTCACTATTGCGCGTTGATAGAGCCCTTAGGATTCTTGCTTGACGGCCAGCAGTATGATGGCGATCATATACGTGGGAGCTGGGGTCTATAAGCACATCCTTAAAAGGTCCCTAGTCGTGGGAGTTTTGAGACAGGGCATCGATTCTCCAGAGTAGACTAGTGTATAAAGTCGAGACCCTAATGAGGGGCGGTGGCCGGTCTCACAAGCCACTGGTGTCAGTTGGTTCACCTAAGATATATACAGGTGGTCATTGGGTTATGAGTACACCGGACAGGACTCGCCGGGAACATGCTAGTTGGTCATATACCTGACGTCAGATAGCAGTTCCCTGGTGACATGTGTACAGGTTAGTTCATCGACCTGAGATCGTCATTTGTCTCGTATGAGTACCCACTGTACTTTGATTACTACCCTACCACGCTCAAAGGAGTCGTGCAAACAGGTTTTAGTTGGGTACAGTCCCGAGCCACATGGAGGCAGTGAGCGGATCTTCAGGGGTTCGTCTCTCCCGGTATTGGGGGTGAGGTCGCGCTGTGTCTAGGAGAGCCGTTACACGAAGTCCTTGGCCAAGACAGGAGATTTACTGTTAGGTATTCCAGTAGTATCTCAGGGTGTTCTGGGCTACACTCCGACACGACTTGTACCGCTTTTGGAGGTCTGACTTTTACCAACCCCCTAGGCCCGCCATGCGATACTTATAGACGAACGGACCGGACTGTACGGATATTGTCACCGACAGGCTCAGTAGGGTTTCAGGATGAGTTCGCTCATCGACGTCCCTTTTGGTCAATACCTGGTAGCCCGTTACGTATGGCTAATACCTCTGACGTGCTAGTGGTTAAATCCACAACCAAAGTATTGACGAGTCTTTAGAGTCCCCCACAGACCGTTTTCTCAAGTTTCGGGCGAAACGCTGTAGAGGCCGTATGGAGATAGGCAGGGTTCGATCATATTCGTGCGGTATTGCACGGATCATGATCGGACGGATAATACTAGCGGGCTTTGGTTTAAGCCGGATCCTAGTATTGTACAGTGTAGATTTTGTCTCATTGCATTTGTATTCGGTCGGAATACAAATACGGGTATGTATATACTGTCGCGGGGTTTTCCTGTAATTTATTACGGGATCAGTTTTTTAAAGTTGCCAGTTTGCATTCCGTTTCGGCCATTTTCCTTTGTTTCATTTCTTTGGCTGAAATTTGGTGGAGGGGGTTATTTGCAATTGTGCATTTAACAATTGAGAAGAATTTTGCATCATGATGGTTTCATGATGGTGCACTCTCCATTGACTTCATTTGACTTTATCATGGCTTGACTTTTATGTTGACATGGGTTTGATGATGGGTTTATGAGTGTGAGACTTAGTTGTGATGATGATTCCTAATCATCACCTTTCTCTCTCTCTTGGTTGATTGTTTCCCCCCTTTGGTTTTTCCTCCTCTCTCTCATTCTTTAGTAAAGAGGCCGGCCACTTCTTCATGGGGGCTGTCCTAATTTTTTTGTGGGGGAAACACTCTCATTTGGCTTTGCAAAAATCCCATAGCTCCTCCTCCAAAAGTTCATTTTTCACCTCCATCAAAAGGGCAACTTCATACAACCCCAAGAGACAAATAGTTCTACACTTCATCTACAGCACTCCTTGGGCACGTCGGCTCGCCAACTTCGTGCCCGAGTTGCCTCGGTCCAGAGGTGGGAGCCCGTAAAAGAACCCGGCGATGTGGTGCCCTTCCGACGAGGAGATGAAGACCGGAGATTCCGTGGGGAGATCGGGACGACGACGAGAAGACCGAAGGACACGGATCGCTCGGTATATCTCTCTATCCCTTCTCTAGTTAGCTAGGATTAGATTAATGGCCCGATCTGGGTTTCAAAGTGCGCGGTAGTGCCGGTTCTAGTTTATAGAAAAGTTTTATATTCCGCATTTTGGCCTCGTTCAGACGGCCGGGGCGCCGCCGTGCACTTACACTGGTATCAGAGACACGCCATTAACCTAGTCTAGCTTGCTCTAACATGTTTACAAGTTCGATCGAACGGATTTTCTAAAAACCACAATTTCAGTGCATCGGTTTCTGTCGATTCTGTTCTGTGTTCAAAAAATCATTTGGTGTATTTCAGAAACTTGTGCAGGGTGTTATGTGAATACTGTTGAAATTTGGTTGCCTGAACTCACTGTGTAGCCGCGGAACCGCGGCCTTATCCTCCATTTGGCCGCGGTTCCACCGCAGAACAGTGAAGTCACTGCACCAAATTTCATGCAGTGATTCCTGAGTTGAAAATGGGGTTTTTGGAATATTCTTTTTGGGTCCAGATTTTCTTTGAGTGCTACAGTAGTGCTTGGGGCCCACTTCGGTAAATTTGATCGATCGAAAATTTTAAACATGTTAGTTCACAGTATTTACATTATATCTGCGACCATGAATGTCACTTGATCGGTAAATCCTGTCTAACTGCTATAGCCCTTTTAGACGGATTTGCGAACGTGACATTCACGTTGATATTATGTGTTGTGCTGTGATGTTGCGGATTGTCGTGGTGGATAGCCTGGATGCAATGGTAGTACAGTTTTGTTTTATATGTACATTTGATATTGCGGGGCGAGCGTCCGACATGTGGACTGCCGTCACTGCCTGTTTGTATATTATTCTTTTGGGGCACGACCGGGCTGAGGTCGATGTACCCGTTGTATGTATATTTTACTTTCTGTACTAGGATTACCCCGCGGAGGGGTGCACGGGTAGCCGGGTTCTAGAGGGCAACGGGCCCGCATCTCATGGTGTTGAGACGGAGGGGGCTTTACTCTAGAATTGGCGGGCTATTCGCCGCACTCGTAGGGGGTACAGGTTGACCCAAGGAGGGGTGCCCAAGTTACCGGATTCCGTGAAGTGCTGGGTGGTCCATTCACGTTGCTGAAGGGGGCTGCCTCGCTTCAGGTTTTGGCGGGTGACTTGCCGCGCCCGTAAGGGTCTAGGATTTTCATTGCATAGGCTATCCACACGACCAGGGGAACGTCGGGTTTCAGTAGCGGCTCTATGAAACCCAGGGATCCCAGATATTTGTATTGTTCTGTGATGCTTATTACATTTCTGTGATGTTGCATTTTATCACGCCTTGAGCGAATATTATATATTGATATATATACTAGTAGATGTTGTATATGTTTTGCATCCGCGCTAGTCCAGTCCCCGCTCTGTCGTTAGTTAAGTAACCTAACGGGTGATGACGGGACCCAGTGGCGAATGCGGATGGCATATACGTACATCATTATTTTCGTTCTTTATTGGTGTGATCAATTGATAGGACTGTATTGATTCAGATCAATGCAAGTTAAACAAACCTATTCTGATGTTGTTGGAACAATTTTTCAAAAAGCTGTTATTGCAAGGACGTTCTCTTTTGTTTTGCACAGTGGTATTCGGTTATGAATATCCAGCACCTCAGTCGACGAGGCAAGGGCCGAGATCCCTTCACCGGGAGTGACCCCTTGGACAGAAGTTTGCGTCAGGGCAATAACTTCACTATAGTCGATTACTTTTGCTTTGCATCGTGGTATTCAGTTGGAATATCCTGCACCTCATTCTACAGGGAAAGAGCCGAGATCCCTTCACCGGGAGTGACCTCTTTAGCAAAGGTTTTCGCCACTATAATTTTATAAAGCTATCCGGTTCCTTCAACGATATCAAGTTCATTACGTTAAAGGTTTTCGCCAGAAACCATTCGTAGCCCTCCATCATTTCAGTTAAATATTCGGTAGTATTCAAGCTATGTATTTTGACCTCACGCCAAGGCATAGTGATTGGTAGCTGCCTGATATTTATCTGCTGCATAGATAGAATGCGTTGGTTTGAGACAGTCGTACTGCCATTTTGGCCTACGTCAAGGGTAGGTACGGGTGGGTTCAAATTAACCTGGATAATGATGGGTAGAACTTGACATGTGACTTATGACATTTTGACCTCACGCCAAGGTCATAAGAGCATGGGGCAAAAATCCACATCGGGAGTTTCAAAAGAAACTGAAACTTACCAGATATGCGCATACCTTCTGGAGTGTGATAACGTGAGCGGATTCCGTCACGTTATCATGCGACGATAGTTGGATCCCGATTCCCACTGATGAGTTGGTTTACTCCTCGGGTGATCCTGACTAATTCTTCTTTCAGGTTTGGAGGAGAATTTGACGGTACAGTGGGAGGTTTCCTGATTAGATAAAGTGATAACCATTCTGATCTAGGTTAGAGTGCACGCTGAGTGTTTCTTTTCTCTCTCTCTTTGGCAGTGACCATGACCCGACCCTAGTCTATGACTCAGTGACCAAAATTAACCGAATCTTCTTAAACACTGGCTTTTGGATTGTCTGAGTTGCATGCCTCATTGCCACTCCTACTTTTACCCTTTTCTCCAGAACACCCCGTATTACTACGAACGTCCACTTCCATTGGACAAAACCATCGTATGGTTATATACGAACTCGAAGGAACTTGTTCCAGATTCGAGGATGGTTTCCGGTTCTGGAGAAAACGAATAGGACTATTCAGTTGTCTTTTCCTTTTACCTTCTCTCAGGATGCGAGTGCTCCTTGGATTAGGGGATAGTACACATGTTACGCTTATTGGACAGTCTTCTTCCAAACCTTAGGCTGGTGCCGAACGGTAGGGAATGAAGAAAGCCGATTAGCCTAAGTGTGGTGTACAGAAGGTATTAAGTTAAGACAAATAAAGGGATTAGAAGGAGGGCAAAGTAAATTGCGACTGCTATTCACGACCAAACCAAGTATTTCATTACCACTCCCATTTCACTTTTGTATTTCTCCAGGACACTCCATATCACTATGAAGATCCACAGTTATTTGGATACTCCATCGTATGGTTATATACGAACTCGAAAGAAACTTGTTCCAGTTCGGGGATGGATTCTAGTTCAGGAGAAATAGGAATAAGGTTTATTCGGTTGTCTTTTATCTTTACCTTCTCTCGCATTGCTCTCGCATTGCGAGTGCTTCTAGGATTAGGACAGTACACCCATTATGCTTATTAGATAGTCTTCTTCCAAACCATAGGCTGGTGCCGAATGGTAGGGAAGGAAGAAAACCATTTAGCCTAAAGGGATGTGCAGAAAGTAATGACTAAAGACATATAAAGGGATTTGGAGAGATGGCGAAGTAATATACGGTTACAGTTGTGAATCTGATGAAGGAAGAGGCATTACTAGGAAAACCCGGATACCCCTACGAAATATTTCAATGTTTCAGTTTCACTGTGTACTGTTAAAAGAAAACTGATTTCCCAATTAGCTCTTGCTCTAGGGTATGTATTTACCAGGTGTGATTCTCACATCTGTATGGTTTTGCAGATGATGAGTGGGAGTAAGTTATTGGGAATTAGGTGATCATCCTCATTATATCGGAATTCGTTGTAATTGGTGATATTTGAGGAAATCGCCTGGGCTGTTTGCCGGACGACAAATATTTGGTTTTGAATATCCATTGTTATGCACCAATTTCAAATTAATATATCTGTACGTCTATTTTTATAGAGTGAGATATACCTTTTTGAAATTATGTCTATGACATTTGCCTATATCAGTGGATGGTTAGGTAAGGAGTATTAAACAGCGGTGTAATTCTTCTTAACCATAAGTACGGTTTTCAACATACGACACACAGGGAATGAGTTATTAGACTCAAGGGACTTATACAGAGTATTGTATGTTGTCCAGTGTCCATTAGGACAGAGGGGTTGGTCCTCGTACTATATTCGGTTTACTTATGACTTCTCTAGTTCTTAGACAAGTGTTTCGTAGAAACACAAGGTCTGAGTTTTGAGAAGTTATAGGTATAAGAGTAAAGTAGAGAACCAGATGTTACAAGTATCGCGATTCTTCAAAGTGATCGAAGATGTAGATACTTGTGTATGGTATTCAGTTGATAGTAATGATTAAGAGAACTTTCTTCTCTTTCAGGTTACTCATAATTGGAAGCACTCCTAAGTTGAGTAATGCTGATCGGCTTCTCTCCATTTAATTGACATGCACTGGAGACAGTTGCATGATTTGAATCTGGTTCAATTAAATCAGTGCCTCTGTTTCTTTATTGGATATAGAACAGTTCATATCTTGACATTGTTAAGGTACGGGGAGTTGTCCAGCTTATGCTTAAAACCAAACACTGGAAAACTCAAGGCACATTTCTGTAATGGCTGTTTGTGGGTTGACCCGGGCTATGACGAGGGTTGACTTTCTACCATCTGGAAGATCAATAGTGATATTGTTCTAGACTCGCCACAGTTTTAATAAAAATGGATTTTTTCAGAAAACAGTAGTAGGAGTATGGTAGAACTGGAAGTGATTCCAGAACCGCAAACGATTACTGAAAATTTGATAAGAACCTAAAGATTCAATCTGTATTGACATTCCATTGGCCACTTCGCAGATATGGTGGGTAACCTCAGGCACCCGAGAGGTACTCCGGTAGCCTCAAGGACGGTGACAGGGAGGTTCTTGTTTATCCAGACTTGCCATTACTGTTGTTCCAGACTGTGAGACCCGGCGGGAGGATGAGTATAGCGTCGTTCTAAACTAGCTTTAGAAGTGTACGTCTATATGACTCTGCCAGAGGGTTGTCGTAGTCAGTGGGAGCAGCGGAAGCATAGTGGACAAGTGGCTTATGTCTATTTATAGACTAAAGCAGATATAGCGGAGATAGATCATCTATTTCTGATGTGACAGTCACAGGTTTGACTTCATCAGAATAGGGGATGGATCTGTTAAGGAGGTAGTAAGGTGTGATGTCCTGGTATTTGGATGACATACACAGAGTAGGAAGTGAAATTCCTATACTACGATCGGTTATACTTTGGTTGTCACATAGTGGTTTCTCCACATGGGACTTGGATATCATATCAGACATTCTGGTTACTAGATCTATAAATCTAGATTTGGGTGGTTTCCCAATCAGGGTACTTAGACAACATTCTATGAGTTTTTAGAATGGATGACTCCTGACACGGTAGTATACCTGCAGGTAATGGAGTCACCCTCTCTAAAGGAATCTTACAGACTAAAGGGGAGAGGGATGTTCATGATTGGCAGATCACTTGCTTAGGCAATTGAGTCAATCATGAAATGTCAAGTACCACACCAGATGTTGTTTTTGCATGAGCTGCAACAAGTTGATATTGATCCAATCCTGGAGAAACAATCGGAAGCAGTTTTAGAACATAAGTGGATGTTCTAGGGATATGATAACGAGAGCCTCATTCGGGGGACAGTTATCATTCCAGGCTTCCAAGGTGACCTGGATGACAGAGTGGCTGTCAGAGTTATTGTTTTCCCTCTGACGAGTGGCAGTATTTTGGACAGGTGGTCCAAGTGGATACTGAGGGAGGTATGGCGCAGGATACTGATTAAGTTCAGTTGACGATATAGTCTGAGAAGTTTTGGATTTGGAGTTCATTTATAAACTAGGTCCCATCAGATATCCAGACATACTCTAAGACAGGTATTGCTCATTTCGGGAGATGGTTTTCTCCGCGAACATGGGATAAAGAGAGACATAGAAAGAAACATTAGACCGGATCCACTCACTGAGGCTATTCCTCGAACGCATTAGTTTCGCAAACGGGTTTTGTGAGACTGATTAGTAGAGGAGTTGGGTGTTCGGTATCACACAGGCTGTGAGTATGCGACATCGCAATAATTAGCCTTGAGTGCAAGTGGGAGATTGTTGGAGATAGTGCCCTCAGAGTCAATTATTGGATCACAGGCACGTGATTGCAATGATTGAGAGAGGACCTATGCCGATAGGACAGTCTTACTCAAGATGATAGTATGCTATCTGGTTTATCTTTATCATCGTGTACTGCTTTAGGTGACCTTACAGGTCACTATTGCGCGTTGATAGAGCCCTTAGGATTCTTGCTTGACGGCCAGCAGTATGATGGCGATCATATACGTGGGAGCTGGGGTCTATAAGCACATCCTTAAAAGGTCCCTAGTCGTGGGAGTTTCGAGACAGGGCATCGATTCTCCAGAGTAGACTAGTGTATACAGTCGAGACCCCGACGAGGGGCGGTGGCCGGTCTCACAAGCCACTGGTGTCAGTTGGTTTACCTAAGATGTATACAGGTGCTCATTGGGTTATGAGTACACCGGACAGGACTCGCCGAGAACATGCTAGTTGGTCATATACCTGACGTCAGATAGCAGTTCCCTGGTGACATGTGTACAGGTTAGTTCATCGACCTGAGATCGTCATTTGTCTCGTGTGAGTTCCCACTGTACTTTGATTACTACCCTACCACGCTCAAAGGAGTCGTGCAAACAGGTTTTAGTTGGGTACAGTCCCGAGCCACATGGAGGCAGTGAGCGGGTCTTCAGGAGTTCGTCTCTCCCGGTATTGGGGGTGAGGTCGCGCTGTGTCTAGGAGAGCCATTACACAAAGTCCTTGGCCAAGGCAGGAGATTTACTGGTAGGTATTCCAGTAGTATCTCATGGTGTTCTGGGCTACACTCCGACACGACTTGTACCGCTTTTGGGGGTCTGACTTTTACCAACCCCCTAGGCCCGCCATGCGATGCTCATAGACGAACGGACCGGACTGTACGGATATTGTCACTGACAGGCTCAGTAGGGTGTCAGGATGAGTTCGCTCATCGACGTCCCTTTTGGTCAATACCTGGTAGCCCGTTACATATGGCTAATAGCTCTGACGTGCTAGTGGTTAAATCTACAACCAAAGTATCGACGAGTCTTTAGAGTCCCCCACAGACCGTTTTCTCAAGTTTCGGGCGAAATGCTGTAGAGGCCGTATGGAGATATGGCAGGGTTCGATCATATTCGTGCGGTATTGCACGGATCATGATCGGACGGATAATACTAGCGGGCTTTGGTTTAAGCCGGATCCTAGTATTGTACAGTGTAGATTTTGTCTCATTGCATTTGTATTCGGTTGGAATACAAATGCGGGTATGTATATACCGTCGCGGGGTTTTCCTGTAATTTATTACGGGATCAGTTTTTTGAAGTTGCCAGTTTGCATTCCGTTTCGGCCATTTTCCTTTGTTTCCTTTCTTTGGCTGAAATTTGGTGGAGGGGGTTATTTGCAATTGTGCATTTAACAATTGAGAAGAGTTTTGCATCATGATGGTTTCATGATGGTGCACTCTCCATTGACTTCATTTGACTTCATCATGGCTTGAGTTTTATGTTGACATGGGTTTGATGATGGGTTTATGAGTGTGAGACTTGGTTGTGATGATGATTCCTAATCATCACCTTTTTCTCTCTCTTGGTTGATTGTCCCCCCCCTTTGGTTTTTCCTCCTCTCTCTCATTCTTTAGTAAAGAGGCCGGCCACTTCTTCATGGGGGCTGTCCCAATTTTTTTGTGGGGCACTCTCATTTGGCTTTGCAAAAATCCCATAGCTCCTCCTCCAAAAGTTCATTTCTTCACCTCCATCAAAAGGGCAACTTCATACAACCCCAAGAGACAAATAGTTCTACACTTCATCTACAACACTCCTTGGGCACGTCGGCTCGTCAACTTCGTGCCCGAGTTGCCTCGGTCCAGAGGTGGGAGCCCGTAAAAGAACCCGGCGATATGGTGCCCTTTCGACGAGGAGATGAAGACCGGAGATTCCGCGGGGAGATCGGGACGACGACGAGAAGACCGAAGGACACGGATCGCTCGGTATATCTCTCTACCCCTTCTCTAGTTAGCTAGGATTAGATTAATGGTCCGATCCGGGTTTCAAAGTGCGCGGTAGTGCCGGTTCTAGTTTATAGAAAAGTTTTATATTCCGTATTTTGGCCTCGTTCAGACGGCTGGGGCGCCGCCGTGCACTTACAATATTGGATTTGGAAAATAATTTGGGAAAAATAGAAAGGGTTGGGATTTAGTTGAGAGAGTGAGCCTGGGCTAAGAAAAGAATTAGGAAAAATAATAAATAAAAGTTAGGGTTTGGGTTTAGGAAAAGAATTAGGAAATATTTAATTAAATAAAAGTTTAGTAAATTAATATTAGAAAGTGTAGGAAGTTATTTATAGGAAATATTCTAATAGAAAAATTTCGTGAAACTTTTATTTATAAATACGGGAAATATGTTCAAAGAAAACTGGGTATTACACGTCTAATTTAAATTAATCCGTATTTAATACAAGTGCGGCGGAAATTGAACCCGTGTTCCTCTGCTACCATGTCAATGTTCGTTCCTTTGCACCAAAACTCCGAAGTTATGAGGAGAACTGAAGGGTTTATAACAGCATTTGTGCCTACTAAAAAATGTTTGAATTGATCCTATGGAAAAGGTTCAGCTGAAATACACCCTAAATTGTTTTGATAGGAACAATATATGGTTTCTCAATCTTAATATTCTCATTTTTATATTTTAAACTATATGCAAGAAAAGGAAAAAAAATTCTAATAAATCTCCATCAACATGACTTCATTCCTTTTACACCTTGAATACAATTTTTCACATAGTAAACACTATTCATTCATATTCCTCTCCTATTCTTGGTTGTCGGAGACATGAACCTAACATGCACATACGCACTTGCAACAAAATGAGGGAGAAATAAGTGGAAATATACAACCGTTAAGCAGCTGATCATCTTCTTCCTCCTCTCATTAAATGCATCATGTTTCCTTCAAGTGTCGGTGCCTTGAAATCTATTTTTTTTTCCCATGCATCGGTAAGAGCTATAATATATGCCCTAGCTTTTACTATTAATATCAGATCTAGATCTGATACAAGACAAAAGAAGGCCCACAAGCCCCTTACGGCATGGACATGGCGTTGCTCTTATTAAATGTGTGCACATTTGTGTACAACCTATGTTTGTGCTCTCTACTGCACAGCTCACAAGCCACAATGTCCCTCTCCTTATTTCAATCAAACCTTGTCATAGCACAAGCATGTAGTTACTCAACATACATAGATTCCAAATTTTGGTACAGCGGCAGAAACATTAAAAGGATGACATTGTAAATAGATATGTATAAAATTTTCCTTCACTGAAATATATGCATATAATTGGTTCATATATATCCATACAATTCATGTTGTAGAAATTTAAGGTCATGAACAACTGAAGAAGAAAGAGGACCTCCACAATGAAAAAAAATTGGGAATGAAGTAGAAGTAGGAATGGTAAAGATATGCAACAACGCTTCCGCGAAACTCCACAAACGAAATTATGGAAGCAGGCAGAGGTTGGGGGTCTGGAGAAGGGAATGATGCATGTTTTTGGCTTGTGTTTAAACAAGCATAATAAAAACACTAGTTTGTAACACTGTCAACAAGTTGAATGCTTCATTCTCTCTTTCTTTTCTTTTTTTCTAACCTTTTTTTCTAACCTTTTTTTCTTTTGATAAAAGTTTTATTTTGGGCGATAAGCTAGCAACGGTTGCCTCTGCGGCAAGGGAGAACACCTGCATATGAAGTGAGAGCACCGACTAAAGAGGAAGGCTTGGCAGCGAGGCTCGATGCCCTCGCATAGCTCTGTGATGCACCAGCTCCAGAGGGAGTGAAGAAAGCTCCGTTGAGCAGAAGATCGCCTTCGGATCTCCAGTTCCAGCCTCTCCATAACCCGTGATTAGTGTTCACTCTTTTAGTAACCTATCGATATAAAATTAAATGGCGAAAGATTTATATATGACTAATGAATAAGATGCAGAAATTAGGCATTTATTAAGCTACAATTAATGGTATAGCTGTGTACCTCCTTAGCGAAGCGATCGGCTGGTGCAAGGTATCGGTTGCCTTGGCTGTTGATAGTTGGGTCTGCGCTTCCGCCGATGGCATACATCTCCCAGTGTGTATAGTCATTGTTCACTACATGGAAATAGCCATGTCTACACCTGTTACATAGCATTGACTATGTTTAAATTGTGTTTTCTCTACTGTTGTGATGCAAATCCTTCATAGCCTTTTCAGTTCATTGTGCAATTTAAATTTAATTTCATTTCAGATAAAAGCTAAAACGTTTGTAGGCTGTAGCTTCCCTAAGTTATCCTAATCACCTCCACATATTAAAGTCTGCATTTAGCTGCCATATTAATTTGTTCATGTGCAGCGCACGTGCCTTTTAAATCTAGTCACAATGTTACTGGGATTTGAAGATTGAGTACTCATTAGACTTTATTATGATCATGATATATTCTGATGTAGCTTAAAAGAGAAATTTTGGCTCATGATATTATGTTATGCCTTCATGTAAACATAGGTGATTTCCCTACCAGTAATCCAAGCAATTTTGTAATTTTAGGAAGATAAATGGAAAGGGCATTCAATTGCCTGTATTCTTACCTTGGCATCCTCTGAATCAGTCCCTCTCCAAAATGGTTGAAAGCAATGGTTACTTGCATGATTTTGTCCCTATGGTAAGAATCACTGTGTCCCAAAAGCATCACCTGCATCCATACGTAGAAAAATTAATTATAAACATACACCCGGCCAAAAATACCAAAGAGGAATTAAGCTATAAAAATTAAGGGTAGTGCAACTACCTCATTGTGATGAGTGAAGTAATTGTTAGAGATGGTGATCGCCGTCGACCCCATAATCACATCAATGAGCCCATCCGTGCAGCTCGACAATGAGCAGTGATCCACCCAAACATGGCTCGACCCAAAGATTGAAACCCCGTCCCCATCTGCGATCGTCCTCCACCCATAATGCGACGGTGAGCTCCTCACCATGGCATTACCGGTTGACTTACAGTCATGAATATGCACCCCATGTATAATGATATTCGTCACAAACTGAATCGTCAAGCAAGCGCCATTAGCGATATGGACATTGACTCCTCGTCCGTCAATTGTTTTAAAGCTGTTCATGATGAGCTCCTGTTTTAAGGTGATGACCATGTCACGCTTGAAGACAATCCATAAGGGCTCGTCCTGGATGACAGCATGGCGGAGGGTTCCAGGGCGAGGGCTGACAGGGTCATAGTCGTTGGGGTCATTGACCACATAGTAACGGCCGTTGCGGCCCCCGAGGGCATTACGACCGAATCCAATGGCGCAGTCGGCCAGGCGCTTGCGGTTACGGTGCCAGTTTGGGTCACACCGCCAACAATCATCGATGGGGTTGCCCGACCCGCATGACAGGTATCCCATGCTGCGGCGCTGGCTGCTGTTGCTTATGCTCCTGATTTAGTTATTAACAATCAAGATTTGGGAAATAGTTTTTTTTTTTTTTTTGAGATAACAGGTGGAATAAATTAACTACCCCTCCTCCCCCAATACTACAAGTTCGAAGAAATCCCGCGGCATTCCACTTGTGGGTTCGAACTTAGGACCTCTTCCTAGTGAAGAGGCCACCTAACCAACTGAGCTATTAGCTCGATTTAGGATATAGTTAAGTGTGAATCCACAAATGTTTCATCATAATACCATGGTCTGTTTAATTAGAAGTAAATGGTTTGTTTTTTATATTTAATGATAAGGTCTCATAAATAGCACGAAGTAACTATCAGCAGATCAACAACCTCCAATGCTTTTCCCATTGTCCATGCTATTACCTTCACAGTAGACTATAGTTATAAGAATTTTAAACAAGAATCGTCTTCTAACTATGAAGTGACAATCTCTCACTGTACAACCATAGTTTGTTTAAAATCATGTCATTTTGGACAGAGTTGTCTGTCAGTGGATAATCATGAGTGTCCGCTTCAAAGAACATTTCTAGACTCTTACTGTACTCCTCATATTCTGGTATTAGAAACCCATGTGGACTTGCTGATTATGAATTGTGTGATAGGGGTCAGGGACTCATAGTATTATTCCATCTTCCAACCTCTCCAAGTGAAATATAATTTACTTAAATCATCATATTAATAATGATAAGTTATAGTATTGGTGCAATAAATATGAGACTAACATGGTATTATTGCACAAAATAGTTTAAATTTTATTTCAGAAAAGACGGCAGCAACTTTCAGATTAGCATTAGTTTTTGGAGTGATAGAAACTTTGATCAATTGCAGATAAGAACATTAAATAGCTAACTAATCAAATAATAATTTCGTTATGGAACAAAATCTTGTCCATTTCATTTCGTCAAGGTGTTTTATATTATCATATATTTAAAAAAAAATTGTTAGTAGCAAAAGAATCCAATTTATTTATGGGGTTTGCAAGAGATTTGTAGTGAGAACAGGACCCAGAATGTTCTTATTCCGAACCCAGGCATTAAAGACAAAAAGTAGTCATCACGTGAGAGCATAAAGTGCAATAATGGCTACCAAAATAAACAATTACACATGATCGTAGCCCCAAACAGTAATGCACATTGCAGATCTACTAAAAATGTGAACATTATTACTAACGCCCAAGCATTAAAATGCCAAACCTATACTGAAAATAAATTAGGTAAATTGGGTTAATTTTATAAGGTACCAGCAAATTTTCAGGTTTATATAGCTCACTAAACCTAAAAAATATCCTAAACCTCTTGAATCGGTAATGTTGTATGCCGATTTAGTTTAATAATCTTATTTAAGACACAAATGGACCGAAGAACTCTATAATGATGCTCTATCCGAAGTGAATGCCCTAAAAATGAACTAAATATAGCATTCTTAGACGAGAAAAATACCATTCAATGAGTAAATGGAATTTTTAACCTGAAATTCGTTGATGAATTATAAAATTTACTAAAATAATTTTTATTACTATCTGCAATTTTGAGAAATCAATAAAGAAACTCACATCCCAACCATTGATGCCACAAGCTCAGGATCATCAACTGCCCCTTCACCGACCTTTGCCTCCAACCTACGAAATGACCAAACTACCCATGAATCAAACCACCACATCTTACAATTTGACCAAATTAACCCTAGCCCCACTCCCAATTCCCAAGAAAGGCCGAGGGGATCCGAGGAAACTAACAAAACAGCCCTTAACAAAATCTCAACGGCAAAAGATTCGAGGGAAATTTTTCAACAGACGGTTGAGATTTAGTTTGAGGTTTCAATCGAAAAGCGTACGGATCAAGATCTGACGCTTCAGATCTCATCGGAATGAGAATAAACGGTCCAGATTAAGAACACAAACCGTTCGGTTTCGTTCCCCATGATTCCCCTCGCGCTTCCATTTTCATCCCCATCTCCATTGCTGCAAAAATAATTAAAAATTAAGAAAAATAACCCCTTCTTAAAAAAAATGAAGCGATAATCAAGAAACCTAACAGAAATCACCGAATCGACTAACATTTCGATTTTGTTAACTTTTTACGGTTTTGGACGAAGAAATCACTTTGAACTAAGCTACAAAACGATTCAACTCCTCTGTTTTCGACTACATTGAAGCCATTTTCACCAAGATCCAAGTGAAAACCCACTCAAATCTCAACAAAAAGCCCTCATTGAATGGATTCATAATGCATCGAAGAAAGAATGCAGACGAACCTGTGAACGAGGAGGAGAGCGAGAAGCAGCAGAAGGAGATAAGAGATCCATTTCGAAGGCACCGCCATTGTTCAAAGCCTCACTCTCTCTCTCTCTAGCTTCGACTTTCTCTCTCTAAAATATTTTATTTTTTTGGCGAATAAAAACCCTCGATGGGTGCTAGCGCCAACTTAAATAGAAGCTTCGTTTTCTTTTTCTTCTCTACGATATTTTACACTTGACCCCCTGTTAATTTCTGGTATTTATTTTTGTTGAATCAAAAGGTTGGCGCCTAACCGCCTGCCTCGAGAAATTCCGCATGGAAAATTACGGAGAGGATGCGGGCGCCCGCATCCGGATAGTGTCGGTTAGCCTCACGTGTCGGTGTGGGGCCCGGTGGAGCCACGTTGGCCCGGTATCTGCGGCATGTGTTATGGTTGCTGTAGGATAAGATGAAGGAAGAAACATAATTTTTATTATTTATTATATATATATATATATATATAAAGAGAATAATGAAGGAAAGATGCAGTAGGACAGAATTTTCTTCTATGGCGTCGAAAAACACATCATTCATCGTGTTTTCCGACGATCGGAATGCATCATCTTCATCGTTATCATCTAAGACGTGGGTGCACCAAATTTCATGTAATTCAACAACTTTTGCACCGTTGAATTACTGGGTTCAAAATTAACGGTTTGCCGACAATATAACTTTTTACATTGCTAAATCAATGGTGAAAAATTTGTGGAATCACATGAAATTTGGTGTACCCGCATCTTAGATGGTAACGATGAAGATAATGTATTTCGATCGTCGGAAAACACGATGGAGGATGTGTTTTTTCGACGCCATAGGAGGAAACTCCCTCCTATGGCCTCTTTCCTCCATTATTCAGAGGCCATACGAGGGAATTTCCTCCAATGGCGTCAAAAAAACACACCCTCCCTCATTTTTTCTGATGATCGCCATCCGCCATCATCATCGTTATCATCTAAGATGTGGGTGCATCAAAGTTCATGTGATTCTACAACTTTTCACAGTTGATTTAGCAATGTAAAAAGTTCTCTTGTCGGTAAACCGTTAATTTTGAACACACTAAATCAACGGTGCAAAAGTTGTAAAATCATATGAAATTTTGTGCACCCACATCTTAGATGATAACAATAAAGATGATAGGTGCCGGTCGTCGGAAAAAATGAGAGAGGATGTATTTTTTCGACGCCATAGGAGGAAATTCCCTCCTATTATACATGAGAATAATGGAGGAAAAAGGCCATAGGAGGGAATTTCCTCTTATGGCGTCGAAAAAACACAACCTCCATCATTTTTTCCGACGATCAGCACGTATCATCATCATCGTTATCATCTAAGATATGCACACATCAAATTTCATGTGATTCCACCACTTTTCACCATTGAATCAGCAATGTAAAAAGTTCTATTGTCGATAAACCGTTAATTTTGCACCAACTAAATCAACGGTGAAAAAATGGTATAATCATATGAAATTTGGTGTATCCACATCTTAGATGATGAAGATGGACGTGGTATGCCGATCGTAAAAAAAAATCATGGAGAATGCATATTTCCAACGCCATAGGAGGAAATTCCATCTTATGGCACCTTTCCTCCATTAACCTCTCTTTCTATATATATATCTTGTTTTCTTGGATAAATATGTCAAGCCATATCACATGCTGAATGCTGAGCATGCCGTCCTGAACCACCGTCTTCTGGATAGTTATTATGACATCGATAGTCAGTGTATTCACTTAATGTAACCGATATAAAACTCTGCATTATTTTTTTTGTTGAAATACATCTCATAACGTAAGATAGCAATGCGAAGTAATTTTGGTCGCATACTGAGTCAAATGTTGGACGTCTAGGATGTGTAAACCACATTAACCCCGACGAAACACATATCACAACCTTCAGTATCCCCGTTCGGCAACGCAACATGTATTTTTGATTTTCCCTTGAACCTTCGTTTTTCACTACTAAATTATACTCATCAACATCTCATTTCACTTTATTCACCAAAGATACCATTATAATATAGGTATTGTGGTAAGGATTCTGCTCGAGGGCAATATATCTGGATTTCTGTTCCTGTCTGGTTAGCTTTGTTCCCGAAGAAAAAAGAGAAAGAAAAATCACTTATCCTAAATCCATCTATTAATATTCTTGGTGATTTAATGGAATATAATTAGAGAAAAATAAAATTCCTCTATTATATGTTATTTATTAATCTAATATTATCAATGTTGTACCCATCGTAATTATAGAGTTTTTCTTGTTATTATTTGGCATAATTCCTCCCATGCCAGACCAGATCATGGAATCATGCACATCACATTGGCACGTGCTTCTCCTTTATTTACATTTCTGCCCTTGTAAGCATTCCCTTTTTTAAGAATAATTTGTACCCTTGATGAATAATGATTCACATGCAATATTGGCTTGAAAATTCCTCCACATCCTAAAATCTAAGGTGTTTTATAAAGAGCTCTGTTTTACCTACCAGCACTTAGAATGATAGGTAAAGTACCGGACTTCCTATAGGAGATCGATACAACTAAGGTCAAACAAGGGACGTAATAGTTAGTATTTGGCAAGTCCCTGTGAACCACCCAACAAGACCGGTGCAAAAATCATTTATCTCTTATAAATCTTTTTCTTATTAGGAGTATTTTGTTTGCAAGTAATTGCCAAAACTTATGAGAATTTGGGGGACAAGACAATATTCTTCAAAACAAAAAAGTATGGAATTGACATTCATCTGTTTATTTGCATGGAATGGGAATTTCAAGTTTTGGGAATTGACATTTTCAAAATGGGAATTAACATTATCTTTTTGGCAATTCCAAATCCGACTTTTTTTTAATGGAATTGCTCATTCGAAAGACACATGGAATTAGAGGTATTATTTTATTTGGGAAAATTTATGATTACCTACTTTCTTTCTCTTTTTATCTTTATGCAATTTCCAAGACTCAATTACCATTTTTATTTGTTCAACCTGTTACTATTAAGATACACATATCTATTTTTTTAAAGAAATAAATAAACTTGATCAATTTTATTACAAGATAATTCATCTCAATTTATACACCTCATAACATAACTAACTGATAACTAATAATTCCAACAATCTAACACGTTATCATAATCTCAACAATATAAATCAAAACTTATCTGATTTATGATAACCATAATATCTATTACACAGTTATATTCAAATATCTTATAATCTAACACAACCAAACAAAGGAGAAGATTGAATGGGCCAGTTCCTTACAAACAAATAAGCAAATGACAATTCCAGAAGACGGAATTTTTTTTATTTGTGAGATCTCAATTCCCATATTTTGTTTTTTAATTCCAGCAAACAAACATCCTCTTAGACAAAATCTATATGCAAACGGGCAAAAAAACTCCTGCGCAAGGGATTGTTGCGCAACCCGTGCACTACACGAGCAAAGTGGGGGTGGGCCCATCTATGTAAGTGGGGCTCACCTCTTGTTTGACCTGTCCCGCAGCGATTGCGGTAATTCCTAACATACATAGGACCACCAAGCTCATACAAAAATATAAAATAATGCTTATTGAAATTAAAACTAGCTAGATATGTAGATATAGTGTCACGCCCCGCTTCCCAAAATACGGAATACGAGAAGTGACAAGGCCATCCATGCTCCTACGGTTAAGAAAATATCCTGTCGTAGTCACATTTCGGTGTTTATCGCCGAAAGACGCGACCGGGACGTTAGGACGTATGGCCTGAATTTTGGGGGCAGATACTATTTGGTTTTATCCGTCCACCTCTTCGAAGATGCCAACCTGATTTATGACACCGTGCATCGGTGGTCTGGACGGATGCGGCCGTTGTAACAGACTCCGTCAGATTCTTCCTCGTTTGCGAGGTTTTTTTTTTATTGTGGGGACGCTCTTCCCTGCAGGCGCAAGCCCCTGCAGTTAATTACGTTACCGCCTCGTTGGTAACCACTTTCTTCTGCTCGAGAAGGTCACTTCGTATCGTGTATGTTTGTTTTATTTTTGGTTGCCCGTGGATTGTATACGGAGACTAATTTGTGTTGCCGCCTGTAAGGCGTGGATTAGTCCAAATCCGTATTTTCTTAGATTTGGGTTTATTTGATATAAGGATCGTTAACCTTATTTAAGATTAAGATCGACTTAAATGTTTGTTAAGGATACGTTAATCCAATATTGGACTAAGATCTACTTAACGGGGGTTCATGATCATTTTTGATCCAACAAAAAGGGCGTTTGGGCTCTATCGTTTTAGTTTAGAGACGTTACGGTCTATAGATTGCCACCTTTTGGGGTGAGGGTTTAGTTTAAAGACGTTGTGGTTCATAACTAGTTTAAGGACATTATGGTCCGGTATTAGTTTAAGGACGTTGCGGTCCACAATTGCTGGTTGTCGGAACCCGCCACCTCTCTGAAAATGTTGAAGAATTACAACGACGTGTATCAGAGGTGTGAAGAGATGTACCCTTGAACCAATGAATGTTCATCAGGGACTTGGTAGTCTTGTTTGGGACTAAGGCCAATTTAGAAGAAGACATATGGGCTCGGTCAATTTGGGGTTTGGCCAACCTTGGGCTCAGGCCATTTGATTACTTATTTGGGCTTGATCCCATTTCTGTATCAGCACAACTGAGCATTGATTTGGGTTCTGACACCCCTTTTTCCTTTTGTTTTATTTATATTCTTTTATATGGAGTGTTAAACAATTTATGGCGCCCACGTATAGAGCATGTGAGGCACTCGGTGCTGAGCGCCAAACACTGAGTGCTAAGCACTTTTTTATTAAATAGCGCCCATGTGAGGGACACGTGGAGCGCTCGGCGCCGAGCGCCAGACTTTGAATGCTAATCGCTTCTTATTAAATAGCGCCTACGTGAGGAGCACGTGGAGCACTCGGCGCTGAACGCCAGATTTCGAGTGCTAAGCGCTTCTTATTAAATAGCGCTCACGTGAGGAGCACGTGGAGCGCTCGGCGCTGAGCGCCAGACTTTGAGTGCTAAGCGCTTCTCCTTTAAATAGCGCCCACGTGAGGAGCACGTGGAGCGCTTGGCGCTGAGCGCCAGACTTTAAGTGCTTAGCACTGAGTTTTCTGTTCTGCTCAATTCAATTCAATTCTCTGAGAATTAGATTCTCACTTGTGAAATTTTGTCTTATAGATCTGAGATCTGGAAAAAGAACTAAGTTCTTCTGATATAAGAGTTAAGCTCTTAGATATGAAGGAGATGTTATGATCACTCTTATTTTTATTTACCTTGAGGAGAAATCGTTCTCGTCTTGAAGTTTGAAATTTATAGGGATGTTCTTCTGTACAAGACTTGAGGTCTTGGGTCTTTTATATAGTGGAGGCTGATTTTTTTATTTAGTTAAGAAAATCTCTCATTGAGAGATCTCTAATTGATTTGGGGATTTTATCTACCGTTGGATTTTTGATCCTAAGCCTTCTGTTTTACAGAAAATATTTTTCTTGTTCTCAACAAGATTGGGAAAATATTTTCCCATACAGAGCTTATTCTGTATCTTGGTGATTTTTAATCACCATTGGATCTTTAATCCAACGGTGCTCTATTTTACAGAGATTAATCTTTCTTGTTTAAGGAAGATTCGAGTAATATTTTCTCAACAAAATTTAATTCTGTAATTTGATGATTTATCATCTTCGTTGGATTTTTGATCCAAGGGTGGAGAACTTTTAGTTCTGGCGCTGGCGCTCTCATGCTTTGCACGTGAGGCGCTGCCTCAGAGTTTTTAAACACTTGGAGCTACCTCAGAGTTTTTAACTCTTAACGCTGGCGCTCTCGTGCTTTGCACGTGAGGCGCTGCCTCAGAGTTTTTAACTCTTAGTGCTAGCGCTCTCGTGCTTTGCACGTGAGGCGCTGCCTCAATTCAAATTTTGAACAGAGCTTTGCTCTCTTATTGGGAGAAACAAATGCCCCCCCACCGTTGCGCTCACGTGGCTCACACGTGAGTGCAGCGGTGGCAGCCTTTTCCACCGTTGGATCACCTTAGAAGTCGGATCGTCTTCCAACGCCTAAGGGACTGAGGAGATGAACCGTCCTTGCCACGTCTTATAAATGCAAGGATTTGGTGTTTAGGAAGCCACTGTTCCTTTCATCTTCTTCCTTCCTTATTTCTGAGAATTTAATTCTCCCTTCAGAGTTTATATCTCTGCCCAAGTTTGGTAAGGATTGAACCCATGAACAGAGCTTGATTGAACCTATCAACAGAGATTTGTTCTTCTTAGATCGTAGATCTTAAAATGGGATTTTAGGGTTACTTCACCCATTAATTAGAACACTGTTCATCCTTTATGAAGAACTTTTTAGAGTTCGTTTTGTAGATCTTAAAGATCTTGGAGTTTTTACTCTGTAAAAATTTTCGCTTTCTTCTGAAACCCATCTCTTAGAGATCCACAGACATGATCTTGGAGTAGTAAACCTCAATGTCTTAGGCATTCCCTTCTGATTTTTTAGGATTCATGGGGGTTTTATTTTTCATTTCCTTATCATGGGGGTTTTTGGAATTTAATTCCATCGCATAAAAGGAATTTAATTCCTTACCGAAGAGCTTAGCTCTGAAAGATCAAAGGGCCTTTCAGGAATTTCATTCCCTGGTGTTCTTGAGCGTTTTCATAGGGTTGCACAATTTTAAATCTGTTGGGTATTTTAACAGAACTTGTTTTCTCTACGGGGACATCAAGAGTTGTTTAAACTCCCGCATCTGTTTAATGAGAATTTTCTTGATCAGTTTGATCATTAAACTTTCACTGATTTTTTTTCCAGATACTATGGCCGCTCATCTGTATGATCTGGACGAAATTATTTCTTATGAAGACATTCGCGTCCAAGGATGCTGCCAAAACCAGGAGTTTACAAACGCCCAATGCGCCAAGGTTATACTTCGCTTCGACGAGTACAACGGTCGACTACTTCCCCGTCCTACCGCTCTTTTGAAGATCATCGTGGGAGCGATTTGGGAAGCACTTTCTGGATTTTACGAAGCCATGCCGCTTAAGGCACTTGATGATGCCGAAGACAGGGTGCACTCAGTATATCTGATGGGCCTGATCTCGAAGAGGCGGCAAGATAACCTTGTTTATATCTTGCATCAAGTTTTCCAACAGACGACGATAATCTCTGCCTACCAGAGGACGGATGACATCAGCGAAGATCCTAACGCTTGCATTCGTGAGAAGGTGCACACGAAAATGGTCAGAAAAGTTAGAAGCATTTTAGACGGCCTTACTTCTGAATTCCTCGATCCATGTCCCGGATTTAGTGTTTTGTCATTGTAAACATTTTCTTTTGTTTTTGTATAAGTTCTTGGAGTATGAATGACAAAACTTTCTTCCTCCCTTTTTTTACATGTATTCTGAATGAAGTGTCGTTATACTGTTGTTAGAATTCACGTGTTTTGCGCATGAGGCAATATTGAGGATTTTAATCTTGAACTAGTGACGGCGCTCACGTGTTATGCACGTGCGGTGCCGTTTTAGTTCTCACAAGGATCGACGTGGGTGCTCGCATGCCATGCGTGTGAGGCTCTGCTGATGTGGTCGTTTCATCTCCCTACTCTGATTCCAATGAGTCACCTCTTTCATTTCTTATGCTCTCCCATTTTTCTAGGCCTTGGGAATAGTTCCACCATGCACAACATTTTCTGTGCATAGCATTGAATGCTTCTCTTTATAACCTGAAGCCGTGCCTTTCTTCCTCTCTTCAAAGAGAAAACCATTTAGACCTTAGGATGATCATTTTGAGAAAAAAACCAAAGGTTATGGCTTACAACTGCCCCCACGCTCGTCGGCAACCATAGGAGGTGCCCATTGAGGAGATTATTCCTCGCTTTGCCGCACGGCTAGTTGACCCTCTTTTTACCGACGCTCAATATGACGTGGTGATGTATGAGCTCCTGACTCGTAGGGGCTCTCCTCTTCCTATGGGCTCTATTTGGTTCCGAATGATCTTTCTATCCGTGCTTGCCGATATCCCCCCTCATCCGGCGGAAATGACTCCGGCGATTCTTGATATGGCAGGGGACAAAATTGAGTGTTTCCATGAGGCACACTTAATTACCCAGCTTCTGAAAGATCGTTCGGTTCATTTACTGAGTCAAATAAGAGCTCGGCGGGCCATCATGTTCGCTTTTGCTGATGAGCACGGTGCTAACCGGTGGGGATCAACTCCTCACGAAAATCGTCGCTTCGACGTGTTGGAGAAGGCAGAGAGGGAATTGGAGAACTTTGTCTTTTATTTTGTTAACCCCTGTATCTCTGATCCCATATTTGGTGATCTTTTTCCTGTAGAGCAGTATATTTAAATCGATATATTTCTCTTATTATTGACTGTTGAATGCTTTCTGTTGAATTTTTATGTTCGTCATATATTCATACGTGTATCCCGCCTGTGTACATGAGCTTTATACTTTACCCCTAGGAATTTTCTTTAAGTGTGAGCGCTATTGTTGTGTTGCCCACAAATCAGCGCGTTTGGGATACCATTTCCATTTAAGCAGGCATATAGTCACGGATGCATGCTTAATGGGGTGTACACCAAAGACTCTCCTTATTACCTTACATAGCACATGGTTTGTGCATGTTTTGGATTGAGTAATGTCGTCGAGTGGAGGCTTGCCTACATGGTCTTGAGTGCATACGTCTTCCCTCTGAGCTCTTGACTGCAAAGATGAGCCTGCGGGGGTTGATCGAACGGTGCGCCGCCAACCTACAATCATGTGAGAAGAGGCTCAACCGGAAATTCTCGGAGAGAGAATTAGCCTCGAATGCTTTTGGGAGAACTTTAAGCTCAGCTCACTATCAAGGCCACTCGTGCGTACAAAATTTGGCGTGTGCTTCAAGAAGCTATCACCGAGGTGGTCGCTCTTGATAAAGCCGTCATCTTTACCCGCGTGATAGTTGAAGCTCATAAAGTTGTTGAAAGGGAGCTTGAGAGTCGGTTTGCTTCTTATCGGACTCAACAGGCTCAGGCGGGGACTCATCTCACAGCCATAACGGAGCTTAAGGCCGAGGTCCAGCGGAAGACCGACGAGCTTACGAGCCTGCTGCACCGTCCATCGGCTTAAGCATTTTTCGTCGTTGTGTATTTTTTGTATTCATCTACGAATAGGAATATCTTGTATTCATTTTGATTCATGAATTAAGGACATATTTTATCTCATACTGGCGCTTTCTTTTCTTTGCTGTGTCATTGGCATGTTACTTTAGCAAATGTAGCCCGTAGATGGTATATAATAGTCCAACTTGACCTCCTTTGCAGGGCAGCGATGGCTTAGAAGACAGGTTCAGGTCTGCTGCTTAATACTTTTCAACTTTATGAGCCGTGAGGGTCTCGTAAAGACGTTTCTCCCCATGAGTCGAAAGGATCTCGTAGGTGTAATTTCTCCTTAGGGGTCGTGAGGACTCCTAAGTGCATTTTCTCTTGAGAGTCGTAAGGATCTCACAAGAGAGTTTTCTTTTTACGGGTTGAAAGGTTTGCGCAGGGACACTGATCTCCCTAAGGGTCAAGACGAATCGAGAGATTATTAGTTGACTTGATTCCGAGACGAAGCATGATTCCGGCGGGGAGGTCATTGGTTGACTTGTTTCCGAGACGGAGCATGGTTCCGGCGGGGAGGTCATTGGTTGACTTGTTTCCGAGACGGAGTATTGTTCCGGCGGGGAGGTCATTGCTTGACTTGTTTTCGAGACGGAGTATGGTCCCGACGGGGAGGTCATTGGTTGACTTGTTTCCGAGACGGAGCATGGTCCCGACGGGGAGGTCATTGGTTGACTTGTTTCCGAGACGGAGCATGGTTCCGGTGGGGAGGTCAATGGTTGACTTGTTTCCGAGACGGAGCATTGTTCCGACGGGGAGGTCATTGGTTGACTTGTTTCCGAGACGGAGCATTGTTCCGACGGGGAGGTCATTGGTTGACTTTTTTCCGAGACGGAGCATTCTTCCGGCGGGGAGGTCATTGGTTGACTTGTTTCCGCTTTCTGCGGTGTCGAGAAGGAACGCCGCGTTGATCTTCTGGGATACAGATGTTGCCGTCGAGATCTGACTCTCCCTTTGACAAAGTCTGTTAGGAAATGTGGTTCCCTTTTCGTTTATGCCCATGGATTGTATACAGGGGTCAATATAGACTCGCCTATAGGTCAAAAGTTTCATTCTTTCATTTTTTTTATTTCCTTCCGCGATGCTCTATCATTTCAGCTTTTTATATCGCGAAAGTCGCGATTGCCCAATCATTTCAGCTATTTTTCTTTTTACTCGCTGCTTTTTATTGCGAGTTGCCCAATCATTTCGGCTATTTTTATATGTATTTCTGGCTCGCTGATTTTGTTGCGAGTATGGACTTGAGATCTGATACCAATCTTAGCATCAGCATCGCTGCGACTGGAATATTGCCAGGAGTGAATCATCACTTGCCGTGAAAGGACTTGAAATTCGTTACCGATTTAGGCATCAGTATCTCTACTACTGGAACGTTGCCAGGAGCGAATCATCATTTGCCTTCGCCGCTATCGAACAAAGGTGGCTTAGTAGACAGGGTTAAGGACCTGACGACTAAGGCTTTTGATTTCGTGAGCTGTAAGGGTCTCATAAAGGTATTTCTCTCTATGAGTCGTGAGGATCTCGTAAGTGTAATTTCTCCTTAGGGGTCATGAGGACTCCTAAGTGCGTTTTCTCTTGAGAGTCATAAGGATCTCACAAGAGCATTTTCTCCTTGCAAGTCAAGAGGACCTATAAGTGTTGTTCACCAAATAGAGGAATTTCACACCATTGGTGGAACTGGGCGAGGGAACGCTTATTTATACCCGTGGATTGTATACAAGGGTCAATATTGACCGCCTGTAGGGCGGTTTGGGGGAAATGATGGCTTAAGAACAGGTTCGGGTCCCTATATCTTAAGACTTTTGAATGCCGTGAGCCGTGAGGGTCTCATAGAGGGAATTCTCCTTACAAGTCGTGAGGATCTCGTAAGTGTAATTTCTTCTTAGGGATCGTGAGGATTTCTAAGTGTTTTGCTCCCTTGTGAGTCGTAAGGATCTCACAAGGGTATTTTCTCCTTACAAGGTCGAGAGGACCCTGTAAGTGCACAGGAAATTTTTTACGAGTCTGCGCCCTTTCGGGTTTTCACAAACTCGCCGGTAGCCCTGCTGTTTTTACTCACGGAGCCCTTTCGGGTTTTCATCCGTGCCCATTTCGTTTATAGACGTACTGTTTTTTTTGCCGCGTTAGCCTAAGAATGCTGTGGTTCGTAGTAGTTTAAGGACGTTATGGTCCGTAGCTAGTTTCAGGACATTGCCGTCTATTGTTAGTTTAGGGATGTTTCGGTCCGTAGTTAGTTTTCTGCGGCGAAGTTCTGCCGGATAGCACTTACAGAGTTTGGTACTCAGGAAGACAGCGAGCGGACACAAGCATCGTCATCTATCATTAACCTGGGCTGTGACTCATCAGGCGTAGTATTTCTTAAGGAATCGACCGTTTATTAGCCGGAAGGGTCTTTCGACATGCATATCCATGAGCAAGTAAGCCCCATCTTGGTAGACTTTGTCTATGATGTACAGGCCCTCATAGTTCGGCTCGAATTTTCCCCGTTTGGCACGATTGGGGATCATAGGTCTTTTGACAACTAGCACGGGTTT
The DNA here is from genome assembly GCA_030015575.1 of Agapanthus africanus. Taxonomy (NCBI): domain Eukaryota; kingdom Viridiplantae; phylum Streptophyta; class Magnoliopsida; order Asparagales; family Amaryllidaceae; genus Agapanthus; species Agapanthus africanus. The sequence continues at coordinate 578,875 of JASDDO010000308.1, forward strand.
GCCTTGACGGAATGTTCTCGGCCTAGTTAATCTTTCGTATGAGCGTGTTATCTTTGCTTTTTAAGCCGCCAAGTTTTGCTGAGCCATGAGACGAGTTTCCTCGAGGGCGTCGAGCTCCTCAAACCGAAGATGAGCATTCTCTTCATCTGTTAGTTATAATGAACCGCCACTCGTAGAGAGGGTAGCTCTATTTTTAAGGGGAGCACCGCTTCCGTGCCGAATACCAATGCATACGGCGTTGTATTCGTAGCCGTTTTGAACGTAGTTCGATACGCCCAGAGAGCTTTATGCAGTCTCTCGTGCCAGTCCTTTTTATTTTTGGACACGTCTTCTTTATGATCTTTGTCAAGGTTTTGTTGAAAGCCTTAGCTAGACCGTTAGCTCGGGGATTATAGACCGAAGAGTATCTCCAGTCTATATTATGCTGCTGTGCGAAGCGGCTGATTTTGTGACTTCTGTAGGCCGGCCCGTTATCAGAGATAATCCGTCGTGGAGTTCCGAACCGATAGATGACGTGTGTCTTGAAGAAATGGAGGATGTTCTCTGTCTTCACTTCTCGTAGCGGTATAGTTTCTTCCAACTTAGAGAAGTAATCAGTTGTCGCCAATATGAATCGATGTCTTTTGGACGATGCTGGTTCGATGGGCCCAATTATGTCGGTTCCGCACATTTCGAACGGCCAGCTAGCCACTGTTGGCTGTAGCGGGTTTGGATGCTGGTGGATGGAGTCTCCATGAATTTGGTACGAGTGGTATTGCTTCGCATATTCGAGGCAGTCCTGAATCATCGTACGCCAATAGGAGCCCATCCTTTTGATCTTCAGCTTCATCTTTGGCCCGGCTTGATGAGAACCGCAGAGTCCGTCGTGAGTTTCTTGGACGACTCTCTTTGCTTCTTCCGGTCCCAGGCATCTTAACTATAGAGAGTCGAACGATCTCTTATATAGAGTATCATTGACGAAGGCAAAAAACAGAGCTCGTTTCATGAGCTGATGTCTTGAGGATGCATCTTCAGGTGTTCGACGGGATTTGAAGTAGTCTATGAAGACTTCTCTCCAATCCTTAGTTTTTTCTTGGTCCTCTATTTGCAGGGCTGTTTGCTTGGTCGCTTCCTTTTCTTCAGACGACTCCGGAGATATTTCTGCTGGTGCGAGAACCCAACGGATCTGCACAACGATTCTTACATCATCGAGGTTTTCGTCAGCCAGTTCTTTAGCGAGTTTGGCTAATGCATCCGCTTTGCTATTTTTTGTACGCGGTATGCTTTCTAGGGCATAGAAAGGGATTTGGGTCAGCAGTTTTTGCACTCTCTCGCCGTACTTTACCAACTCTGGTTTGCACATTTAATAGTCGCCATTTACTTGACTAACGACCAGCTGGGAGTCTCCGTATATAAAGAGATTTTCGATCCCCATGTCAACAGCGATCTCAAGACCTGCTATCAAAGCCTCATATTCCACTTCGTTGTTTGTTCTGGGCTCCGTTAAGCAAAAGGCAAAGCGCATTATCCCTCCTTGTGGAGTCACGAAGATGAGGCTTATCCCAGATTTGATTATGGGGGAGCTGTGCTTTCGCTTCTTCATGGAAGATGCCCATCGAAGTAGAGTTCCTATCGGGTATCACTCCCTCCTCTCTCCCCGTCGATCGTCTCAAACATATGCTCGTCTGGCAATTCGCAATTTAGGGGTGAATCGGCAGGTATCGGATACTCAGCGAGGAAGTCGGCGATAGCCTGGCCTTTCACTGCCTTGAGAGGTCGGTATGTTATCGAGAATTCTATTAAAAGTAGGGCCCATTTAGAGAGTCGTCCCGTTAGTATGGCTCTTGACATCAAATATTTGAGAGGATCCACTTTTGATATGAGATGGACCTCATGCGCCAAAGCATAATGCCGAAGCTTCCTTATAGCGAAGATTAACGCCGGGCAGTGTTTTTCGATAGGGTGGTAGTTGTTTTCTGCCCCCAGAAGAACTCGACTCAAATAGTAGTGGGCTCCCTCCTTCCCTTGGTCGTTCTCCTGTGCCCATAGTGCGCCTAAGGAACCTTCAAGGGTGGTTGTGTACATGATGAGGGGCTTTCCCTTGACCGGAGCGGTCAGTACCGGCGGATTCTGCAGGTATTGCTTGATTTCGTCCAGTACACTCAGATATTTATGATCCCAAATGAACGGGGTTCCCTTCTTCATCAGGTGACTGTAGGGACGGCATTTTCCGGAGAGGTTGGCTATGAACCGTCGGATATATACGAGCTTCCCTTGTAGAGACCATAATTGTTTTAAAGTTCTGGGAGTGGACATTTCCATAATCGCCTTGATCTTCGATGGATCTATTTCGATTCCCCGGTGTCGTATGATGAACCCTAGAAATTTGCCTGAGGAGACTCCAAATGCGCATTTCAGAGGGTTCATCTTCAGGTTATACTTACGAAGACGTTGGAACACTATTCTCAAGTGCTCCCAGTGTTTCTCGTATGATTTGCTTTTCACTATGAGGACGTCGATGTAACATTCGACAATCTCGTGTATGAGGTCATCGAAGATCTTCGTCATGGCCCTCTGGTAGGTAGCGCCTGCATTCTTTAGACCGAAAGGCATCACTTTATAGCAAAATATGCCCAGAGGAGTCCGGAAAGCAGTATGCTTTTGGTCTTCGGGATGCATTTTTATTTGATTGTACCCTGATGATCCGTCCATGAAGGAGAAGACTTCGTGATTGGACGTGTTATCTATCATCAGCTCGGTAACCGGTACAGAAAAGTCATCCTTCGGACAAGCTTTGTTGAGGTCTCGGAAATCCACGTAGATGCGCACCGTCCTATTTTTCTTCATCACTAGGACAATGTTGGTGATCTAGTCGGGGTATTGAACTTCTTGGATGAAGCCAGAGTCGATTAGTTTCCTGACTTCGGCGTTGATACTCATTTCAAGTTCGAGCCGCATTTTTCTTGGTGCTTGTTTGGCTGGCTTGACGTCCGGAGATATCGCCAATTTATGCACAGCAATTTCTGGATCTAGACCGGCATCTCGGAATAGTTCTATGCGAAGCAGTCTTTATACTGCAAGAGCACATCTTTTAGCGTAGCCACCTGTTCTTTAGACAGCGGCTCACTGACAAACGTAGGCCGCGGGTCGTTTGCCGTCCCCAAGTCGATTTTTCTCAGGTTGTCCGCCGTGGTGTGTATCCCATCTTCCAATTCATTTGGCGCCGGTGGAAATTCTGAGATCACCTCGTCTTCGTCCTTATTTTTGAAGCACCAGGAGAGGTCATCCATATTCTCGCGCACTCCTTCTTCCGACAGTGTTATCACGTGACAGGTACGAGATCGTTTCCAAGACCGATATTGATCCGGTTCTACTCTCGCTATATACATTGCTTTTGGTACATGCTTTTGTGGTGGGGCTACCTTCCAACTGTTGGATAAAGTTTTTGCAGGTGAAGCAGTCTTCAAGAGGATGTCCTATCGCTCGGTGACAGGAGCAATAATCCGGGTGATGAACCTCATTTGCTTGATCGGGGTGCCGAGACTCAGGGGGTGTTATCATTTGATATTTCATGACAAGGTCAAAGATTCTCATTGTTTTGTCTTGAGGGAAAGAATATGCTCGACCCATCTTTTTCATAAGAGATGGATTCCGGCTGACCTTTTCTCGATCGCGTGGCCTTTTGGATCTGTTTTGCCGCTGTCGAATGTTTTTTCGTTCTTTAACTTGTTTTTGCCTCCTCGTCGGGCCTTTTCCTTGTCTTGGGAATGCATGGCAGGCTGACGGTGAAGGGCATTGTCATCCTCCGTAGCCTGCTGAAAGAGGCGTTGCGTCTTGGCTTTCTCTTAAATAGCCATTTCGCGGCTGTGGTCATTCCGAACCTTTTGACTCGCTTCCCTTACTAGCTTGTTCATCTGTTCTTCAAACGACGGACTCGGCATTTTTATGGCAGGACCTCGTTCTGGTTCAATGTCAGCGTCTTTTAAAAGAGCATCACCTTCTTCATCGAGATCATTTATGACATGGCAGCCATGGAATTGCTTCCGTTTCTTGGACTGGACATATCCAAGCCCAATCGTTTCCATTTTTCCGTTGAGCAATTTTCGCTGAGTTCCGGGGACCTTCCAAATCCTGTTGTAGAACTGAGCTTTTCGAGCAGTTTGTTTGAAAGGTACGCCTTGGCATCTTAATAACCTTTTCAATCTCTCTACGTAGTATCTGGGCAGACGGATTGGTTGGAGCCTGTCGAGCACAAAATCGGCACCATGCCGGACTTATCTTGCGACTTTAGTCTACGTGGATCGATAGAATAGGATCGCCTTTTCACCTCTTCGCCTGGGCGGGATGTAGAATGTCTGCAGCTCTTGCACACTATACGTCTCAAGCGCATCTAGCTCTCTGTAGTGCTGCCGCGGAACCATGGCGATTTGCAAACTCTGATCATCTCCAATGAGAGCCTACATTGATGGACGGACCGAGAATACTGCGTTGACTTCGTCTTCAGAATCACTGCCAAAGACCAGGATAAGGGTAGATAGTCCCGGCCTGTTGTATTGGGGCAGCCCTAAATAGACCATCTCTTCTTCCTCCTCGGTATCACTCCCGAAGACCGGAATATTGGTGATAGCTTTTTGCTTATACTCCGGTTTATGGCATCTTTCCGTGTCTTCAAAGTCTGGTAGGAAATACTTTGCATCTTCGTACTTTCGGACTTCATTTATGGAGAATGGGTTTAGTTCTCCCGTCATGGTATACTCGAGACCATCTTTGAAATATTTCATATACTGATGTTGTATAGAAGGGATGATGTTGTACTAGTGTAACCAAGGCCTGCCGAGCAAAACGTTGTAGCAGGTCTTGGCGTCAATAACATGAAATTTGATGTCAGTGACGAGCAGCCCAAAGCGTAACGTCAGTATTACAAACCCGAGCGTCCGTGATGACTGGGAGTCGAACCCGGAGATAGTGATTTTATCCCGAGCGAGGTGCTGAACGCTCATGCAGATTTCTTTTAGCACCCTCATATTTAGGAGGTTGACAGAGGACCCGTTGTCAACTAAGATCTTCCCTATCTTGATGTCATGGCGGTACCCAATGACATACAGGGGACGGTTGTGCTCGCACGTTCCGAGGAGGAGACCTTCATCGCCGAAAGTGATGTCAGCTGTGTGCACTTCTTCTAGCTCGTCCTTCATCTTTTCTTCGGCAAGGAAAGCTTGAAACTGCTCGGGCTCTTGTAATGCCCTGATCAGAGAATCTTATGCCTCTTTAGACAACAGAAGGGCATTCAAAACGCTTAGCTGTGAGGGTATCTTCCTCAGGTGTGCCAGGACATTGTAATCCACTTTGTTTTTTAGGCGGGTCCTTAGCTGCCAGCTCTTCGATGACTCAATCATCGAGGGCGATATCCTTAGGGACTTTTTCCTTCTCCTTATCTTTTTTGTTTGATCCCTTGATTGTAGGCCCGGGATTCTTTTCGGGCAACATACGATTACGCAGCTAAATATTTTCACAATTCTTCATCTCCCTCTTTCCCTGAGATGGATTCCTTGAAGAGAGGGCCGAGAGCTATTTCTTTGTCAGAATCGCTTCCGAAGGTGAGAACTTGAGATCTCTTGGTATCAACCATGTGACAGTTGCCAGCAGTTCTTTTGTGATCATCTGTTGTGTTTTTCTGCTCCCGACGAGTTTTGCGTTTCATCCGCTTGAAATGCTGTCGGTGGGCAACGTATCCTTGCTACCATTTCTTGAAGGCATTGCACTCTTCGGTAGGATGTGCAATCCTCCGATGGTATAAACAGTAGTTAGGATGCCCATCCGCTTCGTCAAGGTGTATACCGCCAGGAGTATTTCCTTCGAAAGATCCTATTGACAGGGCTTTAGCAAACCGTTTCCTTGTCTTAAGCCTGCTTTTGTCTGCTGCGGGCATACTTCGATCTGGTTGGAGTGCTTTGTGACTTATCCTTACCATGACTTCTTTAACTTGATGCTGACACCTGGCCCTTTCGAATATGGCCATATCACGCTCTTGATCAGCTTTGCTCTTCTGACGGGCTTCATTCAGCAGCATGTCAATCATCTCGTCTGACGGTTCCAAAGATTTTGGCACCGATCCTGCCCCCAGCTCCTCTATATTATCTTCTGATGCCGAGTGAGCTTCTTCGTCATTTATTGGTGAATGAGAGATCATGTGACAACTTTCCACATAATCCTCGGGTTCTTCTGACGAGTCTTCTCTCTCATCATTGTCATTATCTCCGCCCCCAAGGATATGGTTGAGAAACTCTTGGAGTGTGACCGGGATTCGTGCCTTCTGGTTATATTCCTCGAGTGCGTCAGCATGCCTTTGCAGGTCCGTGCGCTTGTCACCAGGCTGTGCAGGCTTCTTGGTCTTCTTCTTTTTCTTTGACGACTTTGACGGCTGGGCCTGGGTATTTTGCCCATCACTACCAACTCTCGGTGTTGGGCGCGGTTTTAGCATCCTCACAATGATCTCTGGCTCCAGCGGGCTTTTCCATCTAATTGTCGGACATGCTTGAAGATCCTTCAACATTCTCTTAGTCTTGTCCAAAAGAACAACTTCCCATAGAGTTTCCTCTATAAATGAGCATGATGCCCCCCCGCGTGTCCACCTTTTTAGGAGCGTGCGGTTGTGGTGGGTTTACTCTCCAGTTTTCAGACAATGCGAACCTGCCCTGTTGGTACTGGTCCTCGACCCAGTTTTTTAAGACGAAGCAATCTTCGATTGGGTGGCCCACTATTCCATGGTAGGGGCGATAATTGGGATTGTTAGCGTTGCCCGGTTGCAGTGGGCGCCTTGGATCTGGTAGAATAATAAGCCTGTTGCATACCGCCAGTTCGAATAGTCTTCTTGTTTTATCCCGAGGGAATGAGTAAAGACGTCTCAGCTTTTCTCCGAGTGATCGATGTTTATCGTTTTGGCGAGCTGCTGGATTGGATCACTCGGCTTTTGTTGAGTGTTGGCGACGAAGGTCGCTTTCCCTTTGCCCTTTTCATTTCGAAGCTCCGTTTTCGAGGAGGGCGGTCTATGGCCTATCTGGTCCATTTGGGCCAGCTTGTCGATCAAGGCTTGGAAAGTGGTCGTGTAATGCCCCATGTATTATCCGGTATATATACCAGATAAGCATGGGGACCCACTGTAAAACAATGGGGAATTTTCGGAATACATTCCGAAAGAGGACAGATCTGTACTATAAATGGAATGATACCACTCTTCAATACAAAGGCGCCTTTTAAGTGAACTGGCACTACAGGAGTTTGAGAACTCCGTAGTTAAGCGTGCTCGGGCCAGGGAAGTCCTGGGATGGGTGACCTCCTGGGAAGTGGCCCCTGGTCGGGTCTGGTTCGCCCCGAAGGACAAAACCGTGCGGCTTCGGCCAGAGCGGACAATACTCTTTGTATTGGGGGTGGGTCGGGACAGAATGGTATCAGAGCTGGTTCCTCAATAGTAGGTCTGTGGTGTTCCCCTCCGAAAGACGGCGGCGACGACTGAGGACGTCTCAGCGTGAGATTCGGGGCAGATGCTATATGGTTTTATCCGTCTACTTTTCCGAAGATGCCAAGTTGATTTATGGCACCGCATATCGGAGGTTTAGACGGATGCGGCCGATGTAGCAGACTTCGTCAGATTCCCCCTCGCTAGAGGGGTTTTTGATTGTGGGGACGCTCTTCCCTGCAGGAGCAAGCCCCTGCAGTTAATTACGCTACCGCGTTGCGGTAACCACTTTCTCCTTCTCCAGAATTTCACTTCGTGTCATGTGTGTTTGTTTTGTTTGTGGTTGCCCGTGGATTGTATACGGAGACTAAGTTATGCCGTCGCCCGTAGGACGTGGATTAGTCCAAATCCGTATTTACTTAGATTTGGGTTTGGTGTTTTAGTTTAAGGATACGTTAGCCGTGTTGAGGCTAAGATCAACTTAAACGTTCGTTAAGGATACGTTAGTCCTGTTTAAGACTAAGATTTACTAAACGTGGTGATCCATTTAATATATGGCCGTCGGGACTCGTCACCTCTCTGACATCGTTGAAGGATTACAACGATAGGTTGACGAGGAGTTCAGAGATGTACCCTTGAACCGAAGTTGATTAGGGAATATGGAGTCTGTTGAAATGCTTAAAGATACGTTAGCCTTGTTTGGGGCTAAGATCTACTTAAGCGGGATCGTTTAGATCCGACAGAAGAGCGTTTGGAGGCTATATTATTCCAGTTTAGGGACGTGGTGGTCCATCGCCAGTTTAGGGACGCGGTGGTCCAATGTCAGTTTAGGGACGCGGTGGTCCAATGTCAGTTTAGGGACGCGGTGGTCCAATATTAGTTTAAGGACGTCTCGGTCCAACATTAGTTTAAGGACGTTTCGGTCCATCATTAGTTTAAGGACGTTTCGGTCCGTCATTAGTTTAAAGACGTTTCGGTCCGTATTGATGTGTGGTCGTCGGGACCCGTCACCTCTCTGACGTCGTTGAAGGATTACAACGATAGGTGTCAGAGGAGCTCGGAGATGTACCCTTGAACCGGTTGTAAATTGATTTAGAAGAGCGGCTGTGCTCGGTCAATTTAGTTTGAGGACTTACGGCCATGATTGGGCTAAGTCCTGTTGAAAAATATTCAACGCCTTTATTTATCTTCGGCCTACTAGGCCTGCCCACATTTAAATAATGCATTGCATTACTTTTTATTTTTGTTTGGGCTCTGCCCATAAAGGATGCAGAGCACTGATTTGTATTTTACTTGGGCTCTGCCCATTTATAAATGATGCAGAGCATCAATTTGTTTTGGGCTTTGCTCATTTATTGTTTTGCAATTTAATTAGGCCTACTAGGCCTTTTTGATTTGGGCCTGGCCCTTTAGCAAAAGAAATGCATTGCATTTGTCAGACGCTTTGCGCCAATCACTGAGCGCAATCGTTTATGGTGTTGACACGTGTCACGCAAGCGCAGTGCGCTGCGCTAATGCGCTGTACACACGTGGCGCGCTCTGGTGAGTTGCGCCAATTCTAGAGAGCAAGGCTCTTTTTCAAAAGCGCATAGCGCAAGTAGTTCAGATGCTGACACGTGGCGCTCTCTGGTGGCTTGCGCCAACCCAAGAGCGCAACCGCGCAGTTTGCAAGTGCAAGGCACTACAATTTGAGAATCTTTTAGATTCCAGAACCAAAGGTTCATGAAAAAGTGCAAAGCACTGTTTGTTTTCTTGATCTAATTTAGATCAAAGAAAACAAGTTTTTCTTATTTCTCTTATTTCAAAGAACCAATGGTTCATAAAAAGTGCAAAGCACTGTTTATTATATGAAGATCATTGATCTTGTTCTTAGATCAATGATCTATTAGAAGAAATTTCTTCTATCTTATGAAGGTTTTTACCCTTTTCTTGAAATTTCTTCAAAGTTTTCTTTGTTTGAAGTTCTTGATTTCTCACAAATGTTGATCCCTTTGAATTGAGGTCTAGGGTCCTTTTTATAGTGCCCATAAATTAGTTAAATTTGTTAAAGAGATCTTTCTCTGAGTGATTTGGGGAATTTTCCCCACCGTTGGATCTTTGATCCAAGGGCTTCTGTTTTACAAAAGGAAATCTTCTTGTTTTTAACAAGAATAGAAAGATCTTTTTATAATTTTAATTCTGTTTAGCGCAAGCGCCCCAGCGCGTTACACGTGTCAAGCAGTGTACAGCGCAGCGTAACTGCGCTGACACGTGTCGCGCAGCGCAACTGCGCTTGCGCACTTGCGCTGACACGTGTCGTGCAGTGCACAACGCAGTGCAACTGCGCTAGCGCCACTGCGCTGCCACGTGGAGTGCAGCGCAGAGCGCAGGCCAGCTGAAGCGTTACTTCAATTAATTAAAGTTTGAATTTTCAACAGAGCCTTGCTCTGATTGGGTGCGCTGCCTTGGGCGCTGTGCTCCCTGCACTAACGTGTCTGATTTTGACACGTGGCGCTCTGCACGTAGCGCAGGGGATCTGAAGCGTTGCTTCATTTATTTTAACTTTAATTCTCACTTTAATTTTCAAGACAGAGCTTTGCTCTGATTGGAGGAAAACAGAAGCATTGCTTCTTTTCCCACCTTGGAATTTGTACAGAGCTTTGCTCTGATTGGGGTAAACAAATGCCCCCCACCGTTGTGCTTACGTGGCCCCAAACGCAAGCGCAACGATGGTAGGATTCCAACCGTTGCGGCAACTTTTGGAAGCCGAACGGGCACTTGATGCCTATAAATAGGACCTTTGGTCCTACACAGATGATTATCATCTTTTTTTATTTTCAAAAACTTCAGAGCTTTGCTCTTGCCTTTGAGAACTCCTTGAGTTAGATTTTCTTTAACAGAAACTATTTAAGTAAGAATTAGTCTTGACTTAAATCAATTTTAATTAATAGAGCTTTGCTCTCATAGATCTTTGATCTAAAGAAAACCCTTTTGGGGTTTCACCAAATAGAGCCTTGCTCTTAGGAATTTGTTTCAGGGTTTCTTAACTCATGAACAGAACCTTGTATCTTTGGCAAAATACAGATCTCTTTGATCTAAAAAAAGATGAACTCTTAAGAGTTTGGATAATGAAAATTAAAAAATGGAGTTTTGTATTTAATGGATTATATCATTAATAGTAATGATCTCAGAGTTCTCTGAGGATTTCTTTAAATTTCCCTTATTATTGAATTTGATAGGCATCACCCCTATTCGTAGAGCATTGCTCTCGAGGAGTTTTAACTTTCTGTGTCCCTCCTTTTTTTATCGCTAATCTTCCATTGATGTTTCCTTCAGGCGTTATGGCGGTGCGTCTATACAGTCTGCATGAATTCATCACCTACGAGGATATCCGTGTACAGGGCCGCCAACAAGACCAGGAGTTTACGGATGCCCAGTGTGCGGAAGTCATGTGTCGTTTGAACGCACGTGTTGGTTGGCTGCTCCCCTGCCGCTCTGCTCTCCTGAAAGTTGTGCTGGGAGCGATTTGGAGAGCACTCCCGGGGTTCCACGAGACCTTACCGCTCAATGCGCTGGATGATGCCGAAGACAAGGTGCATTCAGTGTATCTGTCGGGACTGATCTCGAAGAAACGGCGGGATAGCCTTATCGACATCCTGTATCAAATTTTCCAGCAGACGATGATAGTCGCTGCTTATCGAAGGCTGGGGGGGCTTGCCGAGGATCTTGACACACAAGAGCGCGAGAGGCCGCGCACAAGAATAATCAGAAAGGCCAGAAGAACTCTGAATGGCCTTACTTTTGACTTCCTCAATCCGTGCCCTGGATCTGAGGTTATTCCATTGTAATAATATTTCTCGTTTATTGCTTTATGATTATAAGAATTTTTTGCAATATTAATGGAAAATTTTATCCCAGCTTGTCTTATTCCCCGTTCTGAGTCTTTCGCCTATGCATGAATGAGTGTGTCTCGAACGCTTGTAAATCGGATGTTCTTTTGCCGCTTTCTTCTTTCTCTTATTATCAGTATGTTGTCTTGATGAACATAATTGACAGATAATAAAGTAAGCATCTTAATTCCTCCACGAGATAGCGATGGCTTAGGCCGCAGGTTCAGATCTGCTGACTGAGACTTTTCAACTCTATGAGCCGTGAGGGTCTCATAGAGACTTTTCTCCCTACGGATCGAGAGGATCTCGTAGGTGGGTTTTCTCCTTAGGAATCGTGAGGATTCCTAAGTGTGTTTTCTCTTATAAGTCGTAAGGATCTTATAAGTGAATTTTTCCCTCTTACGAGTCGAGAGGACCCGTAAGCGGTTGTTTCCCTCCTTGTCGAAACTCGACTTTGGAGAGTGAGATCCGTGAATAGTATGCAAGAGACCGTTTTGGGCCAACTTGTAGGGTCCCAATGCTTAGGAAACAGGCTTCTTTTATGCCTACTGCCTAAGGCTTTATCTCACGAGTCGAGCCGCCTCAAGAATTTCTCGCAAAGACATCAATTTCTTCAGAAGTCGAGACGAATCGAGCGTTTCTCATAAGAACATCCTAACGTCGCATTTAACCTCTGCTCTTTACGACATAAGTCCGTTAGGGTCTATGGTACTTAGGGTTTTGGCCATCGTACCATCGCATAAGCTGATATATTCCTCGATAGGCAATTGTGCTGTTCGAGTAGCCCTGCGACTGCCGTGTCTCTGATCCCTTCGGGGGCTGGACAAGATGTCTTCAAGCAATCTTCCTAGGCAGTTTGACCGTCGGAAGAGCAAGCGTTAGGAATTTGCCATGCCACTTTTTACTTGAGGTTAGGCTCATTTTGGCGGGCCCCGATGAGTCATAACCACTCCGCGCTGGTGTGGGATGATCTCCAATAGTCTTTCAGGTTTTATGTGAGTTGCCGTCAAGACCCTGAAGCTAGGAATTTGGCCTTTGCTTCGTTTTGCTGGCATCGCGTCTGCTGTATCGAGACGAATGTCGCGGTTGTATCTAGGTTGCCGATGAACCATTGAGGTTTGGAACTAGGGATTTTGCCGTGGCTCCGTTTGTTTGATTGTGGCGTTTGATCCTGGCTGGAGGAAGAACGCTGGGTTGACATCTCGTCTGCTGTATCGAGACGAAATGCCGAGGTAGAGCTGGGATTTTGCCGTGGCTCCGTTTGTTTTGATTGTTGCGTCTGATCCTTGCTGGAAGAAGAACGCTGGGGTGACATCTTGTCTACTGTATCGAGACGAACGTCGGGGTGGAGCTGGGATTTTGCCGAGGCTCCGTTAGCTTTGATTGTTGCATCTGATCCTTGCTGGAAGAAGAACGCTGGGGTGACATCTTATCTACTGTATCGAGACGAACGTCGGGATGGAGCTGGGATTTTGCCGTGGCTCCGTTTGCTTTGATTGTTGCGTCTGATCCTTGCTGGAAGAAGAATGCTGGGGTGACATCTTGTCTGCTGTATCGAGACGAACGTCGGGGTGGAGCTGGGATTTTGCCGTGGCTCCGTTTGTTTTGATTGTTGCGTCTGATCCTTGCTGGAAGAAGAATGCTGGGGTGACATCTTGTCTGCTGTATCGAGACGAACGTCGAGGTGGATCTGGGATTTTGCCGTGGCTCCGTTTGTTTTGATTTTTGCGTCTGATCCTTGCTGGAAGAAGAACGCTGGGGTGACATCTTGTCTGCTGTATCGAGACGAACGTCGGGGTGGAGCTGGGATTTTTCCGTGGCTCCGTTTGTTTTGATTGTTGCGTCTGATCCTTGCTGGAAGAAGAACGCTGGGGTGACATCTTATCTGCTGTATCGAGACGAACGTCGGGGTGGAGCTGGGATTTTGCCGTGGCTCCGTTTGTTTTGATTGTTGCGTCTGATCCTTGCTGGAAGAAGAACGCTGGGGTGACATCTTGTCTGCTGTATCGAGACGAACGTCGGGGTGGAGGCCGTGGCTCCGTTTGTTTTGATTGTTGCGTCTGATCCTTGCTGGAAGAAGAACGCTGGGGTGACATCTTGTCTGCTGTATCGAGACGAACGTCGGGGTGGAGCTGGGATTTTGCCGTGGCTCCGTTTGTTTTGATTGTTGCGTCTGATCCTTGCTGGAAGAAGAACGTTGGGGTGACATCTTGTCTGCTGTATCGAGACGATTGTTAAGATGAAGCTGGGATTTTTCCGTCGCTTCGCTTTATTTCGACCGCGAGGTCTTTTGTTTGCGTTGTATCTGCATCTTGAGGGACTGCGAAGGAACGCCATTGTTAACATCTCGTCTGCTGTATCGAGACGATTGCTGAGATGAAGCTGGGATTTTGCCGTCGCTTCGCTTTCTAATGGAGCCTGTTGGGAAGGTATGGTTCCCTCTTTGTTTGCGCCCTTGGATTGCATACAGGGATTAATGTGATCTCACCTGTAGGGCATAAGTTTCATTCATCATCATTTTTTTTTCGCGATGCTCTATCATTTCAGCTTTATATCGCGAAGGTCGCGATTGCCCAATCATTTCGGCTATTTTTCGCGGTGCCCAATCATTTCGGCTGTTTATTTTATTTTTACTCGCTGCTTTCTATTGCGAGCTGCCCAATCATTTCGGCTATTTTGTATGCATGTATATTTTTTTTTATCGCGAGTGTGGAACTTGGATTCTAATGCCAATCTTAGCATCAGCATCGCTATAACTGGAATATTGCCAGGAGCGAATCATCATTTGCCATGAAGGGGCTTGGAATTTGATACCGGTTTAGGCATCAGCATCGCTACAACTGGGATATTGCCAGGAGCGAATCATCATTTGCCTCTGTCGATGTCAAACAAAGGTGGCTTAGTGAACAGGGTTAAGGTCCTGTCGACTAAGGCTTTTGACTTCATGAGCCGTAAGGGTCTCACAAAGGTATTTCTCCCTACAAGTCGTGAGGATCTTGTAGGTGTATTTTCTCCTTAGGAATCGTGAGGATTCCTAAGTGTTTGTTCCTCTGTAAGTCGTAAGGATCCTACAAGAGGGTTTTCTCTTTGTAAATCGAGAGGACCTACAAGGGTTGCTCATCATACGTACATACCCCCAGTCACGGATGGGACTTGGTTAGGGAAATGTTTATTCGCGCCCATGGATTGTATGCAAGGGCTAGTATTGGACTACTTGTAGGGCAGTATCGGAGGTTGTGGGGCTGCTTAGGAACATGTTTAGGTCTCTGTAACTTAAGACTTTCAAATTTTATAAGCCGTGAGGGTCCCATAAGAAAGTTCTCCTTACGAGTTGTGAGGATCACGCAAGTGTATTTTCTCCTTAGGAATCGTGGGGATCTCTAAGTGTGTTGCTCCCTTGTGAGTCGTAAGGATCTCACGTGGGTGGTTTCTCCTTACAAGGTCGAGAGGACCCTATAAGTGTCTTTTAACGAGGTCGCGCCCTTTCGGGTTTTCACAAACACTCGCCGGTAGCCCTGCTGTTTTTACTCACGAAGCCCTTTCGAGTTTCCATCCGTGCCCGCTATGCTTATGGACATACCGTTTTTTTTAACGAAATCGCGCCCTTTCGGGTTTTCACGAACACTCGCCGGTAGCCCTGCTGTTTTTGCTCACGGAGGCCTTTTGGGTTTTCATCCGTGCCTGTTTTGCTTATGGACATACCGTTTTTTTTTAAACAAGGTCGCGCCCTTTCGGGTTTTCACGAACACTCATTGGTAGCCCTGCTGTTTTTACTCACGGAGCCCTTTCGAGTTTTCATCCGTGCCCGTTTTGCTTATGGACATACCATTTTTTTTAACGAGGTCGCACCCTTTCGGGTTTTAACGAACACTCGCCGGTAGCCCTGCTGTTTTTATTCACGGAGCCCTTTCGGGTTTTCATCCGTGCCCGTTTTGCTCATGGACATACCGTTTTTTTTGTCAGCCTATGGATGCTGCAGTATTAGTTTAAGGACGTTTCGGTCCGTTGTTAGTTTAAGCACGTTTCGGTCCGTCATTAGTTTAAGGACGTTTCGGTCCATCATCCAGTTTTAGGACGTAGTGGTCCATCATCCAGTTTTAGGACGTAGTGGTTCATTGGGCCTTTTTCATGAATGAGCATGATGCCCCCGGCATATCCATCTTTTTCGGAGCATGTGGTTGTGGCGGGCTCACCTTCCAGTTTTCGGACAACACGAGTTTGCCCTGTTGTTACTGGTCTTCAATCCAATTTTTGAAAACGTAGCAATTCTCGATCAGATGACCTACCGTTTGGTGGTAAGGGCAATAATTGAGAGCGTTAACATCTCCTGGCCGTAACAGACGTTTTGGACTTGGCAGATTGATGAGTCTGTCATGTACCGCCAGCTCGAATAGTCCCCTTGTTTTATCTTGCGGAAACGAGTAAGGACGTTTCAACTTTTACTGGAGAGGTTGCCGCTTGTTGTTTCGGCAAACGACCGATCTTGGGCCACTCGATTGTTGTTGAGTGTTGGCGATGAGGGTCATTTTCCCCTTCCTTTATCCTTTCTGCTCGATCCTTTGTTTACGGGGCCGAGATTTTTTTCGAATAGCGTGCGATTGCACGGCTGAACGTTCTCGCAGCTCCTCAATTCCTTCATTTTTGAAATAGACTCCCTGAGGTAGGGGTTGGGGGTAGCTTCTTCGTCAGAGTCGCTTCCAAAGGTGATAATTTGTGATCCCTTGGAGTCGGCTATATGACCATCGTCGGCGGCTCTTTTGCGCTCATCTATCGCATTTTTTCGACGTCTATGAGCTTTACATTTTGTCCTGTCAAAGTGTTGCTTTTGAGCGATATACCCGTGCCACCAACAGTTAAAGGATTCTCAGTCTTCGGTAGGATGTATGATCTTCTGATGATATAAACAGAAGTTAGGGTGCATCTCTACCTCAGCGAGAGTATTTTCTTCGGAGGGCGGTAACTTCATTCCTACTGATAGACTTTGGCGAACCTTTTCCTCGTCTTGAATTTGTTTTTATCCGCATTGAATGATTTTTGATTTGACGGGAATGCCTTGGCTTTTTCCAGTATGGCCATCTCACGCTCTTGATTGGCTTTTGCTTTCAGACGAATTTCATTTAGGAAGACATCGATCAACTCGTCTGATGGCTGTAGAATCTCCGGCTCAGGGTTCGCCATTGGTTTCTCAGCGCAAGGAGCCTCCTCATCCTCCGTTAGTGAATAAGAAATCACATGACAAGTCGCTACGTAGTCTTTGGATTCATCTGATGAATTTTCTCCATCGTTTTCATCCTTGACAAAAGAACAAGTTGCCCCCGGCGTGTCCGTCTTCTTTGGAGAGTGCGGCTGTGGTGGGTTCACTTTCCAGCTTTCAGACAGCGCAAACTTGCCTCGTCGGTACTGATCCTTGACCCATCCCTTAAAGACGAAACAATCCTCGATCGGGTGACTTACCGTTTGGTGATAAGGGCAATAATTGGGATTATTAAGATCGCCTGGCTGCGACAGACGCTTTGGACTCGGCAAATTGATGAGTCTATTGCGCACTGCCAGCTCGAATAGTCTTCTCGGTTTATTTTGAGGAAACGAGTAAGGACGTCCCAGCCTCTCTTCGAGGGATGGGCGCGGACGCACGTTGTTTTGGCGAACGACCGGTTTTGAGTTGTTCGGCTGTTGTTGAGCATTGGTGACGACGTTCGCTTTTCCTTTTCCTTTCTCATTTCGAGAATCGGGTTTTGGAGGAGACGGTCCATGGCCCATCTGGTCCATTTGGGCTAATTTGTCGATCAAGGCCTGGAAGGTGGTCGGCCTGAAGAACATCATGAATTGCGAGATGGTCGCCTGCGGATCGAGAGTGCCCACGAACATGCCTACCGCAGGTGCCTCTTCTATGCGTTATTCGCATTTTGACCATAGGTTCCGCCATCGCGTTGCGTATTGTACCCACGTTTCGCCTGGCCTTACCCTGGCGTTAATCAGTGCCGTCATCGGGGTGCGTTCACTGGCGCTTGCAAAACGCTGGGTAAACAACAGCTCCATCTCCGCGAAGGTCTTGATAGAGTCGTTCGGGAGTTCAGAGTACCACTTGAACGCTGTATCTGATAAGCTTCCAACGAACTAGCGAAGCAACAGTTTATCATCGCCGCCAGTGTTGCCGCAGAGTGCCCTGAACTGGGCAACATGCTGGTGGGGATTGCCCGTCCCCTTATAGACATGGAACTTGGGAATGGTATAGCCCGGCGGGTACTTGATCTGGTCATACCAGCTCGGATACGGTCGCCCCGTTTTTACGAGCTGACCGGTTGCTTCAGTCGCCTGATGAACCCGGATCTGTTGAACTATGTATTCGTCTAGGTCAGCTTTGGAGATTGCCTCCTCCTTGGCTGTTGACAGTGCCGGTGGAGGATTTGACGTTTCTCCCCTATCGTCTTCAAGGACGATAGGGGGATCTTCGGCCGGAGGATCCTGCTGGATCATCATCCCTACCATGTCTTGGAACAGGAGGCCCATACGCTTTATGTTGGCTGCTTGTTCAGCAGCCTCTTTATCCTTCTTCTCCAATATTCGTCGAAGGAATTCGGCGTCAGTTTCTTGCTCCTGGCGTTCATCCGAGGACGTTTCAGGGCTTTCTTTTGGCCCAGTAAGTGCGGCCATTGCGTTCATCATCTCCTGGAGCTTTTGCTGTTGCTCCTGAGCCTTGGTCATTGACCGTGTAAGCGGTCTATAACCCGTGGATGCACGGATGTCCTCCTTTCCTGACGCCATGTATACTGTATGAACTGTTATGCCCCCGGACTTAGGGCGTTTAGGTTCACCATCTTTGGCATTTGCCGCGGGCATGGGGGTTTTCTCCGGCCTTCTTCTTTTGTGGGCCGTTGAAGTTGAAGGGGCCGTTGCAGTGGGCACCCTAGTGATTGTCGTCCTTTGCTGTTTAAGAGGACGATCCTTTTCTTCTTGCACTTTTGCCTTTTTCTGTTGACGATAGTGACCTGGGTCAATCACGGAGTCTTGAACCCTCCGCCAAACCTTGTATATTTTTCAGGACAGCCGTTGAGGGGGCTGTTTTTGCTTTGTTTCCGGAACTCTCTCCGCGGGCGGAGGAGATCTTTTCAATGTAGCGGTTGGAGAGTTCTTACGTACCCTCCTCAGCAGTTCGAAGCTGTTCCTAGTTGGAACAGCAGCGTTGACCTCCACCACTGGAGCAGGTGGAATTGGCCCTGAGGGGGAGTTGCCCCCTGCCTTCCTTACTCGTCGCCAATGGCGACGTCGAGCATGACGAGCTGTTGGGACTGGCTCGGAGATAGAGACAGCTTCTTTTTGCCCCCTATCTGAATGAGGCGCCGCTGGTGTTAACCTCTTAAAGACTGAGGTTGTCCTTTGAGGGATGATATTCAACCTGTCGAAGACTGATCCTCGAGCAGGGGCAGGAATAGTCAGTCTTGAAAAGACTGACTCTTTGACAGGGGAAGCCGCCTTGACGACTTCTGGAGCAGCGGTTATTGCCTTCCTTGGGATAGCCACCTTAGAGTTCATGGGCTTCCTAGCGGGCCCCTCGTAGTTCTGATCCAGCCTGGCGAAGACGGAGGCTGTTGGTTTGGTAGTGGGTGACTCGTTGACAGGGGCTGTCGTAGCAGTGAGCCGGTCGAAGACCGACTTCTTGTTTGCTTCTGGTGCAGGTATTGGCATAGAGAAGCTTGAAGGCGGGATCATGGTCTCGAAAAACAGGCCGGTGGTGGCCTGGGCCACCTGTTCTACTGGCAGAGCGAGGAAGGAAGCCGCTTGGGGCCCATATGCTACACCTCTAGGTGAGGTGGAGCGTCCGTTGCAGTGGCACTTCGAGCAGTTGGTGCAGTTAAAGGCCATTGATACTTGATTTCTACGCCAGCCAAAAGACCAAATCTTAGTAACTTGAAATCCAAAGGCAACCATTAACAAACCGCGACTCGTTCGCGAAGACGACACACGAAGTGTGGAGTGGAAAGAGGAAAAGGTCCCACCGGGCGTGCCAGAATCTGTTCCCCTCCGAAAGACGGTGGCGACGACTGAGGACGTCTCAGCCTGAGATTCGGGGCAGATGCTATATGGTTTTATCCGTCTACCTCTCCGAAGATGCCAAGTTGATTTATGGCACCGCATATCGGAGGTTTAGACGGATGCGGCCGATATAGCAGACTTCGTCAGATTCCCCCTCGCTAGAGGGGTTTTTGATTGCGGGGACGCTCTTCCCTGCAGGCGCAAGCCCCTGCAGTTAATTACGCTACCGCGTCGCGGTAGCCACTTTCTCCTCCAGAATTTCACTTCGTGTCGTGTGTGTTTGTTTTGTTTGTGGTTGCCCGTGTATTGTATACGGAGACTAAGTTATGCCGTCGCCCGTAGGACGCGGATTAGTCCAAATCCGTATTTACTTAGATTGGGTTTGGTGTTTTAGTTTAAGGATACGTTAGCCGTGTTGAGGCTAAGATCAACTTAAACGTTCGTTAAGGATATGTTAGTCCTGTTTAAGACTAAGATCTACTTAACATGGTGATCCATTTAATATATGGCCGTCGGGACTTGTCACCTCTCTGACGTCGTTGAAGGATTAAAACGATAGGTGTCAGAGGAGTTCAGAGATGTACCCTTGAACCGAAGTTGATTAGGGAATATGGAGTCTGTTGAAATGCTTAAGGATACGTTAGCCTTGTTTGGGGCTAAGATCTACTTAAGCGGGATCGTTTAGATCCGACAGAAGAGCGTTTGGAGGCTCTATTATTCCAGTTTAGGGACGTGGTGGTCCATCGCCAGTTTAGGGACGCGGTGGTCCAATGTCAGTTTAGGGACGCGGTAGTCCAATATTAGTTTAAGGACGTCTCGGTCCAACATTAGTTTAAGGACATTTCGGTCCGTCATTAGTTTAAGGACGTTTCGGTCCGTATTGATGCGTGGTCGTCGGGACCCGTCACCTCTCTGACGTCGTTGAAGGATTACAACGATAGGTGTCAGAGGAGCTCGGAGATGTACCCTTGAACCAGTTGTAAATTGATTTAGAAGAGCGGCTGTGCTCGGTCAATTTAGTTTGAGGACTTACGGCCATGATTGAGCTAAGTCCAGTTGAAAAATATTCAACGCCTTTATTTATCTTCGGCCTACTAGGCCTGCCCACATTTAAATAATGCATTGCATTACTTTTTATTTTTGTTTGGGCTCTGCCCATAAAGGATGCAGAGCACTAATTTGTATTTTACTTGGGCTCTGCCCATTTATAAATGATGCAGAGCATCAATTTGTTTTGGGCTTTGCTCATTTATTGCTTTGCAATTTAATTAGGCCTACTAGGCCTTTTTGATTTGGGCCTGGCCTTTTAGCAAAAGAAATGCATTGCATTTGTCAGACGCTTTGCGCTAATCACTGAGCGCAAGCGCTTATGGTGTTGACACGTGTCACGCAAGCGCAGTGCGCTGCGCCAATGCGCTGCGCTTGCGCTGTAGATACATGGTGCGCTCTGGTGAGTTGCGCCAATTCTAGAGAGTAAGGCTCTATTTCAAAAGCGCATAGCGCAAGTAGTTCAGATGCTGACACGTGGCGCTCTCTGGTGGCTTGCGCCAACCCAAGAGCGCAACAACGCAGTTTGCAAGTGTAAGGCACTATAATTTGATAATCTTTTAGATTCCAGAACTAAAGGTTCATGAAAAAGTGCAAAGCACTGTTTGTTTTCTTAATCTAATTTAGATCAAAGAAAACAAGTTTTTCTTGTTTCTCTTATTTCAAAGAACCAATGGTTCATAAAAAGTGCAAAGCACCGTTTATTATGTGAAGATCATTGATCTTGTTCTTAGATCAATG